>OX637291.1:4987288-6187288 GCA_951799445.1 Pseudisothecium myosuroides | reverse complement strand
TCTGTTGCTGAAAATCAAACGACCCTATAGAGGTCCCAGATAGCAAGGTACTAGTAGCTAACTAAGTATTACTAGCATCAATATAGTATTTTGCATGTTGTTGCCCCTCCCACATTGACATCATATTGAAAGTCAAGAGTCTCGTCTACAACTACATTTGGTCACAAAAAAATGATAAAAAACGATGTAGAGTCAAAGTAGAATGGGATTCTTTCATCCAACCACACAACAAGGGAAGAATCAAACTAATTAATCCAACCTTCCAAATGCAAGGCCTTACATCAAATTTTATGGTCAAGGGTCTAATCTCAAAAATTCACCTCGGAGAATTTTGATCCAATAGCAAATGAGATCAATCAAATCCAAATGAAGAGGCAAATGTCACCCAAATATCCATTTTTTTTTCTTTATTCAATTAGAGTTAGAAAAAATGGTTTTAACATTTGATAGGCAATATAGAAAGCATAATGTTATATTCACCATGGTTTGGAGTTTTAACAATTAGATAGTAGAAGCCATGAGCCACCAAAGCATCTTTTGGAACAATCAATTCTACGGCAATCACAATGGTATGATAGGTGAATTGCCATATTCCTTCATAAGCACTTGGATGAAGAATTTTTTTTGCAAAATCTAGGACCTATGGGACTTCAACAACAATAGATGGAAACAAGAAGAAACTCTAATCAACGCCCTCAATCGCAACTACTTGCATATAAAAAAAATCATTGATTCAATCTTTGGCACATGGTCCATGATGCAATCTCCGCCCTTTTAAGAAATTTGAATGGATGATCAAATACCCCATCCACCACAATCCAAATTTGTACCATATGAAAGGGCCACACATAGGTATTGTTTTTGACCATTTTCACTTGAATTTTTACAAAAATCACAAAGAAAAAGCCTTCTATGACTTGATTGGCAAAGAACTTAGAAGAGCCAAAGTTATTACTTGTGGTGGAGACCTCCACAAAACTGAGATCAACTCAGACAAAAGTCTCTCAAGCACCATTTAGCTTTAAAGAGCGATCCAAGACCTTAACTTTGACCCTAGGAAATGGAACTAGAAGACTAATTTATCAACACAAACCTATTGATCCTTTAATTATTCTACTCGTTTAGGTTACCATATTTGCCTGCATTTAAAGTCTTCTCCCTCTATAATACTAACAAAAATTGCAGAACTCAAGTTGACTATACAAAAATCTAAGACTGCACTCTATGTAATCTAGAGCAAAAGCAGACCTGCAAAGATTCAGTTCTTCTTTTGGCTTGCGAAACCTAAAGATCTGCTTACCACTAGTTGGAGCTAGGTCATAGGATTTTCATGGTATTGTTAAAGATGCCAAGGTGCTATCAAAGAAACTACAAAATATGTATTGAGATTTTCTAATTTTATTGCTATGCTTGCGGAGTGAGGGACAAATTCAAGGACCTTTGCCAAATACTAAATCAACATGAGTTCTTTTCTTAGAAAGAAGCCATTACAAGTATTCCCCAGGCTCTTTTGACCAAGACAACCAACTTCAACCTTGCCTTCAACATGGCTAATGATATTCTTCATTTTGCCATCATCTAGAAGCTTTGGTATACATGGTTTTGGATTTTTCCATTCTGTTCATTTTATCTCTAAGAATGGAAAAATTAGCTCCACTCAAATTTGCATCCTCACTTGGCAGGATACAGTTCTTGCTAGCATGGCTTATAGGAACCATATTTTCTCCGACCTCAATAGATGTAGTGAATAAAGTCTAGAAAATCATCTATTCAGAGTTTCTTGACACTTAGTGGGAAAATGAGGTCACCAACCTAAGTAGAATATGACCCTTAGTGTCATTCCTAGATTAACTCGGCCTCATGAGACAAACAAATTTTTTTTCATTTTTTTATTTATAAATTCACCATCATTTTTCAAAAGAAAAAAACTTAATCTTTACAGAGCTTGCTACATAAATGTTCTATCCAATTGGGATAGATCTTTTTCAAATCAACAATTTATGTATATTTAACTTTGAAAATTCACCAAAATAAATGTTCATTTTTAATACTTGAATTTTGGCTAAAACTATGAGACTATCGTGGGCTTTGTACCTTTAGGTTGAAATTCTCTCCTCCTACTTTCAATCTAGCAACTTTCCTTAGGAAAATAGATTGAGTTGTAATTTTTTTTATATCTCATCGTTTGTTTTAAGAAAAAACTAAACTAAACTATAAGACTATCAATAAGGCATAACATCAATACCGATACAATGTTTCTTAGAATTTGTATTTAGACTATTGAACCTTTTTAGATATGTATATATTTTGAATTTTTAACAAATGAAAAAATTGGAATCATAGTTGATTTATTTTTATGATAAATAATTTGTGTATACTTTCAACAATGTTCATCACCACCTTTCTAGAAGTTTTTAATTAGATGCAAAATTTAATGAATGCTATATATATATATATATATATATATATACACACACACATCCATCTACTACATGGCATTATGGAATTAACATGAAGCATAAAAACTCCACCTTCTATAGTATTAGCATAGCCATTGCAAAGACAATTTTTGACTTGGCATATTTAGGCTTGCAAAAATTGCAACACTTTTACAATCATGTTGCTAAATTGCATCAATAGTAGAAATGGTGGTCGCGTAGACCACATAGATGTACCCAATTTGACCAACTAGTGGTCGAGTATATCATATCATGGAGACATTTTGTGTGCATTATTCCTAGTTGACGTAGTTGACATGTCTACTAGTGCATGATCCAAGAAACTCATTGCAATGTACTTGCAACTACGCTCTTTTTTGTTTTCTAGGACTTTCACAACTATCTTGGCTACTTCCAAAGCCTTTGTAACTACTTTTTGTTGCAAATAATTCCACAACAATATTGCATGAATATTTAAGCCTCATTGAACAATAAATGATGATAAAGTCAAGTGACTTCATTTTTATCTTAATCCCTTAATGCCAAAAGCTTTTTCTGAGCTTCTAGGAATTTACTCTAAATTGAACAAAAAGCCAACATTTTGATAAGTTCTATCAATTCTTTTTGAGTTGTAACCTTACAAATTCAAACTAGACATGTTAAAGATCACTTAGGAAAAAACACAAAACAATATCACTTATGGGTTGAAAGATTATAATGTTTCATGAGGGTGTTAAAACTACAAAAGTAATTTGAAGTCTTTCAATCCTCTTTTCACATGTCAAATCTAAAAAATTGGTCACCAAAAGAATATGAGGTTAAAGGGCCTAACATGCATAATCCCAATCAATTTATGGCTTCTCAAAATCTACTCTAATTTTTTTAAAATGAACTTCTAATGTGGATTTTTCCCAAACCTACCTAGTGTACGTATTTGCGGCTCATTTTTAAGTGCCCTCAACACTACAGAAAGTCAAGAGTGCAATGGACACCTTTGTACAATATCTTGAATAGAAAAAGCATGATCAATCATTTTCAGAATTAGATTTCTAATGCTAAAATTAGACTTCAAAAATATAAACTACTAAAAATAGCAATTTGGTTAGATTTTATTCAGCTTCAAAGTATTGTCAACACCAAACTTTGATACCTCAGGCACTTAGGGGTTAAAGAAATGTCAAAATTTTCTAATTTATAAAAAGGGCTTTGCATCAAGCATTGTTTTGTTTTGAATAAGACATACTTTGTTGAACTAAAGCAAGTGGATCCTATAGGTAAAGATAAGTTGAATCTTTGTATAAAGAAACTTGGTCCACCTATGCAAGTCATATGTTAAATCTTCATTTTTTGTGATCTTACCATATTCAATTGTACTTCAAGTGTTGAACATAGATAAATTATTATAATGGCTAGATTTTTTTAACACTTTCATTAGAAAACTAGAAGAATTCAAATGCATAAAAAATAGATGATTTGGATACCATATACTAAAGATATTGGTACAAGATCAAATTGATAATTGATCTAAAACCAACAATGGTCTAAATGTCAAGGTGTGTGTTATTCAAATCAATAATTAGTAATTACATTTAATCTATAAATTTGATCCAAGATTTTGCCTTTTTTCATACTTTCGACTCGTAGAAATGAATGTATTAAATGATTTAATGAAAAAAATTGCTTGCAAACCATTTTATAATTAGTTATCCTTGTGCTAATCAAATTCTGATACATTTAAGCAGTAGAAGTGTACTCTAAAAGGTATAGAGATTAAAAGTTGAAAACAAGGTCATCTCTCAGTTCACCTTTTTTTATCCTCTAAATAGTTGGAAAGCCCATATATGTCGCTTTTGCATTTTGAGAGTAGGCTATTAAAAAAATAAAATTTCAAAAGTATTTTTAGGAGAACATGTGTCATGTTATTTAGAATTTTAGCTCACTAACTTGTACCAAATTTGAATAAATAGGAGGGAATTTATAAGGTGAAATGTGTTTTCAATTGCAACTTGGGTAGTATGTTTTCCAATTATCAATGTTGGATTTATAAACATGTAGGTACTCAAAAGAACGGTTTTCAAATGTTATTATTAAAAAAAAAAAATTTGTAAATAAATATAATACAACCATAAAATCATACAGCTAATTCATTCAAATATAGTGTCAAAAAATTTTAAGGTAAAAAACTCAACAATTGTAATGTATTTATTTTGAAACTTTGTGAAAAAGTTTTTTCTATGCTTTACACTTGCATAGTTCATCTTCTAAAAAATTCCAACAAAATGTATGTGTCTTATCCATACCTTAAGACAGGTTGTTTGTTTTGTTTTGTTTGTTTGTTTGCGACGTTGAGATCTCCCGGACCGTGCGTCCCCCGGTGGTGTGCTAAATATCTTCCGAAAGCCTTCGGTGAGGAGGGGTGCACGGGCTTTGTTTTGTGACATTTGGACCCCTGGTGTGAAAGTTATAGATTTTTTAGTTATTTTTGGATCTTAAAAATTACTAAATTATGCTAAATTATATATCTTTTGAACCGTGTGTCAATTGGTCACGTTCTTGGTACCATTGGAAAGCCCTAGGCGAGGAGGGATGCATGGGCTTTGTTTCATGGCGTTGAGAACTACGGTGGGAAAGTTATGGATTTTTGAGCTATTTTTGGTTTAAAAAATGACTTTCACTTTTGTTTTGGCTGTAGCAACGACACAGGGCACACTAGTAATCTTTTCAAGTTGATGAATTGCTTTTAAATTTAGTTGGAAATCCATTAAAAAAATTAAAGGAAAGCAAATTCAAGTACAAAAAGGTTTTTTTGTTGCCCAATGTGCTTAGGTAGAGAGTAGAAAGACTAAATTGGACATAAGTTTATAATCATTAATCCAAATTCTATGAATACTTGTCTTACATTCAAGACAATCCTTATGTACATCTATGTGCAATTTCCAACAATAGTTTCAAAAAGTTGAGATTGCAATTGTGAGCCCAAAATTGATAAAGCCCTCCAAATATCCTAAGTCATATAGGGTTAATCTCACCCTACAAAATAAGTGCATATAAGAATTTAATGTATAAAAATGTGACACTAAAATGTAACTTATAGTAAAAGTTAATTGAGCATTTTTTGGTTTTCGTAGTTGAGGGTACGCTCTAGGTGGGTGTACATAGTATAAGTTTATATATCCTATAAATTGAAGTTGTTTAAACTTGCAAATTTCCATCACCAATCACAACTCCAAATCCAAGTGCACCTGAATAAAGTTCATTTGCATTAGAGCATCACCACTGCGGAGCGGCCAAATCTCTACTTCGAACCACAAATGATTAGCTCAACCACCAATGCGTGCCTCATGAACCAAGAACCCCGCAGTGTGGTCTGGCAAAATCGAGCTCCATTGACTACATCAATGTTGAGTTTGGGCCACAATCATTACGGTTGCAATTCTTTGTATTAAAAAAATCAAATTCAACCCAAAAATACAGAAAATTGATGTGAAATTAGTCAACTTTGGGCTCAATGAAAACAAAATTGTCCATGCAAAGCTGAGGTACCACAAACAAAACTTGGCGTACCTAGTGGCTAGAATTCCACTCCCAACGCCACGGTGGGGGTACCTTAGAGCCAGGTCCTTCCCCTTGCCATTCTGGCCTTGTATACGGAGTAGGTGAGGCAGCGCTCTAAGAGCATTGCCTATGTAGGGCTGCCAATTCCCTACGGCACATGGGCATTGGCGGGCTCTTTTCACCTATCAACCCCTACGGCTGTAATTTCCCTAGTGAGGCTTGGCCTCATGATCCAATCTACGGCGTGCAGAGCTTGAACATTTACTGAAAAGTGAGCAAGACAATACAAAATCCATGAAAAAGTAGTCAACGCAAAGCTAAAACAGAAAAAGCTATTAGACCAGGGCTCTTACCGTGCACCGGATTCTGAAGTAAACGACGCGCCCGGTGCTTCAAACTTTGTCGGCCGCACCACGGTGGGGGGGGCAGTGTTTGACTTCCAGGCCTGGCCTATGGCGTCCCAGCACAGGGAGGCCAAACCACGGTGGCGATGCTTTACACAGCCTTAAACTTTGGGTGAAGCATTTCGGTAGGTGTCGCAATAAGGTACCTTACCAGTGATTTCTTTGCTTCTCCAGCTCATTCGCATGGAAGCTCAGCTAAGCTAAGTTAGGGCAGGCCTGGGAGTTTTGATCTTCAAGTGCATGCAAGAACAAATCAGATCCGGATACAACATTGAGAATCATTCGCACAACTTAGATACAATATGCAGAGACAAGATCCTTGTACTTAAGGAAAAGGTGTAAGTTAGTTTCTCGAGAACGGGGTTCTCATCAGCAACTGATATTATATTAACTAATTAGAACTTGAAACTTGATTAGCAGAGGTATTAGATATGATTCATTTAACTGAACTTAACGCAAGTAAACTGAACTCATGATCTGCTCATGAATAATTTGAAGTTACAGGTGTTGCACTGGTGCATCACCACTCAGCTGAGAATTTGAGTTTTGCTGCAATTCTTATTATTCGCATATTCGTTCATCGATTGACTTGTCAGTTCGATCTGAGGATTCAGTTGGTAGCACTTCATTCCAGAAAATTCCAAAGGAATTCGGGTCAGAAAAATTGCCATTTTAGTGCGCTGAGCAAAAATGATTTTTTTCTTTTCTTCTGTTTGTTGGTTTGCTGGTTTTAATTCAACTGTTCAAAAGCATGGTAAGCGGTTTCCACTTGCAATGGAAGGTGTCCATGTGCCCCCCACCCCCACCCCCACAAAAAAACATGGTAAGGTAGGAGAACTGGTGCAAAAACCGCCCATTTGAGAGTATATTGGTTTAGGATCTCTTCTGTGCAGATCAAAGCATTTTCTAACAAAATTTCAAGGAGAGTAGAGAGGGAGACACATCCATCACAATTTGATTTGTAATTTTTCGACTTAAACTAAATTAGATATGATTTTCTAAAGCTCACAGCAATAGGATCCTATTGAAGGCCACAAGAATTGGTATTGCCATTAAATGTGAAACAACTGTTCATCAATGGTGCAAATGAAGTTCAAAAATGAAGGCGTGCAAACCTTAAACTTGAACAACATTATCCATGAAATTGTCTAGGATGGCAAAAAGTGTCCCACCACTCATAATTCCACATTATTGAAATTGAAATTTTGTCTACTTCTACATCAAACTTACGGTAGTCCCCCAATCACTTGTAAAACTATGCAACAATAAATTCCAACTAGCACCAACTCATCATTGAACTATTTTGCATTCGTATAAGTTAGTAACAATTCATGGTTCAGTAGTAGAGGTAGTTCTTAGAACACATGCATAATATGGAAAGGCTACCTTAGACCTCATTTCATGCAATGGATTTTTGTACGTCCCCCACCAAAGAAAGGATATATTGTATTCGGTGGTCAAGGTCAGCATGCCTTCTCAAATAGTCAAATTTGAAGTTGGAAAATGTAATTTGTCATATATTCTATAGTAGAAACATTTTTTTCACACAAAACAATTTATTTTTGAAGAAGAAACTTTCAAATTTTTCATCATCTATTTTTAGAATTTTTTTGTTGACCTCAACTATCAAGTACAAAAGTGGACCACTACTACAATGAATAGAAAGAAATTTGAAAACTTTCACCTTGTAGATTGCAAATTCTTAGTGTCCGAAGACTGAAGACTTTTTTTGTTTTGGATCCTATCCAAGATGGTTAATAAAGTTTGACTCATCTTTGTGAAGAATTTAGCACTAATTCTACTACTTTGGGGTATTTCACTATTGCATAGATAATCAAGTTGGTTTTATGTGTGCTAATTGTCAAAGATAATTGAAGGTCTAATATCCCTATTAATCATATTACATTAAGAAGATGTTCAAAACAAGGAGACTAAACTTGTTTCATTTCAGATTTTTTTTTTAAATTCAAATGCTAGAAGAATTCCAATTCCAATGTCAAGACAAAGCTTTCTTGTCCTTAAAACATGCACGAAGAAGCCACCTCCAAATCTTCAATTTTGCTCTACAATTGCTATTTCTACTGCAGTGACACTATAATAATTCGCAAAGAAAAAAGGAGAAAAAACAAACTAAATTACACTATCATTTGACTAAATTGTTTGGAAATTATTGAAACTTTAATTGGTGAAATTTTTGAGCATATGAACCACTTCAATTAATTTTTTGGTGCCAAAGGCACTATAGCAAGAAGTGACTACATTCTTCATCTATTGTTTGAAATACACATACACTTGTTTGTTTATGAAATATTTTAATCATTATCTTTAAAGAACAACACATATTCTAGAAACGCATCTACCACAAAATTTTCATGATCAAATGTGGAAACAAGATAGATGTGCTTAGATTATTGGGCAATAGGTGCAAAAGATACTTTCAGATCTGATAGTGAATAAGTTTTGTAGTGCATATACTTTTCAATGTAAAAAATATAATCCATTTACAAGCATTTTAGGATCAAGATCAAGGTATGAAATAAACAAAGACATCAAGAGATTTATAATAATGTTATAGACATATATATATATATATATATATATATATATATATATATATATATATATATATATATATATATATATATATATATATATATATATATAATTGCCTTTGAATACATCACACTAAAAGTTGTCAATGTAGTCATTGACTTATTTGGCACAACTAACGTTTGTAACAAAAAAAATTGTGGCAAAATTCAATACGGTAATATGATTGACTTTTCTTTATCTTTTCCATTCTTTGGAATTTGACAAGAACTAGTTTATTTTCTATGACCATTTTAATTTTATATTGTATATTAGTTAAAACACATTTTTATGACCACATATATACACAAGACATGATTAGTGCACATTCATGTATTTTGAGAGTTTTGTAGATTCAAATCATGATATGATTATTATATATCATTAACAAAAATATTACGTCCTAGATATATTTTAGAAATTTTGTTTTGACATTTTTCATATTATATTTTGATAAAAATTTGTTAAAATTCATTAAAATGTGCTACAAGGGACAAATTTTAGCTAGGTCTTAATAACAATATATTGAAAGATTCATTTTTTTTTTGAGGAAGGGTTGGTATCTATTAGAATATAACCTTTTTTAACCATAAACAAGGGAGAAGGGTACTCTAATGATATGCCGATGCAAACTTTGGCTACATTTGAGCTTTATACCACCCACTTCTTATAGGAGGTGCTATTAATATAATTTTATGCATATTTTTCAACCTCCTAGTGACTGAAAAGTGGTCATCTGGGCTCTAAAGGGTTAAATTTAATATTTTTCTTATTAGATGAAGACTTTCATTACTTAAAGTGAGCTTTTTTGGTGCTCATAGAGTTATTTTCTAACAATAAACAATATTTCAAATGGCTTTGTGATTTTGAATAAAAAATATACAATTAATTTTTTGTGAGACTGATTCCAAACCATATTTGAGAACTCAACTTGATTAGACTAATTAACATGTATTACAGTGTTTGAAGTTATAGAATTCATTAGTTTGAACAAATTACTTGAAGTCAATTTGTACTTTTTTATTTGTTCTTCACAAAACTAAATCAACACTAAACAGTTTGTATAGAGTATGATGCAAAAAAATCCACTCAAAATTCAAATGATTTATTTTTCAATTAGTCTTTACAATCAACAAGGTTACAATTAATAATACAAAATTTTGAGGTTGACGACATAGGTTGACGACTCAATGACGCCATCGGCTCATTGAGTAGATTGTAATTGATTTTGTCTTGAAATTAATCTACCTAACTTTGTGTAATACTTCCTTGGAAGCATAATCTCCCAATGGTTGCAAATGTGTGGGGAATTGCAAAACTTTTCATTTTCATAAAATCCTATCATTTTGCATGTAATTGAGCTAAAAATGACTCATATATGGTGTCAATGAAAAAAATAAAATATCCTAGACTTTAGGAAAAATAATATGTAAAATCTAATGATAATTCCGTCCACATATTGCAATTGTGACCACTTTCTAATTAATCCATCCATTAGAAGTTAAAAGGCACTCGTCACAAGCATTTCATAGTCCAAATCCACTTATTGTTCCTATTGATAAGGGCAAATAACATGCATTGATTTAAAATATTTTGGCTTTAGTACTTTAGTCTATTACTGCTGCAATTATGCACTAATAGGATAAGTTGGTATAACTAATCTAAAATTTATTTTTATATATATTAATTTGGTGCAAGGATGCAAGGCTACCTTTATGCAAAAATATTAGAGCTATTTTTCATCATCATCTTAGCTCTGGTTAGACTCAAGACTGTAGTACTAATCCTCCACATTATATGTCCCACTTATGACCACTTCATGTGAACAATGGAGGCCATCTTTTAATCTTTTCTCATGATTTAGCATCTTAATTTTCAAATTTAGCAAAACATAAAAAAATCAATTGAAATTGAAGACCCTAAAAAATTTGGTGAGCCACACTTGTCCATGTATCCTCCTAGCTAGCCTAGGGTTTACATTTCATAGGACGGCGGCATCACTATAGTGGTATAAAAGAAGATTTGGAGTACTAAAATACAATATTAGGATTCATTGCCAAAAGTTCACGAAGGTATAAATCTTGTATTGATATGGGCCTTTGTCTCCATGCTTGGACAATATATTTTAGTGCTTTAAAACCTCCTTTTTATTAGTATTGTTGACTTGTCGTATAGGTGGCATTACGAGTAGTAGAGGCAAGCTAAAAGCTAAAGCTAAAGGCAAAGAACAATGACAATGCTCTTTTGAACTCATTCACTCTAACAACTAAAGCAATTGGAAAACGCGTAGAACTTGGGATTTAGAGTTGGAACTTTGGCCTTTTTACTATGAAGCTTCAAGTCCCGCATATAATATTTTTTATTCACGTTCTAAAATCCAAGAAAATTGGGATTTGGCCTTGAATTAGTAGAATTGGGACTCAAATTTGAAACTTCAATTAAAACTTACACTCATAAAGTTGGGGCTTGGGAGTCAGAGTAAAGTGCCCTCTATTATTTTTTAAGTACTTATAAATCATTTTTTTCTTCAGTATTTGATAATAAAAGATGTATTTACCTTTGGCATTTTTTGACTTTGGATTGAAGCGGCTGAAACTTTGCGATGACAAAAGCTTTGTGTAAAAAGATTTGACTGGAACTTACGCAAAAGAGAGCCAATGCTACATGTATTGAACTTCTCTTATAGTCATGGCAAGTTGGTTTCTAAGTTTGAAACAAGTAAACTTGCTTCTAGTTTGAGTAAGTTTATTAAGTATTTAAATTATTTTGTTACATTTATTAGAATTTATCAAAATTGTTTGATTCTAAAATTTCCACAATAAAAGATATTTAACCTAAATCTCAATGAAAGTAAGGCTAAATTGATTCATTGTAAAGTTTATTTTGAAAATGTTGTTTTCAAGTTTAAGACAAAACTTGAGAACTAACAACTAAGAAATAAGGGGCAATGACAAAAAAAATGGTCATTTGGGTTTTTAAAAGACAATATCACTTTCACTAGTATTACATTGATATTATTTCACTAATTCTTATAGAATCTAGACAATGTATTCAATTCTAAACTCATTCCGTATTCTCACAATAATACTTCATCATGTTACAAAAATTTGCATCCAAATGTAATATTAAAAAGTTTGACAAATGTGAAAAGGGTTTATGCACCCCTCTAGTACTAAGTACTTCTTTCCTATCACTTTTCCATTAATCATCACAATAAGCCAGAACTCTATATAATCACGTGCATTTTCAGGTGCCGACCTAGCTTGTGACATTAAAGAGGTCTACAAGTAACTGACAATCCTCGTCGTGGCCCTTCAAAATTAACCTATAGCTTTGAATGGCCTCGTAAGCTGCACCAACCCCCGACCACTGGACGAACTCTCTGAAACGAGCAAGACTCGCACTCCGACCGATGGTCGGGAACGCTTCCCCAACTCCCTATATACTATGTCCCGCCTTCAACCCAGGTGTGTTCTTGTATGCAACAGCTTCTCCCGCACATTCTTCACACAGATTCTTCAGTTGCTCGTTTCAAAATTTTCATTTTCTGTTGAGCATTCTGCAAGAGCTTCATTGAGCTGAAACTCAGTGGGTTGCAACAGGTTGAAGGGAGGAGTTGAATTGACTGCTCAAGCAGGGGTAGAGACGACGTCAATGTTTCTTCAACTCTTGTCACCTCGCGAATTTCAGTCGTGAGGAGGAACTCACAGTTGTTCACGAAATTTTAGACTCTCGCAGGAAGTTCCGGAGACGAGGAATTCGTCAGTTGTTCGCTTAGTTTAGACTTCAGTAGAAAGTTTCGATCGGTGTTTGTTCGAGATATTTGTTATCTTTTGGGTTCGGAGGATATATTTGGAAAGAAGGTGTATCATGGGTGCCAAGCAGGACGTGAAGCAGGAGGTGGCAGCCGTGGTGGTTCCATTTGCGGAGAGAATGATGTTTCCTTCCAAGATGTTCAAGAAGATTTGTGTGTTCTGCGGGAGCAGTAGTGGCAAGAAGGGCGCGTTCACCAACGAGGCTCTCAACCTCGGTCGCGAATTGGTATGTCAAGCATGGTGGAATACTCGTTGGTTCCTTTTCTTTTCTGTTAGCAAAAATTTCTTGATGACACATTTTGTTGACACAAACACCAGAGAAACGGATTTAGGATATTGTTCCAACCTGGTTGGTTGAGACAGAATTCCATGCTGTTTCGATTTCTTAATCTTTTTCAACAGGGTTTTTTCAATAAAGGTTTTGCATTAGTGTTTTTTGGACTTCCTCTGAGTCGATTGCTTGTTTATTCTCGGTGAATGATATTCTGTGTTAAGGTTTTGCTGTGGTCTTGACTTGGTGCAGGTGAACCGGAAGATCGACTTGGTGTATGGTGGAGGTAGCATTGGCCTCATGGGCCAAGTGGCGCAGACAGTTCAAACTGGAGGCGGTCATGTGGTCGGGTATACTCTTCATACATTTTGCTAGCTTCTTTCTAATCTTTTCACATTTACTTGTCAGTTTGACATACTCTGCTGCCCCTATGTTGTAATTACCGCAGCAGGTTTGCCCAAGATAGTGTGTTTTCCAAACAAGTGGTGTGTCATTTTTTTTTTTGGAAACATGGACAATTAGTGGCGTGTCATTTCTTACTTATTGGTTGAACCAATAAGTGACATACGTGACTTGGATACACGAAAACTCACGATTTCGTCTGCAAAAACGCGAGCCTCTGTTTAAAGTCATCGACTGCTTCTTCATTCTTTTTCTGATTTTGAAGTTCCATGTTTGCCTGAATTTACTGCAGGGTGATTCCGAAGGCACTCATCGGCAAAGAGGTGCGTTACACCATCCGAATTTGGAACTGCATTGGGATCAGTTATAGTGTAGTTCAACAGTTGATTACACTCGTCTATCCAGCATTCTAATTTCCTGCGCGCTTGAGACTTTTGAACTACTCGTGCGTTGATTCTCTACTTTAATGTTTGCTTCATATGTCAACAGCTCACAGGAAGTACTGTGGGGGAGTTGATTGCTGTAACCGATATGCACCAAAGGAAGGCCGAAATGGCTCGTCAAGCGGATGCTTTCATTGCTCTTCCAGGTCTGCTTATGACCTCGAGAGTGGAGTAGTTTCCTCGTGGTTGCCGTAAGTCGTATGCCTTGAATTCATCAGATTTCGAATTTGAATTGGCGATCTAATTTTCGTCTTCCATGTCCAATTACAGGAGGCTATGGAACTCTGGAAGAGCTTGTTGAGGTGATTACCTGGAATCAGTTGGGCATTCACAGGAAGCCGGTACGTTGAACATCTTGACTCTGTACTTGTAAATGTCGTTACAAATGAGCCTGTCACTTTACGGATTGCCGCATTACGCATTTAGGTCATTAATGCCTCATGGTTCTGTTCTAATGCAGGTGGGCCTTCTCAACGTGGACGGCTTCTATGATACTTTGCTTACATTTTTCGACAAGCAGCTGGAGGAAGAGTTTTTTGATAACTCTGCAAGAAGTATAGTGGTGTCTGCTCCTACTGCAGCCGAGTTACTGGACAAGCTGGAGGCTCATACGCCTACATTGATATATGGCCCTAAACTTTGCTGGGATCAAGTGGAGAGGCCATGTGGTGGCCATGTGGTGCGACGTTACTCAACGACTCCAATTGCTGGTGTTGGGCAGTGACATTCAATGTCAGAATCACTGATTGAAAAATGTACAGACTGAGGAACATTTGAAGAAGATCGAACTGCAATTCAAGTCCCGGCAAACACCGTTTTTGACACTGCGTATGCTCAATATCCTTGTGCCTGCAACCGCAACATTTTTTGATCACTGGAGCTTGCTCTGCGCAGTCCACTGAATGGAGATCTTTTTCTTCATGACAGGTACGTCGGGCATTTTTTCTTCATGTCAAAACTGGTACTTATTAGGCCCCTTGCGGTAGAGATCGCAGGCTACAGTATTAGAAAATGCGTCTACTGGGTATGGCATATACATTCATTTGCATTACATATCAACGATGCATGCTCAAATTTTGGATTTGGCTGTGCAGGCAAATGGAACAGAACAGTGACTTGTCAGCCGATGACAGTTTCGATCTCGAGATGAGAGAATAGGTTAGCACAGCTTTCAATTTGGGAGCTAGTGTATGTAGCAAATTTTTCGTATATAGCCCCGTGGCATGGCTGCATTATTACAATTTTTTCTATATAGCAAAAAATTTCAACTTGTTTATACAAAGATGAGTTTCTTCTCTGTTTCCTCGTACCTCGTTTCCATAACCGAATCAGTTCGTGGAGATTTTATTCTGTTCGGCACAAGGCGATCACTGTAGGTCTTATTTAAGCGATTTAATACTATTCACCCAATCTAATCAATGTTTTTGAGGACATCTTTGAAATTGTGTTCTGTTTAAATATAGGTTAGAGCATTAATTTGTCTATAAAGTGCCTGTGTTGACCTCAAATGACTGCAATAAATAGTATTCGTAGCATTGCGGCTACCATAGTTCTAAGCGCCCGCACGGGCCATTTTTTTCCTCTATTTGGCACGAAGGAAAGAAAATTCTTTGCAAACGAAAATTACAAGCGACTATTTGCCGCCGAGGACGGACTTGTTCCCCTGGTTTGTTGTACTTTTTCCCTTTTATCAATAGAAATTGTCCATGTGTTTCAAGAAAAGAAGTATATAATAAATAAATAAAATGACAAGTGACTTCACCTCCTGCAAGGCCTTTTTTTCATTAAAAATCACTCAAAACTGTCATTTCGTAAGTTCCTTCGCAGGTTTCACAGCACATCTCTCCGTACCCCGTTCTTTGATAATCGACAGGGCATGGCCATTCTTTGGAACTTGAAGAGACCCGCAACTGAAGCAGGTCGTCTCTCGTGTAAATGAGCATTCGAGGATGTTTAGTTTCTTGTGTCTTGACATTTTCTCCAGGGCTGTGCCCTCGACTGCCGTCGTTTATTCTTGGTTCTTTTCTTGAAATAAACCCTGGTTTCAAAAAATAAAATAAAATCTGCCATTTCCATTAATATTGCAAAGAGTGATTTTTTTGAGAAAATCTTCTTTTCGTAAATTGAAGCATGTGATCTTGCACTAGACTAGTACAAGAATGTGTGGAATTTTTCTTGCAAAGTTTGACCATAGAGATTGTAAGGTATTAGTGATTTGAAGACAAGGTAAAGTTTTTTTTTAACTTAAAAATTTAAGATCACTTTGACCATCATTTGTGGAATTTATTTTACTATGGTAGATTTTGATTTTTTAAACTTATTATATTGATTCTACACAAGTTTTCAGGAGTAAATAAAGCATGAATATCGTGAGCCACCATATTGGTTCACCTCTTAGAATGTGAAAAACTTGAACAAAACAAGTGAAATAATATGTTTTGTTCAAGTTTTTCACATTCTAAAAGGTGTTAGGAAGTATTAGAAATTTCTAGGAAAAAACTATTGGTTTTAAACAAAAAAGACATTAACCCTTAACCCCATAATGACCGTGAGGACAGAATGTGTTGTTGATCAATTTTTGAAATTAAATAAAACCTTACTAAATTAATATTTTTAGTAGTTTATATTTTTGAAAAATTATTTATGAAGCTTAGTTGTAGCTTCAAAAATCTGATTTTGAAAATGATTGATTATGATTTTTCTATTCAAGATTTTGTGCATGGGTGTCCATTGCAATCTTGACTTTTTGTAGTGTTGAGGGCTCTTGGAAATGAGCCTCAAATACACTAGATCTTTGAGAAAAAATCACATTAGAAATTCATTTAAAAAAATTGTAGAGTAGATTTCGAGAAGTCATAAATTGATTGGAGTTATGCGTGTTAGGCCCTTTAACCTCGTATTTTTTTGGTGACCAACTTTTTTGATTTGACATGTGCAAAGAGGATTGAAAGACTTCAAATCACTTCCACAATTTCAACACCCTCATGATCAAACATTATAATCTTTCAATCCGTCATAGATATTGTTGTGTTTTCTTTTCTAATGTGATCTCTAACATGTCTAGTTTGATTTTATATGGTTACAATTCAAAAAGAATTGATACAACTTATCAAAATGTTGGCTTTCTATTCAATTTAGAGCAAATTCCTAAAAGCTCAAGAAATTCCAGGGTCATTTTGGGGTTAATGACCCAAGGCTATATAGTCAAGCCCAGTTCATTTACAAATTTTTTAGTTAGTTTTCACTAGAAAGTTCAGCAACGTTAGGAAGCTCTAACATTCTCAAAAATGAACCGATTTTAAAACTGCAGATTGTGTTGGAATTGCAATGAAGTGTACTTCAACTTCAGAACAAGTGAAAAATAAATAATTTAAATCCATACAACAATTTGGAAAGATAGTAAAAGAAGATAGATTTCTTTTATATACTATCTACCATTTCATAGAGAACCTTTGGAAGATAGTCAAAAAAATTTGCATTGGGGAGAAGAACGAGCAAGAAATCAAACAAGCAATTCACATTGTGTATGAAATTAAGTATCCCTAAAGCAATTGTGAAGGTTCATTTCGTATATGTACCATTGAATAAAAGTTGTAATTTTCACAACACTAGATTGTACATAGTGTATAGAAAACATCAAATTCTCTGCATGATTTTCAATTATGTATGTGCATTTGTAATAATGATAAAATGGACTTTAGTGTGATTCCAAAGCAATTTGAAATTTGAAACTCTGTTCATTTTTGAATGCACACGAGCCTTCCAAAGTTATAATCTCAGCATGATCTAAAAATTTGTATATGAGCTGAACGTGACTGTACTTTCAAAATGGGCCAAAATTGCCAAAAACTTGAGCAATTTGTTTGCTCATTTACTCTTAAGATTAGATACAATGTAACCATAGGATCTTGAATTTCACATTAAAAGTGAGCACCTCAAAAAAATTCAGATAATTATTTGATCGCATCATTTAGGAGATATTTAAATTTGAAGTTTTATTTGGGTCAATGAAAATATTGGGTAGTACACTTTGAAGGAGCATATCTTTGTGAAAATATTTTGAAATGATGCCCTTTTTGTGCTCAATGAAAGATAAGAGAGTTGAAAATGTACATGTAAAACTTCACAACATTCCAAGCATTTTCAATTCATGGTGGAGCTTGCAATGCATGGTGGTCATTGAAATGAGAGTGCTGTTTGTACGAGAAAAAAGGATGGGACACAATTTGTCTTGTCCTTGAAGTACTTGAATCTACCCTTTTTGAGGTGGGCAAGAATCACATTGGTTGGCTGAATTTTTAGTTTATGCCCAAATTGAACCCAAAATAGTGAATTGTAATCTACAATACACCATTTAACTTCGAAAATTTTCACAAGGCGGAATTTAATTTGGAATTTGATGAAACTACTACCATTTGGGATTCATATTATAGAAATTATTTTTATTTTAAAAAAAAATTCAAAATTTGAGAACTAGCAGCTTAACAAAGAGGATCAACGACCAGAAAATGGTCACTTGGGTCATTAGGGGTTAAGTAATATTTGGTAAAGTAACCAAATTAGGCAAATGGTAAAATGGTGAGAAAAAACAAACAAAATACTACTAGGAGAAAATGACAATAACTAAATTGCAAACCAAATAAATAATAAATACAAAAACAAAAAAGTAAACTGAAAACAAAATACTTAGAGTAGAAAATGGCATTAGAGATAAATTAGGATTCATAAAAAAAATTGGAAATTTAAAAACTACATAAATAATTAGGAAAATTAGGACAAATATTAGGACTCAAAATGACATTAGAAATAAATTGAAAACACAATAATAACAAACACAAAAATAAAATAAACACACAAAAGCAATTAGTAGAATCACAAACATTGTGGTACACACTGGAATGGTATAAAAATACCAAATTAGTGGTTTTAGTAATTTAAGGGGTTTACACTATATTGGCGCATTTTACACCAATGTGGCGCATTTTCAATAAATGAATGATTTTTATACTAACTTATCTTATTTTATAGTAATATAGATTATTATTAACAATAAATTTGTATAGGATGAAAGTAGGAACAAACATTAGGTCATTAATTGTGTTTAGTCTATAAAAATTAGGGTTAGAATCTCCTCCAAGATTTTCTCAGTTTTTGGAAATTGGGACTTCAAGTCAATTTAGCGGTAGCCACTACAAACTTCAGGATTTGAATGCAAGTGGTCATTTTTTGCAAATTAGGTTTGCATTTGAGCAACGACAACAAATTGCCATTCGAATTTCCTTTATCACAAAGCTGTCATTGAATCAAGAGAGTTGTTGATTTAAGAGCATCCGCACAGCTACACGCCTAGGGCACTCAATACGAGCAGGGAGTGTGGCCAGGCTGGTTTCCTTTCCCACGGCAGGCACGCCAAGTGTTAAAAAATGACTGGCCACGCTCAATTTTGAGGATGGCACTGGCAAACAATGCGGCTTGGGTGTGGCTCGCCAAAGGCTTTGACTGGCTTTTCCAACCCAACTTCAAGGCACTAACTGTCCTTTTCACCGGTCTTCGAGGCACCGACCCCATCAAACCTCAAATTCTCTCACAAATAATTTTAACCTCAACAAATTTTTTTTTTACATGTGTCAAAAAATTGAAAAAGAAAAACATTTTCCAACCACAATAAAGTTTCCTTTATTGGTGTCTTGAAATTAGAGAGAAAATCTTTTTCAATTCTATTGATAATTAAGCTAGAAGAGAAGCTCCATATATACACATGGGGTAGTAATAGGTAGAACAAACAATGTGGGATAAGTAAATTAGATGTAGTAAGAGCTCAACCACTCATAGTTAATTCAAAAATAGAAATTGTGTTAAAACTAGAATTTCAGACCTCATTTAGGCATAGTAAAATAACTTTTTCCAAAAAAATTTGAACTAAAAAAAGTTGTTGAATCAAGTTAAATTTCATCTCCGAAAATCCGTTTGAGATTTTGAGTCTCCAATCAAAAGTTTTGGACAAATTTTAGAGAGAATGTTTGAAAATGTCAAAAATAATTCTCTTCCAACTCCATTTTGAAATTTGTCCATAACTTTTGATTGGAGACTCAAAATCTCAAACGGATTTTTGGAGATGAAATTTTAATGCAAGATCATATGTTTGAATAAGGAAAATTTTATTTTCTTAGCTTTTTTGCTCTTTGTAGTAGAAATATTTGTTTTTGTGAAGATTTTGATAGAATATAGTCATGGATCTTTAGTGGTATCATATACAAGGGTCACTTTATACAAAGAAGTGCCAAAATTGAATTTTGATGGCAAATTTTGAAATGTCTACATCACCCTAAATCAATCATAAGATGATACAATTAAGTTCTTTTGACAAAAATTATTTAATTTACACCAAATTTGATCATTATATAGGATCAGTTAAATATTTTATTTTGAGGCACAATCAACAATGAATAATAGTGCTAAATTTTTTCTAAGATTAACCCCTAAAGGACCAGCCGGCTATTTTTAGCAACATAGCAATTTTGGGCAGGTATATGTGACTAGAGATTTTCATATTTTAAGCTGAAATTTTAATAGAAGGTGGGGACAAGGAATATCTTTCAAGAGCACTAAATTTCATGACATTTCGAAATAGGAGTCAAAAGTTATGGCCTAATTTGTTACTTTTTTCACCGGGCGGTCAGTCCGGGCAAATCTGAAAAAATCACTTTTTTCAAAAATAAAAATTTGAAATTGGTTTTCTAAATTTATATGTATGTGGAAAGCTTTGAATCATTCCATTTCGATCAATGAGTCAAAAATTATGAGGGTTTTTAGTTTGCGGGCAGTTATGGATTCTCTACTCTGAAATAAACTTTGAAGTTGTTTATTTAACTCAATTTTTAATATTTTTTGAATTTTTTTTTTCATAGGATGAAGGTTGCTTATTACAACATTACAACCATTGGGATTGACATTTTTCAATTCCATAATTAAATTCGTAACAATTCAGTACTTTGGATCATTCTGTACTTCTTTCTACTTACTATTTTTTTTGTATATGTTGTACAATTCCAAATGATTTGAAAATTTTTAAGCATGTAGCCAACTTGTTTAGGAAAAAGAATTCAAAGAAGCACCACCATTTTGGACATTTTTTCATACATATGTGACCTTGTGAAGTGCAGCTGCCCTGTTTTTTGCAGGGGCAAAAATAATATTTTTGCCAATTCAAATGCTAATATCTTCCAATTTGCATGGTGGAAAATTCTGAAATTTTTTCCACATCTTCTAAAACTAGTTTACTATAAGATCCTACAATTATATGTGTCTAAAAAAGTTTTTTTTCTAAAATTTGGTATTTATACTAGAATGGCAATTTTGGAGCGTTTTGGTGAAAACATAGACAAGGAACTTTAGGGGTTAACCAATAAAGACTTGGGCAACTTTGGGACAAAATATGAGTTTGTAATAAAGTATAAGTTCCATAATTTCTTTGAAATTTGATTCCAAAAGACATTGTTAAGTATTAAAAATAGAAAGTATTTGTACAATAAAAATTGTAATTTATTTTCAAAATTGATTAAAAAAATGTGCAAAGATTGAACGTAGTTGCAAAGACTAGATACTTTGCACTATTTTCCTTCTAAAAAATATGAGACCATAGTGATCTTAGACCTAAATAAAAAATAGAAAAGCAACCAATATTTTCTTGCAAAAATTAAAATAAAATTTCATAAAACAAGTTTTTCCACAAATGTTGTCCAAAGTTGGACAACAACTATAAAATGGTTGATTTGACAATATATGTAAATCTTTTTTTTTCATATTTAGTGATAAACTTATAGAAACTTACCAATGTTATGTCAAATTTTGACTTTTGAATAATTAATGAGTAATAAATAGTAATAATAGTATTTATTGTGAATGTTGGAATAATGTTTTTGGAAATCCAAATAATGATTGAGATTTTTAAGAAGTATAATGTGAAAGGAATATTATTAGCAATTATAAAATAGAGATATAATTTAGATTCATCTCTATATTTTATATTGTGTTATTTCATTGGCTTTTGACCAATAAGTGTGTATTTATTTAATAATCAATGGAAGACATCCTACCTATCTAATCTAATTGAAATTTATTGAGTCAATATTTTAATCAATTCAATCATTAAAATATGAGATAATTCTTATTAGAAGCAAGCTAAAAGTCCAAAATTATGGACACCTTGGCAAATCATGCTATAAGAAAGAAAAATCATGTAAATGGCACAATACATTTTCTTCCTTGGTCTACCAGAGATGAGCCAAAAACAACAATATCCATTAGACATTCTTCTCACATGTACTGACCCTTAAAATCAATCTATATGTCCAAAGAGGCTCACTAATTCAACATCAAAATTTTAAAAATGAATTAAAAAACATAAACATGAACAAAAACATAAACACACAACATTAAGAAAATGAAAATATTCATTATATGAGCCAAACTTGATATGAAGAAATGACAAAATGAGAGATGGAATTGATCATTAATTAATCCCCAAAGTCCCAAGTGTTTTTTCCATCAAAAACATTCAAAACTGCCATTTCTATTGTAAAGAGCTAAAAATTTAAGAATTATATTTTTTGTAGTTTAACCTTAGGATTTGTACTAGACTAGTATAAAAATGTGTGAAAAAATTTTTAAAAAGTGATTGCAAGATATTTGCATTTAAAGTAAAACAAATGTTTTTTTTTGCACCTTGTGTAACTAGATTATAAGACTTTGAATCTTCTTAGCTAAATTTTTTTGTACTGCTGATATTGAATTGAATCTTTTTTATGTTGAATAATTGAGTTGAAAGTCTAGGATTTGTTTTAGAAAACGCACAATTGATTTTAAATTGCTAAGTTGAAGTAGATTTGAGATTGAAAGAAATACTAAATTGTTAATAGCTCTAAGGTGGAATATAAATACACTAATCTCAATAGTGAGATTGTTCTAGGAATCATACTAAACTTTATGGAATTCCTTTTTTCAGAAAATTTTGAAAATAGAGTTCAGAAACAATTTTAATACATTATTTTCTCAAAAAGATGCTACAATTGCCAACAAAACAAGAAGCTCCATAACTTTCACATCACTAATCCATATGAAATGAAGAAAAACTTTCCATGCAAAAAAATAAATAATCTATAGAACAAAAGTAAATATATTTATTTCAAGTTTTGTGGCTTTTTTCTGCTTGGTGAGTTCCATTTTGTGCTTAGGATGGGATAACTTTTTTTCCTTAATACTAGTTGAAATAAAAATTAGATTCTTGAGAAGCTAATGTGCTCTTCTATCTAAAGAAAAAGTTTTAGAAAATCTCAACAAGAATTGAGATCACAATAGATTACACAAAATCAATTTTGTCCCTTGTAGGAACAATGGGACTTAGAGGCTAAATGGGCCAAACTCAATGAACTTCTAATGAACAATACGTTCTAAAGTAATAAACCTCTCTAAAATAGTAATGATTGCCGATCTTGGTCCAACTCGCATGCAAATGATCCTCACTAATGTAATAAACCTCTATAATGTAATGCATCGGACTAATCCCGATCCGGCTCTTCATAGAAGTGCTACTGTGCGGTACCCTTCAACAAAGGTTGATGGGTGCAATTTGGACCATTTAGTTTTCTTGGCATAATGTAAAACAAAGTTGAAATATTTTGTTTTCCTCAATCAACATTCATATCTTATGCAATCTCCCTCAAGCATATCAAATTTTCAATTCCAAAAAAACAAAACTCTATTTTTGGTGAATTTAATTTGGTTGCAAAGATATGTAGGCAACATACATACATACATCTTTCCATACAAGCATCTCCAAAAAAGTTTCACAATTCCCTCTGTAGGGGTTTCAATGTTGGCATGAATAGTGCCAATTTTTTTGAAAATTGATATCTCTTTATTGTAATTAAATTTTGGTAAAGTAATTGTACCATCACACTCAAATGTACAAAGTTAGTTACAAAGTGAGGGTCAAATAGAAAAATCTAATTGTACAAGGAATCGAAGAAACTCGAGAAGGTGCTGATAAGAGAGACACGAAGTTTCAAACATGAGCCTCAGTATGCTGACTAGTAGCGAACCAGTGGCAGAGGTCAACTCAACAAGGTCCCAAAATACCTTGTTATTATCATACTGGGCCCTCACCGTCTTCTGCTACCACTTCCTTGAATTTTCAAGAAATCACAAAATCCATATACCATACCAATGTGCACTACCAAACTCTAGATGGAATCTACACCTGTGTATTGAAATTTGGGGTTCTACTGTTAACATTGAACAAAAATCAGGGTTGGAATATTTCTCTTGAAACGTGAAACTTTCTGTTTCAGCAAACTCCCATCATCACGCTTACTGTTATTCATTACCAATGAGGATTTAGACATCTCCACGTCACATTTTCTGTACAGCACAGAACAAACGTTTAGTGACTTAGTGGGAACCGAAACACAGAATTAACAGTAAGACTTGCCACAGGGTGTGGCAGATTTGATGAAGAGAGCCTCGTCAACCTTAATCTTGAGTTGGGGCCATGGCTATAGTCACCTCAAAGTGCTGACTAATGCACACCTTTGCTTGCATGATTTTGAGTCCTCATGTAATATGAAGCACTGAATTATGGGTCAGAAGTCAGCATGGTAAAGGCACACCAACTGAGGATGTGTTACAGGTGACCGACAAAGTGGGCATTCCGGTTTCTCGTTGCACCACTCTGTTACGCAACTCCTGCATTGAGAAACACGTCAGGTAAGAAGAGGACCTAACAAGCAGACTTCGTAATAAATAATGAGAATTGTACTCGAGTTTGTTGAAGACTCATTCAAGTTGCATACAGGAAGTGAATCCAGTTCATTCTGTAATCAACAAAAGAAGTGACAGAATCACAATCAACTAGACGATTGTTTAAAGGAAAACTCACCAGCAAAAGACATGACCGCATGGTGTTGCAGTGGGGTGCTGACGGGGACTGAGACAAAGTGGACATTTGCTTCTCCCGCCGCCCTTAATACCGAATCAACCAATGACTACTCAGTATAGAAATCTTAATTCAGGACAAAAGATGTTGATCAACTAAGTTAATTGATATCAGATTCATTGAAAACAGTAAATCCAGCGAAGCGAGTTGCACACATCTTAAAGGATCCTAAATGAAGAGAGAAAACATTTACCTCGATTTCTCCTGTTTTGGAAGCTAGCGTCCAATCCTCTCCAACTGCTTTCATCTCTTTCTTGAAGGTATTGTTTCCATCAACATCTAAAATTGCAATGGTTTGTCGTCCTGCAATAAGGAAAGTGTTACAAGAGACGACTTCGTAGCATGCACACATGAGTGATTCTCACATTAAAAAAATGACGTGGACAGAGAGAAACTTGAAAGGAAAATTATGTTGCCACTATTTTAATAGCAGCAATAGAGTCCTAGATATTGCTACTAATTACAAAAACGACGTAAGCAATAGCAAGTCATTTCCAATATGCTAAATCGGATATATAGGTCAAAACACTTGAGGAGAAGCTGGTTACTTGGCACTGGATCATAAGAAAGTTGCCAAGAAATTCATCAAACGCTCCTTTTAACTTTGCAACATCTGTGCTGAACAGAATGTGGAAGCTGATAAATACTAAGCAGCAAACCAACGCAACTTGCACCCGTTGTTTTACCTGAGGAAGCGGCCGAGGGATCACTTATTCGGGATCGCATTGACATGGCAAGAGCAGGCAAAACACTACGACGCAGCCAGTCGCCACCAACAATGCTAAGCTGTATCAATAGAAACATACCAAGCATATGATACCTGAAGGACAACCCACATCCAATCAACAAATAGCCCAAATAGCCCACGGAATCGGAGGCTTCACTAGCAAATGACATATCACAGCAAAAAAGGCAAAAGTTCATGGCCCTCAATGCATTGTCAGGATATATCATTAGCAATGCTTTTCCAAGCATCTCTAAGCAAATATTATTCAAAGATTCTTAATATCCTCAGTATAATTGAACATCCTAAATGTGTAGTCATACTCAGATGTCTCGAGCTCCCCAATAGTCTTCTAGGCGTCTTCTACCAATAGAACCTCATGATATGAAAAATCACCTGTTCAGAACGAACACAAAGAGGAACGGCAACTAACCTTGGCCTTTGTTGGGCGGGTTTACCCATGAATATGTAGCGTATACCAGCAAAACGTTTCGCCAAGTGGTAGTAAACCCCTGCATTTCACCCAAAATAAAAGCGTGAATGCCTAGACCAATTAAACAACAGGACCGGTCGTCCGATTCGACGGCTCGAACCAACGCTCTCACGCCAATATCTGCCTCCCACCAGTTGTACGCTTTCAGGATCGTCCACTGTTTGATAATTGCAGTAGTTCTACCAGCTGCCCAAATTTTGCATTATATATACCAAGTAATCCAACCGAAAAATCATAGGTATAGCAAGCATCAGCAATCATAAATAATTCGATACCTTCAAAGTAAAAGAGCATGAGGTGAGCTCTCAAAACAAGCAGAAGTGCTTCTTTCACGGTCGGAAGAATCTGCGAAGAGGAATGCAAGAACCTTTCAGTCACTTCAGATTTGTAGACTCAGACGCGAACATAACCGAAGAACTCCCTCAAACTCTTTGAAGTTCCGAAACCAAGCTCACGTCAACATTACAGGACACTTCGTAATAAGTAAGTTTACGTACAACGGGCCATTGTTGAAGACCTGCGTTGTAACGTTGCCGCACTCTCTCAGACCAGGATCGCCATATTTGGATAGGACTCCGTCTTTGAAGCATGGAACCATCTTCGACCACGATCTCGGAGGTTGATTCTTGAGTCAAACCGATTATCTCGCTTCCTCGAAGCTCCTCCTGATTGGCAAGTACATTCCCTCTTGCGGCAGCTCGAGCACTGGCATAATATAGAAGAAGATGCTTATTGATCAAATTCCATCAATTATCCTAGGTATAAGGCATGCCACGTTTGATTACGTGAACTAAAAGGAAGAATAGCGAATCACCAACGAAGTTACCATTGAAAAAACGTGTGGCACTTAAAGGTCTGAACGAATCGACAGAAACTGATGCTTACTTAACGCTATTCTAACAACGTCATAGTTTGATGATTTGCGACCCTACACCAAAGACTAGTAATATGCAATATGGGTGGCAGATTGACAGCGTAAGCCAAGGGATTAAGAACAGTTCATTGACATCCATTCATATGCATCTCACCTGAGGCGTTCTGTCAGATATGGCAAGACGGTCTGATAAAAGACAAGAAGTGTCCGGCGAGCGGGTGTAGCTGGGAGTTTTGAGCTGATCATTACCTGCATAGCCAGCAACGACGTCAGCAACAAATTCATCACTAACTTTGTAAATGATAAGCTATATGAACAAGGTAGAAACAATAAAAGTGGCATAAGAACCATTCAATCTCATACATTAGCGAGATACTTACCTGCGAAATATCACAATACTCCTCTCCTAAGGTCTGGAGGCCTGCCCCGGTTGTTAATAGATAGTATAGCACTCGACCTGCAAGTTTTGTCTGCACCAAGAGCTCAGATTCATAAGTAAACCTGTGTAATTCCACCAAAAACAATAAAGAACTCGAATCATGTGCCTGTTTAGGGTGTTCATAAAGAGCACAACCTACACAATTGCAAACCCGGAGTATGGAACCCGGACAAGTAGGGGCATGGGAGTAAAGGCAAGTAGTAAACCTGGGACATGGAGTAGAGGCTAGTATCAGCACCTACCTCGTTTTGGTACGCCACAGCAAGTCGAGTTCCTGTCAAAAAATAGCAAAGTCCGCTTCAAACAAAGCTCAAATAATCCTGCCAGTCACGTCTAATATCGATGATAAAGTACATTGGAATCTAAGTACTACCAGGAAATATATATGGCAATCTTCATAGTTGGTGAACTGTACTAGAGCATCCACACAAGAATTCACCAGTGTTTCAAACTCCTAGCTCTCCAAATCCATAATGAGACATGGGATGAAATACTATCTATCGTGAACATGCAGATAAATCCAAAATTTTCTAAGAAATTTCTAATGTATTAGAATCCTCTACCATAAGGAATTATCAACAGCAACTCATCCATTCATAAACCTGGTTGTGTAAGCATGACTTGGTTACATGTCTACGGTCAATGATCTTGTCTACCGCCACTTATAGTGGCCTACAAACTTCCAGTTTGAAATCGAATAACAAATTCATACATAGTAATGAAAATTTGATATCAACAGATTCGGCTCTTGTGATCTCTCTAGACCTCTACAATGATCTCCCAATATTCGTACTCCTACATATGATAATTTGCTTCAAGTGACGCAGATAGTATCCTCTACCTTACTTCCACCATTGCCAGTATCTTCCAAAACAAAAAGAATCAAATAGCCTCAATACAAAACCTCTGGATATTCACCATCAAAGCCCGAACTTTTCAATCCAGTAATCGCTAATGGAAGGAGAAATTAAATGCAAAAGAAACAATAAGTTCATGCTCTAATAAACGAACCCTTTCGAGCACACTGGAATGGAATTCGGAGCTCAATCCCAATTCCAAAACAGAGAGAAGCAGACAGACGATCGAGCATCCACTCACCCATTGCATGTCGGAAAGCTTCATGGCAAGCATCGCACAAGCTGGCAACATAATGTTCGTCTTTCTCGGCAGCCCGCATCACTTCCGGTTGCGCTGCAGGTGGAAAAAAGAAGCTTGAGGAAGAATTATTGTTCCTACTGCTGTTATTCGCCGCCGAAGCGGCAGAGGAACTCTCTGCGACGTCCATTGAATTCTGTCGATCAAAATTCACCAAAACTCCGGCAACAATAAGATGCGGTTGCTCTGTTCCTACACTGATAAAAGCTACAAAACCCTAGCGGAAAACACCAGCCCCATTACAATTCATATAACAAGGGAGCTTCTTCTATGTTATGAACTCGGAATTGGTTGTGACAAATCGCTCGCGCATGAGCACCGAAGAAGACTGTTCCCTAAAATTCAAACCCTAATTGTCAATGAAAATTTCAAGGGTTTTTCGCTCCTAGAATTTTGATGGATTGGCATGAAAGCTCAATCGTGAATTGAAAGTCTTTGCACATTCTAGCTCCGCATTAAAACGCTGTCTGCACTTGAAACTTCGGCTGATTTTCCCATCGTTCTGCGCATCACACTTGCAGATCTTGTTTAGTTTAGAAATTATATTAGTGTGGGTGAAATTAGGCTGGGCCGTGTGTTCGATTCTTGTCAAAAAATAAAAATAAAAAACTAATGTAGTGCGGGTGAAAATTAGGATGATCGTTCAAGTTTCTGAGGCGTTTTTTTCTTTTTCTTCATTACTTTTGGGCACCGTAGACCAGGGTTTCTTTTGGAGAAGTGCTGATGTGGCAACATACAAGAAAATGATGTAGACAAATATTTTAGTATTCATCTATATTTTGGATAGAACTATCTTTTCATCCACATATTTGGATGAGTTTCATTTAAAATTGGCAATTTCATCCAAGATTTTAAAAAAATTGGAGCAATTTGGCATCATCATCCAATTTTTCTTCAAATTTTTCCTATAGGCTTGATGCAACCCATTTTTTTTTGAGGCATTTGGACCTTATAAGGCCCAAATTAAAAACACTGCCGTAGACTAAATAATTTCCAATGGAGAGGTGAAGCTATTTACATTCATTGACATGGATGAAACATACAAATGCGGATGAAAATACACAAATTCATCCAAATTGTGGAAATTCATTTATAAAAGAGTAATATTGTCTGGAGCAATTTGAGCAATTTCATCCGTTGAAAATAGAAGAAAGTCTAAAAATTGGTTACCTTTCGAGCGATAAATTGGGCCTCCTTCCTTCCAAAATTGGTTTCAATTGCAAAAATTACATGTCCAATTCAATACTTGAATGCAAGAATTAATTTTTATGTTTCAAAATAAGATACCAACAATTTTTGGAAATCAAGTGATATTTTTTCTAAACATAAATCAAGAAATTTTTTCAAAAGTAATATAATTAATATAAAATAGATTGAGGTTTCTATTATACATTTGTAGCCAATGAACTTAGGAGAACTACACTAATTATTTTGTCCTATTAGTGTATGTAATACTAATATATCAAAGTCACATTATTTTGAATTAGTGGAGGTTGGAATATAATTGTATTGTACCAAATTCCAAAAAATAAAACATTATAGTGATATTAATTAGGAATATAGTATACCTTTACAAACTCTTCATTTGAATTGACCTAGAAATGAAATTGTTTGTTTTATACAAGTATCGACTTTGCATTAATAGCTTGATTGAAAATCCAAAAATGAAAAATCCATTGGTCCAAAAATTAAATCATTTTGGCAAGGTACCTTAGTGATAGGTTTTGTTCTTTTGAGGTTTAATTATTATAACTAACTATTAAGGTTGGCATTTTATACTAAATAATTAAATAAATTTGAAAAATTAGTTTGGTAGGCACTTTTGAAAATTATAAAAATTTTAATTTTTAATTTTCAATTTTTTTCCAAAATTACTACTTGTATGTCTTATATATATGTACACTTTGTCTGCTTATATCCTAAATAACTTCACAAGTCAATTATTATATTTTATGAGGAGAGAAAGCAAGTGCTTTATAAAAGTGGGGAGGTCGAAGGTACAAAAATCTATGTGGGGATATCTAAATTAACCCTAGAAGTCTGTTGCGGGCACAAAGTGTTTAATGGATGACTAATATTTAGGCATTTGCACCATTATTTTATTTTTTTCTAACATCCCACAAATAATTTCCAAAAAATTCAACTCTTGATTTTTTATTTAATTATTTCCAACCCTAATAGTCAAATATGGTACTTCAAGATCTTTACAAATCTATCCATACCTTATCCATACCTTAGTTAGGTTGCTTATTTGTTTAATTTTGTTTCTTACAAGAAGAGCTCCGGAATCGTGCATCCCCCGATCACGTTCTTGGTACCATCGAAAAGCCCTTAGTTAGTGAGGAAGGATGTATGGGCTTTATTTTGTGGCGTTTGAACTTACAACTTTGATGTTATAGATTTTTGAGTTTTTTTTAATCTTAAATTATTCTAAATTGTGGATCTTTTGGACCGTGCTTCCATTGATTGTGTTCTTGATACCATTGGAAAGCCCTCAACAAGGAAGGATGCAAGGGCTTTGTTTCATGGCGTTTGAACTTATGGATTTTTTAGTTTTTTTTGGATTTTAGATTATTTAGAATTATGGATCTTTTAGTCCGTGCATCTCCCAATTGCATTCTTGGTTCTGTTAGAAAGCTCTTTGCAATGTGATTTCTATAAAAAATTTATTTCTATATTTTTTTAATCATGATTTTCAATTGCTAATATTAAAATAAAATAAATTAGGAAAAGGTACCTCCCACTATGTTGAATTGCTTATATTGACAGTTTTGGGTGTTTCCATTGTACATTTTCACAAATCTATTTCATTACAAATAGTAATTTCATTTTCTTTTAGGTGGTAAAGACCTTAAGGTAGGAGGCTTAAATTGTGAGTGGGCAATTAGAATCGCCCTAAAGAATTGTCATAAATAGTGGAAAGAGTTTCAAAAATGAATCACAATTTGTTCATTGCGCTTGTTGCTTTTTAATTGTGTTCTTAAATCCCTTTGAATAAAATATACATTCATGTGAAGCTAAAATAAATGAAAGTATACTGTAGATCATTCTCTGAGAGCCAAAATTATAGAAACATCCTAAGTTTGAAGTGCTCCATTCAAAGGCTGATTTTGATTGAAAATTGGTTCAATCTTTGAGCACCACCTACGCACCTTTCACTTTGAAAATTCATAATTAATTCATTCTAAGTCCAAAACTTACAATTTAAACTGGCAATGAACTGTTTTTCTTTTCTCTTTCTACCAAAAACATGTGAAAAATGTTACACTGTACTGATTTTCCTACAGAGGTCCATTATCCCTTAGATGGTCAATTTATGAGCCTCTCACTTACCTTAGTTGTTTTCAAGTCAGAAAACTTGGGACTGAGTTGGCTTCATCATTGTTTTGGCTCGAAAGCTTCTGGAGAGTCTTGGGTCCGAAGTCGGAACAATTAGGGTTTAGTTGTCAAACCATCGCGGGCTTGTTGCGAGGGTTTAGAAATTCTGTTGCACATCGTCGATTCTTGTCAATTAGGGTTTGCTCGTCAATCTCTCCGGAAGTTCGGTCATTGTGTTGTGCCATGGTGACGATGCGGAAGGCTCCGCCAGTGGGGCACATGCTTGTGAAGGGTTTAGACGGACGCACCCTCTGTTTGCGCTTCCCGAGCGACGTTGTGGTTTCCGGGGCGAGTGTTGCGGGGCTCTTGCGTGCGCGGACTGGTATTCCCACGCACTGTTTCCGGTTAGTGACGGGCACTGCCGTGGTGCATCACGATTCTTTCCTGACTTCGGAGGACGGACGTTTTCCTTCTTGCTCCTTGTTGCTGCGTTTGCCGGGAGGTACGAAGTCCAAGGACGACAGGATTGCGGACTTTCAGGAACCTGACGGTTTTAGAGCTCGCAATTCCAGTAGCAAGCGCAAGGTGGAAGAAGAGGATGCAATAGCAAAATTGTTGGATGAAGCAGATCCTCCAAGGTGATCATCCTAATGCCAATACTATCACAAGCTCCTGGCATGATTTCTTGAAAATCTTCTCCAGCTGTAGCACTCTAATCAGATACTCCCTCCGTCTGGAAATAACTTTCCAATATCATAATCTTGTTTCTTTTGTTTTCCCGGAAAATGAGTGTCCGATGCTTGTATTACAAGTGGAAGAGATTTTTGCTCAGCTTGCAATGCATGATCGTTTAATCATTGCGTAGTAGTGGTCTTGGAAGTTGACCTAGTTCAAGTTCACTCTTAGCCATCTGCCTGGATGAATATAGGTTGCGACAGCCTATATCAACCCTTACCTCGTAGCTATGTTTTCCCTGAACCCTGGTTCAGCTTCAGTTGTAGTATTATCAGTTCGCTCTTTTACCCGGTCTTTTTTTCTTTATTTTCAAAATATGTGGAATCCTGCGGATTATACTAAATCAGGCACTTATTTCCAAACGTAGAGAGTATTAATGACTTTGGAGAAGGAAAACAGGTTGCATGCAGTTTTGTTAGAACATTTCAGCTCGCTAAGTCTCCCTTTTACTCAAATCCTGGAGTTGGTTGCATTTTTAGGGCCAGCAAAAAAGCTCGATTTCCTAAGGGGAAGAAGGACTCAGGCGCCAGGGCAATAATGCAAGATCCCGTGATTGGAGAGGAGGATGGAGGACCTATTTTGGCTACTGATCCTCGTTTGGCAGCCAAGGAGCGTGCGAAACAGCGTACTGTTCTCAATGAGGAGCTTATTAATGCCGAGGATGTGTCATTGGTCGATGATACTGTTACCGTCGAAGAAAAGGTCAGCTACTCTGCGTTCCCCCCCTGCTTTTCTCAGATTTTCTTTCATTTTCATTGCATTGCATCTTTACAAAATTTGCCTCTTCTTTGATCTGATTCTTCACATTTAAGACTTGTTCTCGTTCTGCTTTCTTTTCAACAATTCCTTTGTTGAGCTGTGACGTGTGTTTTATTCCAGAGTGCTATGGCAAGGTTAGAAGACGGCATTACCATTGAGCCTTTCAACTTAAATCAAGAAAGAGAAGAAGGCTATTTTGATCCTCAAGGGAATTATGTTGAGTACCGGCTCAATGAGGATGATAAGGTAGCTACTTCTGATACGACTCCTGTTTTCATCCACTATGACTGCTGGCCCCGACTAGAAATTTAATATTTAATCTCACGAGTAAGTTTTGGATGGCATTGCCTATGATATTCATTTTTTCTTGTTTCTTACTTCCAAGAGCCTAACTGATTACATTAATTTATGTCCATAATTTAATCATTTGCCCGTAGTGTTAGGATCAATGTTATTTGGTTCATATCTCTTTCTCAGTAAGTTGTGGTGCCCTTGCACTTAAAGCATGCCTTTCGGAGCAGGACGCGTGGTTTGAGACTGCAGAAGTTGACGAGAGTCTGCAAGCGAAGAAAGTTAAGGAGAAGGAAATGGAAAAAGAAGACACTGAGCTTACAACTGAAGAGCGGTGGGTACTTCAGAAGCGAATTGCGAATACCCTTCTGCCGGGAGAAACGGTTGGCTTCCCTCGATCCTTGGGTCATCTTGTTCTTTAGCCAAGTCCTCAGGTCACTTTTGCAAAAAGAGAATCTTTCAGTTGTTGGCATCAAGTCCCAAGTGGTGTATCACTTTACTAACTCACCTCGCTCTGGACTTCAGATTTTGCAAGCGTTTAGAAGATTGCGAGGAGTAACGAAGGACAAGAAATGGGCTCCGCCGATGGTCGGAGAGACCAAGCAAATTTTTGATCGACTGACAGAAGATGCGATGAAGCTCTTAGACAATGGCGATTACAGTAAGACCTCTAGTCTGCTGGATTACTGATCACTCCAATTGTGGCCAATTTCTTGGATATATGTTGATTAAAGACTTGGATTGCTGATGAATGTCGTAAATTTAGAATTCAGTTCCGGAAAGCAGTAATAGCAATACCCTGTCTAACGAGGGAACAGTGCACTTGTACAGTCTGTATGAGGTTTAACATCTCATGGGCATCAGTTTGTGAGATGTATTTAACAAGTTTCAGTACTTATAGCTTCTTGATAGTTACGCAAATCTTCCACGGCTAATTCGGTGGAAATTCCCACTGCATATAATTTATCGAAAGTCTTTACTAATGTTTAGACATCTTTGTGGTGTATTTGCAGACATATATTCAGAAGATAAAGAAACTCTGCAGCGAGAGGCTGGTAAATTCGCGTGCCATCTTTTCCTGAAATTGGTCCGTACATTTGACTTTGTTGAATGCCTTATTAGAGTATGTTTATTCTGAGATGAGTTTGTGCTTGTTCAGATGGTTACGAGGCCCTTGTTCGAGCTAGAAAAGGTGAACCAAGTGGTAGCAATGGGACAACGCAACATCCTTCTCAGGTACCGTTCAAATATTGCTCTGACAATCTTGTGACGTGATGCGAGTGAGCTAGATGGACAAGTAAGCACATGTGAAATTCTTGAAAGTTGACTGACAAGACAATCACACCTAAGGAAGTCAAAGTCACAATATGTGTCGTGCTTAACTTTTTAGAGCACATTGTAAATTCTCCTATCTTGTCCGTGATATTTGTCAAATTCCTACACGCAGCGCTCTATCCTTGCCCATATAACCTATTGAGTCATATATTTGTTTGTCTAATATGGTACCTCCTGGCTATCGGTAGTCTGGCATTACACTTCTCCAGTTCAATTTATTTTTCAACTCTAACTCGCCATAAAGAAATCTTCGCTGAAGAGGTAATTCCAACACATTCGATTGGCAGGTGCAGTCTACCGCTGGAGACATGTTCGGGGACGATGATTCTTTTGACATGTTCGGTGGAGACGGCGATTTACCTCTATCCACTACAACAGGAGAAACTTCTGGCAACATGCATTCACAAGCGGAACAAATTAGCAGCACCTTACCTGAGCTTCCTGGATATGTTTATGATGCAAATTCGGGGTAAGATTAGTTTCAATAGCAACGGGACTGGCTATGTCCGCGTGTTGAACTCTAGTTTTGCAACTGTTCCAATAACTTATGACGCTATGGCGTTAAAACATTTTTGTGACGCCATGTTTTACAGTGAAATCACTTTCTGGGTGTGGTATCACAAGTTTTGTTGCTAGTTCAATAACATGATATGTCAACTCCTGTCTTTTCCGAATCGGTTTTAACACAATTCATGTTTCTGTAGGTATTACTACAATGCAAATGATGGTTATTTTTATGATAAGAAGTCAGGCCTTTTCTGCAATGCAGCATCTGGGAAATGGCAAGTCACCTTAGCCAATTTCGCCTCTGGTTCTTAAATTGTCTTGACCATCTAGGGAGACATCGGTATTAGGATCCTTGTTGCCTGTTCGGTTTTTTGGTACCATATCTTACATGTTTTCTGGATCATGTTTTTTGAGTTTGATGTGGGAATTTGCAGGTTCATGTATGATGGTGCAAACGCATCGTATCTGGAAGTCTCGGAAAGTGGTGACACAGGCGCAAGTATGACGAGTGTTGGAGCAGAAGCGTGACCCATTTTACAGTTTCAGTTTAGTTTTAAACATTGTAGATTTTGGTTCAGTATCCCCCTCAATCACCGAGTACGAGGAACGCTGAGGGACATGGCTTGGATTCTGTAAAGAATGTGCATGTTGTTATTGTTCATACTCTTGTACATGAGGTTGTTTTGGTGAAATTCGCACTACGGTATTGTGCTTCAGACTCTCAAGTTGAGAGACCACTAGCTAGTCTCCATGGATAAGCGTTTTTCAGTCGACAATTCTCGCTCATTTGTAAGCTACCTCAAAATATTAGGAAGTACACCTAAATCCGACCTGGTAAGCTCTAGGGAACCATGTGCATGCAAGAGAATATGATATAGTTTTTGCACATTGACGTGTGGTTATGAAGCTAAATGCAAGTGCTTGTGTACATTTTGGAGGCTCAATGAATTAGTCACAAATATATAAATTTGAAGATAGTAGGATGATAGAAGGTGAACCAATCCTATTACCACTTATGGCTCAATTCTACCCTTTGGTTCCCAAGGATAGAACTTTAATTTGCACCACAAGTACTTGAATATGGAATTGGAATTTGGGTTGTAATAGGCTAGTTGGTTTGAAGTGTAATGTAGATGGATTAATAATCATATGATGTAATCTCAGAAAAGATATTTATAGTATATAATTGTTTTCCAATTAAGAGATTAAAACAACTTTCATACAAAATGTCTACAAATAGTAGCCACCTTCACATTACTATGTTTGGCCCATTCATTACTCAAAGTGCCCAGTATTTTATTTACTATTTTGGATATTCTGCTTGTTCATTTCTATCCAAAACTCAAAGTGCCCAATATTATATTTACTATTTTGGATATTTTGCTTGTTCATTTCCATCCAAAAATGCGTTGACATCGTATAGGAATTAGTTTCAATGTAGTTACCTATGCAATATGATTGTTTGGAAAGTAATCATTGTAGTGTTGAAAATTGTGAAGAAGATTCTCCGTACAATGTCAAATGTTCTTGAAGCAATCTAAAATTATAGATTAAGATATAATAAATACAAAAGGCAAATAAAACATGCAATCAAACATGTAATTCTACAATTGTAGCCCTAAAAACAATTTCATCGCTATGAGATTCAACTTGTCTCAATTGAAACAACAGTTTAATTAGATAGCAATTATTTCAAAGTCAAAAGGAGCAAAGAACTTCTTAAAATGTTGGATTTAACTATTTATACTAAGTAGACTTGAACTATAGAATTTTGGCATTTTGAAAGTCAAACCTTGCTCAATTTTAGGATATGACGGGATTTTTTTTTTAAATTATGACAAATGCATTGGTCCCAAATGTGTATTTGGTAAAAATTTCAAGTCATTTCCCTATTTTTTTGGACTTTTTTGTTGTTTTTTCAAAAGGCTTGAAAGCTCAAACTTATTTTATAAAGTACCTATAGGGACATTCTTTTTTTCTTGATAATGACCTCTAGGATAGAATTGGTGAAGTTAGGAAGAAAATGGTAGAATGTAGTAAAATTAGGACAAAAATGAAGCTATGACGAAAAATGGAAAGAAGATAAGACAAAAATGGTAGAATGAAGCCAAGACAAAAATAATGGAATTATAAAGTCATGAGACTACAATTGAAGCTTATAGTATCTTTTCAACTGAAGGAGCTCAGAAGATTTTGAAGGATCCAGGAAGACCTTTGGAGTTCAATCAATTTATGAAACCAAAGCCATAAAAATTTGGATTCAAAAAAATACGAGAATTAAAAAGGTCCACTTTGCATCCATAGGATGTAGATCTTTTGGATTTTTATATTGACAAATATAGAACTCAACACCTACTATTGGTCAACATACACCCGCAAAGTTCACCATAACAAGGTCAAAGTTACCAAGACTTGTACATCAAATGAAGTCTACATGTTTATAATCCTCCCAAGACAAGCTTAAATACCACTTTTTCAAACTTCATTTGCAAATACCTCGCTATGAATGTGATTTTTTTTATGATGTGATTGCATGTCTTTTATTAGTTGAATTGCATCTTTTTGTAAATTTTTTTTGAAATTACCATGAATTTCTTGAATAAAAAATAAAGGAATTCATGTCAAATCGAGTATATGCTCAAAAAATATGAATATCTCTTTATAGGTTTATATTATACTGTACATATAGATCAGTTTTGGCACCTCCTCGATGTTGCAATAATTTAATTTTGTAGTTTGACAATTTGGTAGTGTAATTTAATTTTTTGAGCTTTTGGCAAGTTGCCCTTCCTAAATTTGCCATTCTTCTTCATGCGCTACCCTTCTACCTCTTTACACGCCATAATATTTCAGCATCATTCACAACAATGTTTAGGCGCCATTTTTGCACTTTCCACTTTTCATGAAATGGATTGATTTTTTCTATTCATGTGCAAATGTATGTTTTTTCCTAAAAATTTTCAAGAATAATTTTTATATATCTAGAATTTGCAACAATGAAATTTCGTCAGATTTACCAAAATTGTTGTACAATTTTTATATTTTAGACACGTTCTAATTTTTTCCTAATTATTTACAAAATTGACCTACACATGGGGGAGTTTAGAATATCACGGTGAAAATTTATTTACTATATCACTCTAAGATTAGAAGATAAGTACTCTATGGTTATAGAACCAAAGTTGAAATACGCTAGCTATAAAATTTCAGGGATGACCCTTAAGTTGGAATTGGTCTAGCTAATTTTTAGAGTGATCTTTGAGGGGTTTCATTGACAAAAATAAGTTCTACTTTGTGACCATGGGGTCTGTTTGAAGTGACGACTAAAAAAATGGTGGAATGAAGCTATGACAAAAATAGTGACAAAATAGCTTTAAAATGATTTTGAAAAATTCTTCTCCGTGTATTTTAGAATAGAAGCATGACATGACTTTTATTTTAAGAGTATTTTTAAGACAATTTTTTTATAATATTGTACTTGTCTATTATTCCCTAAAGGACCAAATTGCGTATTTTGGCAATATACTGATTTGGGGTAGCTCACTATGAATGGAATTTTTATTTTTTTCTTTGAAATTTTCACACAACATGTGGTAATTAAAGGAGTAGTTTAACCCCTAAATGCCCAAGGCCTTTTGTGACTTCCTAGGAATTTGCTTTAAATTGAACAAAAAGACAACATTTTGATAAGTTGTATCAATTCTTTTTGAATTATAAACGTATAAAATCAAACTAAACATGTTAGAGATCACATTAGAAAAGAAAACACAACAATATCTCTTACGGATTGAAAGATTATAATGTTTGATCATGAGGGTGTTAAAACTGTGAAAGTGATTTGAAGTCTTTCATTCTTCTTTTCACATGTCAAATCTAAAAAGTTGGTCACCCCAAAAATATGAGGTTAAAGGGCCTAACATGCATAACCCCAATCAACTTTATGACTTCTCAAAATCTACTTTACAATTTTTTAAAATAAATTTCTAATGTGATTTTTGCTCAAAGATCTAGTGTATTTGAGGCTCATTCCTGAGAGCCCTCAACACTACAGAAAGTCAAGATTGCAATGGACACCCTTGCACAAAATCTTGAATAGAAAAATCATAATCAATCACTTTCAAAATCGGATTTTAAAACTAGACTTCAAAAAGAATTTTTCATAAATATAAACTATTAAAAATAACAATTTGATAAGGTTTTAATTAACTTCAAAAATTGGTCGAGGACACATTCTATCCTCAGGGTAATTTTGGGATTAAAGCCCAACAATTTTCATAACTTTTGACTACATGGTTAAAAAGTTATTGTCTAATATGTAGTTTATTCCTCAACCTAGACAACTTGGGTAGATTAAAAATCACTTTTTTCATTACCAAAAATTTAAAATTGGTTATTCATATTTGTATATCCGTGGAAAGCTTTTAATCATTCCATTTTGATTCATGAGATGAAAGTTATGAGGAGTTTGTTTGCAAAGAGTTATGGAATCTCTACTCTAAATTAAACTTTGAAGTCCTTTATTGAACTCAATTTTCAATTTTTCTAGAAAAAAAATTAAATCACAGGATGTAGATTGTATATTACAACATTACAACCATTGGCATTGTTATTTTTCAATTGCATAACTAAATTCTTAACAATTTAGTATTTTAAATCATTTTCTACTTCTTTCTACTTACTATTTTTTTCAAGCATGAATATGAAATTTTTTTATTGAAATTTTTTATATGAATTTCCAACTTAATTCTTTAACATATAATGGAGAGTTGCAAATTGTAGGATCTACATGTTTTGGGATAAACTATTTGAAATATGAAATCTAACCATTTGGGAAGATTTCAAAATACTTCTTTTGAAACCCAAGCATCATGATCTTGCAATTGGTAAGTTTTTTTATTCTAAAATTTTAGGAGGGTGTAATCTAACAAGTTAACAAAAGGATTTTACAGTTGGGTTCGTTAAAATATAAATATAAATGAAGATTTTAGCCTTGCTTTGGAAACTAGTATTTTGAAGCAGTTTTGGGTCTCTAAACATGAATGAACTTTAGGGTTAAGGTTGGCAAAAAAAAAATTCAAAAAATAGATACCATAATTTTATTTTTTTTAAATTAAAAAAAATGGAATAGAAGAAATACAAACATGATTTATTATTTTTATTTTCAGCATATTTCAAATTTGTTTTTCCATCATTAATTAAACATTTGGTATAAAATGACAGCCCTGACACCCAAGTACATTATAAGTAAAAACTAATAGTAGAAAAATGATCATAGTTAATATTTTGCATTTATGAGCTAAGTACAAAAAATTCATCGAGAATAATTTTTTGAAGTACGTGCTATTTTAAGTTTATTTGCATTATTTTAAATTAGGGGTGATAATATTGTCACATTTAACTATATAATGTAATCAATGGTTATTAATTGACAACTTTTATTCAAACATTGTTATTATATTTATCTTTTGATTTATAACAATCCTTTATAAATCATCAAATCATAATATATCCTACAAAGTTTAGGAGTTAAAGGTAATCTTTTATCTCCAAAATTATACAAGTATGATATTATTATCCATTAAAATGATATTTTCATGATTCAAAACTATATAATAGATAAGTAACAAATCTCATGCTATTTGTAGATTGCTAGGGCACGATGTATTGAAAATATATATACTAAAACCAAGAATGTAACACATCATAGTTGTACCACATTATTGCAAAACATGAATCACATGACGCCCACAATCTCTACAAAATTGTCCTATCTAAGTTATGAGCGCATACCATAGCTTCCTAACAACTTGGTCAAAAAATAAATAATTAAAAACTTGCTTCAATTTTAGAGAAATTACTGATCTAATTTGCCTATATATATTAGGATTGCCTAATTTGTAGAAAATCAACTTCCATTCAATTTGGCCACATTTATCTAAACCTTTGTCTTAACCAAGAACTTGCTCTATACAATCTTGCATCTCTTCTATATCAATAATTATAAACACACATTGCAAAGTTTTTTGCCTCCCCATTTTGACCATTCTAAAGCACAATCTCTCACAAATAAAACACATTTCTCACACTCAACAAACCTTGACATTTAACAAATCCTTAACACACAAGGTAGAGAGTTTAGGATTTGGAGGTCAAGATAAGAGTTTAGGTAAATGTGGCTACCTTAGATGAAAATAGCAGCAACCATCCAAAAATTGTAAGAACAATTTGGATGAATGCCTAACTTATTCTAGTTATATTTAAAAACTATTCATTTTTAATGTATTATTTTTTGGGCTCTTTAATTTTCTTTTGCACTTTAATTAATTATTAGGTAGAATGTTGTCCAAACTGCTAGAAAGCTATTATAATCTATAATGCATGCAAACCATGTGCAAAATTATACAATGCTTCTACCTCAACAAACAATCATAGAATGGAAACTTTTTCCTAAAAAAGTCTATATATTTCAAAATTCTTAGTTCATTCATATAGTGTCTCAAAAATGCATTGAAAAGATTTAAAATCTCTATTTGACACACAAGGAATTGATCCAATGAACATTTAGACAATTTAATAATATGTGCTCAAATGCTTTTTCAAATTATTTTAGGTCTATTTACTTTAGCAAAAGTAACAATTTTAGTTTCAATTAAGTTAATTGCATCCCTTTCTAAAACCGACACCCCTCAGATTATTGTTTACAATGTACTACATCTATTCATGGAGTTTATAGTGGCTTCTAAGCACCCCTATTTTCATCACTTTGCAAATTCATATTAGATATTCATAAAGTTCATGTGGTATTCAAAAAATGCATAAGAAAAAAACTAGACAATTTAATATTAGAAAAACAAAGCTCAATTGCTTCTTTAAATGCATTTAGATGCCTAGAGTTTTAAGTCATGTATTCCTCTCATTACTACTAATTACAAATGGGACCCACTATGAATAGGTCCTTTACCTTATGCCAATCCAATGAAAAAGGATTTGAATTCTTCTTCGAATCATTCCTCATGGAATATTTTTAGAATCACTATACGTTAGTAAGGGGAACTACAATTGTTTAGAAGCTCATAAACCTCCACCAAGAAATGTTCCACCAAAACGGTGGGCAAATTATTTCCTATAATCTTCTCTTGAAATGTGAAATCTGCATAATCGGTGATTATAGAACATTGTTATACCAATTGCATCTCCTCCTCTTATGTGGAGGTATAATTCACCCCTAGATATTTGAGGAAAAATTCAATTTTAATGTGAAGGATGTCATTCGTTGGGTACAAGTGATTTTTCGTTGGGTTGTTAGTACTAGGGGACGTTTGGTCAGCTGTCCCAACCCCAAGCCCCTCCCCACCTTCCACATGGAATTTTGCAATGGATTTTTCACTTGTTTCATGAACTTTCAATGTTGGGAGGATCTTGCTTTCTTTGAAAGCAAAAGGAAAACTCCCAAGCTTGGTTAATAATGTTATGTATATTTCATCCATTTTTGGACGGGCATTTATTTTGTCCTCTTCTTCAACAGGGTTATTTTGTGCGATTTTTTGTAAAAAGCGATGATTTTTTTTTCCAAGGAATATTTGGCGAAATATTATTGCTTTTCAGTGGATGAAATCGCTAATTAGCTACCAAATCTTGGGACAGTAGTGCTTAACTTTGGATGAATGAACCTCATTGCGGATGAATAAATGAAATTTCATCCATAGATTGCAAGTTTCATCCATTTCCATGGAAGTAAATAGCTTCATCCTTCCAGAGATTATCTTTTTTTGCACCACCTAAAATAAATGGAAAAAACAACCCTGCCTATACATAATTGAAGTTGCTGACCGAGTACACGTGTCAGCGCAGGGCTTGCGGACAGAGCTTTCGTGACTTGCACTCTGACCCCCAACTGACGAACCACTAGTAACTTACTGAAAATGCCAACGCACTCCCTCCCCTTGCCCAATTTCAAACTGCCCCAAGATTCCGAAACTCACTCATGGCACCACACACCTGCAACGAAGTTAAGCTTAGACCGCGTCAACCCCAACCCAGCCCCGCCTCGATCTCTCCGTCAATCGCATCGCCAAGGCAACCATCGATCTGCTCCGTCTCTCCTCTCTACCGAAGGCAAGATCCGCTCCATCGCAGTACTGTACAGTATCAACTCCAAGGTAAGCAACCACAAGCCTCCACTCCACTCCACTCCACTCCACTCCTCTTCTCTCATCTCATGAAGTGGAAGCAACGAAACGAACTCATTGGCGTGTCTCTTTGAAAGTCTTGTCTTGTCTCGATGATGATTATGCATTGCATTGCATTCATGGTCAGCATTTCAGCAGATTGGGAGAAGGATTCACGGCACTGAACTGGACAGTACAATGCCCTACCAAATTTTTTTTTTACGGCTACTCTCTCACCCACCGAAAGAATTAATTGCCGCAAAATTTTTTAGGTAGGGCACTGTACTGGGGATGAGGATCGGATGGCACGATTTCTTGAATCCCGCTTCGTCGCTTGCTAATGGGGGTTTACTTACTTTAGGTTTAGCTTGACTCTGCCAAGTCGATCATCCTTGGAGCTGGACTGGCGCTGTTGCAGTTGAGGTTGTAATTTGATGATTTTCTTGGAAACCTGGCTTTCCGGATTTTTTTAAATTTTGTTCCTATTTAGGGTCATGTCATGATTTTGGGTGGCCTTATATGAGTAGGTTTAGCGGAAAAAAACGCTGCCCACAATCATCATTATCATCATCATCGTCATCATCATAATAATAGGAGTAAAACAATTAGGTGGATGTGTCGTTCGGTATCGGATCGGAAAGTGATGAGTTGTTGAAGATGTGGGATTCACGGCACTGTACTGGGGATGAGGATCCTATGGCTCGATTTCTTGAATCCCGCTTGATGGTGGTTTACTTTAGGTTTAGCTTGACTCTGCTTCCAAGTCGATCATCCTTGGAGCTGGATTGGCGCTGTTGCAGTCTGGCAACGAATTTGCAGTTGAGGTTGTAATTTGATGATTTTCTTGGAAACCAGGCTTCCAGATTCTTTATTTTGTTCTTATTTTGGGGTCATGTCATGATTTGGGTGGCCTTATAAGTAGGTTTAGTGGAAAAAAACGCTGCTCACAATCATCATCATCATCATCATAATAGGAGTAATGCAATTAGGCGGATGTGTCGTGACATGACATGACCCTAAATCGGGAAGTGATTAGTTGTTGAAGATGTGGGATTATTCATGGTGATTCAGTTGTTTTGGGTGACAGGCGGGAGGAGTGAAACCCGGGAAGGCTGGATCTCCGGCTTCTTCAGCCGATGTCGTCTGACGCACTGACCGCGAGTGCGCAGCGCGACTATGTGTTCGTGGTGAATCCCAGCGGTAAAAAATGAATTAATGAATGCATTCCTTTGGTCACTGCAGTCCGTACATTGACTCTCATTCTGTTTGTCACTTTATTATATTTATAAAAAAAATTGGTTATAACTTTTCTTTTCTTTTCTTTTTTAAAGAACATGTATGCAGTATTGGAGTTCCATTGGAAATGGCAGTGTGACAGGGCCTGATGGTGATGGTCGTGTAATTCGAGGGTGCAGGTGCAAATGGGAGGACGGGCCAGCAATGGAAGCGAATGCTTCCGGACCTGAATTCACGCCTCGGGAAAGACTGCAATGTATGGGAACTGCTTCCATTAGGGTTTTCTGTTGGGGAGCAGTAGCAGTGCTTTTGTTTACGCTGTTATGTTGATATCGATTTTTGTGTAAATTTTATGGTGACAGATTCGGGAGGCACTCACGACGGGCCCTTTGCATGCAATTGAGATTGCAAGGGAGGTGCGTATTCTGTTTTGTTTTGCCTTGATCTTTGAGTTCCTCTTCTGAAGAGATTCCAACTTGCGTTGCATTATTCTAATTGAGATGGTTGGAAGTGCTAATCTTCTTGAAGCACTTTAGGCCTGTCAATTCTTTGGGCTAAATATCGCCAGATTTTGGCAAATTTTGGTTCTAACTACAAAGTACGAACTATCGGAGATTTAAGGAAATGTGATTGTTTGGCCAAATGAGAACTTGTCGTAAATTTCCTGAAATTGAATTGTAGCTATCAAAATAACAAAAATACTATGCAAAATTCACCGGAATTGGTTGCCTCATCCAAATTCTTGGATTCACCTTAGCGAAAGTTGAAAAATGATTAAAAAAAACCCGCTGCTTTGGGCTGTGATATGAAACAGGCGGTTCGCGATGGAGCTGCAGCGGTGGTGGCTGTGGGAGGGGACGGAACATTGCACGAGGTGTGTCTTGCTGAACAAACCAACTTCTGCTCAATATGTTCATATTTTGTTTTGCTTTACCATGAGACGGAGAATTTATGGAGCATTTATGAATGACTTCTTGCGTGGTGCTCATCACAAAAAAGTTCCTTCCAATAAATTTACATAGAATAGGGATTTCAGTAAAATTGGACTGTTTTAGACATCATAAAGAGGATATTTTCAATAATTGACGAGAAGGTCTCTACAGACGACGGTGGCCTTGGAGAGGCCTTCTTATGTTCATTAACAACACAGGGACACCTCGCTAGAATCATGGAGAAGATTCTCTGCATGATGCTGTCTAAAAGTTCCTGAAAAATTCTAATTTACCAAAAGCTTTTTTATAGTTCTTTGTTAAGTTAATAAACATTAGATTCTTTCAGTCCATATGCTAGTGTAATATTGATGCGATTATGCGTTCTGTTTGAACAGGTAGTCAATGGCTTTTTTGAGAATGGAAAGTTGGTCCAAACTTGGGATGGTCGGCGTGCGCCACGGACGGCCCTTGGGGTACTGAAAATTCCATCTATCTGATTATTCAGGAGATCATTCGCTATGGTTTCAGTCCCATATTCTGAAGTATATGATATCTTTATTCAATTTTCGGTGTCAGTTCAAACTTATTGCACTTGTCATTGACAGGCAATGACAAGTGATTGTTTACCCTTGTGTCACTGGTCAGGATGGACTGAGCAGGATGCTTGATCTTGAATCTGATTTTTGCAAAGTTTCTCAATGATGGTTGTTACGTTATGGCAGCTCATTCCAATGGGTACGGGATCCGACCTTGCACGCCATTTCGGCTGGTAAGCGTTCAAAAGTTTGCCCAGCATTAACCTGCTAATCGGTTTATATTGCAAAATTTATATTATATCTCATGGTGCTTTTCTTCTGCATCACGAGTTTCTTTTTCCTTATTTTTTTCAGATCTCTGTTTTCAGTAAATGAACTGACTTCACCTGAATATTCATTTTGTGGCTGGTTTGTCCGGTCAGGAAATTGAATGACAGCCACCAAGCCATTGATCGACTTGTTAAAGGTATGCTTCTGGAACTTTTAACAATATAACATTCTAGAGTAAAGTTTATCACCTATTTCTGTCTACAATAGTTGACTGAAAACCTACCCTTTCATTCTTGATCTTGATATTAGAGTCTATATGTCAAAGACAGAAGATATCAGAGGACGAGGGCATCTTGGATACCCCAAATTTTTCCTTGAATTAGCGGATGGGCCCAAGATTTTAGGGGATTTTTTCAAGAATGCTATGATTTTTGTTAATTTCTATGCAGTATTTTTAAAATTAGTAATGATAACATTTTTCATTTTTCGAAATTTGATCGATGATGATATTTTTGCTGCCTTTTTTATGTATTGCGTTGGTGCAGACCATAGGCGGAGGATAGATGTAGGGAGAGTGCAATTACTTGATGACAACGTTGATCGATGCTTCCTCAATGTGGCTAGTCTTCATTTGTAAGTCGCCGATGACTCGACATAGTGATGTTATGAAACTGGCGGAGTTATGTTAACGCCTTAATTCCTACCAGGTCTTGGATGAAACGTAGATATGCTATGAGTATATGACTTCCACAATTTTTCTGAAGTTGATATCAAAAAATGAAGTCAACTTGATCCTAAGTTTAGCGATACTCAATATGCCTTCTAAGAAGCTTCTTGTAGGTTGAATGTGATGAACATGTCCTTTAAAGCATTTAGGTGTTAATATATCATTGCCTGTTGTTTCTAGGTACATGCACAACAACAAATAATTAGTTTGACAGGACGAAATCACTCAGAATATTCCGATCCTTCCAAGAATTAGGTAGAATCTGTACGGGGCATATCTGAGGTTCACATAGTCATAGCGTTGCTCTTGTTTGTTAGGTGTCTTCTTCGTCTATGTTTGTGGAGTAAAAAATGTTTTCGAAATTCAAATAATCTAGCGATGTACTCATGTTGTACTTGCTCTAAATTCTCAAATATTTTTCATCAAATCACATATTTGAGTTTTAAGAACGAACAATCAGGTTATGAAGATTTTGTAGCTGAGTGGAGAATTCTTTTTACTTGATATATTGATTCCAGAAAGGCAACATTTCAACTAAACCTTGCTTTAGAGGCTGGAAAATTGGGGCCTTAGAATGTTGGTGCTTGTGTGCAGGAGTGCGAAGGCTGGTCACATTGCGTCCATGCATAAAAAGCTTGGCAACCTGTGTTATATTATTGGGGCATTTCAAGCCTTCAGGTCACACGAGGATCGAGACTTGAGGATGAAGGTGAGCATACTCGTTTATATTACCTCATCTGATGAATGCTGCATTTCTGATGCCAAGGATGTCTATTAACCCTTAAGCGCTCTGACATCCATATTTTGGATGGTGAGCAGAGTGCTTCAGTCCAATGTTTTAATCCGAATATGTTCTCATTCATCCAAAGCAATTCTTGAATCTTTAAATGAATCCTTAAATGATGACCTTTCTTTTTGACGAATTTGATGAAATTGAGGTAAATTATATATTTGTACAAAGATATAAGCAAAATTGTGCAAAAATCCAAAAAAGGATTTTGACATTAAAGGGTTAAACTTCACTTATAATCTCAAGCTTTCGTTTCGTGGCTGAGTGAGACTGGCCAACTCAAGTGTCCATACAAGAATTTATTTCAATAGCAATTTCATTTGTTCCTTGTCTTTGGAGTAATTATGTCCACCAAAAAGCATCCAAGTAAGCATTTGAGGATGCTACCTATATAAGACTACCGTAATTTTGGTTTACTAGTATTGACAATTGAATGATGATTTTAACAGATTTTAGCATGTATATTTTGGACATCATGTGATTAAACTATGATTTTCTTAAGTGTTGGTTATTGCTAAACCTAAAGTTGATTCCTGGCTCTCACGTTGAGACAATGTACATGTATACCGAGAATCTCTACGAGTTGCTTTTGGGTAAGGGTACAATTAGATGTAGCGATCTTTCTATTTTGCTATTAATTATTTACTTTGTATGAATGGCTCTGGTATGTTCTTTATCTGCAGATTGATGGGGGTGAGTGGAATTTAGTTCCGAAAGTTACAGCTACTTGCGTGGGGAATGCCAAGTATTTTGGTGGAGGGATGAAAATTACACCGACCGCCGACCCCTTCAACGGCAAATTGGAGGTGAGGAAGCTGATTTTCTCGAGGAGCTTTGTGATGTATCCCTACAGAACGTTCTTTGAAGGCGTTCCTTTCCTTTGCCACCTCACTAATTGAATAAACATGCTTTCCTTGCAAAATAATTGAATTCAAGATTCAGCAATTGATAGGTTGAGAGGCTTGCCATGGAGGGGCCTAGAAATCCAATATTTCTTTCCCAAGGCCCAATATTCTTGCTTCACAAGGGCCCCCTTCCAGGTTGTTCAAGAATGTTATCTAACAATTATAGGGGAACTCAGAAGATGAATTTCCAATGTCTTTTGTGCAATAGAAGTTTCAAATTCTTTTTATTTTACTTTAATATATGAATCTGCAGTGTATGCCTTCAGGTAAAAACTAGACTGCTTGGCTTCATCAAATACTCATTCCTGTGGTTTTCGTTGTTGCAGGTGGTTACCTTGATGGAATATAAGTGGTATGACTTCATTTTGAAGATGCACACTTTGTACCAAGGGACTCACGTGCATTTAGACAAAGTTAATACAACTAGGTAATTGATTTGCAAGCTTCTTGTTGCATCCGACTCCTGGTCCACACTTCCAGTTCTTCAATAAGATCACTAGGATTAAATAGTTGTTTTGCAAGCTTCTTATTGCAACGAATTCTTGGTGCACAATTCCAGTTCTTCAATTGTTATTGAGTTTCATGTATCGTAAAGTTGTGAGTTGTGGAATCCAATTTGAGGTGGACTTGTGATTTCCTGGGATGTGACAGTGTTCAAACCTTAGAGGTGGAGGATTCCAAGGACAAGTCGAGAAGGGAAGATGTGTTCGTGCAAGCTGACGGTGAACACCTGGGTTTCCTTCCAGCCAAATTTTCAATTTTTCCAGAGCAATTGGACTTCATTGTATGAATTCAACGTTGAATCAAGTATTTTGCTCATGTTTTGACTCCAAAAATTGTTATCCAATTAAAATCGTCATTTTGGATTGAGACTACGACTCTCACAGAAGAAACTGTTTGGGGGTATGCAATTGTTCAGTAGTGTCACATAATTATTCATCAGCCTAGCATTTAAGTACTGGTTTGACATATGAAACAGCCTTTTCGATAAAATTGGATTGTTTCAAGAACTTTTAGATTTCATTCTAGAAAGAATCCTCTTCATTATTCATGGGGTGATTGCACACAATGATACACGAAAGAGTCCTTACAATCATTGCACATGCCCCATTGCTAACATGTCTCAAAAGATGGTGCGATTTTTACCAAGACTTTAACCCTTAAAGGACGGACCCATGACCACTAATTTCAAGCCTCATTCAGTTTATTACTACCATTTTGCAACTAGATATGAATGGAAATTTTTTTAATTTATTTTTCAAAGATGGAATTACATGTCTTCATTACTTCATAAATCAAATAGAAAATTATTTCAATAAATTAGAAAATTTTACTATGTGTGTATATTATAGTGACAAACATCATGGTGTAAACTCAATTTCCGTGTCATTCTATAATTAGAAAATGATAGACATTGAAAATAAATCCAAAGTTCAAATTGCAATAAAATATTCAATATTAGGATTTTTTTCAAAATTCAAATTGGAGTAGAAACTAGAGTAGATGGCCTTCATTTTGTTAGTTCACATAACATTCAGAAGCAGTCTGGCAAGTTGCCTTCCCACGGACGGAATGATGTGGAATTAATCAACTAAATAGTAGGGTCGCGATTGCACATTTGGTACACTAAAAAATCAAATACTTTTAATTAAAATTGTATACAAAATAGCAAGTTTTAACAAATGCTATCAATTCATTGAGATCAATAGGTTCAAAGTTTAAATTCCCACAGCTGCTTTGTAAGCCTTCTATGTATTGTGATTTGAAATGAGAAAGACAATTCTATATATCCTTATGGGGTGGTAGGAGGTTAAGCAAACAATGTGGGATATGTAAATTAGAATGAATAGAAGCTTGATTGCTCATAATTTAGTAAAAAGCAAAAATTGTATTTATAGTAGAAGTTCAGACCTCATTTAGGCATAGTAGAATAAGTTGTTTTTTTAAACTTTGAACTTATAAAAGTTGGGAAATTAAATTTAGTTTTATCTCCAAAAATCCGTTTGGAATTTAAATCCTCCAATGAAAAGTTATGGACAAATTTCAGAGAGGGGTTTTGAAGGGAATTTTTTTTTTGACAATTTCAAACATCCCTCTGAAAATTGTCCATAACTTTTGATTGGAGGATTAAAATTCCAAACAGATTTTGGGAGATAAAACTTAAATTAATTTCCCAGCTTTTATTAGTTCAAAGTTCTTTGAAAAAACTTATTCTACTATGCCTAAATGAGGTCTGGAATTCTATTTCATACACAATTCCTACTTTTGGCTTAACTATGAGTGGTTGAGAAACTACAAATTCTAATTTATATATCCCACATGGGTTGTTATACCTTTTTTTTTTTTTTTTTGGAAAACACATGGACAATTTCCATTGATAGGTTGTTATATCTTTTACGATCCCAAGTATATATAAACAGCTTCACTTCGCAAAATAAGTTACACTTATCAAAATTGCACTTTAACTGTTATTCACTTTTCAAAATTGCAAATAAGTTATTGAAGGCCACACGATAGATGCATTGGTAAGTTACTCAATGGATTTTAGATTGGGATTCTTTGAAAATCATTTTTTTTACAATTATTTGATGATTTGTATGTTTAGTCTTAGAATTAGCAAAAAAAAAAATTGGTCACACATTAAATGTACAGTATCAACATTAATTTAATGAACTATGGATGAATTTGGTGGATGTGGACTCCGGAGAGGAAAAGGCAACCTCTATGAAGGCTACTGATTGTTATGTTGGACTCAAAACATTTTTGTGGAGAAATTTCAGATTTACATCAGAAAAGTTGGGCCAGATGGTTTTGGTGCCATTTTGACACCAAAGGCCACATACAAGTCATTTTAGTGTCATTTTATCCATACTAGGTTGGTACAGAGGTTGGCACCAAATTAACTAAAGTAGAAGGTTCAAGAACAGTTTGGGCATTAAGAATGGCCCCTATAAATGGCTGTGAAATGGACATGAGTTGGTTCTGAAATCGACTACTATAGTCATTGAATGAACCAAGGAAAAAAGACTTATTAATTGCAAGAGCCAATCACTCTCTTTGCTTTCCCCATTTTTATTTAGAATTGCAAGTGAACCATTTATGAAAGACCTAGGGTCACAAATAGGGACCTATAACCCAATTCATTTGAAAATTCAAAAGTAATTCAAAAATGCTCGGAAAAATACGAAACGACTTGGGTTAGATTCCTCATCAACTTCTCTATGTCTGAAAAATGAGCTAAAAATATTCCCATCCAAGGAAATACATGAAAAAGACGGACCAGACCTTAAATGGTCGGTTTATGAGCCTTCTACCTTAAATTGCATTTCAATGCACCATTGTGGCACCATGTTCACATGCCTTGAAGTTCCTGATGTAGAGCAAGGAACAACAACTTCCCCAAATACACTAAAATAGCATACTTTTGTGATCCGTTTTTTTTACTAACTTCTCATTTGTGTGAAGACAAACACTGGCAAGACTACAAACTTAATTGGATACTCTTCATAACCCACCATGAAAGGTCAACAAGAAAGACATGGATGAAAAAATACTTCCAATCTCTGTACACAGCACATCATTGTCATCCAGAAGCCACAAAATGGCCTCCCCAGCGTTACAGGGTTAACCAATTTTTCAGGCCGGTGCTTTGAAATATACAAGCAAAAATATAGTAACCCATCGAGTCTTAGTATAAAGTTGCATGGTCACGGCCTCACGGGTACTTGATCAAAACCAAAAGGCTGGCGCAAAAGCAGTCAACTTCACACATTCCAAAACTTACGAAAGGGCTCGTACCTTGTGCCCAAATCGATAACAAACTTGCAAATCATACAGAAACAAGTCTGAAATGTTACTAAGCATCTGTTCACTGAAGACAATGCTAATTAAAAGCACACAATTTCCAGCCAAAATCAGAATGTCTTCCTGCCTAACATTCCTACTGGGTAGAAACATCCGATAATCTCGATTCAAAAGGCGGGACTAACACACAGGCCAAGCTTCCAAGTTACAGCCAACCTCCCTGACATTAATTACAGTGAAAAACGACATGTCCTCGTAACTGTCTCTTAATATCCACAGGAGCGCACACAAATGGAGCATCAACAGTCAAAACAACAAAACCTGGAATGGAGTATATGCATCATATGAAAAGTGTCTGTTTCAAGTTGGTAAGAATCTGTTCACATATGACATTGCTAATTAAAAGTACAAAATTTCCAGACAAAATTAAAATTTCTTCCTGCCTACTTTGTTTTCCTACTGTGTCCGATCATCCGATACAGTCTCATCTGATGACGCGTCCCCATCATCGTCTGCCATCCCTGCTGCACCACGAATTCGAGGATCCGATTCTGTCTCACTGGAAGAGTTCCCGTCTTCACGCTTGGAGGACACTTTCTGCCGACTCTTGAGCTTGCTATCCGCAGCAGGAAGTAGCCAACTCGGCAGCTGTTGAGATTCTCCTCCACTGGCATGCCTGTGAGCTGAATCAGGTGACCCCTCTTCACTGAGTTTGGTGGATGCCAAGGGCGAAACCGTCTTGCGTTTCCTAGAAGAAGGTGCAGCTTCTATTCTGTGCCTGGAATGAGTCTCGTCCTTCATGTCATCTTTTCTCAGTAATGGTGACTGCTTCCTAAATGGACTCGAATGCCGGTGATGATGATGATGACCACCCCTTGCACTCTTGCTCGAAGTGACCAAAGTATCCACAGTATGGGAACTGCTTTGTACATGCAGGTTCCTTTCCAAGCCCCCTGTGACCGGTTCACTCAAAGGCGGTGCAAAAGGAGGCAGTGAGGAAAGGTTTTTCAGAGCCATGAGCTCTTCTAAAGCAGGAGAGGGCCTAGAGAAGGAGGGCTGCTGCACAGGGGGGTCCAAAGTAGGTAAAGCAGAGAAATCAACAGGGCGCTTCGCAAATGAGGTAGACGGAGCACTTGCAGGTTGGGCTGCACCACTGTTGAATCCTGGTGGAAAGTGCTGAAACGATGATGAGAACGAGGTGTTGGTGGACTCCACACCAGCCATTATAAAATTCAACTCATTTCGCGGTCCACTTTCAGCATCTACAACGGCCGGTGTTCTTCTCTTCTTCACCCTTCTTCTTGGGGGTGTGGGTAGGGGCCCAGGGTGTACAAACGGAGGTAGGAAAGGGACACAATCTTTGTACAAAAATGAGGTTGCCTGTGCAACCGCTGTGATCATGGGGGACACTGTTGCAGGTTTTGGGGGAGGGGGTTGATCAGGTTTGAAAGCCTCACGCAACCAATGGGGGAGGCTCTGGCTAGCCTCATTAGCGCTATCTGAGTTTTTGGATGCCCCAAGCCCTATTTTCAACCTCCTCTTCTCCAACTCTGCAAAAGTAGACGAAAGAGAGGTCCTTGAATCGTGGTGACTTCTAGGTGAATCATGATAGCCCCTCGGCAGAAAATGCTCAAACGAAGCCTTTTGGGAAAATACTCCGCTGGAAGTCTGCCCTGCAGCTAACATCCCCAAGCCAGGTACCGACACCTGTGGGAGCAACGGCAAAGTTTGATGATCTTGCATCTGAGCATCTTGATTGAACGAGAGGTTTGCCAGGAAAGAGGCCGGCACCTTGGTTTTTTGCAGCTGTGACTGCCGCAACATGGTCTCTCTTGAAATATCATGGCGCCTACTTCGGCTGGTGGTTCCTTCCCACTTCTCAAACTCAATATTGGGGACAGCCTCCATAGATCTTGATGCAGTGCTAACGTGAGATCTTACAGAGTTGACGAGTTCCAAAGCGGAGGATGACTCATGAACCTTAGGATGCTCAGGATTGCTCGTCATACTTGATGACCTCCGATATGACAAATCCACTGCCCTCAGACTCTCCAACACTTGCTTCCTGTCAAACTCCCCAAGCCCATTTCCCAGACCTGCTGTCGAATTATTGCTCGTCAAGTCAACAATGTCCTTAGGGAACACACTGTCTGAGTTTTTCTCTTTCCTGTGGAAGCCACTCAGCTTCTTGACATTCACTTCGTCACTAGCTGGATGGAATCTCTGAACAATACCTTCGTCTGCGCTGGGAGCTGGTCTTGCAGGCTTGTTTTCAAGCTCAGCAGGTGGAGCCCCAAATAATTTCAATTGCTCCTCTGTCCATCGCTCTTCCAGATCATGGGCAGTTCGGTGTTTGTTGAAGTTCAGACGTTGGTCTTTTAACATCTTTGTCCAGTTGCCGACACCAACACGACGGACGCCTTCAACAAAAACACGTTCGTCACGTTGTCAGCAAACAGTGAAGGCAAAGATCACAAACAAGACAGCAGCTCTTCACCATCCGAGCCCCTACTTACACTGCGTTGCGTGTCCATCTATACACAAAGGTAGAATATCTCGGGAATTACTAGTGCTGTTGATCATACCCATATTTAGGGAGTTCCACTTCTCATCAACGTCAGCTTCCCGCTGCAGAAATACAACTAAGCTAGAGTTGCCTCAAGTTAATGTCGCTCGGAATTTAAACCAGTCAATACATCAAGGAATGGCAAAAGAGGAGCAATACCTGTCCACAAAGAATCAAGCTCATCTTCACTCCAATCTTGCTTGAACCTCGCATCAGCCTCTCCAAAAGGTAGACCCTTCTTGCCCAGTTCATGGTTATGCACATTCTGCAAGCCGATCATACCTTGTGAGCCACTTACAAGCCTTGAAGCTCCATCTAAGGACCGCTCTTCATGATGGTCACTAACACCAGACTTCAATAAGGCATTCTCGCCCACCTGTACTCTAGTGGCATCTCCACTACCACCTGCAGAATGGGATCCCCCTAAAGATGTGCCCATCTTGTTGTGAGACCGTTGTTGAGAGTCGTGACTTGCTCGTGCTCTCAGAAGCAAACCATCGTCATGGTTGGGTAAAATTAGTCCTCCCAAACCCAAAGACATAGACAGATTTGGAAAACCTTGGCTTGACTGAACGGTGGCCGAGGCATCAGTGGACAAAGGTAGGGTAGGGTTTCCTCCATCAGTGGACGGAGAGGGAGGTAACATACTCCCTCCATTGTGGTTTGCAACACGTTTGAGTATTTCAGACACACTCATAGGATCCCTAGTTTCCGTTTTTAAACTCGCGCCAGGAAAACCAGAAGTCGACTACAACAAACACGAATCTTGTCAGACACACTACTTTACAAACACCAATTGCAATTACGAACTTCAAATCACTCTTCCAATGGAGACATGTTCCAAATGCTACTAACAACAGATAAATGAAACCTACCAGCAGCGCAGAATTTTGACCCTCTTTTGGATACGCCCGTTGTAAGAGATCTGGTTGCGGTAAAGCAGTCCCTGCAAGTCCCTGCAATTCAGCATCATGCCTTCTCATTCCAGCACTGTCGAAAACGCGCTCTTCACTACCTGGTCGATGAACTCTTGATCCGGTCACAGCAACATCTGGAGGGAAAACCCGTGATGCCGCCTCACTAGCACCGGTCTGACCATACGACCGCCCTACACCTTCGAATGGAAGTCGAGGTCTGAGATTCACGAGTCCGGCAGTACTTCCAAAGACTCTCGCTCCAGGAATGGCGGGTGGTAACAGCTGCCGAATAGCTTGCGACGAACCCAAATTGCTCTTGGAATGTTGTTCTGCCGCAAACTGTTTCCTCAATGCACTCAAATCTACGTCAATTTGTTCCCTGGAGACTGAAGAAGAAGCAAGACTTTTGGAAATGGCAAGTAGCTGCTCCCCACCCGTTGAAGAAGCCACAGGTGTTCCTGAAACAGTATAGAACCGATGAGGATAAGAGATGTTGCCATCTCTTGACTGCTCCACATTAATCACATGATTTGCAGAAGTTGTTCTCTGGGCCTCTCCAAGGCCAATTGTATGAGGAATCGCATTAGATGTGGCAGAACCGTCGGCGTGGCCTCCCTGGACATGTGGTCTCCATATCCCCGTACCATCATCGCGCGAAAGCTGTTGGCTGGCTGCAACTTGTGAGGATTCGAGTGGATTTGAAGCTGGAGTTTTAAGAGATACACCAGCCGGTTTCCCTTCATGTGGAAGACGACTTGGCTGAGCGTTTTCACCTCCCACATTTGAATCTACGTCATTGGCTCGATCCTTCCCACTGCATAGATAAAATCTAGCATTCTTAGTGCCCAGAAGGAAAGGCAATTGAATGCCAGAAAACCATTAATAAAAGGAGCGAACGGAAAATATTATCGCTGCTCAAGCCTAATTAAGGCGATACTGAATATGGATGAAGACCATCAAGAGGTAAAACATGAGCACTTACAGTAACGGCATGACATGAGAATCAGGTGTACGACCTCCATGCAACTCTTCCGCCGATAACTGCATGCCAACAACAAAATTGAATTTCTTAAAAAATTTATCTAAATTTCTTGAAAACGAATTTTCGTGGTATGAAGAAAACATTGTCGACGCCACTAAAATTCATGAAAGAATGTGTTCGTGCATGAACACCAATGTTACTACTATTCACTGCTGGCAGTCCTTTCCTTTCAATTAAAAATGCTTACAATAGTAGAATTGGACTTCCTCATCCGCTTCTCACGCCCGCGAGCAACTTCGTCCAGCTTTTCTAACTTATCCCATCTGCAGCATTCGCATATCAGTAACAAGAATCGAAAGGAGATTAATTGAGATTACTGCCGGTGAAAATTAATCAGTACATTCTCTCCTCAAATACTCCTACAGGCTTCGCAACTTGGAAAAGTATGAGGAGGAAAACCCTCGTACCTTGGTCGGAAAAGCTTCTCCCATTTATTCTCATGTTCTTCAGAATCCCTGGGGGCACCTTCCTCAGTGTCCACTTGCCGCTCATCGTCTGGTTCATTCCAGTTCCAAGTCTGATGATCCACGAGCAACATAAGCAACTGGAAGTAACAGATACAAACTCGACGACCAAAAGAAATGACAAGATCAAAGTTGATGAGGTCCAGGCACCTTCTCAGAAGTCACCAATGTGGACGTGACCAACAAGCAATACCCCAGACTCAAATGAAAAACGTTGAATGCATCATGAGTGCTGAGAAGCGCCTGTTCAGAGTGCACACTGAATGATCACAATATTCTAAGAAAACAAGCCCACCTTTAGGAAGTCCAACTCGTCACCTTCTTCTTTTCCTCCAGTCACTTCAACATTGGTAGCTGTCGGCTCTGATCTTTCTAACAACCGAGAGACCGCTGCATCATCCCAAACCATGCCCTTTTCTTTACTTTGGAATTTATCAAATAATGCCTTGCCTTCATCAAAGCTGTCCCTCTGAGCGTTTTCGGTATTAAGCTCTAGCTGAGCAGACCTCTCTTCGGCAAAAAGCTTCTCGGTGCCCCACAGAATGATATCTTCAACCTCTTTCCGAGAGCCAGATCTGTTCACAAAGATACGCTCTAGCATTGACTTTTTTCTCCCAAGTTGAAGGATCCGTTCCTCAACACTTGCAGAAATGACCAGACGATAAACCATCAAGGTTTTGGATTGACCAATTCGGTGTGCACGACTCATGGCTTGGATGTCGGCATGAGGATTGAAATCCGAATCATAAATGATGACAGTATCTGCAGTGGGCAAATTAATTCCTAATCCACACGAGCGGGTAGACATGAGGAACACAAACCGGGACTGACCCTGGTTGAACCGAGAAATTGCGTCTTGCCGCTCCGACACAGGAATTGCTTCATCTATTCGCTCAAAACTCCGATGGCCAAACTCATAAGACAAATAATCTTCCAGAATGTCCAACAGATTTGTCATCTGCGAGAAAATAAGAACTCGATGGTCTCCCTTCTTCAAATAATGCAGCATAGAGTGCAGAAGAGTTAGCTTCCCTGATGCTTTGATGCGCATCTCCTGTAAGACCTCGGGACTTCCTTCCTTAGGCGCTGAGGATCCTGCAAGGAGGTATGGGTGATTGCAAACCTCCCGCAGTTGCATCACAATATTAAGCAATGGTTGATTCTGACCATCTCTGAGCACCTGATAGTTGTTCGTTAAAAGTTCCCTGTAGCAATCTGCTTGCACCACAGTTTGTTCAATAGGAACAACGCGCTCGGCTATGGGTGGTATATTTGGCATGACATCTTTCTTCAACCGACGCAGCATGTGAGGGGCCACAAGTTTTTTGACCTCGTCAAACTGGTCAGCTGAGTCAAACTTCTTTTCGAACACGTCCTGGGAGGAAAATATCTCTGGTTGTAAAAAATTGAGGAGGCTGTACATCTCACTCAAGTTGTTTTGAAGTGTTCTCGTCAGAAGCACCCGGTGACCGATTTTCAATGCATTCAGAAGTGTAAAGAGCTTGCTTTCTTTAAGTCCGTAACCTTCATCAACAATCAAGACTTCCCAAGGAACAACGCGAAGCAGACTCAAATCGGCAATCACCGTCTCATATGATGTCAACATGATATTAAACTTCAATAATTGCGAATCTGCATGCTTCCCTTCATCTCCAGATTTGCTGGCATACCACTCGTACTCCCGAATCACAGACCTTGCCTTGGCAGTTCCGTGATACTCAATGACGTTCAAGAAAGGTGCCCATACAGAGAATTCTGCCTGCCAACGAGACATAGAGGAGAGGGGCACCAGAACCAAGCAAGGAGCGTTCACATGGAACTCCCGGTAGATAGAGCCGAGGAACACACATGCGGATATCGTCCTCCCCAAGCCCATCTCGTCCGCAAGTACCACATGTCGACGCCGATACCAGCTTTCCCTCAGCCAGTTCAGCGCTTCCAGCTGATGAGGGAACAAAAGACCTCCCCCTTTCAACCACTCCGGTTGCTCAGTAAGTTCTTCAATCACTGAAGGGCGACCGTCACCAGTCATCACATTGGCCTGCTTTGCAACTGCTTCAAAGCGCTCAAAAGCTTGAAGAAGCTCAGGATTCTTGGCAATAACCGGATGTCGCTCCTCTTCCCAAGTGCAATCATCATACGGCAAGCTGTGCCACTTCACCAATACTTCAGCAGGGCTATTCTTCCTTGCTCTCCGGCCCAATATTCGTTGCGGCTGTAAACATTGGTCATCCATTATAATCGAGGGAGCTGTCCCATACTTTGTTACATAGTCTTCCAGTTTTCGTTTAGCGATGGAATTTAGCTTCTCCTCAGCAATCCATTCATTGTGTATGTGAGACCTGCCTAGCCACTTCACAAGAAACTCTAATCCTGATACCTGTTCAGCTACCTTGTCGGTACCGTTACGGTCAGCGATAACTCTCACAGATTCCGTATGGTTCCCTTCATCCTGTGAAACAACAGCATCTGTAACCGTGCCACTTTTACTCTGGATTTCTTTAGTCTTTGCTGTGAGCTCCCCTTTAGCAACAGAGTTAGACAACCCCCCGCTACCGACTTCCTTATTTACATCAGCATTTGCAACAATGTCACGCGGTGGTTTTCCTACATAGTCGCCCCCAATCTCAATCACAAACGGAGGATCTTCAACGTCTGCAACTGCACCATTACTCGGCAATGAATGTATTGTGTTTGTTGAGTCTTTGGTCGTAGCCCGTTCGGATGCATCCTCTAAAAATCGTCCTATTTTGCTTCCTGGCTGCTCTTTCATTAAGTCCGGGGAATCTATTTCCATAGGCTCAGCCGGTGATGCCATGCCCAAAGAATGTACTCTTTTCACTACCTTCCACTCCATACCTGCAGCAACGACGGGGCCTTTCGCTATACCTGCCTCAGAGCCGTTAATATTCTCCTCCTTAACATCCTTCAGTCCGCCGCTTGTTCCCAACTCAGTAACATGTCTTGACGAAGGTGCGTCCTCACTGGTCGCAACTCGACAACCAAGAATACATTGAACCTGCATGAAACCATTTTCCAAACCTCTTCCCTTCAGTAGTGATTTCATTCTGTGAGATTTCACTTTCTGATTTCTCCGCATGGGCAAAAACTTCATATGCCAAAATCAGTGAAGAATATTGCAAGTTTTTAGTAAAAACAATAAACAAAACTGAACCCCAACAGCCTCCATACGAACTTCTAAGAACATAAAATACATCAGACCCATAATTGGCGTCTTGGTACTTTAGCAGTTGAGCAACCCTACTCATCGCTGATAATGGTTGAAGAAGAAAAGGTTAAAGATCAAAACTCAAATTCTAACCTCAGCAGAGAAGGCATCAGAAGGTTGCTCATCCTCAAATTTATGATCGCCTACAGCATTGCATTTCGAGCAAATCTTCAGATTTTTGTGTAACCTCTGCAAGAGAAGACAAAATGTCCAAGCTCGTCGTAATTAATAAAATAACACCCCACATATTCTCCTGCAGTAAGGATATGCTGGAAGTACACTGCTGAAAAGCACTTTTCTGACCACCGCTAACGCAGAACGTATAAGTTACCCAATCCTCCGTAGAAAAAATCAGTAATGAAAAACAAAGCGCAAACAAAGCAACGACAGTAAAATGTACCTGTGAAGGAGCAAGGCATTCCTTGTGGAAAGTACGTGAGCAACTCTCACAGCTGACTACAGTGCCTCGCTCTCCACACGTATGGCATCTTCTTGACTTCTGAACAAGATAACATAAAAATGAATGAGCTGCTCTTCATGTGCTCTATTTGACATAGAAACAGCTGATCAAAGTAAAGAATGCATTCCTTAAGCACTAAAAGTGGTGATGAAATATGATTTAGAAGTACTCAAACCATTCTTCAAAGGGTGCTCAGCCTGATCTACTGACAACAGAAGCTCAGATTCAATCTTGAAGCACAAAAATGCCAAGGAAAGCCTTGAAGAGGGACCAAAACGGAAATGAGAAACACACCTTCTTCTCTTTAACAGGTTGTGTTATCTCCACGCATTCGGTAGGCGCACTGCCATCAGGATGGTCGCTAACGCTGCCTGCCCTGGTTTCTGAATGACATTTGTCACATAAACCGGAGCTTCGCAGTGAAGAAGTTTCAACGCCACAATAACCACAATTGAGCTTTCTCTGACCGACATCTTTAGAACCATCTTCACCTTTAGACTTCGCACGCTTCCTCCGTCTTTTTGAATCAAAGTCCTCCCTCTTTCTCCTGCCGGAATCGTCCGAAGATACGACAGGTCCTGCGGGTTTTTCTTTCCGCCATATCTGTCAAAATCGTGTCATGATCATTACACCTCCAAGTGCACTGTGGACAAACATATATATCCGTTCAAACTCCAGTGAAAAAAATTTACAATGAGCTCATCTTCACTATCTGGCGAACATAAAGTACCTTGTGTACAACACGTGCTGAGGGATCCTCACCACCCTTGGTTAACTTAGGTTGCATCTTTGAATCTGCAAACTGGCTAGCTGACCTCAACGCCCCTGATCGATCACGGCATTTAGGGCATACCCACTTGCCTGGAGGAGTGCGCTTCACACACAAAAAACACATCCACCACACCTTTAAACCATCTGCACTAACTGCTATGAAGCATAATTTGACTCGGCATTAAATACATGATTGAAAGGTAGATAGAAATAATAGAAAGGTACCTTAAGGGGAGGCGTCAAACAGTCCAAATGGTAAACGCGAGGGCAAAGATCACAGCACAGCAGTTCACCACCAATACCGCAAACCTCGCAGTCATAATAATACTGCCAACGTACCCACAAACCATAAAAATCTACACACCGTCCACTTGTACATAATCCCCTCTCGTTCTCACTCTCTAAGTTTTTCCAAGTGACCAATACTTACCACGGTCTATTCTGGGAAGCTACTTTCATGATCATCATAATTAATAAATGAATATGAACAATCAACTGCTCTGATCATCAATGATGACTAAGAAATTCTGGCTCACCCCATCTTCCCCAGTCCTCTTGGGTTTGCGAGACCCATCCTTGTCAGTCTTCACCAGGTCATTCGAAAAGCTTCGATTCATCTTCTTCCCAGAGCTTTGCCGATTGAACTTGGAGTCACTCACTGCCTTTTTCGGAGGAGAATCAGGAAGCATTACGTCCTCAGCCTCGTCAGAGGTACCGTGTGAATCCTCCTTTTGATGTGAATCATCCACAACAGGTCTCTTCCTCTTACGAGACATATTTCCACCGTCATCTTTTGTCTTCTTAAAATTGGATGGCAATTCCTCTCCGTCCCCTTTACTTGCCCACAAGAGCCTTGCTGGCTTAAAATCTTCCGCCTGTATTCCGTGCACATTCTTCATCCTCATCTGCTTCAATTTCCCTTGAACGATCTCAGCCCTATGTTTCAGGTGTTTCTTCTCGGTGTCATAGGTCTCCTTCACAAGACGTGTCGGGGCTTCGGACCTGTTCTCGTCACTGGAGGAAGTGTTAGGAGAAGAACGCATCTCCATAGATGAATTTCTCTCGTCCATGAAGAATTTAGTTCCTAAAGAAGTGTTATCTGAGTTCCGTCTGCGTCTCGCTTCCTCGGAAATTTCCTTAAGTGCCAACTGAAAATTCCCGTCTTCAAATCGCTCTGGATACTTCTGCAGGACACACATAAGCACGTTTCAGCATCTTATCCAATAACTATCAAAGAAATCTTACACTTCAACAAAGAAAAAGAGAAAATGAAAAAAACACTCGATTATAACTCTAACATGATCCCATTTTCATAACGACAATGCAGTGCGGCAATTTATTTCAGAACACGACAACATGCTTGGGGCATAGGAGGTACCTAACCTGCTCATTAATGTCCTTTCGAAACTTCTTGTACGAGGCCAAATTTTCTCTTTTCAGCCAAGCCCTGCAAACAAAACCAAACATTGAATCAAAACTGCTCGATCCCGTCCATAGAGATGTTACGAGCATATACGTCCATTACCCAATTGTGAATAGGGAGTGACATACAATCGCTGCTCATCACTGGCTGGCAAGCCGTAAAGCTCCACGCACGTCCATCCCACCAACTTCTTCCTGAAAACCCCCACATTAAATCTAGTGAGCACAGTCCAGTCATATTTATATGGCGCATGATCGAAATTGATTGCACTTCCATGTGCTTCCATTTACAAACGGCGTACAAGAACAAATTCAAGTATGGACTTACTCTAGCAGAAATTCAGGCAACTCCTCAAGATTGACCACCTGCAACACGGATACAAAGCACAACTTCAGTTACCAGGTATACAACGCATTGTCGCAAAGTAGCGCCACGACTTCAGCCTGAATTTAGAAACGGCAACAGTGACAGCTACAAAATCAAGACAGGAAGCACAAAGATAGTTGCATCTGGCGGTCTACACCAAGTAAGTGTTCAGTGCACAAGTAGAAACTGTAATTACGATGGCCGGAAACTCAATGTACCGTAGAAGCTCATATCAAGCTGATAGAAAATCATTCAGAAGTCGATAGAGAATAGGGATTCAAACTATATTTTATCATCTTGAAAGAGAGCAGGTTTTCAGAAAGCTAGAAAAACAATGAGAATCTAGAGGCAATTAAAAATGTGTCTCCGCTAGAATCCTGCACTCATAAGACATCTTCAAACCTCGCAACATTCCAAACAATGGACCTACCCTGGCAGGCCACCATGGTCGATCTTCAAGCTTTGCCCAAACGAGTGTTTGCGGAGGAAATGCTCTATTGCGCCTCTTCTTTCGCACAATCCGCCGGATCTCGTCAGCTTGATTCGTCCACTGATTAGCACCTCCGTCCTTTCGACCACTTCGTTGCTTTTTCAGTGGTGTCGAGGCACCTGCATCCAGCATACCACAATCTGGTTCTGTGTCTTCGTCCTCTCCATCTGCTTCTAACAACAATTCGAGATCTTCCTCTCCTTCCAACCCCCGAGCATCTGTTTCCAACACTTCTTCAACCTTTCTGCAACCGAGTAAAAGACCATCCCCACTCAATTCCAAGACCAAATTCCACCTGGGACAAGAAACACTGTTGTGCTGAAACTCTAAGAGGTCGCCCACAGAACAGGCACTAATCGCTTCGGATAATGTACCTCCAAATTCATGACATATTGAACCTATTCACCACCGACAAAAACTATTCACCCTAAAGGTGAACTGATCCAAATAAGCGACGAGGGCAGTGCGTACCGTCTCCTGTTAGTGGGAGATCTCTTTGGAGATTTCCCAGCTCCTACATCATGCTCCGCACCTGCTCTCCGTAGGCGGGGAGGACCTACCCACAGCAAAGCCCCCGACTACTATCAGGCTCACGATAGACTTGTAGATCAGAAAAAGCATGAAAGTTGAAAGAAATTATTATGCACAAAGGTAAGTAACCAAGTAACAGTACGCACCACATTGACCCGCTAGTTTTCTTTTCAGATAATCGCTATTATTAGACAGTGTGACTGTCCCAAACTTAGCCTCATATCTTCTCTGCACCCAAGAAAGCAAGACAAATTCCTTCAGTTGCTGCATGAAGCGAAGCGACCTTAACTAGACGTGAAGTGTCGTAATGCACATTGCGTGTGGAGAAAGACGACACAGCAGTTTTGTAAACCAACAAAACAAAGCGCCAGATACAAGAGACAGAAACAAAGAAAAAGGTCAAAAGAAACATCCAGTTCCAAAAATATAAATGTACATGTGTGCGAAAACCAACAGAATTTAACAATAGTGAAGCAATTTACCAAAACAAAAATCCTATCACATATCTTTTCCCAAGACAGTGTAACAAGCACTGATAAAACTACAGACCCCGAGGTGCGTCATTTCACAAAACCCCTAACGTGTGTAAACTCGGCAAGAATGCACAAAACCCAAAGTTACCCGGAGTTCTTTCAAAGATGTATTCGAGAGATTCTGGTATTCAGAGGCAGGTGAAGTAGGCTCGGTGCCACTCGACTTATGATCACTGACATCTGAGGTAGCCGGTTCTTCGTGTGTGACTGTTGGCGGTTTACTGGAGGTGGTGGGCCTTGAACCTTTCATAGATCCGCCCGAATTTCTTGCAGGCGACACTGGGAGCTTGATACGTAGTCTTACATGTTGCTGAGTAGCAGTGACAGGATCCAACATAGCAGCATTACTTTTTAGGCCATGACCACCAACCGACTTCGTCCGTTTTTCCTTCGGTTTCTCAAGTGCCTCCATCTATATCAGTCCGGAACTGATCATCAACAAAATATCCCACATTAAAATAACGAAAGACAGTCAAAAGCATGAAAAACCCAAACTCATCTCACATTCAACAAGTAATGTTCACGATTTCGAATAAAAAGCTCACAATGCTGCTACAAAGCATGACTTCTGAAGCATTGCCCTAATCAGGGCTCCTCTCTACTCCTTAACCCTGATCTTTCTAATTCTTCGTACGACAGAATCCTGACGAGAGCATCTTATTTACTTCCCAAGGTGTGGTTTAATTCCATAACCAGTGACGCAGGCTGTGATTTGTAGGTGATGTAAGAACCAGAAGAACACGTAAGAAAAGAGAATTGCAAGAACTTAATGGCGACGTGTGATCCCCGCAAGCTTTCTAAAACACCTGAACACGTCTCCCAATTCAAGACCCCATGAATTTGCGCCACACATTTGAACACGTGATCGAGTAAAACTCTTGCCCAAATTTCGAAACCTACACGCATCTATCTGATTGGCCTTCACGCTCTTGGAACTTCTTCGGAAGAAGTAGCGTGTACCGTGTTCAAGTCCTCGTCCGCGGCAGCTGCTATAATCCCTACTCTGTAGTTAACTCATTGTTAAGCATCAGAAACTCGAACATTCCCTCCAATGCCGCCCGAATGAGCAATAAATATCACTAAAGTCACTGCGAAAACCCTCTCGAAATTATCACGACCTGTAGAATTAACCATCCATTAATACGAATTCCCTGAATTTTCAGGATTCCTACAGCACCCAATTCTTTGAGCTTTGAAACTTCAGCTCTTCCCGAAAAGGCTGACTGCCAGCGTGGAAATAATGGAAACCGAGAACGATATTACGACGACCCGTAAGGAATTGTGCGGCGTGACCCCAGGACAGAGCTCCATGAAAGAGACAGCACTACGAGAACCCTAAGGTACGGCCCACTGTGCCGGAAATCACGATGCCATGAGTTCCGGGCCCCAAAAGCCTTCCCAACAATCCCGTGAATCCACCCTACCCGGCAGAAACAGAAAGCTTGCAACAATTGATTATATTAAGAAAAATGCGCCATCGAGGTTCATGCCAGGTAATTGAAAGAGCTCTGCCACTACGTGGCCTCAACGCGACGTGGTGTTCCTGCTGTGGGTGTTCCCTGTGCTTCCCCCCACCCTGTAACCCTAATTTGCTGCCCCTGGTAACGATATTCCTCCGAAGACCTCAAACCCGGAAGCGTCCACCACAAGCCCACACATGCACACATTCAAGTCGGGGAACTCGGGAGTACCATATCAAGAGAACCGGCGGAAGAGAAGCACCAAGCCGCACCACAACGGGGGCGCAGAGTACTATCACCACCCCCACTCCCGCTGCTGCTGCATGCAATTGCCCAATTGATCTCTCCTGGGGCGTTCCATTAACATGGTGTCCGCCCCTCGGCTGTACGGGGGGTTGAGGGTTTCCGCAATCGAGGCTCAGGACGTGCTACAATTCGTTACTCCTCTCCAAACTGCCTAGAAGAAAAAAACCACTAAAATCACGGGTACTAAACGGGTGCCGAACACCCACAACCCCAGGCGCAGGCACAGCAGGCCAAGGTGCTAAAAGCAACGCGGCAGCGCAAAGGGCGAGAGGCCAAAGCAGTGGGTGGTGGAAGAGGGACGACGACTGGGGTGTGGCGTGAAAGGCAAACAAGACAATACCGTCGTCTTAGTGGGGCTGCCACAATGGGATGCCGTGGCATGACTCTCGCTGCACAACCGAAAAGGACCAGAACATGGGCCAGGCACCGTCGTCCGAGTCGTCAGTCCCCGTCCCGTCAGTAGACTGAGAGAGGTTGCAGCACCTAAAAGCGAACCTCACTCCTTTCCTTGCCCCTGAGCGCAAGCTCTAGGAACGCACCTAGATGCAACCCACCCCCGAAATGAAGGCCGTTCCTAGACCACCTGCTGCTGCTCCGAGGGAATGCACCCACCGCTACGATGGATCATAACTTAGATTCTGACATTTACTCCGGGCTCTGCTTAACTTAGAGCTCATCACGCTGTCGTCGTTCTTCGGGAGAGTTCGTCAGTCCGTGTCGAGATTTTGCTGCGCCTCCTGCTGTTCCTGCTGCTGCTCCTGCTGCTGCTGCTGTTGGTCCCACGTGGTATCCCCGTTTTCCCTGCTCCCCCAGGGGCCCATGCCGTGCCGCTCTCACTCTCTCGTCCTCTGCCCCCTTTCCCCGCCCGGCCCTCCGCTGCGGCATGATTTCCTCGCAGCAGCCTCCGTCACTTCATTCAATTATTCAACCTACCGCTCTGTCACTTCACTTCCGTCAGTTCAACCCCGTCGCCTCATTAGGCCATTACCCGTTAACCTCAATTCATTTCATCATCACCGCCATCTCAGTCGCGATGTCGCCGTTGCATCCTTCCCCAGTACAGTAAAGGCCACCCTAAGCACATATTCATTTGTTTTCCTTTAGTTGGCCGTCAGTAGCCGACGAAACGCTTTTTTGAATGTCCCGGTTGGTATGAATCTCGGGCAGCAGCAGCGACGTTGACTGTGTAGGGGTGATAAATGTACCCGGAAGGAGACTGAAGGCCACTTGCAATGTGTGAGGCGGGGATTCCGGCCGGCGAGCACGGTCCGGGGGGTTGGGTTGATATGTTCTGTGCCGATCCTCTCATCACCGGCCCGCCGTTCGTTGTGGAAAAGTCTCGGGCCCGATGCACGAGCGCCATGCAGACCATATTAGGCAGATTCCTACGATGCTTCGATGCAGCAGCCGGGTAAGGAAGTTAAGAACCAGAAACGAACGAACGAACGAAAGACGGGCGAACGTTGCGTTGCACTCCCACCACAGGTGTCGGGTTGCAGATTTCTAGGCGCGACAGTACTTCTGGGATGACCACGATGAGTGGACTGGACTGGTAGTCGACCTGAAAATCGAGAGATTCGTGAGGAAGCACGAGGATTTGGGGGCGCTCGCTGGAGTGGTTCTACTGTTACGTTACGTACTTGTGCGAGCGTAGAAAAGCCAGGTTGCCCACACACTACGGCACTGCACTGGCCTGGTCTGACTGGCCGCCCGCCCGGGTCCCCCCCTCCCCCCAAGCCCCGCCTGACCTGGCACGTCTCTTGATAACTTCCTTGCTCAGTTGCTCCGTCGCAATCACTGCCACTTCTTCTGCGGTGCATGCTTCTGGTTGCTTTTCCTTTTTTCCCATTTCCCCCCCTTCATTTCATTTCCATCTGGCCCTTAGTTTGCTGCGGGCAGCGCCGGATCTCCGCACCGTAAATGCGGCTCACCTCGCGGCATCAGCATCAGCATCAGCAACCCCACCCTAGACGACTTCTACTAAACTACTGTACTGCTGCGGTATCTGGTGATGAATCTTCCATGCAGAGGTGGCTGGCCAACTACCCAACCATGGATTCGTATTGGCCGCGCACCTTCCTTTTCCCTGCGCTGGTTTATAGCCCCCGAGCGAGCGAGTGAGCGCCACCTCGTTTTCCACGCCGCCTTCTGTGGTTCTCCCCACTACGTCCTCTGCTGGCGCAGTCACCCTGGGAATTCACCCACCCCATTTAGTAAGATTAAGTTATTATTTACTCCGTCGCAGGAGCGACTGGAGTCGTGGTTTTTGAATGCTTCCACGGCTGCACATTCATGCTTCCATTAAATTTGTGCCCGCCGGGCGCCGGCCATCTCCTTGCGGTGCTGCATTAATTATTAATTGTGAATGCTAGCTCCAGGCTGCGTTCTTTACGATCTCCATCCCGCCGCTCTGAACACCGCAACTGTCCTGTGCAGGGAACAGTAATTAAATACAAATCCTGTGGCGGAGATTGAGCTTGCACATCCCGCTCATCAATGAGCCTCGGGGACGACAAGAGTCTCGCCGTATCTATACACCGCAAAAGGGTCTTCGGTACTAAAGTATTCGAGAGACTCGGAATTGTACAGTACATTGGACGCCGGAAGCCACCGACAATTTGAGAATCCCTGTTAATGTTGCTGCGTGCATATCAATTCTCTTCCTGAAAGTGGAATTGGAAATGAGGTCTTGCTAATGGAGCTCATTTACACATTGGCATGGTGGAATTGGGATGGTTCGGCAAGATTCATGAGCGTTGTGGAGATGAAGATGGAGATGAAGTCTCGTTATGCAAGAGATTTGCACTTATATATGTTAGGATTCATGCTTCTGCAGGTGATCGAATAAGCATTGCAGCGAATTGTCGATGCGAAATTCTGTTGATAAGAAACCAGGTGTGGATTATGCAGATTCCGTTTCTTTGTTGCAGATTGCCGAGAATGCAAACCGTCAGGTGAGGGAGAATTTAGACAATCAGACTCTTTGCAAATGATTGGGGGTTGTGGGGACGGGGTTTGAGGTTGTGAGGAGTTCTTCTAGGGTAGCGTGTGTTACATGAAATTGCCCCTACCTCCGAAACATCGTACGTTCTGCAAATATTTGAGAAAAGTCTGTGCCTTTCATGGCCCGTTGATTTCTCTCAGATATCTCATATCTCATATGTTTCAAATTACACTTCTTTTTTCTCAAATTTTGAATTGGTAATGTGGGCATTTCATCTGGATGCTCGTACACTGGCCATGATCACTCAAATCTGCCCAGAAACTCCTTCGAAAGAAGCTACCACTCATTATTTAGGCCCGACCCACATGAACCTGGTTGGTAAGTTAGAACTATCTTTCATTCTCATTCTCAATTCATGTTGCCCTGCACTGCGGTCAGAGGTCCTCTTCATTAATCTCTATTTGAAGTTGCTTCGACTTAAGACTTACACTCAGTCCTCTCGAATTTCAAATCCCTGAAGTTTCTTCGAATTAAGGCTTACACTCAACCCTCTCGAATTTCAAATCCCCCTGTAAATCTCCGGAAAATCTCTCCTGCTGTTGAGTGCAATTCCGATTGAACACCCTTCCACGTGTCGATTTGAGAACACACTTGTGTGAGAAAATCATTTGTGCCGGCAACAGTGCAATAAAGAGACTTGAGTGTGTACTGGAAAGAAGAAGAAAAAAAGAGATGAGAACCCGTACAGCAATGGTTGCGCAAAACCAACGGCTAGAGCCGTGTTTCCTTTAGCTTTCACGTCAATATTCTCGATCGTCATGCGAGGAAATCAGTGAAGGCTTGTACGAAGGTTTTGAGAAGAGATTTGAATTTAAGTTAACTTAGTTTTTTGTGGATTTGATTTAGCTTTTCTGTGCTGACAATGATTGTACGGGAAGCTTACTGTTGTTTCTGCATTATGTTGAAGTCGGACACCTCTGAATGGATGGCTTGCTCTCGCATCTGCAGCGTGTGGACAGAGGTCCCCGAATCCTTCTTTTCATTAATGTGACACTCAGGTGGAAGCACGCAAAACCGTCAATAATAAGCAATTCAGCATAGTTGGAGGCAACTTTTCCTAAAATCGATATTTTTGTAGTATTAGTGAGTGAAAATGAAGAATACTCAAAACAAAAAATAGATTTTTCGGATGTGGTATGTAATTTCTATGATTTTTCAAAGAAACGGCTCCCTACACCACTGAAACTGTCACATAGGTGGATCCAAAATTGAAATCTGCAAAAATCAATAGTTTACAAATGAGAGTGAGGTATGTGCCCTTCAGATGTGTCAGTGAATTAGAGCCAAGCATTTCAAGGACACATTAATGGGAAGTCTAGGGACAGATTTGGTGACAATCTAAGGTTTAGGAATGGGAGCAGGGATGCTAATAGGTGTTTCTACCTTATTGGGATGTAGGGCAAAAGCGAAAAATTTCATTCTATAGTACACAACACCAGATTTAAAGAGATGAGAGTTTTTGCACCAAGTGCTACAAGACAAAATTGGGGATACAAACACAGCAAGCAATTTGTGGAAAGACTCAGGACATGAGAATTTTAGCAAGCAATTTATGAAAATTTGTTGCAGTGTCAGGTGTGTAACCTATCAAGTAGTGTGCAAAAAAATTAATTAATTGGACACAATCCAAGATATAAAGACCCAAGAGATGAGAATTTTGCACTAAGTACTACAAGACAAAATAGGGGATACAAATAGCAAGCAATTGTAGAAATTTATTGCAGTGTCAGGTGTGTAACCTGTCATGTAGTGTTAATAACCTGTCTTTTGAATAGATAGTGAGTGACAAGTGACAATTCAACTAATATATGTTTAGTGAGTACAATTAGTTTTCAAACAATTAATTTCAAATGATTACTTATTTAATTACCCCTCCACCCACCCCATTGAGCTTGGTTAATTTACCCCACCTCTTGGTTAATTCACTAGAGTGTCAGGTGTGTAACCTATCAAGTAGTGTGGATAACCTATCTGTAAAGTAGTGTAGGTAACCTCTCTTTTGAATGGATTGTGAGTGGTAGGTGGCAATTCAACTAATATATGTTTAGTGAGTACAATTAGTTTTCAAACAATTAGTTTCAAATGATTACTTATTTAAATATCCCCCCATCCACCCCACCCCACCCCTAGATTATTTCACTGCAGTGTCAGGTGTATAACCTGTCAAGTAGTGTGGGTAATTACTCTTTTGAATGGTTAGTGAGTGACAGGTGACCATGGATTCAATTAATATATGTTTAGAGAGTGTAATTAGTTTTCAGACAACTAGTTTCAAATCATTTTTTATTTAATTAATTAAGTGTAGTGTCAAGTGTGTAATTGATTATTTATTTAAATATCTCCCACCTACCCCCATTGGACTTGGTGAATTCATTGCAGTGTCAGATGTGTTACAACCTATCAAGTAGTATGGATAACTTGTCTTTTGAATGGATACCGGTAGTGAGTGACATGTGACAATTCAACTCGGGGGGGGCACCTAGTATTTTACTACAAACCACGTGCGAACAAGTGGTTTCTAATGAACTATAATTTCAACTTAAAATTTTGAGGGTTGCTTAATAATGACTATAGGTTTCTATTGCCAAAATTTCAAACTAAAATAATAGTTGAAATGATTTGTACAAGAGGTTGAAAATGGCCTAAAACGGCATGTTTTTCAACTCAAATATTTATAGAGATCACATTTAGATGACCATTGCATCAATACTCAACTCAAAATGAACTTTCAATAGAGAGCTATTTTTAGGAATTTTTCGTTCATTTTTTAGACAATTTTTTAGGATATAATATAGGGGTGTGAAAGTTATTTTTCAGTTGTACAGTGTATCTAATTACTTCAAAAATTTGTAACTAATTATCATTAACAAATAAAAATATCAATAATTCAAAACATAAACTTTTGAAGTAGGAAAATCTAGTCATATTTTTTTTTATTTCATTTTATTTAAATTTTAGGATATAATATAGGGGGTCCAAAGTTTTGTTCGCACATGTTTTCGAATGGACACTCTAAGTGACCCCCCCGAGCAATTCAATTAACCCCTAAAGTCCGAAGGCCATTTTTCTATCAAAAACCATTCAAAACTACCATTTTTGTTGCATTCACCCACAAAAGCAGAAAAAACATTTTTTTAAGAGTCTAACCATAGGATCTTGTACTTCACTTGTCAGAGTTCATGTGGTAAAAATTTCATCAAATTTGACCATACAGATAGGAAGATATTAGCATTCAAAGTTAGGCAAAAAGTTTTTTTCAAAAAGTACTTAGATTGCCCAAAAAACAAGATTGTCCATAACTTTCTCATCACTAGTCGAATTAGAATGAGTCAAAGTTTTATATGTAGACAAAAATATAATATTTTAGAAAAAAATTAAAAAGAATAATTTTGACTTTTTGTGATTTTTTTTGCGTTGCCCGCCGACCTCCATTTTTGGCTTTTTGTGCAATAACTTTTGCTTCCAGGCACTGATTGAAATAAAAATTATATTCCCAAGAAGCTTATGTGTTTTTCTACCTTGACAAGAAGTTTTAGAAAATTATGATAAATATTGTGACCATATGAGCCTACCTGAAGTTGCATTTTGGCCCCCATAGGGCCAATGGGACTTTAGGGGTTAATACATGTTTAGAGAGTACAATTAGTTTTCAGACAACTAGTTTCAGATGATTTTTTATTTAATTAATTCAGTATAGTGTGTGGTGTGTAATTGATTATTTATTTAAATATCCCCCACCTACCCCATTGGACTTGGTTAATTCACTACAGTGTCAAGTGTGTTACAACCTATCAAGTAGTGTGGGTAACCTGTATTTTGAATGGATAGTGAGTGACATGTGACAATTCAATTAATATATGTTTAGTAAGTACAATTAATTTTCAAACAACTAATTTCAAATGATTTCTTATTTAATTCCCCCCTCCCTCCATTGGACTTGGTTAATTCACTCCACCTCTTATTTAATTCAATGCAGTGTCAAGTGTGTAACTGATTATTTATTCAAATATCCCCCACCCCATTGGTCTTGATTAATTCACCCCACCCTTTGGTTAATTCAGCTGCAGTGTTAGGTGTATAACATGTCTTTTGAATGGATAGTGAGTGACATGTGACAATTCGATTAATATATGTTTAGTGAATACAATTAGTTTTCAAACAACTAGTTCAGATGATTTCTTATTTAATTACCCCCTCCCCCCATTGGGCTTGGTTAATTCACACACACCTTAATTAATTCAGTGCAGTGTCAGGCATGTAACTTGTCAAGTACTATAGTATAGGTAACCTGTCTTTTGAGTGGATAGTAAGTGACAGGTGACAATTCAATTAGTATATGTGTAGTGAGTACAATTAGTTTTCAGATAACTAGTTTCAGATGATTTCTTATTTAATTACCCCGCCCCCCATTGGGCTTGGTTAATTCACCCCACCCCTTGGTTAATTCACCTCACCCTGTATTGGGCCTGATTAATTCTCCTATCCCACCCACCCATTCTTGTATTTTCTAGAATCAATTTTGTGAGCAATCAATATACTTTATATGTATATCTTCTTCGTATGCATATTATGTATCTGTTTTATGTATCCATATATGTACCCGTATCCGTCTTATTTATTTTTCAAGATCAACGACATTAGAGAGGAGGGGGGATTTTTGTTCACGAGATCAACAGCTCTCAATTTTTACAAAGAAGGTGGGTGGGTTAATTGCAACCTAAACTTTTGATTGCATCTTTTTGATAGATACTTACGCTTTCAGTTTGAGGTAGAAGCACCTATTCTAGTCACTTTAAACAATTCCGCATAACTTGAGCAGTTTTTTTTTTTTTTCATTTTGGAGAAGTAGCGAGTTGTTTATTCAATACTCATATGATACTTGGGTGATACCTGATGATGCATGTGTATATTAAAACTAGGTGATATCTAGATGAAATTTGGCTGCCCATTTCAAAATACAACAATAATTTGGCTATTTTGACCCCCCCACACAAAAAATTATGTATTGAAAAATAACCCACATTTCTTGGCTGTAGCCAATTGGCAAAAAATTGTGAAAAAAAAACATTGCTTTGAGGTTGAATCAACATATTAAATTTTTTTTTAATATATTGGCAATTGAAAAATAATAATAATTTTTTAAATGATAATTTTTGGAATATGTATAAATATGCTATGAACTTGTGAAGTTCAAATATGTGGTGTACCCCAAAATGTTTATTGCATTTATTTATGCAAGATATATATTTTGGACTTTATATATGCATATATTTTTCAAAATTGGTTTAGAATGTAGTATTGGAAATGTGTGCTTCTACCTTGGGTGGCAAGGAATTTTGAAACAATTAAAAGTATTTAGTTAAATGTATCCCAAATCAACCCTATGTAATACATTTGTACATTTGATGTCCCTAAATGTACAATTTTAGTTCATAATGTCAATTTTTTTAGTTTGATAGTTTTGGCCATATATTTACCTTGCAAGCAAAAGAAGACTATTATATCCAAAAGTATGACATTAGAAGAGAGTTGAAGGCAAGGGAGGACTGCGAGCTATCTTGAGTTTTTGGAATGTGGGAACTCGCCACATCAGCAATTTGACCTAGTCGAGAGAGTGCCACGTCAAAAAAAATATATGTATTTTGAAAAAAATATACATATTTTGAAAAAAATATATATGTATTTTTTTAAATCACTTTTTAATAATAATAATAATATATTTTTTTAATAGCATTATTGCTGGTTCAGGCAAGGAGAACAAGCGTGAAACGGCCCTCACTTGCCCTCAAATCTCCCCTAATGTAAGAGAAGGAGGAAAACCTGCAAGTTCTTTAAGCCTGAGTGTCACTTGTTAATTGTAGGTCCTATAGTAAAGTTAAGATGACAATGAGAATGATAGTGGAAATAAATAATTATGAGTCCTCTACTAAAGCTTAGGTGACACTCAATGAGAATGACACTGGAAGTATATAATTATGGATCCTACACTAAAAGCTTAGAAGAAAGTGAAAACGATAGTAAAAAGCATATAATTATGGATTCTATTTTAATGCTTAGATGATAGTGAGAATGATAATAAAAAGTATATAATTATGGATCTTGCACTAAAGTTTTGATGACAATGAGAATGATAGTGGAAAATACATAATTATAGGAAAGCTTAGATGACAATGGGATTGACGGTTGAATTATATAATTTCACATTACTTAACATCTAGTAAACCTATTTGACAACAATAATTGATAATTAATGAGAATGATGGTGGAATTACATAAATTCAAGTCATATAAAATCTTATACACTTATCAGACAACCATAATTAATAGTGAGAATGATAAAAGAGCTACAAAAATTTAAATCACATAAAATTTAGTACACTTGTCTAACAATCATAATTGATAGTGAGAATGCCAGTAAAACTACATGAGGTCAAGTCACCTAAAATCTAGTAAATATGTTTGACAATCATTATTGATAGTCATTGAGGACTAAATCAATTAATAACATACAAACAAATTAAACTAACCTATGATGAAGTCTAAAAGTGACATTTGAATATAATATACAAAAGTTGTAAGAGACCAAAGTTGAATTTGTATATTTTCTAAATTCATGCCATAATTTCTACATCTATATATTGAACAATGTACAATGACCATCTATGTATTGTGTAAATGGTCAACTTTTGTATATGGTTACTTTTTAGTTAGTCTACCTTATCCCATTCAATACAGTAAAAGTTCATGTGGTCTAAGTCAATCTCTTTGAAAAATGTTAAAGGAAACGAATATTTTTTTTATTATCATTGTAAGGGAAAAAGAAGCAATGAAATTACACAAAATAATTTAATACTTCATTAGTCTATAGTTGTAGAATGTATATAGCATGGAGATTACTATTAGTCCTCTAGTGCCATGTGGCTTCATTAGTAGAATTATTTATATACAATCTTTACACTATGAATTGTTGTACCTTTCAAAATTAAATATGCTTGATGATTGTTTTTGTTTAAAGATCTTCCCCCACTTCTTATATGCATAAATAAAATTTAAGATTGTGAACATAAAAAATTTAGTATACAACTTGTTAGTAATATGCATAAAAATTCAACTCAAAAGCAATTATTGTGCACAAAAAATTGAATTTCATAGAAGACCACCCCCATATACTCAATCTTTTTATCATTTTGAACATCATTCAAAAAATCCAATGCATATAAATTCAAGTTTAGGATACATAAGGATTTTTGACACATTGATTAACACTATAAATTGACATTCATTATTTGTGAAAATTACCATAGATTGCAAATATAAATAATCATGAATCATCCCTGTATATCACAATAATATATAATCATGAATAATCATGATAGATTAAAATTATATCTAATCATGAACAATTTTAATAGATTGTAGATATACGTAATCATGAATAATTATTAAATTTTTATACCATTTAAATATTCAATCATTGTATATTAAATGCTAGGTGATTTTTGATAAAAAGTTTTAATATACCATCATTCATTATTAAGATGAATAATTATTATTTATTTAAATTAATATTATTTATCTAAATCATATCACTTAAATTTATAATTATTTTATTTGCCCAAAATTTATTTAACATTCATTTTTCTTTTACACTTTAGGAAGTTCATATGATTAAAAAATTGAGTATAGGGGGTGGTTATTTAGGTTACTAGGACTCTATTGCTCTTCGCACTACCAATGACATTAACCCCTAAAGGACCGAGGCCCTTTTTCTGCCAAAAAACACTCAAAACTGCCATATCTATAGCAAAGAGTAAAAAAAATTGAAAATTGTTTTTTTTTCACATCTAACCGTAGGATCTTACACCTTACTAGTATGAAAGTGCGTGAAAAAATTTCAGAATTTTTGACCACGCAGAATGCAAGATATCTGCGTTTAAAGTAGAAAAAACAAGTTTTTCAGCACATTGCGGGACTAGATTTTTTGAGTTTGAACATTTTTAACATAAAATTTTTGCACTACAGAGTTTTGAGCTTTAAATCTTTATAGTGGAGAATTGAATTGAGAATCTAGGAAAAAAAAAGAAATTCAAAAAAACTTAATTATCATTCTTAAAAAATTGTTAAGTAGAAGTAGGTACAAGATAGAAGGAAAATCTAAAATATTAATATATTTTAGATGGAATTAAAATGAACAAATCCCAGTGGTGAGATTGTTCTAACAAGTAAATCAGACCATGCAGAAAAAAAAAAAAAAAAAATTTAAAAAATTGCATTCAGAAATGCATCCTACAAGTTATTTTTTTCAAGAAGATGCTCTAACTACCCGAAAAACAAGAATGTCCATAACTTTCTCAAAACATATCCAAATGAAATGATTCAAAGCTTTCCAAATAGGCAAAAATATAATCTACGAGAAAAAAAATATTTTAAAAAAAAATTCAAATTTTCGTCCATTTTTTTTTGGCTGCCCGGGCTGCCCGCCGTCCCCCCCATTTGAGCTTATTTGGTCATAACTTTTTTTCCCGGGCACCAATTGTGAAAAAAATTATATTCCCACAAAGCTTATCAGCTTTTCAACCTCCCAAAAAAGTTTCAAAAAATCAGGAGAAAATTTCAGCCCGTAGGTACCTGCCCAAAAACGCATTTGTCCCTCGAAGGGACAACGGTCCTTTAGGGGTTAACTGAAAGCTAATAAGGCTCCAATTTGGGATGTGGGGACTTTAGTGATGGCAGTTTTAACCCCTAAAGGCCCAAGGTCTTTTTTCTGCCAAAAAACACTGAAAACTGCCATTTCTATAGCAAAAAGTAAAAAAAAATTAAAATTGTTTTTTTTTTTTCACATCTAACCGTAGGATCTTACAACTAATTGGTATGAGAATGTGTGGAAAAAATTTCAGAATTTTTGACCGCACAGATTGCAAGATATCTGCGTTTAAAGTGGAAAAAACAAGTTTTTCAGCACATTGCGGGACCAGATTTTTTGTCTTTAAACATTTTTAACTTAAAATTTTTGCACTACAACATTTTGAGCTTTAAATCTTTATAGTGGAGAATTGAGTTGAGAGTCTAGGAAAAAAAAAGAAACTCAAAAAAACTTAATTTTCATCCTTAAAAAAATTGTTAAGTAGAAGTAGGTACGAGATAGAAGGAAAATCTAAAATATTAATATCTCTTAGATGGAATTAAAATGCACTAATCCCAATGGTGAGATTGTTTTAGCAAGTAAACTAAACCATGCCAAAAAAAAAAATTTGAAAAATTTGAAAAATTGCATTCAGAAATGAGTCCTACAAGTTATTTTTTTCAAGAAGATGCTCAAACTGCCCGAAAAACAAGAATGTCCATAACTTTCTCATAACATATCCAAATGAAATGAATCAAAGCTTTCTAGATAGGCAAAAATATAATCTATCAGAAAAAAAATATTAAAAAAAAAATTCAAATTTTTGTCCATTTTTTTTCTGCTGCCCAAGCTGCCCGCCGTCCCCTGTTTTGAGCTTATTTGGTCATAACTTTTTTTCCCGGGCATCAATTAAGAAAAAAATTATATTCCCACAAAGCTTATCAGTTTTTCTATCTCCAAAAAAAATTTCAAAAAATCAAAATACAATTTCAGCCCGTAGGTACCTGCCCCAAAACGCATTTGTCCCCCGAAGGGACAACGGGCTTTTAGGGGTTAATACAAATATTGGAGCCCATAAAGCATTAAATAGATTTCCTATTAGAAATCTAAATTTCATTAATATTCTTTGGCTATTTATTTGTAATTCTACTTAAAATATAGAATTTTTTTGAAATATTGACTAGGAATTTGGAAAAATGAATTTGCAACCATGAAATATTGATTTTCTAATTTTAAAATGACACAATTAAAAAATATGTACTATAATATTTGACACTATGATATAAGTTTGGAAAGATTTCCCAAATTCTTTAGCATCAATTGCATTTGATATGAATTGTTTCACTTTTTATTTTAAAATTTATGGTGATTTCAAACTTTTTCCAAAATAATGTGAAATTCTTACAACCAATAGAAGATTCGTAATCTCATCTTCAAAAATAAATACAAAAAATCACATTTATAGATACTTGCAAAATGAAGTTTGAAAACATAATTAATTGGTTTGGCCTTTGAAGGTTAAAAGTCTTCAAAATTCATTTGACATGTGAATGTCTTGGCAATAAATTCATTGTGAATTCATTATATTGGACTTTGGAGATATATGTTGACCAATAGTTGGTATTATATTCTATACTTGTCAAATTGGAAACACACTGAATTCTTAAATAATTTATAACCTCACAGTTGCAAAATGGACCCTTCCAATTCTTATATTTTTTCTTTTGAAATTCAAAATTTGTCTTGGCTTTATTCCACCATTTTTGTCATGACTTCATTTCATTTTAGTAGGAGTGCCTCAAAAGGCCTTCCATGGTTGCACATCGAACCCTATGTATGTCAATATAGAAATCCAAAGGTCATTCAAAAACTAGCTATACTAGTTCCAACCTAAAGATCTATACCTTAAATTAGGTTGTTTGTTTTGTTTTGTTTGATATGTTGAAATCTAACAAACTGTGAGGCGTTTGGCGGCATTTTTGGTACCGCTCAAACGCTCTTGGCAAGGAGGGGTGCACGGACTTTGTTTTGTGGCGTTTGGACCTTTGATGTGAAAGTTATTGAATTTTAAAGTTTTATATGGATCAAAAAATTGAATTAAATTACCGTTTATTCTGGAAAACTCGTAACTTTTGCATTGCATATCCAAACACCACAAAAGTACAAGGCTGTTGCATTCCTTTGTGCATGGAATTTTCTATTCACGTCAAGAGTACAACCTCACCTACCGCAACAAAGCCCTTAACATTCCTTAGCTTCCTCAAGTCTTTTGTGTATAAAAAAACTATTTTGAATTTAAAAATTAAAAAAATGATTTTCCTTTTATTTTGATTGTGGTAAGGGAACTTTAGTCTAAAATCACCTTAAATTTGTTTGTTTGTTTTGTTTGATACGATGAGATCTAATAAATTGTAGGGTGTCCTTGTTACCATTGGAAAGTTCTTTGCAAGGAGGGGTGCACAGACTTTGTTTTGTGGCATTTGGAACTATGGTGTGGAAATCAATGAATTTCAAGTTTTTTACAAATTCAAAAATTGAATTAAATTATGTTTTATTTTGAAAAAAACATAACTTTTTCATCGCATATCCAAACTCCACAAATCAAAACCCTTGCACTCATTTGTGCACAGAGCTTTCTATTTGTGCAAGTTTTGTAGCATTTGGATGTACGATGTGAGAGAATTAAATTTTTTTAAATAAAAAATTAAATTAAATTATCTTTTATTTTGAAAACCCATAACTTTCACATTGCATGTCCAAACGCTACAAAGCAAAGCCCTTGCACTACTTTGTGCATAAGGCTTTCAATTCATATCAAGAACGCAACCTCTCACACCCCAACAAAGCCCTTGTACTCCTTCGTGCAATAAAAAAAGATTTTGAGTTAAGAAAAAAAAATTACTTTTATTTAGATTGTGGCAATGGCATTGGACATACTAGTTGTCATTGGAATCATCTACACCTTAAATTGGGTTGTTTGTTTTGTTTTCATTATAAAAAAATGCTTGTTTTATGTGACGTTTTGTAATTTTTGCAAATAGATTTTAGGTGACGTCGAATAGAACATCCAAATGTTACATTGAACATTATTGTTGACATAAAAACATCTCAATGTTCTATTTGATGTCACCTAAAATCTGTCTGCAAAAATTATAAAACGTCACATAAAACATGCATTTCTTATAGTGTTAGTTTTGTTTTATTTGATACGTTGAGATTTAAGAAGTCGTACGGCACTTGGCAACATTTTGGTATTGTTGGAAATCTCTTTGTAAAGAAGGTGCATGGACTTTGTTTCGTGGCGTTTGGACCTAAGGTATGGAAGTTATTGAATTTCAAAGTCTTTTATGCATCAAAAAATTGAATTAAATTATCTTTTACTTTAAAAAAGCATAACTTTCAAATTGCGTATCCAAACGTAGCCCTTGCACTCCTTTGTGCATAGAGCTTTCTATTCATGCCAGTTTTGTGATGTTTGGACCTAAGTTGTGAAAGTTATGAATTTCTTTAAATAAAAAAATTGAATTAAATTGTCTTTTATTTTGGAAAAAATATACTTTCACATCGCATGTCCAAACACCACAAAACAAAGCCCTTGCACTCTTTTGTACATAAAGCTTTCTATTAGTATTAACCCCTAAAGGCCCAAGGCCTTTTGGGCTTCAGAAACATGATTGTTTTTGAAGTGTTTTAGATCCAAATGTCACTAAGTTATAGAGATTTCAAGTGTACAATCTTGTAGTGTACATATTGTGGATGACGTGACTCAAATTTGGAGTCATTTGGCCACATAGACTGCAAGATTATAATGTTTTAATGTTGAAATAGGGTTCTAAAATTTTCCTAGCAACACATTTGGTGGTGAAATTTGATTTCTAAATCTACTCAAATGAAATAAAATTAAACTATAAAGTGATTGAAAACCAATTTACAAACACATTCAATTGGTGAAAAAAAACATCAATCAATTGACTCATTTTGTTTGCAAAATGACTTGAAATGTCAAAAATAACAAGAAAAGTTGCAGAAAACACATCTCAGGCTGAACCTCCTACTAAAATGCTTCTCAGTCACTCATAACTTTTTGGATTAATATAAAATTTTAGCCATGCAAACTAGACTAGTATGCGCAAGTTTTCCAATTTTTTTTCAATTGAAAACAAACACTGTATGAAGAAGAAACAAGCCACCAAAGTTCATTGTAATCCAAACATGTCAGGATTTTGAACTTCGAATTGTTCACACACATTCAAAACAACTTAGATTGACATGAAAATTTTACCACCATAAATTAGACTTTAAGGAAAACATAATCCAACAAATTTTATTGAAAACTAACATTAGATGAAGGAGATACAAGCTCCCAAAGTTGCAACCATCATTTGCAGTCTGGTAATTTCAAATTGAGCCTGTGAACTTCAATTGGCTTCCAAAAAATCAGTACATCTTGGACTGATTTGAGAATTTTACTTCACAAAATAGAAAAGAGAACTCAAATTTTCCAACAAATTTTATTGAATTTGGACATTCAATGCAAAAGTTACAATACTTTAAATTGGACTTGAAACTATGTGAGGACACTTTTGGCATGGGCTCCTGGGGCATTTAGGGGTTAAGAATGCAACCTCTTACATTACAAAGTTCTTGCACTCTTCCTTCGTAAATAAAAGATATAGAATTTTAAATTTTTGATAAATTAAAAATTAAGAAATAATTTTTACTTTTATTTTGGATTTGGCATGGCATAGAATACACTAGTTACTAGTTAATCCCTAAAAGGACCAAGTAGCAATTTTTGGCAATATAACACTACTGATCATTCATTTATTAACAATTTTTTTTTCCTTTGAAATTTTCACACAACATGTGATTGTGAAGTGACTTTTAGGTGCAACAAATTGCATGACTCTTAACTCATGGTTAAAAAATTATTTTTTGATATGTGGTTTCTTCTCAACACAGGTAGCCTTGCGGCTAAAAAATCATTTTGTTAAGAAATACAAATTCAAACTTGATTTTCCAAGATTTATATAGATGTAGAAAGCTTTAAATCATTCCATTTTTATTAACAAGATGAAAGTTATGAGGAGTTTTAGTTTGAAGGAAATTATAGAATATCTACTTTAAAATAAACTTTGAAGTCTTTTATTTAACACAATTTTAAATATTTTGGAAAAAATAGAATCATAGGATGTAGATTGTTTATTACAACATGATAAACATTGAGATTGGAATTTTTCAATTCCATAACTAAATTCTTAACAATTTAGTAATTTATATTTTTTAATTTATATATTTTTTCAAATATATGAAAAAAAAATGTTTTTTTTAATTTGTAACTATTTATGAATTATTCTTAAATACATGATGAAGAGTTGAAAGGTGTAGGATCTACATATTTTTGGATAAAAAGTTTGAAAGATGAAATCTAAGCATTTGAGAAGAATTGAAATTCAAGCATTGTGATCTTGCAATTGGTAAAGTTTCTATATTTTGAAATTTTAGAAGGTTGTATTCTAACAAGTTAACTCAAGGATCCTACTATTGGATTTATTAATGAATAAATATAGATTAAGATCTTAACCTTGCTTTGGGTATGAGTACTTCATAGTAGTTTTGGGTCTAAAAACATTGAACTTCTTTAGGAATTAATATTATCAAGTCTCCAAATTTTTGAACTATTTGAATGATTTTGTAAAGTTTTATTAAAAAAAATGAATCTAAAACTTGAATATTTCTTCTTACACTAAAATTTTGAATCTACTACAACCACTTACTTTTGATAGTTAAAAAATCAAGTCTCTTTTAAATAACCAATACAAATATCACTTAAATATCTAAAATCTAAAATTCAGTAATAAAATAATAATACTCAACTACTTCACCTATTCTTTTCTTTTTCTTTTAAAGATCTAGTGAGCAACTTCTAAATTATGAATGAATGAATTTGATAAGGGATATTGGATTTCTATAAAATATTAGGTTATCTAATGTACCAATCATAGTGTGATCTTGACAAAGACGTTTGGAATATATCATCTCAATAATAGCTAAATTATATAAGATTTATTGTTAGACTATCATATCTTGCATCATGTAAATGCTACTTCATGGATATCTTAGTAATCAACATTGCACAAGTTAGATTTTGGATAGTGATTATCAGTCTTCAAGTGTCTTGTTTCAAAGGAATTAATCAATTTTTTATATTTAAAGGGGATCCACATAGCAAAGTCTAAGCTTATTTGTATTCAAAAAATAAAAATTTACAACTTGTATAAAATTTACAAACCTTCAACCTTTAAAAAAATAAAAAATAAAACTTCATTCACATATTGAATTTTTTTTATATGTTGTGAAATGTTCCAAGATATTGAGTGCAATATAGAAAGACATGCCCATAAATTTCATTTGAAATGCTTTTAGTATATATTTTTTCTAAAATTTAAAGTATACATATTGTTGCACTATATTAATAGACAAATGGAAAAGGTGATTTGATTACATTCTTCTTTAACTCCAAAAATTAATGACATAACCACCAAACAACATTTCCATTCCATGAAAAACGGAACACACTAGAAACAACAATTTTGCGAGAAAAAAATTCAATTCCCATGTACATGATGTTTACGTACAACTACCAATGTAGATGAAAAAAGGCAATATGTGTCACAAATCCAATGTAATGAATACGCACAAAGGTGCAAGCACCTAATATTGCTACAAAATGCAACTAAGTATAGGTAATATTATATGTATTCTTTTATTGGGTCATATAGGAAAGTGAAAGGGGCTTTCAATATGACGTACCATGCATTATCTGGACATTATATGAATAGATTATGAACTTTTAAAGTACTAATGATAAATGTACCATAATGCAACAATAGGTTCTAGTGTTCAAACTTAATATTCAAACTTCTGCAATTGAAGTTTGATTTTGAACTCCAAAACTCAATAAAATGTTGTATGATTTAAATCAAATTCTTTTATAATTTTGTCTCTCAAAAACATTGCATGGGTTTAGAAAAGAAATCATTCACAAGGATTACACACCACATGTCATAATGCAACTCTCAATCTCTCATTTTCTTCAACAACTGTCTTCTACTAGATCAACCCTGAAACATCTTCCATCTAGTAAACCTTAAAACTTCTTCCACCAAATGAACCTTGCAATGTTGCTCATTAAATGAAACTTGAAATGTCTCTCATCAAGTAAATTCTAAATTCTCTCATATTAAGTGAATCTTGCAACGCACATCTTGCATCAAGTGAACCTTCAAATGTTTTCCATCAAATAAACCTTCAACCATCTTCAATCAGGTGAATCTTCAAATGTCTTCCATCAAGTAAACATATGCCACTCTAAAAATTTAGTCTAAACCCTTGAAAATTTTCCCTTTTCCTATTCTTCTTTTGTATTCCAAATCCAAGAATAGGTTGTATATGCATTTCAGATGGACATTCATTTTTTCTAAGTTGCAATTTTAAGAAGCAAATTTGATTCAAAAAGATTTTGAAACCTCAAGTGGTGCTAAGGTTTTAAATCCTTCATGAGACCAAGAGTTGTAAAGATATTACAAAAATCTCAACTAGTTAGAGAAGAGTCAATTCAATGTATCAATACAATAGTATATGAAATCATGTCTTGCTAAAATTTGAAGGCAATCTAGAATTAGAATTAGAAGAGGGGCCAAATGAAGGGCAATTTTTAATTTTTTAATTTAAAACTCTATTATTACAAAACAATTCTCAAGGCAATATGACCTTTTAAATATTCAAATTTTATTACTTGAACTAGTCATATGTTTTTTTAGTGTATAACATTAAAGAATGATTTTGGGCATGAAAAATCAACATTATTACATCTATGATCCAAAATAAATAAAAAATTTAATCTAATTTCATTTTCAAATAGAAATAAGAAATTATGAAAGAATTGTCAAACATCTAAAATATCATTGGCATAATTTCCAAGTCAAATTTCATCTATGTTATTTATGAATTTTATGTGTAGAATTGAAATTGCAAGAAGTCATTGAAGATTTCATATATATTAAACTTGATAAGCTTTGATCCAAAATTTAAATTGCTAAACTTGGATTTTAAATAAGAATGTTGTGACTAATCAAATTTGGATTGGCATATTTTAAATTATAGTGTTATGCACTTTGAGAGATTAACCCCTAAGTGGTTCATGGGCCACATTGTGTCTTCTACATTCATACGTAGCTCTCATTCTCCAAATTCCTTGAAGTATTAGTCAAATATGTGAACTACAAAATTGAAGATAAAACAACCATTGATTTTATTTTGTTCTTAGAAAAATATTGTGACACTGGCTGTTGAACTGAGAGGCTACCGAATATGCTTAGGTGTATATTTCTAGAGAAATACGTGTATTGCTTCCACCACATCTATATGCATTTGTCCCTTGTATCCATCTACCACGATTGGATACATGGCATGTGTTCAAAAAAATAAATTTAAATGGACAATAAATCATTCACATGCAAGGTTGTATATATTGTACTTAGGCAATGTTAGTATAGAGGTATTGAATACATCCAAAACTACTTCGGGGTTCAAGAGGTACAAATTTTAAATTTTGTATATGCAAGTTACATCACGCAAGTTTTTTAAATCAGAATGCACTATTAGGAGGTATTTGATAAACTTGAAAACTGATTATGGTGAATGCACATAACGCTACACATGGATGGAGGACAATGGTTCAACTTGTGTTACGTAATCACTAAATTTGATCATTTTTAAAAATCGTCAGAGTGGTCAAGATTGAAGAATTTATGTTTCATGAGTGTTTTACTACACTAATTTATGCATTCTAAATTTAAAAATATCATTGATAGAAATTTAGTTAATGTTTAAATCTTTAAATATAGGTTTGTAGAATCATAAGAATTTTATTTTTTAACTACTCATCCTAGTCTAGAATTTGCATTTGCATATTTATTTTAAATATACACAACCTGAGATTAGTTTTAGAAGATTAAATAATTGTATCATACGAAGTATTTATTATTTATTGTTTTTTCAAATGTACATTTTATATTGATAATTATGTATAATTTTTCTTAAAATATTTAATGAACGTCATGAATTTGCTATGGCAAAAAAGGATGAATATTCTTGGACAAATTTTGGTTCTAATATCAAATTTCTAGTGCAAAATTAGGACAAATTGAGCATTTAAGTACATGTCAAGTGCATAATAGGACTTAAATTTGTGTACCATAGTATGCAGTTCCCTATGATGTACTAAATCATGACATAATTCACAAATTCAATCATTCAATTTTGTCACTTCTTTCCAAATTCAAACCAATATAATTATGAGCTCAAGAATATCATATCAAAGAAAAAGACTTCTAATAGAGCTTTATAATATCATTGCCTAAATTGTCAATATTCTTAGAATACAAATCTTGAACTTTCAAACTTCTCACTACATCTAAATCAATAAAATATAACTAACAAACCACATCTTATAAACGTCAACGGTGCTAGTATGTGAGCCCAAGAATGCGAGCTTGTGAGCATTGAGCCTACAATAAAGGTACCTATAATATAGATACCACACACTATAGAAGGTGTATGTATTATAAACACTTATAATATGGGTATTTGTAACATATATACCCTATAATCATAGACGGTTTTCATAGAATATACACCTATAATATAGGTGTTTAGTATTCTAGGCTTATAGGTTTACACTCCTATGCTCACATAATAGCAACCCTCTTATAAACGTTAGTACTCAATGGCATGACTATTTACTAGGATACATTCACAACAAGGAGAACACAGAAAACTCAATTAGGTTAAGATACAAAATGTAAGTTTGTGCATCAAGGACAAAGTTAACCTTCGCCCTTATATAATGTAATGGATGATTAGTTGGTGGATTATATTGGAACCCCACGAATTCTATATCCACATTTCATGAACTGAAAATCACTGTAAAATGGCTATTTCTTATCAATTAATCAACTGTTTGAGACCTAACCAATCCTATCTTCACCTTCCAAAAGAAAAATGTTAAAACTTTCTTAAAAAAATAGCCTAATAGATTGAAAGATTATGGTGTTTGAAGTAGAGATTAAATTATTTTTGGTGTTTTTTCTAATTACATTACTATACTTTGACATTCAATATAATTTAATATATAAGGGCTACAAATTAATAATTTTCTTGTGAAGTGAAGGTAATTGAGTTGTAAAACCCAAGATCCACTTTTTTGCAATATTTAAATAAAAACCAATATTTTACAACAATTATGGATTGTAGACAAAAATAAGTTGCAAATCTTTTATCTATAGAATTAAAAAACATCAATCATAATGGCAAGAATGTTTTAGAAAATCAAGTGGTAAGCCCCTTATGGCCTTTACCAACGGTGCTAGTATGTGAGCCCAAAAATGCGAGCTTGTGAGCATTGAGCCTACAATATAGGTACCTATAATATAGATACCATACACTATAGAAGGTGTATGTATCATAAACACCTAGTATTTGTAACATATATACCCTATAATTATAGACGGTTTCTATAATATATACACCTATAGCATAGATGTGTAGTATTCTAGGTTCATAGGCTCATACTCCTATGCTCACATAATAGCAACCCTCTGGCCTTTACAAGTTTTTTTTATTTTGAAGATTTATCAAAATTGAGCTCAAAAATGATTTCATTTGTTACTTTTGCTAGGTGAAAACATAATTGCATGCAATTTAAAAATCTTCATATTTTTCATATTACTAATGACAATGGAGTGAATTAATATTTTACATATAGTCATAGATCTATTAAACAAAAATATTAAAAAATATTTTTCAAAAACATTAATTTTTAGGGGTGCCTAGCTTGTTAACCCAAGAAGGATGCTAAGGATTAAAAGTGTTTGTTGAATGGCTTTTAACGAATTGTAATACAAAGAATGCATCTATGCATCCAAAATTCTAACAATTTTGGGTTGACCACCTTGATGATAGGCTCATGTCCTTCGAGCCAATGAAGACTAAAATTGTTCTTCTCGATGGTCTAATAATCTTTTTTATATTAAAATAACGATGATTTTCATCCAATTTTTGGAAAAATCTTCAATAATGCTACTATAAGCACATCATTGAGATAAATTCAAGTCATATTAGTTGTTTCTTGATTTTATATGGGATATTTTGTCAAAAGCAATGTAACTATATAATGTATTTTAGTGCCTTTGAGTGTGTTTTTCCTTTAAAATTAGATTTTGACATTAAATAAGATTTTCTTAAACTTTCAAAATTTTCAAAATGAAGCTTTTAAAGTGTAGGTTGTATTTTGCTTGAAAATTTTAAGAAATTCTTACTAATGAGCATGTTATTGAAGTTGAAGTTGATGATCAATATCCACCTTTTTAAATATAGAATGACACGGAAGTTTCTTTATGTAAGAATTTTGTACTTCAATTTTGATATTTTTAGATATTTTACGCATATTTTGTATTCAATATGAATTTTCTTTACTTTTCCTTCGCAAATATATAGTAATTTAAAATCTTCACAATTTTTTTGAAAATTTAATTATATAAGACATGTCATTTCATCTCTGTAAAATAAAACTAAGAAATTTCACTTCCTAATAGCAGGAGGATTTTGAGGTTTGAATACATTGTCATAGACTCTATCCTTACCATGAACGACATGAGAAGACGGTTCATATCATTGGGATGATTTCAAGGAGGCTTCAAGGATGGAAAATAATATTTTTTCATTCAATTTATTTTTAGGAAGTTGCTTGAATTAATTTCAATAAAAGTTGTTGTATGTTGTCTTGTAATATTTTTTTAACTTTCCTACATGAGAAAACAATAAATCCATAGATCACTGTGTAGTGCATTTTTTCAATTTTTGCTTCTTTTCTTTGAATTTGAATTTATGCCATAAATTTGATCTTTTTGAATTTGAAACCAGCTAACAAAATATAGCTTATTGAATCTAGTTTCTAATCCAATTTTAAAATTTTAAAATTCCTTAATTTATTTGCAATATGAACTTTGAGTATATTACCATAGACTGTTGATTTCTTATTTGAAAATGACACATTAAAAATATACACCATGGTCTTCAAGCCTATAATATATGCATATGGGAAAAAATTTCAGATTTTTTAAGCATATTTTATATTTGATATGAATATTTTTACTTCTTTTTCAAAAATTTATAATAATTTCAATTTTTTCACAAAACATCTAAAACTTTTAAGACTGAAAGAGGGCATATAATTTCATCTCTAAAGAATAATTATAATTTTTTTTATTCATATATAGTATATATAGAAAAACTTCAAGATTTGCAAAAGTGGTCATAGGTCTGTCTTTTCACGATTAGGACTTTGCAAGGCTGAAAGGTTTGATGGATGACTTCATTTGTTAACCTTGGAAAAATGCATTCTTTATTTTTCTATTTTTCCTTGTAAAGACCCTGTACACCTAAAAGGTTCATTGTAGAAACACAAAATTCACCTATTGGTTCAATAATTGAAGAATTTTTGTGGCTACCTTAGTCATAGGGGGTTGTATTGTCATAGGGTTAACTCCTAAGTGCTCTGACATCTAGATTCTAGATGACAAACATATTGAAACAAACATTTTTTTTTCATTATTGCTTGGATGAAAGTCATCATAATTTGTGGAGATACTTATCAAGTTATTGTCCTCTCATAGTTGGATTTGGTGTTACTAGAGTACATAAAATTACAAATGTAGAACTATATTAAGTAGTTGACTAAGCTAAAATTGCATTGATTCTAGTTTAAAATTGGATTTGCAAAAATGAGGTCATAGATTTAAAGAGTACAAAAATTTCAAAAGATCACCATGTCAAGAAAACATAACATTCAGTAGCATGTGTTGATCTTGCCTTGGTTCTACAATGATGGTGTACCTGTACATCCTCCACCTGTTTAATTCATTAGTGGCTACTCATGAAGCAGTGTGGTGTGTGGAATATTCCACACCATCACTGTAGAGCTACTGAATGTTATGAACCTCATTTCAAATCCATCCCAACAAAAATGATCATATTTTGCTTGTAATTGAATTTAGAAGGACTTTTGAAATTTCCTTTTCAAAATTTATAAAAAATATTGGTGATAGCATTGGTGAATCTAACTATATAGATGGAATCTAAAATTTAAAGTCTACAACTTGTATTTTTATATCACTTCCCAAAATATTCCTCCAAATAGCACTTTATAATGATTTTTCTCAAATCTTCAATTCTGGAGAAGATTCTCAACCGATTTAGGGGTTATAAGGCTAAGTAAATTAAAAAATAAATGGACATTTTTCATAGATGTTTAGGTAAACTAGCCTATCCCTGCCTTTGCAACCCAATTCCTTTTCCCTACTTTTGGTCCCCAATTCTGTTCACTGAAAATCCAAATTTGTTCATTTTTCTGACAATTTTAGTCCATTAATGCCTAAAGGGATAACGTGTCAATCCTTCATTGGTGGGAACTTAAGTGCCAATAGATACATGTCAAGGCGGTAATGTGTTATTTAAGGGACGTTTTTGACCCCATTCTATGGACGGATTTGTCATTTCAAGGCAGACCACTTCAAAAACTCATAGAAATTACAATTTTAATCAAAAAATTATAATTCCACTTAGATTTGATTTGTGAAACAAGTGCACACCTCTAAAAAAATGTGCCCCTCTTGGAATTGGCCCCAAGATACTCAAATTCCAAATTAGGTGGTAATAGGCTTGTCTACCTTAATTAGAACGCTCCGAGGAGTATGAGTTTCATTGGTGGGAACTTAAGTGCCGATAGATTACATGTCAAGGCGGTAATGGATTGTTTATAAAACGTTTTTGACCCACTCCATCGGCCGTTTTGTCATTTTAGGGCAAACCACTTCAAAAATTCATAAAAATTACAATATATATTGGAAAATTATAATTCCACTTAGATTTGATTTGTAAAACAAGCGCACACCTCTAAAAAAATGTGCCCCTCTTGGAATTGGCCCCAAGATATTCAAATCCCAAATTAGGGTGGTGATAGGCTTGTCCACTTTAGAACGCCATGGAAAGTATGAATTTTAGCCCTTTTTTTTAGTTTCTGAGAAAGTGCAAAGATAGCGATCACTTAAAATTTGGTGAAGTAATGTATTTCTACATTCATCCGTCTTTTGGACCAAAAAACACTTTCCAATCATATTCGTGCACTTTTTCATCCAAATTTGGCAACTTCATCCATATTTTTAATATAAATGGAAAATTTCTGGCGAAAAAAATTACTTTTATTTGGCGAAAAGTAGACATTTATTTTGAAATGGTGCCCCAGAAAAAAGGGCTGATGAGTTTTGTCTGCATCTCAATTCTCAAACCGAGTTCCCTCTCACTCAGTCTTGCTCAAGCACAAGGCCCGTGCTGAAACCCTAATCGCTCCTCCATAGCCATCGTTGCTCATCGGGACGACTACAGCTTCTGCCATTTCCGACTGCAAGCTGCCTGTCGTCGTCGTCGTCATCGTCCTCGTCATGGCGGATCCCGAAGTGGTGCGGGCGGACTACCGGCGCAAGCTCATGCAGCACAAGGAGCTGGATTCCAGCCTGCGCAATCGTGAGTTTCCCGCTTTACCCGGCATTAGGTTGCATCCATTCATGTGCATGCTCGGTTTCGGGTGCATTTGAGCTTAATTCGTGGGGTTGTTTTCAGTGCGAGAAAATGTGAAGACTGCGAGGAAGGACTTTGACAAAACGGAGGACGACTTGAAGGCGCTGCAGAGCGTGGGCCAAATCATCGGCGAGGTTTTGAGACAACTGGATTCCGAACGATGTGAGTGTTTGGTGGCTTCCTTTTTTGATGTGGAAGACTCGCAGATCGATCTTGTGACTTCGTTAGAGCTCGATTCTTGGGACATTTGATGGTTAGCTTAATGGGAGACGAACCTTAGTGTATTTGTAAAAAACAAAATGATCAATGTCGAGGGTATGTATTTTTGTAAATTTTCGGTTCAACCCTAAGTGGAACCTTATCACAAACCCTACGCGTTTAGTATTCAATTGCGTTTAGAAAGACTTTCAGATAGTATTGGTAGTAATACTTTCAGATAGGATTGCTTCTTTTGAGCTCGATTCTGTAGACATTTGATGGTTAGCTTCCATGGAGGCCAGTAGATTAGTTTGTTCATAAAAAAACAAAGGCCATTAGTATAGGGATTTGATGGGGTTGAGCAGTAGTTGTGATTCATTTTCAATTGTTTTTTTTTTGTTGTGAAAACCAAAGTTCCATGTGAGCAACCCCTGGGGTACCCATTTTGTGAAGTTTTTGATTCAACCCTAAGTGGAACCGTATCAAAACCCCTACTCACCCCGCGGTTTAGGGTTTCTGATTTATTAGGGTCCGTTCTTGTTAATCTTACCGCTAATGCCTCCATAGCCATCGTTGCTCATCGTTGTGGAGACTAATTGCTCAGCGGACCTTATTGTATTTGTAAAAACCATGGGTCGTTGGTATCGGGATTCGATGGGATTGATCAGTAGTAGTTATTCATTTTCAATTGTTTTTTTGTTGGACAGTAATTGTGAAGGCTAGCAGTGGTCCGCGGTATGTCGTCGGATGCCGCAATAAGGTCGACAAGGAGAAGTTGGTGGCTGGTACTCGAGTGGCACTAGACATGACTACTCTCACAATCATGCGAGCACTTCCAAGAGAGGTGAGCTTGGTTCTCGAGAGCGATTCTCAAACTGTAAAGCGCGGGTTCTGTTAGATTGTAACTATCATTCATTCTGTCATTGGAGTACCATATTTTGGGGAGTATTTACTGGGTTGGAGGATTATGATCTAATTCATCACGTTGAGTCGGTTGTGAATTTTATTTGTTTATAAACGAGCAGTCTATGTATCTGTACCCTAATATTTCAATAATGCGTATCTCTAGGTTGACCCTGTAGTCTACAATATGCTTCACGAGGATCCTGGAAATATTAGTTACTCAGCTGTTGGAGGGCTTAGTGACCAAATTCGGGAGCTTCGTGAGTCGATTGAGTTGCCGCTTATGAACCCAGAACTCTTCTTGCGAGTTGGTATTAAGCCTCCTAAGGTAAATCATTTATCTGTATATCCATTTTTGAACTGTCGTTGAACTGCAATATTTCATCACATAGTTTTCATGTATTCTGATGGTTTTCTCCTACAGGGTGTATTATTGTATGGCCCCCCTGGAACCGGGAAAACCCTTCTGGCACGAGCAATTGCCAGCAACATTGATGCTAATTTCTTAAAGGTAAGAGAAAGCTTCTCTCAGTCACAGTGGATTTAATATAATCTGCCTTTCAGCTGACCTCCTTGAATGCAACACTTTTACAACACATCAATGTAAATGCGTAGACAGGTTTTCCAAGGTTTTAGAGTGGAGTAGTGGGGGGTTCTACAATTTGTTTGACGCGTCTATTTTCTGTTGCTTCCGTCTCTCTTTTTTTTTTTTTGAATTGAATTGAATTACTTAGGCTTCTGTAACATGTCGATGATGGAATTTTGGTCGGCATAGAAGCACGCAACAGTTGCATTTGTGAAATGCTTTTGTGTCTGATATATTGTTTTATTTCTGTGCAGGTGGTTTCTAGTGCGATTGTGGACAAGTACATAGGAGAAAGTGCTAGGCTCATTAGGGAGATGTTTAGTTATGCTCGAGACCATCAAGTACTATCTCTCTCCATCTGCCTTTGTTTTTATTTGTTTTAGATGATACAATTGCATGGCCTGTGCTTGTCTTGGTGTCTATTGTCATTCTTGTTCACAAATTTTTTATTTTGGCTTGCTGATGTGTCAATTATTGTTTTTGCAGCCATGCATCATATTTATGGATGAGATTGATGCAATTGGGGGTCGTCGGTTTAGCGAGGGCACAAGTGCCGATCGAGAAATTCAGCGCACTTTGATGGAGCTGTTGAATCAGCTTGATGGTTTTGATCAGCTTGGCAAGGTAACGGGGAACCCTGAATCCATTCTGATAATGTTGAATTTATTGAGATTTCCTGGCATTATACAGAGAGACGCAGGTGTGAAAATTCCGCATATTTGTGATGCTTCGTCTCATTATTCACATGTACGAGAGAATTCAGGTGAAGATGATCATGGCAACAAATCGGCCAGATGTGCTTGACCCTGCTCTACTCCGACCAGGTCGTTTGGATCGAAAGATTGAAATTCCACTACCAAATGAGCAATCTCGAACAGAGATTTTGAAAATTCATGCATCTGGTATTACGAAGCATGGAGAGATCGACTACGAGGCTGTTGTTAAGCTTGCCGAGGTAGAGTTTCTTCATGTTTTGTATATTACGCTGTTGTGGCAATTTTGAAAGAGCATAGTCATATATGATAACGATCCATATTGTGAGTGCTCCCATGATACTGTTCTCGGTTTTGTCATCAACAAGCGGTGACATGTATATTGCATTAATTTTGTTGGTGAGATGGTTAGCTTTGGTGAATGTTGTACCTTCAGCGATCTCGGACACTAGGTAAATGCATATTTATCGAGGAATTGTTGTGGCTGTCCTTCGTGTATAACAGGGCTTCAATGGAGCCGATCTGCGCAACGTGTGTACTGAAGCAGGCCTGTTCGCCATCCGAGCCGATCGTGACTATGTTGTACAGGAGGACTTCATGAAGGTACGACTCTTAGTTCTTCGTTTAGGGGGTTTCTGAATGAGAAGTAAATCTTGAAATGACTTATTTGGGTGAATTAGTTGAAGCTTTTTTTGAAGCCACAAGTATTGGTAGTTTGGAATACTGTCTGGCCACCTGGTTATCGGCCTGCAATATTCCTCTCTAATGTGAACCATGTTGTAGACTAGAGGTTTATTATATAATATTGCGTCTTTAACATTCAAACATTACGAAAGTAAAATGTGGGTATTCACAGAGAGTCTGTTTATCGCATTTGCTTGTTTTTAACGTAGTACGTGGTTTTCTTCAGGCTGTTCGGAAGCTTACGGATGCAAAGAAGCTAGAATCAAGTGCTCATTACAGCACAGATTTCGGCAAGGACTAGATTGTGCAGATTCTTTTATGTGGCTCGATTTGGTACCAGACATTTTTGCACAGAACTGTGACTCTCAAGTCAGCAGCAGGCACAGGCAAACATAATGTTCACTTCTGCTGTTTATGTTCTGCTACTTCTGGAAAATAAACCTTCCTCTGTTTTTTGTACAAAAAATACTATTTTCAATTCTGTTTCAATCTCTTATCGTGCTGTCCCCATCAACGCTGTCTATGGTTTTCTTACAAGTTAATAGCCAACAGTATTTGTTGGGATGGTGGATCACTGCGTTTACTCGTTTTAGTTGTTAAGGTCAGGCCTACGTACATCTCTATGGAACCATTGAAGGGTTTCCACACATCGCTTACTGCTTGTGAAAAAACTGTGTCCATTTATTCCGTAGTGGCCCTAGTTTTGTAGCACAACAGAACCTTTAGAATTGTTTGGCTTTGCCTGCAGTATGAAGTACTGTACTAGATACCAGATGGAATCTACCTTAGTGTACTGTACATCTTGGGTGAGTAAGGTATGTGTGCCTAGTGTCAATCTTGTTACTAAATCCAGAATCTAACCTAAATTGTAAACCCTCTTGAGAGGGTTGAACTCTGAAAATTCATAATTCATAGTTCATTCATACATAGTTAAAAAAAATATAAGCATTACAAGTAAAGAGAATATGGAATCCTTCAACTATCAACAAGATCCAACAAATATTAGTTTACTTCAATGATAAGAACCATGTCCACATGCTTATTAGATGATTTCATGTGTTACGTTGTGAAGATTATTGGTATTCAACATCAAGATATGACTATTAATTGTAAGTAGAGAGCTTGAAGGGGCTGTGTGGCTAATATTGAGATATTCATGTCATTGGGCTTTTGTTTGATATGCATGCAAAAGGATTTTGTCCTTTCTATTTTGAAAAATGAAAGACTGTATTTAATTCAAGGCATCTTGCTAAAATACCTTCATTGAAAGTATTCAAAAAAATGAAAACCAAGCACTATTAATTTTCGTGGTGGGTTTCTTTTTCGACTATTTTCTACGTAGTACTATTTTACATTAGCAAAGTACAGGTTGCCAACTTTTAAACATGATGTATGTGAATCCATGTTCAGATCTAGTAGAAACATGTTTGTTTTGTATTATATTAGGTGAAAACGTATGGTTAATTTTAATAGAAGATTTTTACATTTTAAAACATTTGTCTCCATATTTAGTTTAAAGGCTTCAAATTATGACAATGTCGATTATCAAGCAACTACCAAAATAGTGAGCTAGGTTTCATATATAAAGCAGTAGCTCAGGTCAGTTGGCAGCTACGGAACAATTAGACATTTCACATGCTCCATGTGAACAAAGTTGTTGGCATAAGCGATCCTGTACGATCTATTTACGGTATGCAAGAACCTATTAACTCCCCAAGAAAGCAGGGCATGCATTACTCTGTTCTCGTCGTTGAAATTTCCTGCGGACACTATCTTCATGCTATTCCTAACAAGAGAATCAGGCACCACCAGCTCAAGTGGCTAAATTCGATTGTTGCAGACAGTATTGAGACCACACTGTTGCTGCGGCTCGACTGGGAATGAGTAAAACGATCTGATGATGAAGGGACTGCAGCTCAGGTCCAGCTCAATGTGCTCCGAAGGCTCATGATGAAGTCCTGGCATTTAATATATTGGTAAAGAAAGCCAGTTGTCTACCTGATCGAGACCCAGAGCTACGATCTCACTAGATCTTTTAAAACAACACTTGCTGCATTACGACCGGGAGCTCCCATGACACCACCACCAGGGTGAGCACCCGCACCACACATGTACAGCCCCTTCACTGGTGTTCGATACCCAGACCTGCGATGGTAAAATGCTAATCAGTGTCCTACGAGAGGTGATAATCGCCGTGCAATGAAAATGGGAAAAGAAACACCTGGCCGTCCAAAAAGATTACTATTTCATCACCAGATCCACTTCAAGGAGAATTTTACTCACCACCCTTTCAGAGGACGAAGTAGAAAAAGAGCATCTAACCCCATTGCGCCATGAAAAATATTCCCACCTGAAGCACGTTAAAAGTTCGTAAGTACTGAACACATCAATGCAGCTACTGAATTTTGTAAGAGACGAAATCCACTCTCGCAGGATCTAAGGAGGATAATTAGCGATGCAAACAAATCTGAGGATGTGGAATTGACGTGGCGTTCCCAATCTGGAGAAAAAGGAATTTGCATAAACTATCTAGTGGTATAAATAGCTATGAGCTTGCCAAAGTGGAAACTAGTCACGAAAGTCAAGCTTGTTGAGGATGTGCATAGAAGATTTATACCTGTGAGCCCAAGGACTCGCTCAAGATCTGGAGGAGTAAGCATATCGTAACCTAAAATGGAGCTGGAGAAGCCAGGGGCATATTCTTCTATCAAATCAAAGCATGTCTTTGCAAATGCATCCTACATGACAAAACGTCACAAACTTAGTTCCACAGGAACAAATATTATTAGTTCAGGCATGCAAGATTCTTGACAAATAACCATAAAGAGGCGATTCAGGTCACGTCCAAGAAACCAAAGTAGGCAGCAAACTCCTTTACGAGCCTATACCCATTCTAACTGTAAGAAGACAAACCGAATGAATATAAGCCCATCAAACTCAAAACTTACTCTTGTCACTTGGTCTTGCCAGTCACCAGTTTTCAAATCATACGGTGTGTACTGGATGAACAAATTGATCACGTGTTTGCCTGCAAGAACATGACTGTTAGGAGCGGTTGTAAGCTAATCTTGAATTCAGAGAAATTTCTCGACTGACCGAAAATAGTTGTAAGAATAGATATAATATGGAAAGACAGGACAAACCATATTAATGGTATTGAGAGATAGGGCAAACCAGGAGGAGCTATTGTTTGATCCAATACTGAAGGGATGGTCATTTCAATCAAAGGCCTAGTTGATGCTCGACCAAGTAAAGCTTCCCTGTAAGCTGAATCGATTTCATCCATGCTGCACAAACGAGAACGGCTGACATGAATAAAGAACATCATGAGATTGCGCTGCAGAGAAATATACTAAAGTATCAATAGTAAACTAACTTGTCCAGGCCTACCAGTCAGCACCAAGATGGATAGTCCCGTAATGCTCAGGTCCAGCTGTGTTGTCTCTGCGGGGGCAAGCTCGAAACATTGGTAGGCGATCAACTGCAATGTTTATTTTTGTGGTTCCCTAAACATTCAAAGCCAAAGTCGGTGAGAATTTGGCTCTAAACAGTTCATCATACTTCAACCTCCAGAATAAGGCAGAAATTTAATACCACGAGCACATTGATGTCAATAATAAGTGAAGAAATAGTTACAGATTTGTAGTCAATGGATTTGACACGAGTCAAAATATCCTCACTCAAAACGTTTTCCGGCATCAGCTTCTGCAAAGACAACACATAAAAATGAAGAGTAAGGATATAGAGAGATATGTGCTCATTTTATGTTGGTTACAAGCGGAGAAACTGTACCAATCAAACTAGGTTGGGTTAACTTCAAATCCAAGCAGTCAGATTCTGTCACTGCAAAGCAGAGGTCTCCAAGACTAACATCGTATCTTGATTATAGATAGAACCAAGACGCTGAGCAGCAGTTCCAACGTGTTTTGTGTTATTGCCCCTAATTTGATCCTATAAGATTTACAAACCATATTCCAAGTACTTTCAGCAAATCCAAAATTAAATCACATCCTCACAGCGATTCTTATAGAGCAAGCAATAATTTGAGCATACCAAGAAGGTGACAGCAGGTGTAGCATTTGAGAGAACTTGCGTTGCTCGTAACTCTGTCCCATCAATCAATACAACCTGACCAATAAATCAGAGAACTGATTCCAAGCCCTTAAAGGGAAAATGTTTTACACATTCAATAATCCCCAGCTTTAACAAAAATGACAGGATATTCGCTATCCTTAACTCAGCTGCCGTGCGTCAAAGCAAAATCCCTTGCCAAAGTGATCTCAGGATAGGTTCACCCGGCACATACCCCATTGACAGCTTTCCCGACCTTGGATTCGTTGTCCACCAGAAATTGCTTTGCCTGTACCACCAGCCCTCGTCAAAGCTTTGCTGAAAGCCTCCAACAAAGACAAGCCGTGTCCACCCATAAGGACGCAGGCACCAACCTACTTGCATAAAACTACCCTACAAGATTGTACAAAAATTGGAGAAAGTACCAACCTCCACATTTGTAGCTAGAGTTGCACCAGCTTCTAATGCTGCCCTCGCTATCGCTGTGGACACAGCTCCCATTCCACCTTCCACATAGCTAGCGACACCTAGTAATTAGAACATTCATACTAACGAATTGGGGCAACCAATCCAGATCTTGGTCCAAAATACAACCATCTGAAAAAACAAACTGTCTTTCATATTGTTTATAATTCAAAACCTAGTCCATCCTCACACTTCCACAGGCCCAATTATCAATTCCCCTAAATCAAAGGTCAAACCGAAGTTCAAGAAGGATACACTTCAGTTCACCAAATTGCGCTCCCCTCACATTAAAGAAATCAGCAAGTCGAGAAAAATGTACTCACGACCAGATACCACGAGAGCCATTCGTTTCTCCCATCACGTGATGCAAAAGCACATATCCACTGCCAGGCGTGTGCACACTGGCCTGCCAGTTCAAACATCATGTTACGTTACAGCAGTGTCCTCAGGATTCAAGTGAAGACGATTGCCACAAGTTGAATAGCGTACCATTGCTCCAATTACAGCATCCGTTGCCAAGGTAGCCTTTAAGACATCCGACTGCCATGCACAGATAACATATGTCAAAAACCAATTAATTTCAGCAACATCTACTATCATACAGCAAAGGCAATTTCAAAAAGTGGACATTATGGCAAGCATTATCACGAAGTCAACGGAATGTCCAGTAAGGAAGAATATATGGATTGTTTTGCAAAAATCGGAGCCAGATCATACAAGTACCAAGTGAGTCAGAACCCTTATAGAAGTCACTGCACAAATAACGAAAAATTGTTTTAATATATGCCAGACTTCAATTCACCTCCAAGCTTTATCAGTCAACGCAACATTCAGGAAGTGAAGGGTGATATATTCTAAAAGGTTAACATCGTACCTCAAACCAGTTATTCAGCACCTTGGAAGCAGGTGCTAGCAGCAGCTCCATAAAGGATCTGTTTGAAAAAGGCAGAGTCCCCACACAATGTGTTCTTTAATCTCCAAACTCATTAAAGTGGTAGAACACAACAGCTCATTAAGCAGAACAGGAGACACTACTCCCGTAAAGTTAAAGCAAATGAGTCCTCTCTCTGAAGGAAACATTCATTTGCAGCTATTATGTTTTATCAGACAATCTACGACATAACGCATAATACTGTCACAGATGTTGAAAGAAGGGTTATCGATAGGTCACTTACGTAATCTCGTGTTGCTTCAGTTTTGATGAGCGTTTCAGTAAGCTACCCAGAACTTTCGACTTTGACCAGCCATCAGCTATTCTTCCTGCTAAAGAACTTTCACCCAGAACTGCTTCTGGAGGCACTGTGTCCAAGAGCGGGTCCATCACTTCACAGAATTTCTCGAGCATATGCTCGTACCTACTCACATAAAAATTAAATCATCCATGAGGTTCTCAAAAGTTGTTCATGGAGAAGAGTGATGCTTCGATTAGAGAAAACAAGGCATTGAAATATCCCGGAGAAGCTGAAATGCTCCACTTAACTAAACCTAGTCATGAATATGACGGTACAGATTACAAGACCTACTTCGGATAGGCAATTGCATCATTCTTTGAAAATTTGGATATTTCAGCCTTGTTGACCTCAGGGTCGGGACCCATAAGAAGGAAGCGTCCATCCACAGTTGGGGTAAAGGAAGCCGGGTTTCTTGGAAGCAGCTTGAGTCCATGTCTTGGCAAATCCAGCTCTCTGAAGAATACCCAATCACGAAGCCATCAAGCTTAATAGTTAACTGAAGTAACCGTTCACAACTCAGGCTTTCGGGACATGTCAGAGAAATACACACTCAAAGGCCAAAAAATAGGACGAGCATGCTCCCCATCACACAATTTACTGGTCCAAGTCAGTAATGAAAACATCTAGTGACCAATACGCATAACAAGTTCCAATACAAACTCAATAGAAACAGAATTAGGTTTGCACCTGTCGATCCGGGCGAATAATTAACAACTTGAATCTTATTACTTAGCACAAAGATTGACTAGCGCGATCCCTTCAGGTGTAACTACAACAGCTCTTACAACCTAAACCACCTCATTGTACTGAAAAGTCAGCAAATAACCACTCTGCACTATTATCCGAGAAAGTAGAAAGGGCTCACTGTATAATGCCAGGCCGCAGCAGACTTTGAAGATAGCTTGCTCTAGAGAACTTAAATCCTGGAATAATCTCCTCCGTGACCGCTGCACCCCCCAGAACGTGACGCCTTTCAAGCACTGCCACCTGCAAGCCGGCTCGGGCAAGATAGGCAGCTGCAGTAAGGCCATTGTGACCCCCGCCAACCACTACCGCATCCCAAACCCTGCGAGATTGGCATCAAGAATGTTGCAAAAAAGTTTGAATTAACATCATTCGCCGACCTGGTGCACGGAGTGCTAGTAGATATCATGAATAGATAAAGTGAAAATCATCAAGAAGCACAGCGTACTACAAGGAACATATCATCATAGACACGGCGCCTTGGGGAAGAATTCAAGCAAGTTAACCGACTCCAACGAATTTTCAGCTTGTCATCTGGGAAGTGTTGGATCTCACATAACCCTGATAAAAGTTTGACTCATCTTCCTGGGACAGATGATCCTACTTTAATTTCTCCAAATAGATCAGGTCGATTAATAAATATTTGAAGTTTTCATATTTTACAAAGAGAAAAAAAAGTCACGTTTATGACATAGTATTTTTTATATGAAAAAAAATATCGGTATAGTATCGTTGGGTACACAATGCACGAGTTTAGCAGAACTTCTTAATGAAATTTTACTTATTAACAGGAGGAGCTCGACTACAGAGTAACTGGCATGACAATGCCCTACCAAATCCAACGCAAATCCCTGTGATCTCTAAGTACAAGACCTGTAGGTCGCGTCAATCAAATGACTCACGGACTCGATTGTCTTGTCTATACGTCAGGCTACGTCCCTTCCGCATTCAAGCATGTAAGGCTGTGTCCTTAATTGATCTTCTCAATCGAGCAAAATCGGAAAATCCCCGCATTGACGATTCCTCGTTGAAAATCGTCAGAAAATCGTCTGGATAATAGAGACGGTCGAACAATTCGATAGCATTGAAATCGAAGAAAGGACACAACAAGAAAGATACCTCTCCGTGAGAAAGCCCGTGCCATGGACCTTGGCATCGGTGACAAAACGTCGTCGTCCTCCAACGAAGAAGGGAGCAGGAGCTCGCAATTTGCGAAGAAGAAGATTCGCCTTCGCCATCGCCAACCCGATCGACCGATGAGCGTCCTTCGGGATTCACGAGACGCGCTTGAAAAATTGTCACTCGAGAATTTATGTGCAGCGGAACTTGGTGGAGACGAAGCTTTGGCGGAGAGGAATCACAACAGGGGAGCACGGTACCGCACGCGAATGGACGCATGATTTTCTTCAAGGGCCGCGTGGTTGCGCGGTTCGTTTCTAGGATTGGAAATTGATCCATATCCAGTATGCACAGTACATCGCAGGCGAATCCACTGTACCGTATAACTTATATATGTGATGAAAGTACTGAAACGAAGATTTTGCAAACTATTAGGAATTAAGGTAGTAGGCTCAAAAAGCGACCCTTTAAGGGCTGATCCGCCTTTTTCATAGGTGCACATGAACCAAAATATTTTTAGCTCATTTTTCAGAGAAAGAGCAATAGATGCAGAACGTAACACAAGTGGTTTCATATTTTTTGAAGCATTTTTGAAATAGTTATGAATTTTCAAAGATTTCAGTAGTAGGTACCTATTTGTGACACTAGGTCTCCCAAAATCCGTTCCCTTGCAATTTTGAAAGTGATTTCAGGAAATCAAGGCCAATGATTGGCTCTCACAATAAAAAAAACAATTTTTTCTTGATTCATTCAATAGCTAAAGTGGTCCATTTAAGGATCACCACCAATCCATTCTACAGCTAAATATAGGGACGGTTTGAAGAAGAGGGTCGCATTTACAGCCTCCTACCTTAGGTTAGAAGAGAGCTACTACCCTGCGAGAGGGTCAGATTCAGACATAAATACGTGGCAATGAAAACATATCAGTTGCCAAAAACACAGCTATAGAAAATAAGAAAAGTCGGGACAATGAAAACAAGGAGTTGTGGTAGACGAAAACCAAACACTTTAGTATCCCAAAGGGCAAAAACTCTGAAAATCATCAATTTTCAGCTTGCCAAGAGGGTATTTCGACAATCTCTTTGCCGAATCTGACCCTCACGAAGATTATTGTGTTTATCTATTGACCCTCACCAAAGTAGTGTTTATCTATTTACGGTTAGGAAAGACTTGCCGCAGACTCTCGTATTCATTTGTCCGCAGGAAATCCTTGCCCCCACTTCTTGTCATCCGCTACAACTCACAACATCAGTACCTTCTGCTTCGGGGACAGCGCTCGTAGCAAACACTATCTCCAAGTCCTAGTTCTCAATACCTCAGAACATCTAAGCTTTACAAACGGGATTACAGATGTTGATATTATTAGTCCATGTAATGCAGAAGATAAATGTCGTTGCAAAAGCATGACTGTCATACCAAAAAATTCTGGATTTACTGGTATGTCAGAACTAATAGTACTTACAATCCACTAAGGAACCTGATTTAGAAGAGAAGCAACACATGAGATTCAAGTGAATCTACGGTTTCAATGTAAATTTAAGTGACTGGGAAATCACAAATCCAGCAGGGGAAAAGTGCAAGTGGAAAGGAAACGGTTCAATGATACTAAGGGAAAACAATTTGAAGTTATATGGCAATTGGAACTTTGAAGATTCCTAGATACCCCATACCACGGCTGAAACCAAAAATCTAAGTGAATGACAAAAACATTACAGGTGTTAACAAGAAAATGCTAGAATGATACTTGAATTACCTCAAGGGCCAATAGCAACAGGAAACCCTACTACTCTTCCCAGCAAAATCCAGTCTCTCCTGCCACTCCGCACTGACTAACAAAAGATGTAAAGAGGCAGGATTCCCTTCTCAACAAAACTACTGACAACTAGTGCAAACTCAAGATGGAAACTTAGTTGACTCTAGATCTCATCGGCATCCTTCTCCTCCGTCAGCTCTGGCTTGTCTTCAACTGCAGGAGGTGGTGGTGCTTGTTCATCCTACATTTGCATCAGAAAATTCATCAGCCAAACTGAACCCCGAAGAATAGATGTACAACTAGGAGTATTCTTGGTAGGAAATGAGATACATTTGCAAAAAATTGATCCGACTCGATCTGTGCTGATATCCTACTCAAAATTATAGCGATTTCATTAATGATTGTGCTTGTTCCAGATTCATACCTCAGGCAATGGTTCCTCGGCGTAGTCATTCTCAAAAGCATCAGCAGGAACAGAATATAACCTTCAAAAAACGGACAATTAAGTCATCAGTTTTCAGTAGAAGACAGTACGGAAATGCAGCCAGCGCTAGTACACCACTGCAGATATACATCATCTTGGTCACGTAAAAACAATAATAAACAGAATAATACCTGACTGTGGGTTTGTTGGGGTCTTTCACCAACAAGTACTTCCCTTCATCCAATTTCATGCAGATGTCCACAACAGTCTGCAGACAGGTTCATGCGTAAGCAGTAATTCAAATAAACTTGAAACAGAAACACCTCACTCATGACACTCATTAATGTAAACATTTCAATTCAAGTGTCTGACTAGCCCCGCGTGTAACCGGTTGAGGAAACATCATTAACTCACCAGATTACAATCATAAACACCTTGAAACTAATGCAAACGCTGCAGGCAGCAAAATTCAAAAGAGTAAATAATGCTCAAAGATTTTTCCTTTAAGGGATTTAAACACACCTTTAAGATTCCCCACATGTTGTTCACATTGAGATTGATCTGCCCAGCAAATTCCTTGGGCTTGTAGCCTTGGATGGTCAGCACCGTATGGTTGAAGTTATCCTTGGGATGCCCCCTTGACACATATCCTAGCTTCATCTGAAGTAAAACCAACGCATATACCAAGAACATGAGTTCAATCGGGAGGTCAACAACCGAGTGTACATTTCACCAACTACGAGTAAGCATTTCAAAATTAGATGGCTCGTAATATGAACAGACCATCAACGATGGCACTAAATTTCTTTTGATGATAATTTTAAATATCCCTAAGTACTGACGCATATCTTGCCGAAATGCAAATGCACACCTGGTCAGCTCCTGAAAGTAGGGCCTGTGCTGTCCACTTGGCCAGCTTGTTGGCATTATTCTTGAGCTCAGTGGCTAGCACCTGCAAATAAATGACAGATGCTCAAAAACATTCTCACCAAAAGCAGTCCCACAAAAATCTCCAAACTATACATTCCCCAATATATATCGAACACTCACAACCAAGAAACCTAAGTTCCACTACTGGCAGCAATTGAGTAGGAAGACAAAATGCAATCACTCACTGCTCCACGCTGGTTTTCAATCTTCTGACGCCAATCAACACCAGTGATCCTAGAGTCAAACTCATTTAATGCATTGATAGTCAACAGGACTTCTGAGCCCTTGACTTCTGCCACACTGTGAAGCTCACATCTAGCCACCAAAGTGGTTTCCTGCAAATCCAGAATTGCACCCACTGATTCAGCACCAGCAGAAATGATTGCCTCGATAAGTTTGGTGAAAATTGCTGAGGAAGTGATAGGTTATCAATAAGCATGAACAATCAATTAACAATAGGCAGTTGGCATACCTCATCCAATTTCCACTTGCGATATCTATAAGCAACAGAGGCCACTTCTTCATTCTCTGTGGCAAAAGGGTTTGGTTCTTTGAAAGCAAATTTCTTTCCTTCCTGTCAAACAAATGCAGAGGAAACAGATGAGATGCAATACAAGCAGAAAAATAATATTAATCTTCAGGAATGTTGTTGCAGTGCTTCATGTTAAAAAAACTATTCAAGAAAAGTCCGGATTCAATAGAAAAAAATAGACCTTTTGCAAGACTTGCTGAGAGAAGTTCTGATTGATAAATGTGGCCTCCTGGCTCAAATTGTGAACAGAATTTATACTGTCCTTCTCTTCAGGGATAGGCTCCTGAGCAGTTTCATAAACCTGAGAAATACAAGCGATTAGGCCAAGTAGACTTGAATATCAGGAAAAAAACTCAATATCGTAACAATTAAATACAAGAACGAGGTTCACACCGTCCAGACCTAACCCGCATCTAGAAAAGAATCAGATAGAAGGAGAAACTTACAGTGAGGAGATCAAATGAAGCATCGCGCTTGTCAAAGAACAGTTTATTGCCCACTTTCTGGACAACGATATCCCACGAGTACATGGAACGCGGTGAGCACATAAGTGTAGCCAGGATAGCGTCTGTAGCGAACACAGTACCAACATTTTCGTTCTCCAAAAGCAACCGCCTGCAGTGTTCAACAGTCACTAACCGTCAAACTACGAAATTGGAATTCGGAAACCGGGAAAAGATAGCACTTGTAAACTCAAATTTCAAGGTAAAAAGGGGAACGCAAGATATTCATGGACAGCTTTTCAATCAACTCGATAGACTAGCAGGGAACAATAATTCAAAATCCCTTCAATATTTTCTCCCCTCCGATAGAAAGCAAGTGCAAGGTGCAAATACCTGATGACAGGGTCGTCAGTAGTCGTAACTTTGTAGAAATTACGATTTTCAAACCTCTCCAATGGCTTCTCCGTCTATGGATAATACAAACCAATCAAATAGCAGACTTAGTTACAAACATAATATGAAAAAGTATGTATTTACAGTTTCGGTTTAAAATGCCAAGGTAATTATTTAAATATAACATTCAACCATAAAACAAAAGGGGAAGTAGTGAGATGACTACAAACCTTTGGTGTCACACGATCAAATCCCTTGTCATAATACTCCAAGGTCCCGCATGTCGTACTGCATAAACATCCGAACCCAGATCTCAGCAACTTCGCGAAAACAAGACACAAGTTGATAAAAAAAAAGGGTGGTGCACAGTAAGACTTTCAGGGCAGTCAAAACTTACATATCCTCAGGTTCTCCCACTTCGTAGCTCAGCTTGGAAAGCGAAGTAAGAGGAATCTGTTCAAGGACGGCCCATTCTGGTCGAATATCCACCTGGAACAAACATACATTCCAGATTAGCTTCAAGGTCTTCATGAGAAAGAAAACCAAACTTTGAAGTGATATTAGAGTGCCGTAAAAAGAGGAAGTGCTATGCCAGCATTGAAATGAGTGGAATGACTTAGAGGTCAAACTTCTTAGACGTTCGATGGTGGCAGGGCCGTGCAAATTACCGAGCTATTGTAGACAATACGAGGAGCATTCTTGTCCTGCCAGTAAGCATTCCACTGTCCTCTCTTCTGTTGCTGCAATCTTTCCCTGCGCTGTCGTTCTCTGTCAGCACCTGCACCACTGTCACGACCTCCATCGCGCCTGCCTTCATCCCTATCCCTCCTTTGGAATCGCTGCAAGGCGCACAGAGTGTAAGAATCTCAACCTCATGACCCTCCTTGGCTGGGAAAACTAGAACTCAGATCATGTCATCTGACTACTCCGATTCATCGTTGTGATGACGACTCTGTTCAGATCAAAGACAGCACCTACTTGCCAAATGTTGTCACATCTGCCTTGCCCTGGGTGCGTGCATAGAAGAAGTGTAGAACTACAAGTTAAATTTGGAAATAGACGCAATTACCTGCTGAAATCGGCGTCCACCATACTTGGGTCTAGGAGGAGGCCGCGTATCGACTAAATGAAAAGAATCCTGATAAATGACAACCAGTTGTCAGAAACTTGAACAGCGATAATATACAGACTATTGAATAACAAAATTGCAGTAACCGACATAGTGAATCGGGAGGTCAAATAAGACCAGACAAATTCGCAACGAAGAGGCAACTGAAATACATCACAAGTTTGATGCAAGGAAAGCGTACCTCATCCTCGTTGTGAAAGAAGTTGAAAACAGAGGCTCCACCAGCATTGTTGCGATCAAAACGACCTAATAGTAGATACGGTATACATATCAGTACGAAATAACCAAGACCTTCGTTAAAAATGAAATCATGTCTGCCCTAACCAATGCTGCAACCTTCCAAGGTTGTCTCTCAAAAGGCCAAGTCAATTCTAAACGATATAGCACGGCTCTCAAAGCCATTTGACCTAGGTTTTGACACTGATACCACCTTACCAAGAGTGGTCTTTTAATTCGAATTCATCGGTTGTGTTGTACCCGATTAACAACTCCAATTATTATGCGGGACAAGGCCCCAAAGAGAAAGACTCAGCAGAGAAGGAAGTGTTCGCCCTAAAGAGAGATCCCGAAGCGTGATCCCCACCGTTATTGCCACCAAACCAAAGTCTTCAACACCAAGAGGAAATCGCAATCAAACTATACCTTGGTTATACTTAAAGGCCTGTCCCGTCCAATCCGACGCGCGGCCCACACGGTCGCCCTTGCTGAAAGGCGCATACGGCACATGCTCGAGCTGCGAGGGCACAGAACTCGCGTCCGGTCCCCATCCATCGAGATTTTCTGCAACCTGCGGCACTCCAAAACTCACCGCCATAGCTGCACACACTCTGCGAAGACCCTTGCTTCCTTCAGCAGCTGCAACTGACAAAGACCTCCGCCAACAAAAGGAAGAAGTTGGAAAAGAGCAAGGCAGGTTCTAGGGCTTGGCTCTGAACCAAGTTTTAGGGTTTGGGGCACGTCGAACCGCAGCTCCGTCACTATATGAGGTGAGAACCCATCCCCGTCGGGGCCCTTTCACCGTGGGAGTAAATATTATTCGCCTGTATATTGTTGTACAGCACTGTATTACCGTATGTTAACCCTTAAACGACGGGCTCATAACCGTGGAAATCATCTGTTTTGTCACCGTGTGGATTCTTGGATTAAAATAATGCAAAAGTACTTATTGGAAGTCAAGCTACTGTAGATTATCTTCCCTTTCCCCACAAAATTTGGAGGATGAATAGTTGCACTTCTGTCCTATACAGGAGATTCTCTTGTCATTCATCGGCCGCAAAACGTCCGCCGCGTCATTCAAGGGTTAAGGTACCGGTAGAAGCACCAGTAACCGATCATTTAAGCAATTTTGGAGCAGATTGTACGCAGTATGTAAAACAGAGCGGGCATTAACTCTGTAAGGACGCTGCAGACCATAAGTGTCCAATGAATGACAAAGGATTCTCCAATGTAAGACAGAACTACAACTATTCATCCTTGGAGTTTTGGGTGGAAAGTGGAGAACATCTACAGTAGCTTGACTTCCAATGAGTACTTTTGGATTTTTTTATTCCAATGACTCTCACGGTTATACAATGCATGATTTCCAGGGTCACCCCTTGCGTGCTTACAGGGTTACGAATGGACTTCATAAATGGCTGTGAAATGGATATGAGTTGGTTCTGAAATTGACTAGTATAGGCACTGAATGAATCAAGAAAAAAAGACTTATTAATTGCAAGAGCCAATCATTCTCTTTGCTTTCCCCATTTTCATTTAGAATTGTAAGTGAATTGTTTATGAAAGACCTAGGGTCACAAATAGGGACTTATGACCCAACTCATTTGAAAATTCATAAGTAATTAAAAAATGATCAAAAAAATACGAAACCACTTGCGTAAGATTCCTCATCAATTTTTCTATGTCTAAAAAATGAGCTAAAAATATTCCCATCCAAGAAAATACATGAAAAAGGCGGATCAGCCCTTAGATGCTCCATTTATGAGCTTCCTACCTTATGTGGTGATGGAAATTTTTCCCATGTAAGAAGATAAGAAATATGGGGATAGCAAAATTTTCAGAATTTTATTCTCAAAATTGAAATTACTGTGAATTTTGGGAACCCAAAAGTGCATTTCACCAATAGCCAATGTCTAGAGTCTTTCAATTCCAATCATAGCCAAACTACTTTCTTGCTCACTACTTTGGGGGCATGTGTCATGATTTTATTAGTCCCTACCTTGAAAAGGACAAAAAGTACACATTCCAAACTTGAGTTCCTGCCTTGGTTGGAAATAGTGCACCCTATAGGTTGGGTACTAAGGCGTGATCTGTTACTGGTGCTTCTACCTTAGGCCTTCACTACTTCACACATTATATTTACAGACAGAGTTTAATTTTTAATTAAAATCCTTTTCTCTTTTTTCTATTAGAGAAGTGAAAATCATAAACTTTTAATTCCACAGTAATGGTTTAACAAAATATTTAACCCCTTCAAGATTAGCTAGTAGTCCAACTTTCCGAAATTGTAGAGATGTACAGTGGAAACACCCAAAACCATCAAAATAAGTAATTTGAGCATAGTTAGAGACACCTTTTCATAAAAATACGGAGTAAAATTTTTGTAGTATTAGCAATTGAAAATCATAAATTTTCAAAAAAAAATTAGCCATTTTTTGGATATGGCATGTAATTTCTATGAATTTTTGAAGTAATAGCTCCCAAGACCACTGAAACTGTCACATAGGTGGACCTAAAACTGAGAGCTGAAAAAATTAGCAGTGAACTAATTGCAATTAAAAAGGGGGATAATTTCATAACACTTTTCAAGAGCACTTTAATGGAAGTTTAGGAACACTTCAAAGGAAATCTATAACTCTACCTTATTACAACTTGCAACTTCAAAGAACAATTTAATGAACGACCACTTGCAAATTGTAGTTGTAAAATCACAATCATATCCATATGGTTAGATGAACTCCAACACTGACCAATATTTTTCAATAAATTTAAAACCAAAATTTGAAAATTCTTTTGCTACACACAATTGTTGATGATTATCAAATTCCGAGGTAATAAAGATGAAAAGATAAATTGAACCGTACTAAAGTCTAGATTGGAAAACTTTATTAAAAAATAATAGAAACAAAATGAAAAAAGAGGTCATAAATAGATGAATACATTTATCATTTGCCTATTCAAAAAATTCGTGACTTCTTAATACACTTTGTACATTCAAACTTTGGTACCCACTTCATCTCTTATTTTCACCGCCATCATGTTAGTATTATTATAGTGTTCTAAAATAAAAACAAATTTATCTTGAAGTTTGACAATCCGCGTCAACACTTGTACAATTTCAATGCAATTTTCATGTAAAAACAATAGACAAATCCTTCAATCAAAATCAAATTCTTGTTAGAAAAACCATCACTCATTGTATTCTAAATCCTAACAAATTTGAGATTTGAGTTCATGGTGGGGGGTCTTTACAAAAGTCTTCTACACCATGGTTTTCTAGTGGACTCTTCACTCATTTGCTCAATTAAATGTTTTTGCAATTACTAAATTTAGGCAAGTGCCATTTTTTGTGAATATTGTACAAGATTTTCTTTTAACCCAACAAAATATTTTATTTTTCAAAAATAATTTTCCTTAAATTTTGTTATATATTGTTAAAATTAGTTTAACATTGAATTTGTAATATGGACAAGTTTACCAATTGAGCTGATGAATGTTTTCATTTATTCATTTATAAAGATTCATCTCCTATCTATGAAATCTTCATCAATCTATTTGTTTTGTTGAATCAGGGATGCATTTCTAGTGTTGGCATTGATGTTGATAGCTCATTAATATATATTTTATTTAGCAAATGAATAGAGATACAACATATTTAACTTGATTTAGAATTTTGTAATTTTTGTTGTTGTATGATGGAACTTCATTTTACACTTAAGTATTTGGCCAAGTGACTTGCCAATCTATCTTAGCTATTTTAGAGCCTAGAAAAATGCATTGTAATAGTCTTTCCTATTACATGGAACATTAATATGTCACAAGAGCAAAATGGAGTCCAAAAATACTTCTATATGGTAGAATAGATTGATTCATGGAAATATGTAGAAGTACCTTCACAACTAATTTTATGGTTGTTCACATCAATGTTCATTGGGAACTGTCAATCCTACGTAGTAGCCAATGAATGGTGCTTAGTAAACTTGTAACCTTGTTTTTTTGTGTGATTCTACTAGTTTTGTATCAATCATCACCAAATATGAGGTTCTACCGTTGTACCTTTAAATGTTGGAATAATAAAGATTTTAAGGATACAAGATGGGTCTTACTAAGGTGGCTATATTTCGGCTTCAAAGTTGATAAGAAAATGGATCACAAAAGTTGCTATTGTAGTGTATTTTGGAAAGTTGTTGCTCCTTGCTCTAGATTTGAAATGACATTTTTTGAGTTTAATCCAAACTAGTAAAATGAAGTTCATCTACTCTATTTTCTATTCTAATGCAAATATGCTACATTTAACTACTTCTGGACTTTTTGAAAGTCCGAAATTAACATTGAGAGATAATCATTGATCTTGATGCATCTGGAGTCCAAAATTAACATCAGAGATAATCATCCGGAGATCTACAAAATATCAAAAGATCTATACAAACATCAAGAGATATATACAAACATTGAGGGATAATCATCTGGAGATCTTGAGGTGCATTGTCCAGAATTCACTTGAAAGTCCAGAAGTAGTTAAATGTGGCATAAATTTTGAAAAAAAATCATATATTGCAATTTGAACTTTGGATGTATTTTCAATGTTTACCGGATTTTAATTATAGAATGACACAAAAATTGTGTTTACATTATGATGTTTTCCACAATAATATATGCATATTGTAAAATTTTCAGATTTTTTGAGATAAATTTTTATTTGATATGATTTTTCTTCACTTTTTCTTTAAATTTTTTCAAAAAAACAATTTTCCACACACAATCTAATAATTCTGTAAAATAAAGAAGACATGTAATTTCATCTCTCAAAAATAAAAATAAAATATTTGTTTATATATAGTTGCTAAATAGGAGCATACATAGTGATGGAATTTAGCCTCCAACTTTGTGGTCATAGGTCGAATGTTTTAGAGATAATTAGTATAGAATGTGTTGTACATTGTTGCTATTTTTGTAATTTTGTAATTTTCAAGAAATGCATGTGGTGGTTCTCAATTCTTAGGGCTTGTTTACGTGCTGGCCTGGTGGATAGCTTTGCGCCTAATCCAAGTAATAAGACAAAATAGGCTCAATTGATTGGCTTGCTAGGATGGACAAACAAAAAAAGAGGAGCTCAAGTTTCAAACGGTATTGGTGGACAACCCCATTAGTGGAGGCTAGTCAATCTCGAGGGAATCTAATACATGTAGACTTCATATTATATTACTCCCCATCCACTGAGTCCACATGAAAGTGCAATTGCTATTTGCATGCGTACCACCTCTTGTTGCACTTTGCCCACCGGACCAATATGTAAACATGTCCTTAGGCTTAGTTCATACTAGGACATCTAGTGGTAGAGGACAAGGTGAAAAACATTTCATTGGTTGAGTCTAGGATTTCGTCTGCTAGGACATTTACACTAGAAGGACGGCCATTTGCTAATAAGGACCTCTTTACATATTGGCTAAGTGGGCAGAGTGCAACAAGGGGCTACAAGTGGAAATACCAATTGCTCTTTCATGATCTATACCTAGTGGGTGGGGAGGGATACAATAAGAACTCCACACGTATTAGATTCTCTCAAGATTGACTAGCCTCTACCAATGGGGTTGTCCACTAATATTGGTTGAAACTTTATCTTTTCTTTTTTTGTTGCCTACACCGGCAAGACAATTGGTTGAGCCTATTTTGTCTTATTACTTTGATTAGGCGCAAAGATGCCCACCCGGCCACTATGTAAGCCCGCCCTAAGTCCATGTCATCAACCACTTTCACCAACTGATTTAGAAGATGAAGCGACACTTGTAGCAGGACATTAAACCTATCTCACTAAATGGGACTATTAGGGTGCATTTACTCCTGAGAAAAATGCAAGAATTTTTTATTTACCACATATAATAAAATTTGCAAATTTTGAACTCATATTATAATAGAGACCCTACAAGAGGTCTGGAACATACCCTAAATAGAGCACAAAATAGCGGACTTATTTTTTAGTTTTACCTAGGGGAACACAAAATTCACCCCGCTCGTCCTACTTCCAAGGACGGATTTAGTGTCCTACATCCTGTACGTGAAGGTCTGATTCGGCAGTGAAGTGCCAAATTAGTTTCTTTTTCAGGCACAAAGGGATTCGGCGGGTGGTATATTCTAGGATATTCAAGAAATTCACTTGTAATCTTCCAAAAATTTCACTTGTAATATTTTCAAAAATTTAGACATCCCAAAAAATACTTAATGTATGTCTGATTCTGACCTTCACATACTAGGGTACTTGTAAGCTTAGCGGACAAGTTTGAAATCGCGTTGGGACTTGGAAGGTGATCCCAAACTAAACGCTCTTCTTCACCACGGCGCCTTCAAGCTTCTTCACAGGTGCGATTTCGAAGCAGACTTCTTCTTCTTTCCTGTTTCCGCAAAAAAATGCAGTGTAGCAAGGAGCCCGAGTCGTGAAGACGATTCATTAGCTGCGCCAATTTGCCAAATCCCGACTGAAATTGGACAAACCCTGCTGTACGTCTGGCTGTGTAAAGGCTTCGGCAGTCAGATGCGAGAATCGAAGATGATGGCGAACTTTAGTCCTGTGGCGTAGTATCACATTTTGATTATACTGACAATTCATCTTCGTTTCCTGTCATGCATTTTGGTAGTTTGGCCGCAGTCTCTGCAGTTCTGCGGTAGCAATCAATTCCTAAACCTTCATAAATCCTAGTCATTCCGGCCTTTTCCTTCCCACTGGAGGAGGCTCTTGACAGGTTCGAAGCTTGAATGTGATGAAATTGTTGGTTTGCTATGGATGTGGATCATCGGTTGCTGCATGATCGCCCTGTTTTGAATTCGAATCGGTCCGTCTTGTTGGAAAGAGCCAGCTTTTCAGTTTTTCTGGAGATGAAATGCATTCAGACGCTCTCCAGGCTGCGTGTTTGTTCCAGAAGACCTAAAATATTGTGAACAACGATTGCAGACATCCTTGTTGACAGCGGATTCTCTTGAAGAGGAAGAATTACTTCAAAGTTTCTTGAAGGTGTGCGCCCTCCCCTAATTTCGAAGTCAGTTGGTAGCAATTGCCGTTCGTTTCCATTCATGAAGTTAGGGTTTCATCATGGAAGTGAATTTAATACTACGAGGTGCTCCTACTTTGCCTACAGATTACAGTCGCATTGTCGGAGGTTTCAACCCTAAACATTAATTATATCAGTTGGATATTGTCAAACTGAGGAGGCATCAAGTTATTGTGAGCATTGATGGGGAACGTCACCATTAAATTGATTTGGAATGTCTTCAGAGATTCATATGTTGTCACCTAGGACAGATCTAATTTTCAGAGAAAATTACGTCGAAATTCTCGTAACGTCCTCGTGGAATAGTTTAGTGCCTTTCGTACAGCTCGGGTTTTAGATTTTTCTTGGATTCCGCAATGGAGTGTTGCTGGGATTTAGCGCATCCGCTGGAGATTGCACTGAGGAGAATTGATGAGCTGGGAATCGTTGCAATGTGGTCCATCGGGCCATGTTGGAAAAACTTGAAGTTTCATGAAGTGGAGCAAAAAGCGTGAAAACTAGTGCAACTTGAGCTGTCTTAGATTTCAAGAAAGCTGTCTTGTGGTGATCTCAGTCATTATTTATTCAATGTGTCGCGTGGAGCACTTTCGTGGTGTAAGTTTACACTGAGGAGTTCTGATTCTAGGGTTCAAAGTTCTGGATTGGGTTTGGACTTTCACCCACGTGAGTATCCTCGATAGAACTGAACAGAATCATTGGAGTAAGTAAACGATTAGGCTTGGGATTCTATCAAAATTGTTCAAGTGTTGTGGACATTTCCAGCATGTGATGTTCAGTTTACAAAGAAATGGGTTTAGATGGTGTTTGCAGAAAATGATGGCCCGTATGGAAAGGAGATGAACAACAGTCAAACGAGGGAAATACTTGGGTGGCAGCTTTGGAGACTTCATTAGCAGCAGTTGAGGATATACAGTAGTCTTACACCATTTGAGTGTGCGTTTCACCGGAACTTTATAAGTGTCGTCGCCGTAAATCGGGCCATGGCAGCGATGATGAGTCCGAAGCGGCCGTTGTCGTTGTCCAGGGATCTGCGTGACGTGGTGCAAACGACGGGTCCGAAGCAGGGGGCCAAGCCCACGGAGGTGTACGGCTTCGTGGGTGCAATCTCCACGCTTGTGGGCTTTCTGTTGTTTCTGATGTGGGCCTACTTGCCTGAGCCCTGGCTGCACACCATGGGCATCACTTACTACCCGAATCGGTACTGGGCCATGGCCGTCCCGGCGTACGTCCTCGTGTCCATCGTGTTCGTGGTCGCTTTCTATTCCGGCCTGAATTCCATGGCCACTCCCGCGCCTTGCTCCTTGAATTCCTTGTTCGACGAGTACACGCGCGGCCCTTCCAATTGCGCACAGGTGTTGCGTGAAAGGGACCGACCCATTGCCGCGATCTGCGATGTTCCCATCAGCACTGTGAATGGCTTACTCTTCGGAGCATCCGATCGGTGATTTCGGGTTCCACCCTAGCTAATTCGATGGTCTCATTTCGCAATGCTCGCCGCATCGGATAGGGGCCTCACACGGTTTGCGAGTTGGATGGTGGTTGAAGTGGCGCTCATTGCAGAGATGGAGGGTCCGTGTTTGTTGGGAGTCCTGTAAGGTAAGCTTAACACACCCAATCGCGGCACTTTTAACGCTGTGCAGATTTGCTATGATGAGAATTCTTGTTAGTAAATCTAAAGTACCGATGAGTGCATTCTTGGATCCCTTATGCAGAAACTATCAGGTTTCAAGTTTTTATTGGTCGGTGATATAAAATCTTCATAAGTCTTTGAACGTGTTGAGTTGTTGTAATTTCTCCAAATTCCAGAATTTGGAGTTCGGTATCTCAATTCGACGTGTTTATTGTACCTGCGTGGTTGTTTTTCTGTTCCTGATAAGAATTCGTTTGTTGTCGTGATGAATTTGAAAAGTTTCGTCATTTGTTGACAGGTGCCCCCCGCAATGGCAGTTGCTTCTTGTCAAGTTATCCTTCTCACGGAGCAGTCCAGAAGATTATTAGTTTCCCCTCATTTGTGGTCTCTGGTGGGTACGATACTTTGAATCTTTCCTTGTCGGAAAGAACGTCTGTTGCTATTGTCGATGTAGAAACAACCGGCAATAAAATCTACTTCAATACTCTCGATGATCGCTTGTCCTATCTGCCTGAGGCTGGGTCTTGATGCCACGACTCGTGGAAGTTCAGGGTGGTATGATTGAATTAGGGTTTCAAGTTGTAATGAACAGGGGCCCATGAAACGATAGGGTGATCAACTCTTACTGAGATTGTGGTGTAAGATCATTATTTTCTTTCTCATAATTGAAACGTCCGTAATTGAGTGGCGAGTATGCTGGAGTGGCTGAAATTGAAGCTTTACCTCAACTTTACAAGCGCAGACATGGGCTCTTTGCATAGGTGTTCAGCAATTGATGTGTGGACATCGTCCGATCAGATGTGTACACAATTAGAGAGATTCTGAAGTTATGTAGGGTGTACTGTACAATTACGGAGTGTCATACATCGAACATATTGGAGAACTATAGAGGAAATGTGTGATCACAGAGAGTGTTATCAGAAAGGGTTGGGTACAGTACCCCACATGCCATTTCAAAGACATCATGTCACACTGAAGGGACACGATGAACCCTAATTGGGAATCTCAAAGGGCAAGGAGATATCCCTCCTCCGTTTCAAGCTTTGGAAAAAACCAACGTCTAGGGTTTGTAATTGTTAAGTAGGCTGATTAACAATTGTTTTTCTTGCAGTGGGTTCCATATAGGAGCCGGAGTTCTATCTCTCTGTCTGTCGTTGTTGCAATCTGGTGTGTTTGTGTGTTTCAAAGGTGCATCAGGAGAACTTGAAGAGCTGCAACCATGGCGAGCAAGCAACCGGAAAAGGCGGATCCTATGATGGGGATTAGAAAATTTGCGGGGCCTACGAATTTCGACTGGATGGCACTGAGCTGGAAGGATCCCTATCTCTTGATCAGACCACCATGGCTAGGGGGATGGTCGATACCGAAGCACAAGTACCCACCGAGCTTAGTAAAAGGGAAGCCTCTGAAACGCTGGCCTAAGGATCGCATGCCTGAATTGTCTTACATCTATGTCAATGTTGTTTTGTTCCGAGGGCTTGAAGGAGTTCAAGTTCTCCTTGTTCCTCTGCCCTTGTATGAAATGTTCTAGGTTTGGTTGGCTAAGACCTCTGCGAATGCTGATTCATTTCTTCTCCTTTTCTGATCGCGAAATCCTTGAAAGCTTGGGGTATTGACATGCCAGACATCACTGGACGAAGAGGGGTTTGATAAGCTTGAATCACAGGGAGATGTAATAACGTGGCTTTTGTGATGCATGTGCAGGAGCAAATGGAAGGTTTCTATCACAAGCAAGCATGGTTTGATTCTATACATGCTTTGAGCTCCGAGCTGTCGACTTGGGACACAAGAATTCACGACACAGATGGAGGATATCGTTGATTTACAAATTGCAATTTGATGTTGAATGTACACTCGTGCATGATGGTTTCTAAGTATTATAATGGTCTGCATGCGTTGCATCAACCTCGCCCATTTTGCGTCCATTTCGTCGTCCATGGCTCCCCCAGCTTGCCGTCAGGTGAGAACTCCTTTCCCGAACACCTTGTGGTCACCATCATACCCGACTGTATAGTACATCATGTAACAATGGTGTGCATTCAGAACCCAGTCTAAGTAGATAGATTGTGTAGTCTTCCTCTGTGCATGTTGGGAAACAGGCAGTTGTAACAAATATGAACATGTTGAATACTTGAATTCCAAACTTCATCCCCACTGTTGGGTGGCAAATTCTCGTGCATTCTCCGTGCAAACTTTTCAATTCCTTGTCTGTAATGTTCCATAAATTATATTTCAGCTTGTTCCTTGCACACTCTATCCAGAGCACTCTTGAAGAGGTCATGCCTCACATTTATTGAAATGGGAAATCGGAAAAGGGACGTGTGCAATTGTGACTCCCCCCTGAAATTTGAACCCTAAATCAAAGACCAGCAAGATAGTTTGTGGATTGCTTCATTTAGAACTTAGAGCATGAAGATAAATATGAAGATAAATTGAGCAATGAGATTAGATTTCTTTTATGGATTTTTCATTTAGAAGTAAATGCTATGAAGATAAAGTAATTAATGAGAATGCCATGTATTATCTTATTCCAAACATTTCAACCACTCGAGGGGGTTATAATCATGCATTTAACTTAAAGTCATCATTGTTGAACAAATGAGATTGGGGTCACAATGGGATGAATGCACAACGGTATATACCAATTTTAGGAGACTCCTTGTTAAATTGAAGAAAGTCTAGGTATTTAGAAAAGCATGATGTTTCAAAAGATGAAGAGGTCTATCTTTCTTGAGTCATACAAAGGGATATCTTCTTGTATTCATGGGTCTTCAAGAATGTTCGGGAACCAATGCTACTTGGTAAACAACCTATTTTACAGATACAATCAAAGTTTTGAGTGATAAGATTGGAGTGAATAGGTAACCTCTAAATACAAGATATTTTGGATTTTGATTGACAAGAATGGAGTGAATTAGTAACCATTATTCAAAAGACCTTTTGGATGAAAATCAATCACAAAAAGTAACTAATCCCTCAGTCCCACTAAAAAACTCCAAATTGGTTTAGGGTTTGTTTCACAAAAAGGATTCCATTTATTGATTTTGATCATTGAGCAAGTGATGTGAAACGGAAGGCAGAGTGGATATGCACATGATTTGAATTCCAAATTGCTTGCTCAATGATCAAAATCAATAAATGAAGTAAATTAGTGATACAAATCCTAAACCGATTTGGAGTTTTTTAGTAGGACTGAGGGAGTATTTGTTGGTCTTGATGTTGTGGCCATTTTTGGAAACTATTGTGACCATTTAAGGTGATTAAATGGATGCACTTCATTCTTGGTTCCAGAGGTCTAATGACTCTTTTGGACGATTTGGACATCACACTTCAAAAATTGATAACAAAATCATATTGTTGAAAAAATGTTATTTCAATTGCTATCACATTCAAAATATTACAATTTTTCAAGAATTGCAATTAAGCAAGGCAACCATTTTGACTTCAATGGTCTCATCTACCTTACCATTAGTAGGATTGGGATTCAAAAACCAATGTTGATGCCATAGTTGTTGTCCAAAGGTCACGACCAAGAATTGATGCTTCACTCTTAGTCCAAAGGACACAGTCAACCAAGAATAGCTCCTGACAACTTGACCCTAAAAAGATGCCACAGACACAACCAATAATAGCTCCTAACTAAGGGTGTATTGGAGACAACCTCTTTTTCTTTAGGTCTAGAGATTTAGGATTGAAAGATACGCAATGCTTTAGGATTTAGACAAGAGCATTTTGATTAGTCACTTATCCTTTCAAAAAGGGATAGACACAACTGGTTTATTGGAAACTATTACACTACTTTGTTGCTTCAAGACTCATTCTATGGCTGCACTATTAGTTTAACTACAAGCAATTAACTTAAAGAGAAGGTTAAGTGTATTTTTGAGGAGACTATTGTTTGTTGTACCCTACTGTCGTCCTATTTAGGGTTCCTCCCCACAAGAACAGAGTCTGAATACAAGCACACAAACACCGCACAGCTGCTCCTCTTGCCACACTTCATCCTCGCACAGTAGAATACAATTTTCGGCAATTGCACCCATTGCTGCAATATCTCACATTCATGATGCAGAGCAGGCTTCAAGCTCTAACAAAGACGACGCTCTCCCACGTTATGGACTCCGCAGATCCTTCCACTCCGCAGCCCCTGCGTGACCGAATCCTCCTCAGTTGGTCCCTAAACCCCGCAATTTGCACATTTTTCAAAGCTCCACTGCCCATCTATCAGGAAATTTAAATTCTTTCCTCTTTTCTGCCACTGGCATGACTACAGAATGCACTCAGGGTCGTCTCTGAATTGCTCCAAGCAATCCCTAAATCGGACACCTTTCGTCCTTTCAAAGTCCTGTTGCATGCCAGGAGAAGCTTGTAGAAAAGTGGTGATGGTTGTTATTGAATGATGATGATGAGGAATGTAGTTTATAAATTTAGAAAAAAACAATGAAGGGTTGATTGCAGTTGCTGTCAATCTGGTGGAGGAGAAGTAAGCTTACACATAAGTCCTGCGAAGTCTGTGCGTTGGTTTGTGACTCTGGGAATGATTATGATGCAGGTATTATGGACCCCAGCTTGAAGACGTTCACCATCACCATGCCGACTGTAGGTGCCTTTCTCTTCGGCACCGCCTTGTGCTGTTTCTGCTGCTTCAAATATGGCCTGCAACGCTGGTACGAAAAAACCCTCACCAAAGCACGAACCAAGTCCAGAAGGGGTATCACGTATGCGGTACGCAACAGCACGAATCTCAAGTTCTTAATTAAGCTCCCACCATCAAATAATCCTTTGGCTACTGTACAGTACAGTAGTGGGTTTCATAGCCACTTCCATTGTTGGAGGTTCTCATTTTTGCACACAGCTTGCCATGATTCATGTGTTACACTCACAGTCTTCATTGACTCTTTCAATGTTGGAAGTTGTCACCCACTTTTGGGTAACAGTTTTCAACATTGATAACTGATCTTCATGTATAGTGGTTGGAGACTCGTCTTCATTCACCCAACAGTGGAGATGCATCTAGTGAGAAGACGAAGTTTCAAAGTAAAAATCAATAACCTCAGATTGACCTTCCATCCTCAAATAAGCCTGAGTAGAAAGAGACAGAGGGTTTCAAAGTGAGGCACACTTGCATTCTACCAACTTTGGAAGTTGGCAATGGATTTCAAGTGATATTCCTGTTACGTAATTGGAGACTCATCTTCATGCAACCAAGGGTGGAGACTTGTCTATCTCTAATTAGAGGGAAGATTTGGGTATTTGTATTCAAAGAACCTAGGACTATTGCCACTTTCTATTAATCCTCCCATTCCAACGTTGGAAGTACTCAAAATTTTTGGAGGTTCTCATTGTTGAATAGAGCTTACCATTAGGCACACTCAGGCTCTTCAATGACCCTCCTAGTTTTGCAAGTTACCATCCTTTGATGAAAATTGTCAGGTGTTGCACTCCCATTCTTCAACTATGCTTCCAACTGTGGCACTTGTCACCCCACCTCAAGGAAGGTAACATTTTTCAATGTTTCATTGAAAACCTTGCATCCTGAACTACTTTGAAACCCACCATCGGTCCTCCCATTCCATTGAACGTTGGAAGCACTTATAAACATCAATTTTCCTAAATTGACTCAAATCCAATAAAAGACATTGTGACCCTCTAGAAAAGAAGGAAATGAAATGATTCAAGAACCTAGAAGGGGATGAAGAGGTGAAGTCCAAGCTCAGTAGTGTGCAATGTCGTGGATGAAATGCAATTTTCAAAATCTATCTACACAGCAAGCAAATGCAAATGTCAAATTAGTGCATGGAATACCTCCAATGTCATGAAATTGATGTCTATAACATTGCTCGTCTCCTAAACTACTTTGAAACGCATTTCTACTCCACACCACTTAACTTACAAGAAAAAATTGTTAAAAAAGCATGTGACTTCCAAAACATAGTTGCAGGCCTAAGAATATGGGCTTCAAGGAAGTGATCATCCTTTGTGTGTCACAAGGAGGTTAGGCCACCTCATTCTTTGAAAGAACATTCCTTCCTAGATACCTGACTCTCTCTCAACTTAAATGGAAATATCTAAAGCCGATGAACAATGTTATGAACAAAATTGAAATTAGAGCTCCAGGGATTTATGTTTCCTAGTAAAATCAATCAGTCGGGAAATCAAACCTGCTTGCAGGACTCGCTTCAGCACAAGAAAGACCAGTTGGAGCGCGCCTTGAACAAGATCATGAAGCTGCGCAATGTGGAGCCCCAGCGCACGGACCTGAAATACGAAGCCGTGGCGTTGAAGGAAGGCATCCGGATGCTGAATGAGCATCTCCGGAACAGCCAGCGCTACGCCGACTACTGCGAAAGCCTGAGGCGGCCCAGTCAGGAGGGGATGTACAGCACACGAGCTGCCTTCGACGTCCAGCAGGAGAGCAACTTCGTGAATCCCATGTTCAGCTCGCAGCAGGCCTTTAACAGTGGCTACATGATTGATCCGGTGAAACTGAAGGATGGAGCAGGTCAAATAGGGACAGGTGAGCGCGCTCATTTACACAAATTATTTGCCGATTCAAAATCGAAACTATAGGTGAATTTCCGAGCTGTCTCTTCATAAGATGTTCTGGTTCAAGGTAAAGATCGCGGAGTAACTGAAGCATAAGCTCAATACAGGCAAGTTTCGTCGTTGCAGCAAGTTCAGATTGGCAAAGTCGAGCCCGGGCAACACTGATAATGCCGCTAGAGTTTGACTACTGGTCTTAACTATGAGCATAATAGCATCAAGTATGCACACAGTAGCAGGGAAGTGGAATAGTAGAGTTGTAGTTTGTTCTTTCACGTGAATATTTTCAGATCTCGAGGCAATCAAACAGCACGAACTTGCATGCCTTGAGATTATGTCAGTTAATAGCAAAGGAGGCTAGGTTATGAAGAAAACCACAGGTCTCGTCGCTAACACGGCTCGGTAGGTCCTTGCTTGTGTTTTTTCTTCGTAACCTGACCTCCTTCGCAATTGCCTAGTTCATATCAATGAGAAACCGATTGATAATAGAGAACTCAGGCAACTGGTTCACAAGGCTCAAAGTCTCCCCGGACATTGCAGGTAGCCCAAGCAGCTCAGATGAGGAATGCCATAACCCCAAGCACAAGGAGCTGGAGTTGTACTTGATGTCCACTGGAGGGACCATCCGGTCTTCCTTGCTGAAATTTCCAGAGTCTATTACCAACACAAGCCTCGGTTTTCCCAGTGGGCATGTACAGAGATCACGAGCAGGGTCTCCATTGGGAAGACAAGAGATTGATGGGGAAGGCAGATCCATCAACATGTCCCCTCGATTGCAACGGGAGGTGGGGTCTTCGATTGAACCGGCAGCGCCTCCAAACCGAGCGCAAACCATTCCAGATGCCGCACGGTATATGCAGCTACGACCTGGAATGTCACAAACTTGGCAACCCAGTTCCAATGAGATGCCAAACTTCAGTTCCATTTCAAGCCCGAGTAGTCCAAATTTCAGCCCTGGTCCTACCTCAGGTGACACTACTTATAGGGGGTCACAACCACGAGTGAGCCCCTAGCAGCACTGACCAGCTTCTAAGGTAACCACACCTACTTGCGACACTTTTAAGCAGTGATTCTTAAATATTCTTGAAACAGGATTCCAATGCACCAAAGAAAACATTATTTGTATTTCTTATGCAAAAGTTCAAAACCAACACAAGTTCTGATGTTGTGTTGTACATTCTCAACATCAATGTGCACTCATTGCGCAGGATTTTTGAGTTTCACAATTAGGGGCGGTTGCCTTTGTTTCGTTCGTTGAGGTTCTGAAAATACACATTCTGGGCAACGGGAAATCGTATGAACTATGAGGTCGCTCGCTTGAAGATCATGACCACGCAGAAAATGGATCAGTTTGCCAATGCCAGAGTGATCATAGAGCCAAAGAAGACCAGTACCTGGCTAAACTAGAGGACCGAATTTCCAAATTGTGTTCAAAACTGATTATAAGTTTATGATAATGCAATCGACGCCCAATTGATTTCAAGAGAATACCATCGTGCAATCGAGATTGAAACTCGCGGAAAGAGCATGACGCCATTTCACAAACGAGAAAAATCTCAATCCAGAATCAACAATCAACAATCTCATACACTCTGAATTGAAATGATCAGTTTGAAGTAGCTAAATTGCTGCTAAAACTCTGTAACAAGTCATAAGACCATCAAAACCCACAATGCAGAAATAAGGCTCTTTGGTAATGAAATGACTACAGGAGGTCTCTATCATCAAACGCTGCTAACGAAGTCTCCAAAGCTGTTGTACTTTGGTTGCCATCCAAGTACTTCCCTAGTTTGACTGTTGTTCATCTTCTTTCCAAGTGGGCCATCATTTTCTGCAGACACCAAGGCAAGTTTCAAAGCCAGTTTCATTGTAAACTGAACATCACCTCCAAGAATTTTCCACAAACTTAACACAATCCTTTCAATAACAAAACGATTATGTGTAGACTCTAACACTACATGGGCAATGTGAGTAGAGCTACGTACTGGTAAAACCACCAAAGTCTCCTTCATATTTGCCACTCTGCCCCATAAGGTCCATAATGTCTTGTCTGCAATCCAAAAGCATTACAAAGTCACCACGCATTCTCAACCCTTGCAATCTATGAGGCCAGTCAGTAGACTTTTAACCCCTAAATGCTCACCCGTGGAGGTGAACGATGCATGTTTTGAAAGCCCACTTCATCCAATTGATATTCATTGAACATCGTTTTAGATATATGTGTATATCTATATGTGTGTATATATATATATATATATATATATATATATATATAAGGAAGAAAAGCTGCTCTAGATGAATCAATAGCAAAGATGTTTGGAGGAATCACTATTATTTATTGAGATTTTTTTTAATTGATCTTACTATTTTTAGTTTCAGCACTTAGGGGTTAGGTCACAAGAGTAACGAAAGTTCTGGCTGCCATGAAGACTTAGCAACGTGGCATAATACAAAAGGAACAGAGTGGGCATTATTTACTAACAGACCTGGAAACAGGTGTATTGTCACAGCCCATAAAGATTTGCCCGCGCGTCTTTTTCCTCAAAATGGTAATGCATAAATCAGCCGCATCCTGTTCGTCCAGAGGATACGTGTCAACACCATGAAAGCATGTCCGAAGCAATGATTGTGTTAGCCACTACACTAAAGACTGTATTTAGTGTCGCCTACACTAATTAATTCAAAATTGCTATAAGTTTTCATTCGCGATGAATATTTTTACCAACTATGTTCGTAGAGTTCCTTCTCTTTGCATAGTATTGATATTTATGCTCTTGGTAAAAATATTCATCTATCGTAAAAAGTTATAGCCTTGAATAAGTAGTTAGTACGGTTGATACTCAATGCACATCTACAGTATTTAGGGTAGTAGAAGAATTTGATGCCTATCCTCATTGTCTAGCAAGCCAAATGCATGTGCCAGAGGATCCCGTTGCTCATGAGCACTCATTCAAGAATTCAAAAAGCTACCAAACACGGACTCCACTTTCCAGTTAATCTGCACAAGTTACAGACAATATGAGATGTGGATGATGCCGATAGGTAAGCAAACATGATACCAACGAGTAAGGAACCACCTCATAATGGATAAGATTCAAAATATGGTCAGGCCTCGCATCTACTGTTCCCTTCGATAGCCAGTACACGTGAGCTCCACGATCCCGAGTGTGCATATTGAATCAAGGAAATATCACTGATATTTTTGAAACTCAAACGTTCGGGTCAAATTCAACACGTTCCAATGCACATTTGAAGAGGTTACAACAAACCACAAGATGAACCCAAATGTAGAGAGTAAACTAATGATAACTTTGACTACGGCAAGATTGGACATTTCGACTTGATACTGTATGCTGAAGGCCTGCATGCCTAGAAGCTGAGAAATTTGCTCACCTAAGAAATCAAGTGTGAGTTAAGCGAGTTAAGCTTCACTCCGATGTGCAAACGATACAGCGGGACAATTGGAAATTCAGACACTACACATACAATAAAAATCAAGGCATCATTCACAGGAAGACTCGCAGATTGGAAAATTATGTAAAAGGATATATATAGACCTGCCAACCGCACAACGTTGCCACCAACCTTCAAGACTTCCTCCTCTGCACCGAGCAGCCGGTCCACGCGAGGACTTTTTCCTTTCTCAGTTATTAGTGCATTCTGTTGGAGAGGTGATTCACATACCACAACACGCACAACATTAGAGTACGCAGACATTTCCTGAAAATGATCCAACCACAGTGCATCCTTGCACAATTAAGTCACAAAAGATACTAAGCAAAGAGCTCCGAACTCAGAGTAAGTAACTTTGTCTGAAAATATTGTAGGTACAATGTCAGGGCGGATGATGGGCTGGCATTAGAGGTATTGCCAGCCTGAATTGTTGATAGAATTATTTGGATGCATTTAAAGTGACTCAAAACATCTGAAATCCTCTTAAAACATTCATATTAGAAATCAAAATCTTGACTCATGAAATGAGAATTGAAATTTCTCTTGTCATAATAGAGACCCACCTCGTCACAGAAACCATTGTCGTGAACATCGTAAACACCACTGCTAGATGTAAATAGTAGCGCACCCTCCCCATCCCATCTCTGAGCTGCTGCCCTGCACAAGAGATAAATGGTACTCAAATTGCTGCTGAGATAGTTTGTCATTTTCAACCTCCTCAAATACGACTTGTAATTTCTCAACAGCAGAAATCCAAATGGCACATCCGCTATACGTCGCTCTATACCGTATTCAGGTTAAAACATTTCCCTACACTAGAGTCCTTATTACCCATTTTGTATTTTACAGATCGGCGTGAGCTCCTTTCTATGAACAACACTGAATTGCACATGTCAAAAGAATATAGGCTAGCAAATTTGTACAAAGTAAGTTACGCAGACCTAATAAGGATTGCTCACCCAGACCTAACAAGGATTTTGTGTACCTGACTTCTGCTACGTAATCTTCACTGCCTGACGGTGGAGCACAAAATATCACAAATGGATATTTATCTCCAGATTGCGTGTTCTTCGTGACAGGACTGATGCCAATAGACAGCAATTCTTCATGTCGATTGGTAGTATTGGTCTCTCCAACGACTTTGCACCCTTCATGGTCCTGCACTCCACAAACATGCATAGAAATTTTAGGTAACTAGTTTATTTTTGTAGCTAATTCAAAACTTCCGTAACCTTTCGTTTGATCCTATTGCAACTAAATTAAACAGGTTGCATGTGGCACACCACAAGTCACTTCAGAAGCTGTAATTCAAACCCACCAAAAGGGATGAAAAACAACTCAAATGTATATATTCTTAAATTAAGATTGCATCGAAAACGATAAGTGCTTCAGCTTTGGGATACCTAAACATCCGGGTACATATACTGCATCTAACGATTATGACAATGTTCATAGGCCAAGCCCAACCAGTCTTATTAACCCAAAGAGCAAAAGTTCAGAAATTCATACCTCATTTATAAGAAAATTAAACGCTACATTATTTTATACATTGGAATCCTCTTGAAAATAGGGGTAAGATCCACAAACAACTTAGTCACTCTAATGTCGAAAACACACTCAGCAGCTGAAAAGTCCATGCTTAGAAATCATTCTCATCTGATACGTCTAGTATTCCCAGACCTTGACTAGTATTCCCTAGAGTTCACGAACCCTAACTCACAATCGCCTCGTCGAGTGTCTGATTCTCTACGACTCCTCAAATTTCAAAATTTTTAACTTCAAAACTTTTCGTACAGTATCCAAATTACAGATTTGTTTGTGCATTGCAATCGTCTTAAAAAACGAGAGCAAGAAAATCCAAAGATCTACAAAAAATATAAGCCAGTCTAATGAGAGAAAACATACTCAGAGAAGTCAAGAACCTAACCTCAATCGCCTCGTCCAGTGTCATTCTCAACAAGACCTCAAATTCCAAAATCCCAAAACCTCGTACCTTCTTCATACAGTATCCAAATGGCATATTTACTTGTGCACTGAAATCGCCTTAAGAATGGGAACAAGAAAATCTATAGATCTACAAAAAAATAAGAGCCACTCTAATGAGTGAAACCATACTTAGAGAATAATCCCCTACAGAGAAGTCAAGAACCTAACCCTCAATCGCCTCGTCCAGTGTCTGATTCCCAACAAGACCTCAAATTCCCAAATCCCAAAACCTCGTACCTTCTTCATACAGTATCCAAATGACAAATTTGTTTGTGCACTGATATCGTCTTCAGAATGGGAACAAGAAAATCTAAAGATCAACAAAAATAAAAAGCCGCTCTTTTGAAAGAAACCATACTTAGAGAGGGATTTCCTACATTGAGGTCCGGAACCCTAACCCCAATCGTCTCGTCATCGTCGCATCCCCCACGACAGGAAATCAAATTATAATTCGCAGAAACTGAAGAATGGCCAACTTATCAGTCACCTGAAGCCACCGTCGACCCACGAGGCTCCCGAGCACACCAGGTCCAACCACCAGCAAATTCGTACTCGTCGCAGCGCTGATGCCCTCCATTCGCATTTCCTTCCCCGCCATTGGAGCTTCCCACTTCAAGGGCGCTTCGTGAATTCGAAGTCTCGAAGAACGCCAAAGGTTCAATCTCTTTGGAGCGAAGGCCAAGGCAGGAGCTCGGTGAGCTCGGTGAGTGAGCGATAATGCGCTCCGGGTACGAGGAATGGAGCTACAGGCCACGGGGATCGCAGTGGCCATGGAAATCCACCGAGAAACCTTGCGTGGGACCTTGCGCGAGATTATTGTTCAAGAATCAGCAGAGGAAGATGATCACGGGTAGTCACACCTTCTTCACTGCTTGCTAATTCTCCTGCTAAGGAAGATCGAAGGAAAGACAGCAACATGAATGTGATTTTCAAGTGCCATGGATAAGGTGGGGACCCACTTGAATCTATGCCGGTCAGGTCAGGAATTTTTTTTGTCAGAACATCAAATGCTAAGGTAACAGGTTCAGAAATCGCCCACCTAAGAGCTGAAACTGAATTATGGGGAGGTGAAACGTCTCGAAATATTTTTCAGTAAATTTTCCTTGAAAGACAAGAGGAATTGGCATCTAACCCAAGTCGTTTCATATTTTTTGGAGCTTTCTGGAATTAGTTATGAAATTTTGAAGTTGAAGTGGCGTAGGGCTCAAAAATCGCCCACCCCCTAAAATGTACACTGTTTATACATCGTTGAAGGCTATGAAATAGTTACATGTACAAGCAGTGTACATTTGAATAGGATAGGCAATTTTAGAGCCTATGCAATTTCAGAGCCTGTTACCTTACAGTAGAACCTCCCTAAGAGTCGGGCCTCCATAAGCAAATAAACCTTTCCAATGTAATCTTATCAAACCCGTCCCGGACCTACTATTATAGACAGGTTCTATTATATTAGAATAATAATAATACTCCGTATTTTAGAGTAATAACAAACACCTGAAGACCATCTTCGTAAGTTGTAACTACACCTAAAATCAACCATTACAGATTCTTGCCTAAAATGTACTTGCGTTGTTCATCAATCTAGGGTTGATTTTAGAAACATCTATTTTCAGCACTTTGAAAATTCATATTTTATTCATACAGTGTCCAATCAATGCAATCTAAATCTAGGAGCATCTCCACTAATCCGCGTTAAAATACACGCGCCAATTAGAGAATGCCTTATTAGTCCCTACAAAGGCTGCACCTTGTTACTGGTCTTCCACCAAAAGACTCTACAAATTGCAGATTTCAATGCATTATTCTCAATTTCAACGTTGACCCTTACACACACAGGACATTAAACCCATTGCACGGAATTGGACCAGCATGATAAAAACACAAGAATTTTATCCTCAGGAAAATGAAAGAAGTTTTTATTTTTCACACGTGAATTTTTTGGAAATTTTGAATTTATATTTGCAATTACAAGCCCTAAATTAGCTAGAGGGAAAGAACATAAAATCAACATGGTACAAAATAGAGGGCCTTTACCCCCCAATTCCTGCATTATCACCCTGTTGGTCCCACTTCATGTGACAAGTTTAACATCCTGCCTTATACACTGCAGTTGAAAATATCCATCACTTATCCATAGCATTAATATGTATGGCGGATAGTAATTAGAATGGTTGGGGTTGAGCTTGACTACCAGGGCTTTTTTTTTGGACCCGTATCCCTCCCTCTAGCTCGCCGCACATGCCAGTTTTTGGAGGGACAAAGCCGCAGTGACCAGATTTATCAAAATCTGGCAAAATTTTGTCAGACTGAAAAGTCCTGTTGACTACAAATCAAGGGTGTGTCTGACATTGTTCCTACCAAATGTGACCAACACCAAACGTGAGTGGGACTATAGTAACCAGTGTGGCAAGCCAATTTTTAAGAGGCTTGTTGCATAAAATCTTGAACTATGCAACTGGTGGGACTCATTTTGAAGCCAAGCACACCAAACCATTTGACGCGGTAGTCTGGCGTGCCCCAGTGGAGATGCTCTAAGAATCCAAATTTCTGAAACTTAAACCCCAAGCCCGAACCATTCGAACTCCAAGAAAACGAAAATGTCGTCCAAACCTGTCATTCCAACTGCTTCCACACAGCGTTTCATTGACTAGGACTAATGCAGATTATCACCGAATTCAACGCAATAGCTTCATCCCTCCAATATTTTCCGACTCCACTCTTATGACCTAGTCTCTTATTAAAGCAACTCGGATCACACAATGTCAGCGATTGAGGAATACTATGAATGTCATGCTCAGAAATCGACAGACATACCTGCAGGCGCGAGTGAGACGAAGTACCCTGAATCCTAATATGAACGGCCGAGATCTCTCATCACGACTCATCGAAGGCAACTGTTTAGTTACAAAGATTCCGATCGATGGCATTGGGAGGGTTGAGTTTTTCTCAATTCTCGTAACATCCTCGTGGAATAGTTCAGTGCCATTCGTACTGCTCGGGTTTTAGATTTTTGGGGGATTCTGCAACGGGAGTGTTGCTGGGATTTAGCACATCCGCTGGGGATTGCACTGAGAAGAATTGATGAGCTGGGAATCGTTGCGTTGGAAAAACCCGAAGTTTCATGAATTTGGAGCAAAACGCGTGAAAACGAGTGCAATTTGAGCTGTCTTCGATTTCAAGAAAGCCAGATGGTGATGCTCAGTCATTACTGATTCAATGTGTCGCGTGGAGTACTTTAGTGGTGTAAGTTTACACTGAGGAGTTCTGATTCTAGGGTTCAAATTTCTGGATTTCGTTTAAACTTTCTTCCACGTGAGTATCCTCGATAAAACTGAACAATTTTGATAGAATCCCGAGAGTGTCTCTAAGCCTAATCGTGTACTTTCTCCAATGATTTTGTTCAAGTTTTGTGGACATTTCCAGCATGTGATGTTCAGTTTACAAAGAAATGGGTTTTGAAACTGGCCTTGGTGTTTGCAGAAAATGATGGGTCCATTTGGAAAGGAGATGAACAACAGTCAAACGAGGGAAATACTTGGGTGGCAGCTTTGGAGACTTCATTAGCAGCAGTTGAGGATATTCAGTAGTCTTACACCATTTGAGTGTGCGTTTCACCCGAACTTTTCAAGTGTCGTAGCCGAAAATCGGGCCATGGCAGCGATGATGAGTCCGAAGCGGCCGTTGTCGTTGTCCAGGGATCTGCGTGACGCGGTGCAAACGACGGGTCCGAAGCAGGGAGCCAAGCCCACGGAGGTCTACGGCTTCGTGGGTGCGATCTCCACGCTTGTGGGCTTTCTGTTGTTTCTGATGTGGGCCTACTTGCCTGAGCCCTGGCTGCACACCATGGGCATCACTTACTACCCGAATCGGTACTGGGCCATGGCCGTCCCTGCGTACGTCCTGGTGTCCATCGTCTTCGTGGTCGCTTTCTATTCCGGCCTGAATTCCGTGTCCACTCCCGCTCCGTGTTCCTTGAATTCCTTGTTCGACGAGTACACGCGCGGCCCTTCTAGTTGCGCACAGACCTTGCATGAAACGGACCGACCCATCGACGCGATCTCCGATGTTCCCATCAGCACTGTGAATGGCTTACTCTTCGGAGCATCCGATCGGTGATTTCGGGTTCCACCCTAGCTAATTCGATGGTCTCATTTCGCAATGCTCGCCGCATCGGATGGGGGCCTCACACGGTTTGCGAGTTGGATGGTGGTTGAAGTGGCGCTCATTGCAGAGATGGAAGGTCCGCGTTCGTTGGAAGTCCTGTAAGGTAAGCTTAACACACCTAATCGCGGCACTCGAAACGCTGTGCAGATTTGCTGTGATGAGAATGATGAGCTTCTAGAATATTCTTGTTAGCAAATCTAATGCTCCGATGAGTACGTTCTTAGATCCCTTATGCAGAAACTATCAGGTTTTTAATTTTTATTGGTCGGTAATGTATGAGTCTATCAACATGAGTGGATCTGTTGAGTTTTGTAATTTCTCCAAATTCCAGAATTTGGAGGTCGGTATCTCAATGAGACGTATTCATTGTACCTGCGTGGTTGTTTTTCTGTTCCTGATGAGAATTCGTTTGTTGTCGTGATGAATTTGAAAAGTTTCTTCATCCCGCAATGGCATTTGCTTCTTCTCAAGTTATCCTTCTCACGGAGCAGTCCAGAAGAGTATTAGTTTCCCCTGATTTGTGGTCTCTGGTGGGTACAATACTTTGAATCTTTCCTTGTCGGAAAGAACGTCTGTTGCAATTCTCGATGTAAAAACAACCGACAATATAACCTACTTCAATGCTCTCGATCATCTCTTGTCCCAGCTTACTGAGGCTACTTGTTGATGCCACGACTCGTGGAAGTTTAGGTTGGTATGATTGAATTAGGGTTTGAAGTTGTAGTGAACAGGGGCCCATCAAACGATAGGGCGATCAACTCTTACTCCGATTGTGTTGTAAGATCATTTTACTCTTTCTCATAATTGAAACTTCCGTAATTAAGTGGCAAATATGCTGCTGGAGTGGCTCAATTTGAAGCTTTACCTCAACTTTGCCGTGGCAAATGCTTTAACCCTTCATCGCCGAAGGGGACAAAAAGTGTCCTCACACTGTAACAGTCCAATTTGAAGTGCTCTAACTTTTGCATCTGATGTCCAAATTTAATAAAAACTTGTTGTAAAAGTTGCGCATATTAGTCTAGTTTGTGTGGTAAAATTTTCAGTTCAATCCAAGACGAATTGAGTTTGTGAAAGCCATTCGAAGTTCACAGGTTCAATTTGAGTTCAGCACACTGCATTGTTATGGCTGCGACTTTAGGGGCTTGTATCTTTTTCATCAAATGTTCATTTTCAATCAAATTTGTTGGGTTGTTTTCCCCTTAAGGTCTAGTTGTTGAGGTAAAATTTTCATGTCAATCCAAGCTATTTTGAATGTTTGAGAGCAATTCGAAGTTCAAAATCCAGACATTTTTGTATTGTAGTGAACTTCGGTGATTCGTAACTTCTTCATACATGGTCTGTTTTCAATAATTTTTGTTGTAAAAGTTGCACATACTAGTCTAGTTTTTGTGGTTAAAATTTCATATTGATCCAAGAAGTTATGAGTGACTGAGAAGCATTTTAGTAGAAGGAGGTTTAGCTATAGATGTGATTTTTTGCTACTTTTTTCATTGTTTTTTAACATTTCAAATCCATTTTGCAAACACAATGAATCATTTCAATGATATTTTTTTCCACCCAAGAGTTTACATTCTATTTTTGAATCACTTGGTAGTTTGATGTTTTTTCATTTGAGTAGGTTTAGAAATCAAATTTCACCTCCAAATGTGTTATGAAGAAAATTTCAGCACCTTTTTTCAACACTAAAACATTATAATCTTTCAATCTATATGGTCAAATGACCCCAAATTTGTTCTACACCATCTGCAACATGCATACAACAAGATTGTACAGTTGAGATTTTCAAACCTTACTGAAATTTAGACTTTTAACACTTGCAAAGGCAGGATGCTTTTAAGCATGTTTGAACCTTAGGCAATGAAGGGTTAAAGCACAGACATGGGTTCCGCTTTGCCATTGTTTTCAGGATTTTTAAACTAGACACTAGACTCTTTTAGACTCTCACATTGTCATGTTTTGATTGTGTACATCTTGTGTAATTAATACCTAGGTTTTTGTGACACTTTTTAATTCAAATGTAGGTGTTGTATTTGGAGCAATGTTGATTATGGGTGTACATGCCTTATAAAATGAAGAGTTTTTTTTCATTTATCTTTGGCTAGGACAAGAAGGATATGAGTTCTCCAAGTTGGCCACCTCAAGGTCCAGGAGGATAGACAAGAGGGTATTTTTAGTGATATTCTATTGAAAAACAATACAATTTTTTGAATGAATGTACGTGAAGGTCAAATTTAGACATAAATTCAATATTTTTTGGAAATAAATTCAGTATTTTTTGGAATGTCTAAATGTTTGGAATATTACAAGTGAAATGTCCAAAATGTTCTAAAAAAATTTTAATTTTTGAATAATTCTGAAAATCATCACATCTTAAGCCCTATATGACTTCCCAAAACAAGAAAACTTAAAAGTTGTCAAACACAAAACAATTTGGACACCAAAGTGCCGAAACCCTAATATCAATAATTCCAACTCTCGAAATTCGTAGCACTTGAAAAGAAAGTATTTCGGCACTCAGGTGCCGAATCAGACCTTCGCGTATAGTATTGGGGATTAAGAATTTAAGTTTCATCTGCACTTTTAGCATTTCATCCATTTATATAGGAAAACACTATTTCTCACCCTTTGCAGTGCGGCTATTGATGGCCTGACCGCACTGCACCCTGCTGGACCCCGTTGAATACTATGTCCCGTGCGCCCGGGCTCTGGCCGGTGGCCGGCCAACGGCTTACCTTTTACCCTGCTCTGACAGGCCGCAGCGGGAAGAAAGTAACTTCTGCGGCAGTGTTCCGCGCTTCTCTGACAGACCGGCATGACGTCGCGGCACTTGCCACATCCCCATACACATCCCTCCCCATGCACATCCATGGCCAGGGACGGGCCAATGTTTCGCAGTGTTCCGCGGGTGACTCGGGGGGGGGGGGCGGACACGGGTACGGGTTCAGGGTTTACTGTAGGCTGCTTCGGGCTGCTAGGGTTTCTGGGTGCGCCGTGTGCAGAAACAGAGTCACTGTGCTTCTTCGCAGTTCAGGGTCAATGTTCCGGTATTCGAGGTGTTCCAATTTATGCGGGCATTTTGCGGTCAACCCGGGCAGGCAGACTCAAGAAAACGGCGCACGGTTTAGGTTCGGCGGTGTCATGCTACGCGAGGACTACGGACCAGCAGCGGCGTCATGCTACGCAAGGACTACGGATCCAGCGGCGGCGTCGTAATTCCCTTCAGATTGACCGTGTGAGGTAATCATCCATTTCTGCCGGTGAGGGTTTCGGATACTGAATTCCTTTCAATGGCGCGCACCGATGAATTCCACCTGGTCCTCCGCAGAGTTGAAGAGAAGGTGCAGTGCCCGCCCGTGGGTTCCATCTGCAAAGCAGACTTGCTATGGAACCTCCGTGAGACACAGCGCATCGGCTGCAAACCGTGGAACCCTGACAAGCGCAGTGTTATCGTCGAGCAGTGTTTCATTCCTACTTCCAGGGTTTCGGACTTCATCCACGACATGGAAAACAGCGCCGGTTTAGGGTGCAAGTATGTGAAGATACAAACCAAGCCAGATAAGGGTCCGCTGAATTTCTGTGCGACAGCTACTACGCCCAAAGAAGTGACACGGTACGCACAACTTTTCTATGATGCACTCCGTCATTTGCTGTCTTTCCGCTGCTGTTTGGTTCAGGGTTCAGGGTCTTAGATGTTCATCACTTCTCTTTCCACGATGCAGTTACCACTGCCAGTACGGTCCGCAAGACCACACTGCGATCGTGAAATCTGTGACATCGTTGTTACTGCCAAAGCAAAGACCAAAGGTGGTAGTGGCAGGGGCTGCAAAGACCAGACGTCCAAGGAAGAAGAAGTCAGATTTAGAGACACCTACTGAGCTGCAAGCGGGCGAGCCAGCTGACCTTGCTGGAGCGGGTGCTGCAACAAGCAAGCGGTCAAGGAAGAAGAAAGATGCTGCCCCCAGTCCAGGTGATTCACAACTGAAATAGACACCAAACATGAGAGGCCGTAAAAAGAAAAACCCGGAGGTCGTGGCAGGGACTACTGCTGTGACACAAAAGCGTACAAGGAAGGGCAAGAAGTCCGCACCCCCGATGCTGGATGCGAAAAGCAAATACAAAACTACCTTTCCAGGGGCAATGACAACAGTACCAGCCACTGTCATGGCACAGGTACAAGCAGTCCAAAATCCGCCCGCAGGTGCACCGGTGCGCAACACTGACGCGGACAGCAGCCTTCCCATCCCAAATATGCTGAAGCAGGTGGACTCCGAGCCCGCATCAGTGTCACTCCTTCCTGCAGTGCCTACCTCGTACAAGCGTGTGTGTATAGATCTGAATACTCCGGCAGAAGGCTTGGACGGAAGTGAATCCCCGAAACGGAACACTGGCCACCCGCTGATGGCGCAGCTTACCTGTGCCCCGTGCAAGACGGGCCACCTTCCTAAACCGGTCCAGTGCAAGCGCCCTCAACCAAAAAAGGCAAATTCACGGAAATTGAGAGCAGCTGTTCACTGCTTGGACCTGAACGCCTTGCCCACCGATGTGGGCGACGACGTAGACCCCGACCACACTATAGATGAGGCCCATCATGCTTCAACACCTGATTCCAGTACCAGGCCGGATATGGCTGCGCCACCGGGCAACAACACGTTACGAGTTACCTCGGCTGCAATGAACGGCCACGCCTGCTACATCTTCGATGAACAGCAGAGCACTCATGTGCCTCCTCAAGCACTGTCGGACACAACTCAGAGCGCTGTCACTGAGAGCCGTCCGGACAATGCGCAGCATTGCAGTCCTCCGGAATTGGCTTCTACAAAGACAAGTGACACTGCGGCAACAGGGAGTGGAACTTCTGAAAAAAACACTGCTGTACCCGGAAAGGTGAAGAAGACACGCCCACCACCACAGACACGTCGAGATTCGCGTAAGTAGTGGGGAGGCTCGCTGAAACGGGGGTGCCTGGCATCGTTCAGCGTCAAAGCTTTGTACCTTTTGCCTCATGTCACCGAAATCACGATCTACCAACCACAGCATGTGAACGGGGCTGGCGTCCAGTGTCACGGCCTGCAAAACACTGGTGACAGAAGTGCATTCTCATGGCATTTGTCGGCAGAAATCAAGGAGTTCATCATGAGACTCCTCCGTGACGGTCACAGTGTGCCACAGATTATGGCCAAGCATATTCAAGTGGTGATGGAATCGCTGCTAAGCGACAAGGACATTTCAAGAGACATGTTCCTTCACGAACGAGATGTGCGTAACTTGGCAACGAAGGTGGCCCGAGAGACTTACATGCTAGACATTCATGACGCAAAGAGTGTGCAGCTATCGGTGGAAGCCAACCGCAACAGTGTGTTCTTCTACCAAGAGACTTCGGACGTGGTGCCGGGACATTTAACTGCAGCAACTATCCCTTTCACCATAGGAATTCAGACAATTTGGCAACGTGAGGTCATGGTGCAATTCGGACATGAGGGTGGGGTTTCTTTAGATGCCACGTTTGGAACGAACGAGAATAAGGTACGCAGACGTGACGCATCCCTTTCCCAACATTTCGGCATTCACTTCAAAACTGTCTCTTAACGGAAAAAAAAAAGGCAATAATGGCTCCTCACTTTGAAAGGGTCTTTTGTTGTGCAGTTCCCGTTGTACACTGTTATGGTTTTCGATGAATGGCACAACGGAATACCGACCGCCTTCATTCTTACGTCACGCTCGGGGCAGGACGATCTCACGCCTTGGATGGCGGCCTTGAACACGGTTCTTCAGCAACAAATGCCGGGTTGGAAACCAAGTGCATTCATTGTCGACTGCGCGCAGGGCGAAATAAACAGCCTTCGGTAGGAAACACTGCTCCCGCTCATGACTGACGCCGTTGGTTGGACGGGCTGTAAATCGGGACGTGCTTGCACTGTTCCGTACCTGTTTAATAAGTCTACGATACACCGTTCACTGAGTTACTTGCTGCGTTACACATGAGTAGGTTTCAGGCTGCCTGCCTAGTTGGTGCCTCTGTCGCAACCTAGTCCAGGTTCAACTGTTTTCAATGTTTCGATTCTCTCTCTGGACTTGAGCCGCGCCAAAGTGTCATGTACCGCGCGCTCCTGCATCCTTAATGGTCCCCTAAACCTCACAAACTGCACAAACCATTAACTTCCGCATTTTCAGGGCAGGTTCATGGCAAGCACTAGTGTGCGTTGTCTTCGGAAGAGGGTTTTGTACGAAACACTGACACCGGTGCTCTCTGGTCTTTGACAGGACTGTGTGGCCGACAATGGCCATTTTCCTCTGCTTGTGGCACGTGCACAGAACTTGGCAAAAGCAGGCGTGCATTAAGATACATGACAGCGACCTACGGGCCTCTGTCCTGAAGGGTCTGTGTTCTGTAATGTACGACCGTAGTGGACCAGGGGGGGTCGCTGCTCCTGCATGGGCTGTGCAGCACCTTGAGCATCTACGAATTTCTTATCCCGCCGCAAATGAGTTCTGGGACTACGTCAGAGAGTACTGGCTCCCGAAGGTGCACATGTGGATTGTTGGTTACCGAAATTTGCCTTACGCGGGGCAGGACACTAACGCGGCGGTTGAAAGCTACCATAGCTACATGAAATCGGTGTTGAAGGCGGAGAGGAGTCGAATGACTGGTCGGCGGGTGGACTGGTGCATCCACGTCCTCACCGGTGACATACTCACGCACTACTGGTATCAGAGGGTCCGCAAGCAGTACGGATTCGTAGACAACCGCAAGGAGAGGGGTATTGTTGTGTCCGCACTCATTCTCGCACGGGACATACCGGACGCAGATGTCACATTTCTTATGTTCTAGGGTGGACCAGCCTATGTCACGTCAAGAAGTCACAGGCACGTGCGTTACGTGGTACACAATCCAAGGGAACTGTGGGCAACTTGCACATGCGTGCATGCACAGAGAGGAAACACCTGCAAGCACAAGGTGAAGGTACTGCGACTCCTGCGGCTGTACCTGGCGGAGGGCATTGTCGCGAGACACTGCGGGGCACTCAAGGGAACCTTGGCAGTGGGTTCAGGGCATCTCTTCACGCCGGTCAGGTCTCCACAAAGTGGTGTTGTGTCGGCACTGCAGTCCACGCCCACGGACTCCCCGGCTAGTACCCTTACGGCAGGGCAGGTACCAAGAAATACTGCAGAGTTCCGTGCTAGTTTAGCTAAGCAGGCGCTGGATCTTATTGTCTTAGTTGAAGGGAACACGACTCTTATGGAACACTTACAGGCAGATTTCCACCGCCTGAATGGGAAGATGAAGATGTTGATAGCTGACATTCAGAACGGCGTTATCCACCCGGAAAGATCCATGCCAGTGTTCCATCAGGTGCAGGACGGGATGGGCATGCGTCTGGGACGCCTGAGAGACATGCTGGAAAGAATAGGAAGAGCACCTGCGGCGAGGAGGTTACAACTTGGGAGAGAGTCTCCAGCTTGACAGGCTCCTGCTCCGCTGGAGTTTCGGGCAATGAAGGACACCTACACGTGGAGGGATGAAGGACACCTCCACGTGGAGGGACCGCCGTTCCGGATGCCGTACGGTTTAGGGGTTCCGTGGACTTGCATTTAGGAACTTAGACAAGGGCCACAGAAACTTGGATAGTACATGGACTTTCAGGTTGAAGGGAATCGAAATTGACGTCTGGGTTTAGGGTGCAGTTTACAGCAGCACTCACCTTCTAGCTTCTGGAATGCTTCAATTGCTAGAATGTAAATATCCTAATGTGCCCCTCCCACTCAAACGTAACTACAATCGTCTTGAATTCAAACCTGCTAATGTAAACTGCACGGCTACCTTTCGGTGTAAAACACTAAAACCGGTAGACACTCATGTTTTCTGTAACACTTGCAGCGGGTTCCAAACAGGTCCAACATGAGCCATTCACATCAGCGATGTCAGTGTCTCTGTGGGTCAGCGGTATACAGCAGGTTACAGAATAGTAGGCCACCACAAGAGCACCAAGAAATGATTCACAAAACACTGAACGTGAAGGAATCTCAAATTCGGTTTAGGTTATTACAGTCTGTACAGAGCGGCGGTCTATCATACGCACTATACCTACCTACTTTACATACATACTGCACGCAGCAGAAGAACACACACTATATTTTACATACATCCCGCAAAAACAAAAGGTACAACATACAACATTGCTAAGCTATAACATCCGGCATTGCTGTGCCAGCTCACTCTGTACAAGGGTGGCGTACAACTTAAAAGGATTCCGTGTTCCCCGAATCCGCTGGTTGCGCGAGTAACACTCGGTATGGCTTCTGGAATGCATCCGAGACGGGTCCCTCTGCCAACTCAGACGCCACTGCGCAGATGACGTTCTTCTGCAGCAGTGCACCAGTAACTGCGGTGTTCACCTGCTGCTCGAACATGGACCATGCAGCTGCCTTGTCCGTGATGGATTTGTCACCGTGGAAAATACGCAGATACGACTCAATGTGGCGCAAAACAAAGAAGCCGCACTCGTACTGCCCCAACTGCTGGAAGCACTTCATTTCCTCACACTGCTCTGGCAAAGACAAACGCGGCTCATGCAGCAGCTCCCACACTCTTTGCACGCGCTTTACGTATTCGTGGTCGGAGGCGTCTTTGTGATAATTTGAACTGTCGAGGTGAATCACTCGCGTCCTGGTGAAGACAAAAAGAGACCAGTGCGCGGCTGAAACATAAGGCACCAGGACCTCCAAGTCGTCAGGGCACGAATTGTAAAGGCGGGAAGGAACCAGAAACGTGCGCGCCCACTTCAGGAGGGCCTCCGCTGTCCCTGCCTCTCAAGCTTTCTCTAGGGGGCCTTGCATGAACGACGCCGCCACGTACACCTTCTTCTAGGCGACTGACGAAACACTGTACCAGAGACGCCGACAGAGGAGTTCGACAATGTTCTGACCAAGAAATCTGCGGCTGCGCCTCAAGTCTTGCACCTCCTTCAAATTCACGGGCAAGGTGTCCCACTGGCTGCCGTAGAAGTTTATGGTCCCGGCGTCGTCATCCCCCTCGCCCTTCCTGCAGCAGAGACGGAAAACTCTAGTGTTTCAGGAGACCGGGAGAGAAAAAAAGGACAAGCAGTTTCATACCCGACCGTAAGGTAACATTGCAACTGGACAACTTACCAGGGCAGAGACTCCGTCAGCTCCTGGATCTTCATGTGCTCATACGTCACAGATATAGAAACACGACGCCAGACAGAAAGAGATTCGACAGGCACGCGCAATGGGGTGAAAGTCACTGACTTCGCTTGACGCATCCTGCTATCTCCGTGTGGATCAAGCACCAAAGTGGCAGCGCGAGGATGACCTTCTCCATCGCTGTCCTGCTGGCTCGCCTGCTCTTCAGGTGTACTGAGCAGTTCCTCAAACTCGAGTTCAAGGTTGCGCGAGGGTGGTCGGACGAGGTCCACTACATTCACTAAGGTGCTGCAGACGTCCGCGGTTTCCTCCTCGCGATTGGTCCCCCTCAAAGAGACCCCTACCAGATTGGCTGGGGTACCGGACGGAGTCGCCTGCTCAGCGCTTAGATGTAGGTGAAGATCCTGGGTCTGGATGTCGTCCACAGCCACGGAACGCTGCATCTGCGACACAGTGACCGGTTCAAACTGAGAAATGCTGCCCTCCACGTTCTGCGTCAACCTGAACGGTTGCGAACCACACTCTGGCTCCTTCGCGGCAAGCGGCTGCGCCTCAAGGCTGATTGCTTGAAGGCAGGGATTTTGGCTCCCCAGCTGAAGCGTCCAGGCTGAAAGATCATCCTCTTCAACAGCGGCATCTAACTCCCGCACGAGGCCCATAATCTATTGCCTGATTTCTGAAACACGGCTGGCCCACACCGGCTGCTTCTGTTCTGCCACCCAGCCAAGGTCGAAATCCTCGCGCATCCGCAGACATCCAGTCCAGAGTTTCGACTGGTCACCCCAGTGTTCGTGCAATGTAGTCCTCCAGCACGTGCTAAACACGGCTGGGTGGTGCAGCGCGAGGTCCTGCAGGGCACGTAGGCGGACGTTCTCCACCCACTGCATGACGTAGTCCAGCACGTATTCTTCTTTTCCATCACAGACCCGTTGGGCATCCCGAAGCACCGAAGCCTGCACCGCGTCAGGATCCCAGTCCGACATACCCGAGAAACAAAACGGCGCTTCACAAACATATATCCCCAGCGCGCGCGCAACGTCATGCTGACTCCGACAGAGGGCACGTATCGCGGACCTACTTATGCCATGAATTGGGCATGTGAGCTGCCTGAAACGCCCGAAGCTGCTGCTCAACGCTATTCGGAGCACACGCATGAAGTGTGGCGGCACCAAGCGAGGCACTCGAGATGCGAGCAGTATGCGCCTCACCTCGTCGGCCTCTTCGTCTGCAAGTCAAACACGTGGGCGTCCAATTCAGAGCACTGGAACACTGGGATAGCGAAACACTGGGACAGTCTATCAACCGTGATCCAGTCAGTCGCACTAACAATGCATAGAATGGGGCTTACCGTCGTGGCGCCAGGGTAGTGGTGGTAGTTTACGGAACACGTTGGACTGCGAAACAACCCACCACACTAGGCACCAGTCCCAAACATAACTTTCACGACGAAAAGCAGTGTCACGGCGGAACTGCTGCACGGCCTCCTCAACCATGCGCTCCTTCTTCGCACAGAGCTCCCTTTCCAAATCAGCATGGCTCTGGCAGTCTCTGAGGTATTGCAGATATGTTGCCATCAGCTCGATGTCCGGGGGAGTCTGACGATATTTCACGCTGTGGCAAATGGCCGTGAGTGCGCGCTCAATGTGTTCGCTCGTCCCGGGGTAATCCTCAGCCTGCACAATGTGAACTTCCCCAAGTCGAAATTGAGAAGTGGGTGATGTGGCAGCGAAATTGAAACTTCCCTTCACCCTAAACGAATTAACAACGAAATTAACATGCATGGATACCTAATGGGTAAGGATGTTGGACTCACCCGTGCCTCACATGACCACCACGCGGCAGCAGCCTTGGTCTCAGTTTGAAAAACTTGAGAATCCCAAGAGGTCGAGAAGCAGCGCTTGAACTCCTCTGCTGTCTGTCCCTCGTACTCCCACCCTACAAGCTGCGGCCTCGCTTTCAGGAGGTGAAACAATGCGGGAACCGGTTGTCTTTGCGGTTTAGCCGGCTTCGGGGACGACGTTGCCATTTTGTCCGCCTCCACTCTTGCTTTTACTCGCACTTCCTCCTCGTCCCTGCGCAGACGCTCTGCACGTCCAGACGTGGTGTTCTCCAAGCCGGGATGATACACACGGGACTGAGGGGACCCGAATCCAGACATCCAATATCGCTGCAGTGCCGAGTGACCCTCGAAATTTCCACTCCACGGGACGATCTCGCGATGCTCACGCGGTCTCAGAGTAGACTTCGGGGTAAAAGGCGTACCTCCGGCTGGTTCACTCAACGGCGGCTTTGTGGTGTGTGCGGTTTTAGGCGACGGTGTGGCTGGTGCAGCGGTGTGCAGAAGGTCTATGACGGTCGGGTTTGCATGAACGATGCGCTGCAGTGCCGGGTGAAGGTGCGTACTGAATTCATTCCGCGCGGCCTCGTCAGTCCTGCCCATGGATTCGGGAACTGAAACAGGGTCTTCGGCTACAGTGCTCGGCACGGTCGGTGCTGTTGCGGGCTGCGTGGTGTGCCTGGGCTGTTCCTTTGCGCAGCCGTCTACCTCTGATGACTTCTTCGTGGCGGTCTGTGTTTCGTGCAGGTCGTATGGGTCCGAATCCAGAACTTTTTCCACGTATTCCGAGAACTTTTCCAATTCCGGAACTCCCTCTCCTTCGTCACGGTCACCCAAGGACTGCCACGCCCCGGATGGGTCCTCCTCCGCCTCCTCTCCCTCGAAGCCTGCGGGCCCGCAACCGTCTTCATGGTCCCACCCTTCATCATCGTCATCGGAGAGGACTATGCGCGCCCTCTTTGGTTTACGGGTTGGCAGCTCAGCAGTCTTGAACTTCTTGGCAGCGGGCTGTACTTCCTCAGTGTTCTGGTGCGTCCGTTTTAGAACCCGGAAACCTTTCGGCAAGGCCTTCAACGCGTCCGACGTGTCGAATGTGTAAGTTCGACCCCACACCGGGTCAACGCCCTCCGTCCCCACTGCAACCGTAACTGGCAAAGCCGGAACACTGGCTGCCTCCTTGGCAAGAACAGGCGATTTAACGCGGGTCGCCGTTTCAGCCGCTGCGGCTGGCCACGCGACTACTTCTTTTGTCCCCAGTGTAGTAGCCGCAGCACCCCCCTCGGGTTGGGGCCTGAACTCCACACCTCTCTGGAGGTAATCGTGCGTAGTGGTTCCCTCGTCCAGTGTTTCAGCACCCTTCGTCCGAATTTGATTCCCGGGTGGTTGGTTTTCAGGCCCGAAGCGTACTGCTTTGGCATTCGCCTTGCTGCTCGGCTTGGCCATCGTCTTCTGTGGTGACGCGCCACTCCCGCACCGCTTCTTCTTTTCCGCCACCACTTCTAAAACAGTCGGCGCCTGCGGGTCCTGCATCGTCTTTCCATGTACACTTTCTTCACAAACCCCGGGCAAGCGTTCTTCGATTACTGGAGCACTGTTCGTCATTATAGCCCCCACCTCCCGCTGTGCTTCCACTGCGGCCTTACGCGTCGTCGGGCGTGGATGAGGTCCCTCGGGGAAAGCCCATGCAGGGTCAACGTCTTTTTGCGCTCGTGACCTCCCTAAGACCTTCTTCAGTACCTCCCCCTCCTTCCCAGCCCTCATCATTTCCGAGGACTTGCCTTGGCCACTACCCTGGTCCGGGTAAGGGAGTAGCCGCATTGGGTTTCCCATGGAGTCCTTCACTGCTTCACACTCGGAATCCCACCGGTGCTTGTTGAGTCGCATTTTCCCCGTGAAACGGTCCCACCCGCAGTGAATGCACTTGTAAAACCTCCGGCCATTTTCTCTTCGCCTCTCAGTCACGGCCTTGGTCGACCACTCCCTCAGCAAGTCCGTGTAGACCTGTTCCGAGCCGTAGTTCACTGTAAATCGGCGCAGGTCTATGGTCACTGCGGCCCTGTACCCGCCTTCGACCGGCGCCTCGTCAGGCCCCGTTTCCGCCTTCTTCTTCTTCTGCGGCTCATCCTACAGCATTGTCCAGGCCCTGACCCCATTTTAATCATTCAACCCATTTACGTCATTTGTTTCAGCGAAGGAACAGGATACACAGTAAAATCGGCACCCTTTTCAGCACGTTCAAGCACATCAGAGTTCTGGAACCTGACCTATAAGAAATAAGGGACACAGAAGACAGGCAATGCAAAATTTGGAGCTCCGCTCTCACAAAATATTTGCTATGGATGATAATATTTTAAAAATTGGAATTCGCATTTGAAATCAGAGACCCCGAATCAGGTTGGACAGGCCTCTAATACAAAATCAATATTCAGAAGACAGTTTTTTGGCCACACGTAGAAGACATTTTTTTAATTCAATGAGCCGAAGCCTCAACGCCCCTGCGAAGGCTGGTAGCACTCTACGGAGAACTCCCGTTTCATGTGCGGTCCAAGGTACCGGAACACTGACCTGGAAATCTTCAGATGCCCCTCCTTCACTGTCACTGATCCCGTCGGCCTCGTAGTCCGCGTCCTCTTCCGATGACGCCACCGGTTCGTCCTTCCGCTTCGTCATGCTGCAGCCGCAAGTTTCTTTCGCCCCGACGCTTGCAGACGTGAACCAATTCCGGAATCCAACGTGCTCTCCCCAGCGAAACACTGGCTGGTAGTAGTAGTAATAGTCCGGGTAGACTAACCTGGCAAAACCGCACAAGAATTCAGGTCGTTAGGGAAGTACCTTGCATTCCAGACGCACTGCGCTGCGAACCCTACGAAGAGCCGACCATGAACTATACGACCGGCCCTCCCCTGCCCTGCCATTTTCTACTGGTTTCCTTCAAACGTAAATTCATCGACAGGGCACCGCTACTCACACATACTCCGCGGACTCTTTGTGGGACATCGCCTAAACGCGAACACAAATTAAACTCAGCTACTTCTACTCAGACACCCATTTGTGAGAAGTTTCTGGACGCCGCAGCAGTGCCTACGACCCTGAACAGGTGCACCCGGGGATGCGGCGAGGACGTTGCACTCCTCTCTCCGCACAGCAAATCCCCCCACGCTCGAAACAGAACTTGGCAAAGCAATTGGAAAAGCACAAACGCACGAAGGATACCTGAAAAGGCCAGCAAAGTCGCTGAGCTGCGCGCTTCGAACTCAGAGCGTCGACGAGGCGGAATTAATGGCTTCCGAAATGAATTGCCGTCCTGCTGTTCCAAGCCATACACTCGGACGTCGGTGGTGTCGAATGATGGCGCTGGCTGCGTCAACCTCACGCCGAAGTGACACTGCGTGCGCCTGCGCGGAGTGAGCTGGTGAGGAAGAAACCCTACGCAGATGTCCCTCCTACGCGACGGCACTGCTAAACTACAAGCACAAGCGGAACTCCCCGTCGTATCTTCATCGCGCTTCTCAATCCTCCCACTAAACCCACTCACAAAACTGTGAATGTTGTCTTCGGTTTCTTCGTACCGACAGCAAAACTCTACTCTCCGCTGAAACAGGGGATGCTGGGATCCCGTCGTCACCCACAGAACACAAGACCACCCCGCCCGACGCCCGAACCAGGAGCCCGAACCAACCGGTCGTCCCAAAAGCAACAGACGAGGCCATCGTATCGGCTTCGGTGACCTTAAACCGCCACGTGCCACGCAACACTAGATTGTACTGTTCCGCAGTAGGCACTCGACCTCACTTCGCCTACGTAATTAAGAAATAAATAAAAAATTCTTGATAATATCATGTGCACTCAAGCGGATTTGATGTGGCCCAAAGCCTTGCACATCAAATTCCAATGCATCATTATTTTATATTAAACCTTCACATCATCGTGTCATTTGCCAAAAAAAAAAAAAATTATGTCTTTTCGAAATGAAATTTTAGTTCATCAGAATCCAATTTCTAAAATGATTCATTATGTTTTCTATATTGAAAGTTTTGTGCACCTAAACCATTGCAATATTCACTTTCCTTAGCCCCCCCAACCTTGCTCTTGTGTCACCACAAGGTGAATGTGATCTTCGGGACCAGATCCCAATCGAAATTCTATTAAAAAAGTTACACAGTGGCGATAATCAGAAGCCGTCAATTACTTGAGATTATGTAGGTTAGGTCCGTTATAACTTTGGGTGATTGCAGGAAACACCTGTACGATTTTCTGTCACAGATTCAATGTGGAAGTTGTTTTGTGCCATAGATTTTCCAAAAATCATTCTAAGAGACATGAAATTCATAATCATTCTTCTTATAGCCCTCGAAAATGCACTTGGATTATTTCTACATTTTCAAAATGAATTCAATAGTTAAAATTGAATTTTGAATATATGTCACATATGCGTTTTGGGTGGTTTCTAGTACTTCCGAGACCCTTTTTTGAAGGGTTACTTTGTCCAATTTTGACGGCTACTTCTTGTAATACAAATACTTCTTGGGAGAAGGATTATCACTAACACATTTTCTAAGTATGTTTTATATTGGCCTGAAGCGTGGTATATTCATGTGTAATTTATGTTGAATTAGAACCATTTTTTTATTTTTAACCCTTCATCTCCCTACTTTGCTCATTGTCGGCAACAACTGTCATTTTTAAAATAAAATTTAAAAAAAAACTTCCAAATTCTAAAAAATCCGATAGTAGAATTCTCATTTTGTAGGGTACATTGTAGCATGTGGCTCAAAATAGTATTCGAGGGCCCATAGAAAGCTTCAATAATACTACAAGTCGTCGGGCTCTTAATACCTTTTGTCTAACACTTCTAAAATTGTTTTTCAAGGGCAAATTAATGATTTCCATCCATTTTTGTCATCTAATGATTTGGAATTATAAAAAAATAATGAAAGCCGTGGACTGTCTTTAGTTGTTTGAACACCCTCATGTTAACAAATTTTTATATTTGAATTCACAAAGTGTTTTTATTTGGGTTTCTCTCCCTTCATATGTGCTCTCCATAATGTCTATTTGAATTTTGTACGGTTCCAATTCCACGAACCTGAATACAACCACTCAAAATGTCAAGGTTCTTATTCAATGTAAAGCAATTTCGTTGAAGCTCGGAGAAGGCCTTGAGTAACCGAGTTTTGTTTGTGAAGCCGTTTGCTGGGTGTAAATTCTTATATTTTTTTAATATTTTTGTTGGGTTAAGCCACTTTGTTTTGCCGCACCCTATTTTTGGTGCCAAGGCATTTTAGGTGCTATAAGATGCATGTATTTCTTTTTTGCACCCAATTTTTTGGATGGCCACTTCTCTTCCTTTCTCAATATTGTGCACTGTTAACATTCTATTTTTTCTCACAGATATTGTGCGATAAATTTGTACTAAATCTTGTAACCCTAAACTCCAAAGTTGGTCACCCTAAAATTTAAATTAAACAAAAGATGCCAGTGTCATGGCATTTCAACCTCAGTAGTTTATAAATAATTATACAAAGCTCCAAAACATGTAAAAGCATTTGTATAACGGATCTCTTCTATGTGTTTTTTGCAGAAATATCGCCCCTCACTTTTGAATACTCCTAAACTTCCCCAAATTCAATTACAGCTCAAATCTATAGCAGCAGGTTAGCATACAGAAACATGAAAGACCCAGGCTGACAAAAACATCACATAAAAGTGAACAAGACAAGTTGACGCAACACAACCTGAGATTGTCCAAAAACTCGATGCACTGAAGTTCAAATGAAGACTTGAGATTGAAGTGAACTCTTAACATACAATTCCATAAAGAGAATAGATCACATGATTAGAAGGTGACAGAACGATATTTGAGCTGTCATTCAACCGTGAATAAGCCGCTATAGTTCCAAAATTGTCAAAATCAAATTAGGTGCACCCTGGACCCTGAATATGCAAGTGAAGCGCTCTCAACTCTAATTTCTCTTTCGTTGCGGCTTCCTCTCTAACTTTTCACATATCTGGATCAGATTCAATTAAGGTTCTCATTCATTGAGAAGCGCAGTAGAACGTACGTACAGCTTGAATGTCAAGTGACACCAAAAAATGCAATGACAAGATTAATCCCTACCCATCTTCTACTAGCTGCGATTTCTGAAATGCCTTGAAAGGTTTACCTGGAGCTTTATACAATACATGAGTCCGTCATTTTACGTTTTTTTTCATTTTTTCGTATTATTTTTTTGGACCTCTCATTATGGACATGAAATAACAATGTGATTTGTATAAAGTGATCTGATAAAGCGAACCTTATACTAGTCTTCGACATGACGGAATTTCCATAAAACAAACAACAACGCAGGTGACAAACACCTGGTATCTCTAATTTGCAAGATCTTTACCAATAAATGCGGCCCTTCACTAGTGCGCACCTTGAATCGGGTATCTTAATTGTGTGAGTCGTTGTGATGTTTGTCAGATCAGTGATGGTGTTAGTTTTATTTTGAAAATGTGAGCATAGTAAATTCATTGAGATTGAATCAGTTCTATTTTAGCTCAGGTACTCACATGAATTGTACGTATAAAGCATAATGAATTTGCAAAGACGCGACAATTAATTTTATTGTGACGACAGAAATTAACACAATATTAAAGTACGAAGAATACTCTCAAATTAATCTTCGCCCTATTGTCCTCTTTTGATAAGTTTGTTTTCTTTCCGGAAATGCGTAGACAATGAGTAATGTGATGAATTATAGTCACCGGTATTTAGGATGTTTATGTTTACAAAAGAGCACTCTCATATTAATCGGTAGCGTTCAATGGTTAAAGTAGATCGCTGCATCGTTTTGAAAAATTTTAGTCTGGTGGAAGTTGAGGAGGTGTTGAACACTTGGTAGGTCTTTCGAACTTATAAAATTCGTACTGCCCCTCCTTTAAAATAACATTAATGTATTCACTTCAACAATATTGAATGTAATCATTCATTGACATACTGCCTTCATGCTCGATATTGTTGTTTTGTCAGTCGCGAACCAAATGAAGCAAAACTATCTCAAGATTTGATTGTTCTTCTATCAATGGGGGCACTCTCACGTCTTACTTTCTTTCTAAGTCTTATGAAGACAACAGTGGACAACAGCACATGGGATCACATATAAAGCGTTGGTCTTCACCGCGTTTATTTATTTAACGTGTGAATTTCTTTCTGATATCAATCTTGCTTTTTTTAGTAGCAAAGATTGATATGTCACTTTCAAGTTCATATTTTAAAAAGATTGTTAACTGTGAGCCTGTTCGTTGAACATCACAAGGTACCAAATGGCTTTCAATGATTGATACCTTACTAGACCAAATCACACTGAAATGTACCGCAAAAAAGATGAAACCCATTTTTCCTACAATTTAAATTTTTTTTGGCGATTGTTTTTTAAAAGTACTCTATTAGTTATAAGAAGTGTAGTCTTTCTTTACTAGTAATTCAAATTATATTAAGTTTAATAATTTTTTTTCATAAAAAATACCGAAATTCTTTATTAAGGTTCGAATTGAAGTTTGGGTGTGAACCTATAAGGTTTTTTCGTGGACGAAAAGAAGTCAAATTTTTATAAATAATAATGTGATTGAATTCAAGAGAGATCACACGTATAAAAAAACCATAATATTTTTTAGTAAAGGAGTCAATTGCTGTTGCATGAAAAAAAATTTATGTATTATAATATTCAGAAGGAAAAACGTGTGAGCATCCTGTTCAATATATTAAATAATCCAAATAATGATTGTGTCGAAATTTAAAAATGTATATGTAATTTACATCAAGGACGTCATGTAATTCCTTTTTTGAATTCAATGTTAAAACAAGTTTTAAGAACAAATCAATAATCTATCAATAATCAATTAATTAATTAAAAATTTATAATATTTTGTGTTTGAAATGTAATCACATGGAATTCTTTTTAATAGTTGTATGCTTCTTACGTATAAAAAATTTGGATAAAAATATCCTTTGCAGTGCTATATTATGAGAAAATACTAAATTTAGATTTAAAATGGTGATTTACGCTATTTCACGGATTTATTTATATGAAATAAATTTTTTTAAATTATGAAAGGGACATATTGCAATACTATTCATCCGTAGAAGTTTTTTTTAATTTAATGTTTGTCAAAGCAATTTTGGGCTTTAAAAGGTCATCACAGGATTGTAGTCATGTCCTATCAAAGTAACCCTAATGGTACCTTTCAATGTGATTTAACCCTTCTGCAATACTCTTTTACGCAAGAACGGTGCAATTAAAAACGTCCCTTTTAACAGCATTAATATGTGAACAATAGGTCATAATATAATTAGAATGCGTTCGTGGCCCGACTTTGAGAATGTTATTTTAGCAAATCCACTTCACTAGGTCCATGGACAGTATGCTATACTGAAACGGACAATCATTTGTTCTCGCAGAAATGAGAGGCATCTTTTGTTAAATCGTGCTTGAAAGCGGGACATTGAAAATGTTTCTTTGTACTATCCATCTTGAATCATATCCATGAACTCAAGAATCATATCCATGAACTCAAGAATCAACAAGGAATATCAGTAGCTTTGGAAGTTGTCCAAATGGAATAATTTGTCTTACAAGGCTAGTATATATTGGCTCTCCATATGAAGTACCACCGAATTTATGTTTGAGATGCCCGTAAATATGAACGCCGGAAGACACATGCCCTCCACATTCTAGGTTTACGAGTATATTTTCTTTTACCTTACAACGGTATAAATTTTGGGCTTGTGAAGGTATAAATTTGGAGCTTATGAAAAGAGGACCTTTAAACTAGTCCCAAAATGGTAGTTTTCACGTACAAGTGTTCTACTTTAAGGTAAAGAACAACAGGCATATTACATTTTCGATACCTTTTAAATTAATGTGCAGAAAAACTGGCATGAATGTATTCTTTGTATATGTATAAAAAATTTCAGGTGTGCACCGCAATGTGAAGTGTTATTTATTGAGTCTTCAAAAAGGTGAGATATTTAATGACATAGTGAAAATGGCATTGAATTATAAGACTATTATATACTTAAGCAAACCCCTTTTTTAGAAGGCAACTGAAATGTCATTTTTCTTCTACTTTGTACTCATAAAAGAATGAGCCCGAAATGTACAGGTCTATTGACTTTGTAAATCAAAAATTTGATTTCTTTTTCGAAGAAGCTGAACCCTAGAATAGACATATTTGTTTTTTCAAAAATTTCATTTATAACAAAAAATATTTAATAGCATAAAGATGTCCAGTTATGAAGGGATTTCATTATGAAGAGCTTTCGTTATGAAGAGATTTCGTTATGAAGGTGATATAGTATCCTCTAACTGAAATGACATATTATACATTTAATACCAATAGTGTGGAACACCTAAATTGAATATTTGTATTCTTTTCATATTCAAATTTTTAAAATAAAGTTTCGGAAGTAAGGATTTCTAAAATTTTTAAAAACATGCATGTCTCCAAGGAGAAGAAATCATGTCCGTTTGCTGAAGAAGAAAAAGGAAAAAAGGGTTAGTTCCCCCCTCCTCTCCTATACAAGTAATGTTTCAAAGTACAGATGTACATATCGAAACGCCATCGAAGTATATGTCTTTCATTAGAGAAGATAAAATTTTGCTTCTTAATAAAAAAGAGGGTGATGAAAGGAAAAGACTCTTGAACTTCAAATTAATTCCAACAAATATATAATAAACGGAGAAGGCGGATGTGACATATCGAATTCACAGAGATCTAAATGAATGTGGAACATGCTATTTTTTTTCTAATAATTTGAACATTGGGCACTCCTAAATCGAAGGTGTGCTTCATTCTTCACATGTTCTTGAATGCAAATCCTTTGATTCTTTGAAGTAAATGGTGGAAATGGCTGCTCCCCAAAAGAATAACAGTTTGCCTGAACTTCTAATAACACTTGAAGTTCAATGCCACCCGGACTTATAGAACACCGTAAACTGAAATTGCCCCATGAAAGTCAATAGTTTTTATATAAATCCATCGGAAGGTCGATCCTTGATTTTTTGGCAACCTAAAACCGCATATTTTTAATTAATTATGAATCCCGAACGGACGCGGCAAGTGTTTCTAAGAAATCAATAATATATGGCACGTACTGGAGACTATATGTTTTTGTATTGTACACTGGAATTTTGGTAAAAACTGTGAAAGCGGAATATCTACTGTGTCCGTTAAATTTCGTAACATTTGAAAGTATGCGTCATGCATTCCGGCAGAATGTATAGTTAGTTTTGCAAGAAGAACAATCCGCGCGGCGAAAACAAATCGTCATGGTACCCTAAAAACAAGAATTCCTGGTTTATTTTCAATTAATGTAGAAAGCGATGAATCAATGCATTTTGATCGCTGAATCAAAATTATGAGGAATTCTGGTTTGTGGGTAGTTCTAGATGAGGGTACTACCAAGTAAATTGTGAATTTATTTATTTCACCTACTATTCAAAAAGGTTTGACGTTAATTTAATGAGAGGTTGTACGTTGTTTTTTTAAAAAGGACCCGCCATTTGGGTACCAAAATCCTAAACCCATAATTAAATTGTTAACAATTTGTTTTTCAAAATGATTTTGCACTTCATTGAATTTACTAATATTTTCGTATATGTTGTACAATAGACCTAAAATTTGTTGTAGCATACTTGCCAATACCTATTTTATCCTAGAGGTCCCCAAAAGAATTTGGCCAGCACCACCACTATTGTCTTTGAACTTAGGAGATCGAGATTTTTGAACCGCGTTTCCCATTTTTTGGAAGCACTGTATTACAAGATTCTATGCTTTTCTTAAACCGCAAATGCCTTAATCCTGAAATTTGTTACTTCATTTGGAAATGGCATTTTTTGGACCCTTTTTGGTGAAAACGTAGTCAAAGTTTTGTACGGCCAAAATAATCCAAACCCATAGCCCCTCTGAATTATCCTAAATTAGCTATTCATTGTGCTGAATGGTAATTGTTGTTTGACCTTCAAGGTAGGAGGTTGTAAAACAGAGCGGGCATTAAGAACGGACCCTACAAATGGCTGTGAAATAAACATGAGTTGGTTATGAAATTGACTACTGTAGTAATTGAATGAATGAAAGGAAAAAAACCTTATTAATTGCAAGAGCCAATCATTTTCTTTGCTTCTCCCATTTGTATTTAGAATTGCAAGTGAACCGTTTATAAAAGACCTAGGGTCACAAATAGGGACCTATGACCCAAGTCGTTTGAAAATTCATAAGGAATTTGAGAGTGCTTGGAAAAATACAAAATCACTTGGGTTACATTCCTCCTCAATTTCTCTAATATGTCTAGAAAATGAGGTAAAAATATTTCTGTCCAAGAAAATACATGAAAAGGGGGACCAGAGCTCACATGCTCCATTTCGGAGCCTCCTACGTTAGCATGACCAGAAATTATGAAATGTATTCCCCTTCGCGTTTAGTGTTCTATTTCTGCACACGGCGCACCCCGAAACCCTAGCAGCCCGAAGCAGCCTACAGTAAACCCTAAACCCTTACCCGTACCCGTGTCCGGCCCCCCCCCCCCCCGAGTCACCCGCGGAACACTGCGAAACACTGGCCCGTCCCTGGCCATGGATGTGCATGGGGAGGGATGTGTATGGGGATGTGGCAGGTGCCGCGACGTCATGCCGGTCTGTCAGAGAAGCGCGGAACACTGCCGCAGAAGTTACTTTCTTCCCGCTGCGGCCTGTCAGAGCAGGGTAAAAGGTAAGCCGTTGGCCGGCCACCGGCCAGAGCCCGGGCGCACGGGACACAGTATTCAACGGGGTCCAGCAGGGTGCAGTGCGGTCAGGCCATCAATAGCCGCACTGCAAAGGGTGAGAAATAGTGTTTTCCATTTATATATAGATGTATACAAGTGCATCACTCTAAAAAAAATGTGAAAAAACCCCTTGAGGATAGGATAAATCAGTGAGTGTACAGTTATACTGTATGTGCAATGTATTTCTACTTCCACGGCATAGTATCGAAATTGCGGCACTACTGACAAGATTGTGTGCGAGTCTTGGTTCGGCAATTCCCGAGATTCTTCGTTTTCTTCAAGCAGTCGATTCGAGTCATTCGACCTGGCCGTCCGAATTTTCGAGCGAAGAGGACACCATTCGTGCTGCGGATAAATTCTGGCGAAGTTTCAAAATCCAGACCTAGATTGATTGTATTTTCGAAGAAGACGACACATTTTCTGACGGCACATTGTCATGGCGATTAGGGTTTCTATTCACTCTTCCAATGTCGTTGTTCCATTGCTGCCCTCGTCCGCAGGGCTCCAACCTCGTTCAGTTGCAGCTGCGAAGTTCACGAATACGTCTCCGATATTGCAGTTGCCATTGGGTACGTAGCAGCGCAAGATTGTACCAGGGTTTAATTCATCGATTAGGGTTTCAGTTCACTCTTCCAATGTCGTCGTCCCATTTGCTGCCGTCCAGAGCTAGAATGCAACACTTGAAATTTGTCTTAAACCCATGAAAGTGGTGATTTTGACCTTCGAACACTTGTTAAAATCACCACTGTTCAGGGATTTACTTGGGATTTAATGTGTTGCATTCCATCTGTGGATTTCGTCCTGCTGCTCCAATCTTATGATGATCCATCGGTTGCAGCTAAGAAGTTCACGAATAGGTTTTCGACATGGCACTTGCCAGCAACATGTAGCGCCCAAGTGGGTTGTCAAGTTTTAGGGTTTAATGCGTCTAATTAAATTGAGTGTAATTGCGTTATAGACGAGCACTGTATTCCTGTTGCTTGCGCAAGGTGTGGAAGGTCCGCACTGTGGATGAGGCTTTTTGAATATGTTGCACTTTTGGAATGACCTTCGGTAGCTCTTTTGAATGCCTGTTGAATGCGCAGGCAGGGGTGAGTGCCGGTGGACTTCAACGCGGCCATGTCACAGACGCCCCCTGATTTGCATGTCCACTAATGGCAAGCCCTTAAACGGAAACTTGAATGGCTCCAGCGAGTCATTTCCGGCTTTCGATAGTTTTGAGCAAGCCGGTATAAAGCCACTGGGCCAAGGCTGGGATCCGTGGAAGCAATCGGGCGGGTATTCTGGCTCCGGTGCAGGCGAGGCTGATACTTCTGTTAGAAATTCAGGGGGTGAGACGTCAGGAAGGGACGATGTTGACACAGTGCTTAGAAAGACAGGCAACAACAAGTATGGTGTCGTAGGAAATGAAGGAGACGAACCTTTTCGAATTCTGACAAATGGAAAGAAAGCTTATCTGGACGAATTAGATGTTTTGACTTTACTGGTTCCACCGCCGTTTTTGAAACCTATGTCGACTATGAACAACTACAATCATGCAGCCTTTTTGTGGTAAGCATGTATCTCAACAGTTTCCTTATGTGAATCTGTTGGACATATCCTTCATGTAGCAGATTGCCAGACGAGAGTCTATTTTTTTTGGTGGATTTTGACTTCTTGGAGAGGTGTAGGAAGAAAATTGCAGCCATTCCAGAGGAGCGAAGGCATCGGTTGCTTGACTTGTTAGAGCCCAGGTAAGCTGACAGCTGCAATTTTCCCCATGGTGTCCCAAGATGTTGCATTCTTTGCGATGCCTGCTGTCAGCTTAGACTTCTGTATTGTATGGTTAACCTGGAGCGTTGGAAAGTTGGTAGAATGGTACGTGTTACCTGTTGTGTTGCAGTTGTGATTCAAGCTTCAGCTGTTGTAATCGATTCTCTTGCAGGGTTCTTTCTCTATTTTAAGCCATTATCAGGTCTCTGCTCGTTATGGTAGCAACAATGCTCGTTTGTGTGCAAAGCATTACGAAATGTTGTTGCTGCTCTGCTGAACTTATGATTGCGCAAGCAGGCACATAACAGCAATGTGGAAGATGGCAGAGCTCAGATATGAAGATCCAGGGCTCTATCTGCAGAATCCTTCACGATTTCTTCATAGTCCAGCTGTAAGGCCTCTTCAGCCCACAATCTGGACGGGGCAAGTAAATGAAGGTGAATTTCTAGAGTGACGTAGGTATTGGTTTTCAATCGATTCCAAATTATTGTGCAACACAACTGTGGCGTAGAAGGTTTGAACTGGAACTCTTTATCTGTATTCCTTTGAATAGCCGTGGCCCAGGCGAAGCTTGGATGCCACTTCAAAATTACTTCGGAATGGGCTGACTGTTGGAGTTGGGTGACTTTGTCGATGCCAGTGCCTTGGATTTTCAACTTCTTGAGCCGGTTTAAAAAGGTGAGTTTGAGTAAATTGAAGATCATCGTGAGTTCATTGGGTTTTCCCTGAAATTCTTTCTGCATGTTGAAGCATGTTTTGATTTTCTCTGGAATTCTTCCTGCATAGCATGGTTTACTCGGGCTCTTAGGGTTTACCATTTTCTTCTGTGTGTGATATCCGTATGTGGATGGAACGTGCAGGCCTTCTTCAACAGTGGAGATAGAGAGTTGTATGGCAGGGTAATCACAGGTGAGATGCTAGCCGTGTGCACGTGTCTGCGTGCACATTGTGAAATTTTCACATTTTCAATGCATTTGTGAACTGTTATGGTCCTATGCGGAGTGCAGAGTCATTGTTGACTTTTAAAATGTTGTTTACCCGGAGAGGAAGTTTTGGAATCTGTCGTAACTGGACACTCATAATGTACTGCATCCGTAGGAGGCTCTCTGCTGGAGGGGCTTGGGAATAGAATTGCCCCACTTTATTTCCAAGTCAGACCAATGAAGACTGTGGCAGCCACAAACGAGCAATGCGACTTTGCACTCTCTTATGATGAAGGACACTTGGAATTGAAAAATGCTGTACCGAATGCATTTCCACAGCCAGGTACTCTTCAAGTTATTTTTCTGGCACTACAGTACCTTACACATCTGGTAATAACAGAAGAAGATGCCTGTTCGATGTTGTAGAATTTGGGATCAGTGCTGCTTGTTTAATTAAGCACATCGTGAATGATGGTTCTCTAATTCTGTGATTTGGCTTATGACAGGAAAGCATCCGTGGCCCTTCGGGAAAGAGTTCTTTGACTATATTCGTGTTGTTGGGCCGGGGGTTGTAGTTGGACAATCTTGGTATGGACCATTACCTGATAAGCAGAATCCAAAGAATCGTGGCGTAGGTCCTCGTAAGTATCTTGGTGAGTTTGTATTGATTCAAAACTATGAGAAGCAAATTCCATGATATGTGGCATGAAGCATACATAATACCCAAGTCATTAGACGTAGCGTTGTGAGTTTTCCTCTTAGAATTAATGAGCGTGCTCATATTCAAGCAAGATAATAACAAGCTCCAGGAAAGAGAAAGGAGGCAGCATTGTCAGGTGTTTATTCTATCTTGTGAAGTTTTATGGCTCAGCAAACAATTTTGAACTTTCGATTTGGAATGGATTTCCTTCAATCCATGTGTACTTCACGGTTTGCTGTCTCTCTCATATGCAAGCACAGTATCTGATTACCGGTAGTCTTCTCTGGCCTTTAAATCCACCTCTGACAGATGTTCATGTATCACCAAGTGAAAGTTCTTTGTCTGTGAAGCCCTGGTCTCCAACTCAATACAACCGATGGTGTAAGGTAGGAATACCATAAACCGTGCCAGTACTACAAACGGTTTCAATGTACCTGCTCTTGTCATTTCAAGGCATAGATGATGAGCAGGTACATTGAAGCTGTTTATGGTATTCCTTGATGAGTTCACAATGTGGTTTTAGTTTTGATGGCAAAGTTTGTTGCTGAAAGCTAAACAGATTTGTCAATAAAAGTAAAAGTAATGTATTTTAGGAACTTTTAGATATTCGTGGAAAGATCTATCGATGGTAAGGTAGGACAACCCATTCCTGACCTTGTACCCAATCTTAGGGGAAAAGCTCACTGGAATTTTTTTTTAATCTTAATCTTGTTTAGAAGATTATTAAAAAATACTCTAAAACTGCCATTTCTAGTGAAGAGAGCTATGATGAAAAAAATATACTTTTTTTTGCATATTTAATTGTAGGATCTTGCATAACTTGTATGACAATGGAGTTAATGGTAAAAAGTGTGCAATGCGGGACCAAGAGTTGGAGTTTGGGAAAAACTCAAGACAAAACTCCTTAGAGTACCTAAGTTGGGGTTTGATGGAGTTTGGTGTTGTGTTTTTTTCGTACTATTTGTAAATAAACCTTCCTCTAACACTTGTTTACAAACACAAGACAAACTTTATGATTAACTCTAATATGTGAAAAAAAATTAGAAACTTTAACCATTTTGATCGTAAGATATTAGTATTCAGTGGAAATGCTCCTTGTGTTTTACAAAAGAATCACGGGCCTTTTTTAGAAACAGAGGTAGTAAATAAATATAAATAAAAATTGAACTGAGCAACCTCTTCATTTAATTTTTTTGCATTAAAAGGTTTTGAGGTTTAATTCTTTATGGTGGAAAATTGAGTTGAGAATTTAAAAAGGAATTTTTTTTAAACAAAATTGATTTAAAGATTGATGTAAAAAATCCTATATAATTTGTTAATTCCTATAGGATTTAACAAATCTTTATACAATTTAAATCTTATACAATATCTTCTCAAGAAGATGCCTTAACCCCTCAAAGCCCAAGGCCTTTTTGGATTCAAAAACACCATTGCTTTTGAAGTGATATAGATCTACATGTCACTAAGTTATAGAAATTTCAATTGCACAATCTTGTATTGAGCGTGCTATAGATGACATCAATCAAATTTGGAGTCATTTAGCTAGATAGATTGCAAGATTATAATGTTCTAGTGTTAAAAAATGATGCTGAAATTTTCCTAGCAACACATTTGGAGGTGAAATTTGATTCCTAAATCTACTCAAATGAAAAACTTTAAACTGTAGAGTGCTTCAAAACCAACATACAAACACATTGGTGATAGAAAATATCATTCAATTGACTCTTTGTGTTTGCAAAATGACTTTGAAATGTCAAAAAATAATAAGAAAATTTGCAAAAATTACATCTAAGGCTGAACCTCCTTCTATTAAAATGCTTCTTAGCCACTCATAACTTCTTGGATTGATATGAAATTTTTGTCATGTAAACTAGACTAGTATGTTCAACTTTTTTTTTTAAATTTATTAGAAACGGGCAGTGTATGAAGAAAAAACAAGCCACCAAAGTTCACTGTAATCCAATAATGTTGGGATTTTGAACTTCAAATTGCTCCTAAACTTCAAAACAACTTGGATTGACATGAAAATTTTACCACAATAACTAAACTTCAAGGGGAACATAATCCAACAAATTTTATTGGAAAAAAACATTGGATGAAGGAGACACAAGCCCTCAAAGTTGCAGTCATCAAATGTAGTTTGGTGAACTCAAAATGAACACATGACTAACTTCGATTGGCTTCCAAAAAATTAGAACTACATCTTATATTGATCTGAAAATTTTACCACACAAACTAGAAGAGAGAGTGCAAATTTTCCAACAAGTGTTATTGAATTTGTACATTGTGGATGCAAAAGTTACAGCACTTTGAATTGGACTTGAAACTATGTGAGGACACTTTTGGTTCCCTTTGGCGGTGAGGGGTTATATGAAAAAAAAAACTGCTCCAAACTCAATATTGCATGAATGATTCTAATAAGTAAGTTACGTGATCTCTGCAGGGGATCATGAATTGGACTGCCACAAAATCCAATAATGAAACTCTCAACAGAAGTGCAAATGACGTCACTTTTCATACGGAATTTCAACGAAAGCTGAAATTAAGTTAGTGACGTCGCACACTATATCCGTCCCTTTGGCAACGTGGGGCACTGTCAGAGTGACACCTCGTAAACTCCGGCCCGCCAGGAAAATAGTTGCCCGGTCAGTCAAATACAGGACAAATTAATTCTCGTAATTTGGGGATTACGCGGGAAATCATCCTGCGAAACAGGTGATTACGGATTTTTCATTCGTTACATTCCTCACCCGCCGTCTTTATCATTCGAACGATTTTTTTCTCATCCATCTGTTTTTCTTTATCTCTGTGTTACAACATGCTCAAATCTGGACCACGACCAGGGCAGCCCATTTCAGAAATTTACAGAAATTATAATTTTAATCGGAAAATCGTAATTTCACTTGGGTTTGATTTGTGAATCAAGCACATACTGTACCTTTGAAAAATCAATGTGTCCCTCTTGCAATTGGCCCCAAGATATTCAGATTGCTAGTTTGCATGGTAATAGGCTTGTCAACCTCAAGGGAAGCCTTGTCAACTAGGGAAAGCTAGAACCATACAAGTAACAACATGTCACTCATTATTATTGACCAAACCATAATGAGAGATAAAACCATCTAATCATCACTTCAAGCATTCTCATTGCCAAGTTCTGAAATGAAAGCGTATTGAGTTCTTCCTATGCAAGAAAAAATGTGACCAGGGTGAACTGACCCCCTCGCTCATCTTCCCTAAGTCATTCCAAGGATGCATGTAAAAAAAAAAGACCCTTTATTTTGTGCTTAATTAATTTATCTTCTATACCTCTCCTAACTATAGCTGAGGGAGGCAACCCATTCTTGATCATCCCCCATTCTAACAATATAGAGTATTTTCTTTCCATGCATGAAGAAATGAATAGTGATCAATTATGGTGCAATTCCTGGCACAATTATGACGCATTATGATTAGCTACAAATATTACAATCAATTCGTGGTGAATTTTGCAACCAGTCCTAGGTTGGAAATTGGAAAGTCTATATGACCAATACAGGTTGAACAAAATCTTCAGCTAAAAAATTCACAATAATTATGTTTCAAGAAATAAAAATGTGGAAATTTATGGAAACTTGCCGAATTCTATTTTTGCACATGGAAAAATTTCCCCATTGAAGAACCTACATATACATGTAACAACTTATGTGGTCAGAAATAGGTTACCTACCTAACTGTGGGGCCTCTGATTGCAAATATGGGTTCCAAATTTCCAAATTTTATCATGGGTGACAATAAAAAAATTTCAGCGTTTTTCCCACGGGTAAAATCAGAGGGAGTGTTCCGTCACCCCGGCCCAAATAGTGTGACTCCGGATGAATCCGTGCCGTTACCGTGCACTGAATCCACCTCTGCAGCTGAAGTAGCTGAAGTTGCCGGAGAGCCGAGCTGCATGTTCCTCTCGCATCGCGTCGTTCCGTTTGTGGTTGTGTGGCTGCGCTCACTTCGTCCCGCGCGCGCGCATTGGCAACTACGACTGGCGCCCCTCTCAACGATTTGCATTCATCAGTGCAAGTAACTTAGTTTCAAATATTTGCGCGAGAAGCCGAGAACCCAGGTTTGTGGGGGGTTGCATCCGCGAGCTTCACCATGGCCGCCATGGCCACAGCGACGACGCTCCCCGCCATCCCCTGCTCTTCGTCTTCGCAATGGCACAGGACGCCGTCTTCGGACCCCAAGAGCGCGCGCATGGTCTCCGCAGCATTGGGATTGGGCTCCTCGTCTTCGTCGCTGCATCAGCAGCGTCTCGTCGTTTCGTCGCGACCGTGGGACACTACTCGCAGCAGGCGTGGGAGCTCCGTGTCCGTACAAGCTGTGTCCCGTCCTGCGGATAAGCCGCGGTTCATCCAGCACAAGCAGGAGGCGTTTTGGTTCTACCGCTTTCTGTCCATCGTGTACGACCACGTGATCAACCCGGGGCATTGGACGGAGGACATGCGGGAAGATGCGCTGGAGCCTGCGGATCTGAATGACCGGAACCTGGTGGTGGTGGATGTGGGGGGCGGCACGGGGTTTACCACGCTGGGAATCGTCAAGACCGTCGACGCGAAGAATGTCTCCATTCTGGACCAGTCGCCGCATCAGTTGGCGAAGGCCAAGGAGAAGGCGCCGCTGAAGGAGTGCAAGATCATTGAAGGGGATGCCGAGGATTTGGTCTTCGAGACGGACTACGCGGACCGCTATGTGTCTGCTGGAAGGTACGCTTGCTTTCTCTTCAGTCTGGGTCTCACAACTGAGGCTCAATAAAATTTCTTGTGCATGAATCTTTTCTTGGATGGATTTTTTTTTTGCACGAGTGTTTGGAGGGTGTAATTGGAGGTGTAAACTTGTATGCTCAATCTGAGCCCTTAGATTTTAAGCTGGATAAGTTGACGTGAATCTGGATAATTTGACATTTCTAATGTCTCTTACTGCATTGTTGTTATAGTTACAATTCACTAGAGGTCGGTTGTAATCTTCTAGAGATCCGGTTCTTATCTTCTTTCGGGAATGAATTTTGAGCAGATGTATTAAGAGTTGGGAATTCATTAGCTACAGTCTAGTCTTGGGGTAGCTTCTTTTCTCTTTCAGAGTTTCTCCTTCCTTCTTTCTATTCCTTCTTTGAGAATTGATTGTTGTTGTTTTCATTGAGGGGAATGTGTACATACTTAAACCTGAGGTTTTAGAATTTCTCACCTGCTGGTAATGGTGTGTTGGGATGAGTGGCGCGTAGGGAATAGTATCCCCTGAAATGTACATTGTGTCCAGAGAACATTCATTGGATGTCTTCTGAGTACCACTCCACTCGGCTTTCCTTCGGTTATATTGAAATTGGGCTAACTGCGGATTTGAATCTGATGAAATTTTGCATCACTACCTGGTTTAATACATGTTTCTAGTGCCCATTAGACAACGATGTCATTATGCCACAATTTTGTCTAGCATTTGGTTCTTTTCTTCTAGAAATCCGGTTCTTATCTTCTTCTTTCATCAATTGTCCGGAATGATTTTCACAGATGCGTTAAGGGATGGACTTTCGATTCGGGCAGGGCCTTTTCTTTTTGTTCATTTTTTGATAATTGGCTGTTGCTAATTCCTGCAGCATTGAGTACTGGCCCGATCCTCAGCGCGGTATTACAGAAGCGTACAGAGTGCTGAAGAAGGGTGGGAAGGCTTGCCTCATCGGTCCCGTGCATCCCACATTTTGGCTCTCCCGGTTTTTCGCCGATGTATGGATGCTCTTCCCTACGGAGGAGGAGTACATCGACTGGTTCACCAAGGCGGGTTTCACCGACGTGAAACTGAAGAGAATTGGACCCAGCTGGTACCGAGGCGTTCGTCGCCATGGGCTCATCATGGGATGTTCCGTTACTGGAATAAAGCCCGAATCAGGGCCATCTCCTCTTGAGGTACGTCCAATATTGGTGGTTGCCAATTTCTACCTCTTTTCTATCAAGGGTATCGAAATGATCGGTTTACACGACATAAAGATATAAATGGAAGTGAATAGCAACTTGTAATCGAAATGGCATAGAAATGATTAGTTTCAAATAATGACATGGCATGGAAATGATCAGTTTTAAACAAATGGTATTGTATGGAAAGGAATTGCAACTTGTAAATGTATATCCAATATGTCGGAGGGTGCTTTCATTGGGCGATTTCTATAGAGCTGTGGAGAGATCACTTTGGGAACTCGAGCCAGTATTGTTAAGATCGAGTTTTTAGATCTATGAATTTCAGATGCAATCATTCTAAGTGGGAGGATATAGACCATATGAATGACAGTAGACAAACCCATTTCTTTTTAATAGCAGGTGTCGATGTCAATGGTTCATTCACTTGTGGATTGAGGAAAAGAACCGACAGCTTACTCCAGTAGCTTGCTGCACTTCTCTTTTCACCAGTGGATTCATTATCCACCTCCAGGAGTTGGAAGATGGTTGATGATTGAGAACATGTTACTCCATATCCCTCATTGTTGGCTTCTTTTACCACCTATAGGATTCACTTATTTCATTCACCAAGCCATCTTCCAATCTTGACTCCTAGAGTTCAGTAGCCATAAACATTTAGCCAAAGTCGTGTTTACATCGATTGCTAATTAAAGGCGAACCAAGTGTATCGGAAGAAATGAGTTTCTGTTGCGAAAAGGAGTGTCAGTGTAGGGACGGGATCAGTTGTCAAACGATGTTTATATCCTCTACACATTAAGTGATATGGTATGGCTTATGAACTTTAACTTTGAAACGAAAATGTTATGCAAACGATCTAAACCTTGGTATATTTGTGATGCTTTGTTGTTTGTTGTGTAACGAGTCTTTTCCTCTCTTGTGATGCAGCTGGGACCCAAGGCAGAGGATGTGAAGGGACCCTGGAATCCATTCTCATTTCTTTACAGGTTCATGATTGGCAACTTGGCGGCATTTTATTATGTCATGGTCCCAATCTACATGTGGATAAAGGACCTGATTATCCCCAAGGGACAACCTATTTAGAGAGCTGTGACTGGTGCACCCAGCCAATAGCACCAATCCCTGCGGATGCTATTTTTGTTCCACCGTGAACAACTAGTGCGTCGGTGCGGGTTTTTTTTTCCATAAGTTAGGGGATTGTACACTTGTTGACATTGCAGTAGACTTTTGATAATCTCAGGTTAAACAAATGATTTCCGTCACTGAGCTAATGTGGCTAATGATTTCTGTAACACTAAAGTTAGCTGAAATGCTACTTAGTACTTGCTCTTTGGAGTACGGGATTTTCATCACGAGTTCCGGCATTCGCAATGTAGACTCTGCTTGCCGGGGATTGTACTATGGGATTTAAGTTCTGGATATTTTTGAAATGGAATAGACTTTCTGAGCGATCGAGCAACCAGTCTAGTGCTTTTAATCTATGAAACGAGCGATATGAAGTACGCTGCCGTTGATGGAAAGAATACTATAATAGCTTTAGAATTCGTGCAATTTTCATCTTGTCGTGTTTCGGGTGTCTCTGCAGAGGGAGATTTGGACATGTGGACGGTTTGGCCGAGCGGTCTAAGGCGCTGGATTTAGGCTCCAGTCCGAAAGGGCGTGGGTTCAAATCCCACAGCCGTCATTTTTATTTTTTGTGGATTTGTTTTTACTTTTACTGCAACTAGGTTACTCCTGCGGTTTTCAACCCTACTACGGTACAGTAGTGGAAATTGAAACTAAATGAGGGACGGAGACACCCAAGCTAGCATCTTGATTTCGAGCATTTGTGGCAGATGAACACTTCGCAATCCTGCTAAGCTTAATTTCAACATCTAGAGGCCTTGCATAATAGGCATGCCAGTTTCCACCAGAATAGGTTACAAGGTTTTGCCTCACAAGCCAGTACGGAATAGTTGTCTGAGGTACAAAACATACGACCAAACATATAAAATGATCCATAAACCTAAAATGAACACATTCACCACACTGAATTTGAGGTCATCCTAACCCACTTCCTCATTGTAGATTATGCAGTTCACCTGAGAGAAACTGAGCGTTACCTTGCAGCCAGTCACCCCAGCCAACAAGGTGTACAGTACAGCAGAAGCAAGCCGCATTTACCAGGTTCAGAATTATACATAAGGAATGGAGTACCCCATTTGTCATGTGTATCTCTTTCTCCTATGCCTTTTGTTAGGGGTGGTTTCTCTTGTACTGATGTTGTTGGTGCAGTGGCATCCGTAGTAAAGTCCATATGCTTGAAGGCTCCTGGTGAAAACACATCTAAGTTACTTGATTCATATTCGTGCTGAGTACTCTTCAATCTTGGCTTAACCCCTAAAGGCCCAAGCCATTTTCTGGCTCCAAAATCACTGAAAACAGCCCTTTCTGCTGCGTTTGTTGCCGAAGTTTTGAAAATACATTTTTTGAAAATGTAACCGTTGGATCTTGAAGTTAACTTGTATGAAAAGATGCGGTAAAATTTTTGTAAGTTTTCACCGTATGGATTGAGAGATATTGGCATTCAAAGTCAAAGTTTTTTTTTTTTTCCCACTGTGCCCCTGAATTTCAGATGCCTTTGACCACCTTGTGTTGAATTTTTTTGCACTATACACCATAGGGTTAAATTTTTTTCTTATAGGTAATGAAGTTAGGCATATGCATACCAGTTTTCAAATTAATCCAACATACCTAACACATGGAAAAAAAACTTGTAATGCCACAATGTCCCAGAAAATGGCAATACACTAGGCAATCTTCAAATTAGTTTTGCCACCACATACTTATAGATATTGAAAATTCAAACGGTGGATAGAAAGATATACTTATACTTGAGAAGTAGAATTTTTTTTTTTGAAAAAAGTGAAAATCTGAGTTTTTTATAAGTGACTGAAGTCTGCAGTGGCCTCAATACAAGTTTCTGGACTGGGCAACCCTTGTACGAAGGGAAACAACCCTCCCCTCCTCCCACTCTTTTTATCACTACTGCTGCCCCTGCACAGTCAAACGGTAATTCTGCTGCCCCAACTGCCCTGCGAATTGCTCTGATGGTAAACAACATCGTAACTTCTACAAATCATGTCGAATTTCTATGAAACACATATGTACGTGAAGCTCGTGACGAACTACATGCTCACAAAAAGTTTCAGAAAATCACATCAAAAACCCACATTCAAGGAACTTACCCGAAATCCCAAGTGTCCCCCGAGGGGACTTTGGGCCTTTAGGGGTTAAGTTCTTTTTCTTAGACTTCTTCCAATTTGTCCCTGCCAATGTTGCTACATCTCAAAGTTCCTATGTCATTGATCCAAATTTGAGTCAATGTTGTGATTGGGGTATTGAAACATTAGTAGGGTGAAATACCATAACAATGTTGAAACATTACGAAACATATCAACATTACATAACAATTACTATTCAAATGTTTTGTTGGTATTATGTCAATTTTTAATGTTTCAACATTGTAATTTGTAAATGAGCTATTGAACAATGTTATTCAAATTTCACTTGTTCCATTATTGAAACAATGTTGTCACATTCAATGTTATTCAACATTTTCTTGTTCTTCATTCAAACAATACTAGATCAAAAGTATTGGAACAATACCACCTCAAAAGTAGTGAAACAATATCACCTCAGAAGTAGTGATAGTTTGTATTTGGAATACATGTCAATGCAACATTTTGTTGACAAAATATTCCTTATTTCCCTCAAATAAAATAAGAGAGCCAAAATGTGCATGTTTACATTTTATGTCCAATTTTTTAAATCTTGTACATTGAAATGTTTTGGAGTAACAAGCTCTGGACACTTACAAATTGAGTACGTTACTGGAACGGTTTGAGCGAAACATACGAAGTCTAAGTAGAATTACTGTAGTCTCATTTACTGTTTCATTGTTCACAATCCCCAATCCCTGGATCATTGTCTCTTCAAAATGCTTCAATACACGAAGACTGGCAAGGTGACTGAGCACATGAGAAGTGACAAAGCACAAGTGCATCCAACAAAACTCTTCCTCTTCATCGGTTGCAGAGACAGCGTGATTTGGGCCACGATGTTGGCTAGACATGGAAACTTGCCCCTGCACAAACTTGCCCCTGCACAAACAACGAATCAAGTCACATTGTTAACCGTTAAAGCAGCAAAAGGAGTATATGTAAGTGACTGGTCTGGAAGTATAAGTTGGAAACTACAATCTTAATACCCGTTGAAGTCCAGAGATTGAGTAACTGAGATTTTCAGTCAGACTCTTTTGATTCAAGTGCCTGAAATGAATCAGACATTCTACAACTTCCTCTCTTTTAATGCTGCCATCCCTTCCTCTTCCGTTGTAGCTGCCAAACATATTCTTGTGCTTGCTGTCACGAGCTCCAGCAGCAAGTCAAGCACTATTCCAAGTATTGGTGTCCTGAACACTTTAGGACTACAAGCCAATAGGGTGAGAGGCTCTAGTTGCAGGCCGCTTGCAGAGAGAGATAAGTTGAGGATCTTTGACTTTTTGGGAATACAATGCACTCTCCTTGCTTCCAAAAGAGGTTAGGCCATTAGAAATTCCTGTAGGATCTCGTAGGCTATTCACAAGCAAAGGTGTGAGGTATTCCTTAGCAGCTGCTGGTAGCGATCGCCACCATGAGCAGAACGCCTCTTGTAAGAGGCGCGAACACTTAATATCCATAAGGAGGGGAACAAGCTCTTTGTCCGACACTTTCGCACCTAGTCCTAGCTGGTTTTCATTAGTATTGACCCCTCCCAATCTCGTTGGGATGCCATTCTGCAAGCTTGCAACGAAAACTACTTGACTGATGCAAATTTAGTGGCTACTTTAGCATTCTCGTATAAATTCTTGCTACAACAAGCGGTAGAAGTCATTTCACCGTTAAGCATCTCGGTCACTTCATTGTACAAAACAGAATAATTGAAAACTACTTGACTGATGCAAATTAGTGACTACTTTAGCATTCTCGTATAAATTCTTGCTACAACAAGCGGTAGAAGTCAGTTCACCGTTAAGCATCTCGGTCACTTCATTCTACAAAACAGAATAATTGAAAACCACTTGACTGATGCAAATTAGTGACTACTTTAGCATTCTCGTATGAATTCTTGCTACAACAAGCGCACGTAGGCAGATACTACTTTACTTACAGGCTTGTAGGCTTTTAATGTAAGATTTTGTTAACACAAGAATACTCTGTAATGCTCATTCGGGAAGGATTGCCCTTCTCCTTTCTTCATTCAGTATTTAACATGAGCGTCAAGGCACACTTTTCGAGGCAACTGATAGTTTGCCATGCACAGCTTCTAGAAGCTTTCCTTTCTAACTATTAGTTCACTGAGGTTACTAATTTCACATATACTACCTGTGGTGCTTAACTGTTTGCTTCTATTCTAACACTCTCCCTCAAACATTGTGCCGCAGGATGTCTCGATTAACTGCTATCGTGAATTCGATAAAGGAACTATGGGAATTTGCCTTGCGGCTTGATTCCTTATCAATCGTAAGTCGTTTCTTTTAATTTATCTACTACTCAAACTTTGTTTCTAGGGTTTGTTCTATTTTTTGAACTTCTTGCAGATTCAACTACTCATGTTGTTGCCGTGGATAATCTTGGTGGTGGTGATGCGCATCCTCAAGTACTTGATTCGAGTAGTATCCAGCAGTCTTGTAAGTCTTCTGGGACAGAATGAAACCCTAGGACCTAGAGAAACCCTAATACCTGAGCCGGTCATCGTTTTGCGAGAGAGACAGAGTTCTACTTCGACATTTGTTCCTCCTTCCAAGTCCGTAAAGTATTATGCCGTGCAAAATGGATATCGTCCAGGTATCTATACTACTTGGAATGAGTGTAACCAGCAAGTCTCAGGATTCAAAGGTGCTAAGTTTAAGAGTTTTAGGTTAAGGTCAAAAGCTGAAGCGTTTCTGATGCAGAGAAATGATTAGCTGTAGCAGATAGGTAGTCTTTGGATACCTGAGATTTCTCTCAACTTTTCAAAAGTTGTTGTATGGAGAGGCTTAGTAAGTAAGTCTGCTTCTTGATCATATGTCGAAATAAATGAAATCTCCACGCTTCCGTCCTCAACTCTTTCTCTGACGTAGTGAGGCTGTAACTCAATGTGTTTAGTCCTTGAATGCATCACGGGATTATTTGCAAGTTTGATGCAGCTCATATTGTCGCTGAATATCATGGTTGGTCCTCTCTGACAAATAGCTAGCTCTTTGAAAAGTCTTCTGAGATAAGCCAAATCTTTAGCTCCTTCAGAGAGTACTCGATATTCTGCTTCAGTTGTCACGCAAGGCATTCAAGCTTCCCGCTCATCAGCCGAACCTCCATGCCGAACCTGGAGTCCTGGACCGGAGGTTCAGAGGTTCTGGAACCTTCTCCATGTTCCATGTTCGATGTTCTGTGAGCTTTCCTTCGATCCGTTTCGATCCGTTTCTCTTCTGACGAGATGGAATGATCCGAGTTTGGACGTGAGAATTCCAGTCGCAATGTCTGTTTGCCAATTACGGCTTAGATTTGCAGAATTCGGTATCGATCCCCGGCCTTGGAACGATTCAGCGGCATTCGCTTGCGATTGACGGTGTGTCTCTGTTTGTCGTGAAGTTTTAGGGCGCACACTGCAAATGTAAGTACACAACAACTCTCGGTAAATAAATCAAATGATAGACATTGGCTAATATGATCCGAACACAGCGGCTCTTCCATAAAACATGAATTCCGACTGTGAGTTTGCTGGAACATTAGAGATCGGGAAAGGCGCATCATGCTGTAAGCCCTTTCAAACCTCTACTCCACCAGTGATTTTGCGCTCAACGCATCGCTACCATATTCTAATGCGAGAGGAGACTGACGTGAACAATTCAAAAACGAATTGCCAACACGAACAAGAAGCTTCTAACTTACTGGATGATGAAGGAAGGCACAGCGAAGGGCGAAACTCGAAGCAGCGGTGCCGGTCCTCAATCAGAGAACAGGTTATAGTTTCTTGGGATACCCCTGGATATCAATCCAAGTGGTGGTCTTGCTTGTCCACTCTCCTAGTGAGAGTCCCAACACTAATTTCTGAAGCGAGGCTGTGGGAAGAACTGCGGGGGCGAGGCAAGGCGCCTTCTGCAACCCTAACGTAGTGAAACTCTACTATGCAGGCAAGCAGGCAGGCAGCTCAAGTTCAATCCATACTTGCCTTAAAAATGATAATGCTGCGGTAACAAGAAGCTCATCTCTAAGGACAATTGACAAGTCCCAGACGTCGGTGGAATCTGCAGAAACGAAGACAAGATCAACATGAATAAGAAACTGTTCAAGGCACGGATCCCGAGGTACGAGAAAATTGCTTGAAATGAGAGCAACGCAAGTAGAAAGAGGTGTAGAAAGAAAAACGAATTCACGTTACCTGGTCAGTCCAGATTATAGCAATTGCAAGATTATAGCAATTGCAAGTAGTTTCATAATTGAGCGAGTACGCGGAAGAGAGGAGGCAACGTGAAGAACCTCTGTGTTGTGCTTTGTAGTGATTGGTGATACTGCTCGGATGCCCGTGTCAAGTTTTATAGGCACTCTGTTCGGAGAGGGTGTGAATGCAGACCGCAGGCAATTGAATTCACAATTATTGAGTGGCGAAGGCGAAGGCGGACTCTGCCATTAATGAAGTGTATAGAACTGCTGAATTGATGATTCTGTGGTAAGCTTAGAAAACTCGACTGTGTCTACGGGCTGAAGTTCTTTGCTTATGGCTAGAGGCTGTCAAGGTCTGCTGTGGAGCAAAGGTTATTACTCGAAGCACTGAGGATATTTGTTGCAAACGATATTTTCGGACTTAGTGATGAGGAAGAAGAAGTAGAGGACATCTGGTGCCTCATATGTTCCAGGAAGTAAGGTTATGGCTACAGGCTGTCATGCTCTTCTGTCAAACAAATTACAAGCTATCTCTCAAAAATTGACGTATGTCGCTATTGCAAGATGCTTGGATACAGGACATGCACGCAATCGCACTTCAGTACCTCCAATACCTTCGGGGAAGCCTCCCTACTTCTCATTGCTCCGTTAGAATAAACTACTGTTGAGAGTTGCGTCTTGAAAGGGCCACTCGGAGTATTTACTCGAGCATTTTCGTGTATTATTTATTCTCATTACTTCGTATTGATCCTGTTTGAAGTTTTGCAGGCTTATGAATTACTCGGTAGCTTATATCAACTCTAGTCTGGCACGGTCAGTCATCACGCAGGTCATCACGCAACAGCTTAGGGTCATTGCACAACGACTTAGGGTTTAGAGTTTTCAGCATCATTTTTGAAGTATACAGTTTAGTTTACTTATTGTACTCTTGAAGGTAGGATCACTAGCGGAGAGGATGACTCTGGATTGTTCTTATTGTGGGGCTAATAGATTTCCAAGCTCTCCAGAAAGATGCCTTTGTTGATTATTCCTAATTGATAAGGAGACTCAAGAAGAGTTTTTTTCAAGTAGCCAATTTGTTGAAGACTATATTGATAAATAAATACATGATAGATTATAATAACTCCAATAATACCACATTACCAAAATGTTTTTGAACTCAAGTTTAGTGATATTATAGATTGTTGTTGATTCAATTGTTAGAGAAGCATTGATGCATGTTCCAACACAATGTTGTTTCAACGTTGATTCAAAGTTCCAAAATTTGACATTATATACGACCACAATAATACCATGATATTAATATGTCATTGAATCCAACTTGATCTAGAATTGGATTGGCATTGATTCAACATCCTATCAACTCTCACCATCAATGTATTTGAATAGTACAAGTTGTTACAACATCATTGTAATCTTGTATCAAAAAAATTGTAATAGCACTAACTTGAAACTTTGAGAATATGCAAACAACTTTATGATTTCATCATTAGAACAATCTATATGTGATAAAGTCACTTCCACATTGTATCAACAATTGTTTCAAATACTCCCATGTCAATATTTGAACATGGCCATTGAATCAATAACCTAGTGTTACATAAGAATCAACACTTCTTCAATATACATGAGTATTTTTTTATCAACATTGAATCAACAATCATGTCAAAACAATATTGAATCAATATTGTTTGCCGTGGGTCTTTTTTGAGATGTATGCTTTCCTGCTGTTCTTTATCTGGTGACTTGCGAGTCTCTGGAATTGCTTCTTGTATCTTCTTAAATGCAAAAACTTCTCCGATCTTCTCTTGGAATCAGAGCTCATCGGGAGTGTTGCGCATGTGCGGATCTTCTCTAAAATGCAAAGCTTTCCCCGATCGCATTCAGAGTTCATCATGCCTCGCCCCATCTCCAACGACCACCTTACAAATCTTATACTCCGGAAACACAGGCGACGCCACACACGCATGCCTCTCCGCACAATGCTCATCTTCTTCGCAGAAACACCACTGCTCCAACGCACACCACTTCCCATACTCCGGCCCTCTCTTCTTCACCATCATCTCAAAAAGCTCCGGCTCGAACACCCTGTCTGGGTCATGCTTCTCCTGCAACTCCCTCATCTTCTCAAAGCTCTTCTCCGGGAAATTCTCCCTCACATGGCACTTCGGATGTCTGAAGGTCCTCTCAGGGTTCTGCCCATACGACGGCCGTCCTTTATACTTGCACAGACTCAACTGCTCAATCGTCTCCCACACGGCGGCGTGTTTCCCTGGCTTCTTCGGAGTCTTGGCGGACGCCATGGGGAACCATTCTACAAAAGCCACGTCTTCACTACCCGTTCTGGTGGAGAGAGGGGATGAGGTTCCGGAGCCGAAGCGGAGCACGAAGGAACCAGGCAAGCAGGACTTTCCATGTCCAGGGACGCGGGATGAAACTTCGGAAAGCTCCGAGAGGATGATGCGTTTGACGTCGTGGACCCAAGAGGAGAAGAGGGAGCGTTTGATGGCAAACTCATCAGTGGGCACCACGACGCCGGCGTCGTGAGGGTCCCAATAACAGTTGGGGGAGCATTCGGGAGAGAGCGGGACGCGGTTGGTGGGGAGAGTGGCGTGGGTGGTGGGGTGGTGGTTGTTGTCGTGGAAAATGGGGAGGCGCATTCCCGATTGTGCTACGCTGCATGCCGCTGCACGGGAGACAAGGGGGGCAAGGTTAGCTTCAGACATGAAACGGAAAATTTCAAACAGGACGATGAAGATTGTTACGAGCGATCCTCGTTGCAATTTTCGTATGTTAAAGTTCAGCTTTTCCTCTTGGTCTCACATGAATTTGGAACAACTTGACCAACAAAGAGTGCTAGATGCGAAAAGGAAAAATTCAGACAAGACAATGATGACAGTCACACAAGGAGGTTGTTTGCAATCCCCATTGCAATTTTCCGTGTGCTGAAATTCGCATTTTCCTCTTGCGATCACAAGGAATTTGGAACATCTTGACCAACCTACAGGATTTGGAACAACTGAAAGGGAACCACAGGGAATTTTCTAGGGCTTTACTATTGGTTTCAAGCAATAGTTTGGTAAGGTGAGAGGTAAGGGGTTCTCGTCATGACTTGCTGAAGCTCTGCGGACCAATCGCCCGCCTTCTACAGACAGTGTTGATAAGCGGTTTGTGAACCTCTTAGGCAAAATGGACGGAAATTGGTTGCAACGTTTCTAAAATTATGTTAGTCTTGAGTTTGTTGATCCAAGATTGAATCAACGATTGAGCATCGAAGATTGAAGGATTTTCTCACCAACGATTGGTGATTGAAGAGACGAAATCAAATCTAGAAGGTTACACAAAAGTTACAATCGCAGACAACGCGACCGGAGGTAATGATCCCACATTCCCACGGTGAATCCCACGGTGAATCCCACGACAGAGTGTTTGTTCCGCACGGGATTCTCAGCAAACTCCTTGTGAATTTAAAGAAGCATTCCCAAGCAAGAGGGTTTGCACTCACCTGCATTCAAACCATCCGCGGCCTCTGAGTCATCCGCCACATCATTCCCCCAAGTCGCATGCAACTCACTCATCGCTCCAGCAACGTCACTTCCAATTCCCGACATCAACACATTTGTCCCATTCATATCAAGCGCCGGCACCCCCTCCTCTCCCTCCCCCTCCCTCACAGTCTTATACAAAATGGTTCTGTAAATTCCAAGATCCGGTTGCCAGATCACCATCACAAACTTCGTCTCCTTCGTCGTAACCCTCTCCAACTCTACCACCATCCCCTCATCATCCAAATCGTCTCTCACTTCCACTTCCGTCCTCGACCACGGCTCTAGCTGCAACGTCACCTCCGTCACCACTCCCATCAACCCCAGTCCCCCAAGTAAGCCATCTCCTTCCTCTGTTCCCACATCACTCACCACCACTTCCCCTTTGGCGTTCACCCACTTGAGCTTCGTCACGATTTCAGCAAGAGAGGAGCCTGCGCCATGCGCGGAGGCGGAGATTACGCCCCCAACGGTGAGATTCGCGTACACAGAGGGCGCACCTACTGGTACCGACATGTCGTTTGCTTCTGCCGCTTCTAAAAGACTTAGCAGCGTCATGCCGGCTTCGACTGTGAGCTGGTGAGCTTCCTTGTTGACGTCCACCACACGGTTCATTCTGTGGAGGAGCAAGTTGATTGCTGTGACGGATCCAAGATGCTCCTCTGTGGGTTCCTTCTTCCCGTTGAATTCGAATTCGAACCTGGTGCTGCCGCGTTTCCCCGGGCAAATGAACCCTGACGTAGTGTGCATCCCAGGGCGCGTGGCGCGGATCTTCACCGGGGTGCCCTTGGTTGTGTCCTCCTTGATGAGGGAGCTGATTTCGGCGGTGCTTGTTACAGTGATGTGCAGATCTGAAGTGCATTTGAAGAAGGTGGAAGAAGCGTAGAGCGTCCTGCTGGTGTCGCGGGGCGGCATGCCCTCACTCGCAATTGGGTCCTCGGCTTGGGCTACCACCAGGACTGACAAGAGGTGCAGTAGTGCTGCGATTGCGAATACCATCAACAACGCAGCTTTTCGAGACATTTTGCTCCAAATTGTGGCTGTGATTACACTCAAGCAGCTGTGAATCTAGATACACTCTTGTTCTGCAGCTGTGAATCTAAATACTCTCGGTGTGCAACTGAGAATCTGCACTTTGGTTATGCAGCTGTGAATCTAACTTACACAAATTGTACAGAAGCTCGCTGCTGGAGTGCAAATGTGGGATGCAAATTTATGTCACTCGGGTGACGATGGACAACTGGCCGGGGCATAGAAAGCGACTGGCCACTGCTTTGTCTAAGATTATTAATCATGCTGATTGACTTCATCCGATGAGGTTCAGTTGGACTCAGTTTTTTTTTTTTCATTCTGACAGTGCACCATGCAAGAAATGGAGGATGTTCCCTCCAGATATCGGCCACTGTGCATGTGCCACGACATTGGAGTCTGGCCTCATGAGGCCTAAAAAAAAAACCCTGGTTGGACTTGCGAGACGTTAAGTACCCCCCCACGAACTATTCGTGGGGACTGGGCCCCAGCACTGTTGCGCATCTGGGCTGCCCCAGAAGTTCGACCCCTGGGAAGTTCGAACGTGTTCTTCCCGCCCTCACTTGTCCTCCTTGCTTGCTCTGTTGCAAGTCTATTGCGATCCTTAGTTTTCCCCTCGCCTGAGATTGATCGCCTGAGATTGATGAGAGAGTCAAAGAGAGAGAGTGCGGTGACAACTCGGATGGAAGAACGATGGAGGCATTTGGGTGTTTCCAAATGAAGGTTGCTACGATTTGCAAAGTGAATTCATCTCCATATTAATGGAAAAAGAAAAAGAAAGCATGTCGCAGCTTCCATCTAGACTTCCTTGCTCACTCTTCATCTCAATGAGAAGAAATTAAAAACAGCATGAACTACACAATGCCTTCAATCCTTGCAAGAGGGGCTTGATAATTGATGAAACATAACTGAACCCTAGAATTCAAGCCCAGAAGGTAGGCAACACGCAAAATATGGCCAAATTCAATCCCACATCTTCAAACCTGTCCGGAGCTCATCTTCTTTCGTCATCTACCAGCTCTCCTGTCTGTTGCAAGAGCATGTTCATGTCTGTTTGTTACATGTGATGACCGTTCTCCCTCCTGCTTGTTACGCTATCCTAGTCCACATCGGAAGCCAGTTAATCTCCTTCCATTTGAAGAAAAGCACCGAAGTACTTCTAGCTAGAGATGATGAGGAAAGGTTGAGAGAGCCCGGCAGGAGCTGTGCAACTTGTTGTGCTGCAACTACAAAATGCCCCAAGTGCATTTTGGAAATCTTTCCGAAAAATAGCAATAACACTACACAAAATTCAATCATTAGATGGAAGCCATTCAGAAATGCAGTTGGGTCCTAGCTTTCATCTTGGTGAAAACTTGCTTATGAAGAAATTCTCAAACCCTACATGACCACATCTGGATAACAAATTGCACACTTTGGTCCCGGGGGCTGTGATTATTTCTTACACAACTAATTGTTGTTGGATTGAGCATGTTTCCATTTCGAGGTGGGGTTCAGTTATGTTTCATCATTTATCAAGCCCCTCTTGCAAGGATTGAAGGCATTGTGTAGTTCATGCTGTTTTTAATTTCTTCTCATTGAGATGAAGAGTGAGCAAGGAAGTCTAGATGGAAGCTGCGACATGCTTTCTTTTTCTTTTTCCATTAATATGGAGATGAATTCACTTTGCAAATCGTAGCAACCTTCATTTGGAAACACCCAAATGCCTCCATCGTTCTTCCATCCGAGTTGTCACCGCACTCTCTCTCTTTGATTCTCTCATCAATCTCAGGCGATCAATCTCAGGCGAGGGGAAAACTAAGGATCACAATAGACTTGCAACAGAGCAAGCAAGGAGGACAAGTGAGGGCGGGAAGAACACATTCCAACTTCCCCGGGGTCGAACTTCTAGGGCAGCTGCAGCCCGGATGCGCAACAGTGCTGGGGCCCAGTCCCCGCGAATAGCTCGTGGGGGGGCACTTAACGTCTCGCGTTGGACTTGTCGTTCAAAAAAGACGCGAGAATCGAGATGGATTCTTTTCAGATTTTTTTGGCACGAGAGGGATTTTTTGGACGGGTGATGTTTTTCTATTGCAATTTATCTTCGGATGTCTGGCTGTGGATTGTGCGACAAATGCTGATAATTTGCGTTTCAAATGTGCCTCATGGATACCGTAAATTAATAGCAGGCTGCAGCTGACGTCAACCTGTTGACTATACAGTAAGGTCTACTTCATTTACGAATTTTTGAAATCGCAGGGAAGGGAATTTCAGATCTTTGAACTTTGACAGCCTCCCGAGGGCTCAAAAATGGGTCTTTGACCATGAAATTTTTACTACAACTTCATCTTTAAGTTAATTATATGTGTGCCAAATTTAAAGACCAAATGATTTACAAAAAAAAAGATATTCAAAATCTCCCAACATGTGTAGCCGTGAAAAACATTTCACTACTGCCAACTTTGACACCCTCCCAAGGACTGAAATTTTTTTTTTTCCTATGAAATTTTTTTCATAGGACCATCTATATGTTGATTACATGTGTGAAAAGTTTCAAGTCCAAAAGACCCCCACAAAAACATATATTCAAAATCTCCCAACATGTGTATTTGTGAAACAATTTCACTACTACCAACTTTGACACTATTTCAAGGGTTGAAAAATTGTTTATTTACCATAAAAATTTTATGATGAAATCATCCCTATGTTAATAACATGTATGACAAATTTCAAGTTAAAAATATTCACACAAAAAAAAATATGCCAAATCTACCAACATGTGTAGTTGTGAGAAAAATTTCACTACTACCAACTTTGACACTATCCCAAGGGCTGAAAAAAACTCATTTTACTATGAAATTTTTGGCATGAGATCATCTTTATATTGATAAAATGTATGCCAAATTTCAAGGTCAAAAGATTTACCAAACAAAAGATATTCTAATTCTACCAACATGTGTAGTTGTGAGAATGATTTTCTACATTCATGTGAAAGTTTTAACCCAAAAAATTTCACTATCCCAAGGGCTAGAAATATTTTTTCTCACAACTACACATGTTGGTAGAATTGGCATATTTTTTTTTTTAAATCTTTTGAACTTGAAACTTGGCACCCATGTTATTAACATAGAGATGGTTTCATCATAAAAATTTCATGGTAAATAAACAATTTTTCAACCCTTGAAATAGTGTCAAAGTTGGTAGTAGTGAAATTGTTTCACAAATACACATGTTGGGAGATTTTGAATATATATTTTTGTGGGGGTATTTTGGACTTGAAACTTTTCACACATGTAATCAACATATAGATGGTCCTATGAAAAAAAATTCATAGGAAAAAAAAATTTCAGTCCTTGGAAGGGTGTCAAAGTTGGCAGTAGTGAAATGTTTTTCACGGCTACACATGTTGGGAGATTTTGAATATCTTTTTTTGTGTAAATCATTTGGCCTTTAAATTTGGCACACATATAATTAACTTCAAGATAAAGTTGTAGTAAAAATTTCATGGTCAAAGACCAATTTTTGAGCCCTTAGGAGGCTGTCAAAGTTGGCAGATGTGAAATTCCCTTCCCTGCAATTTCAAAAGTTCGTAAATGAAGTAGACCTTATTGTACATTGACAATGAATTCCATTCAAGTTCAACACAATGTTCAACAACTTCTGTCATAGCCGGGCCTCTATAGTGGATACACTTTAGCCAGATCCGCAGCAAAATGTCTCCTAAACCCTCTCTGAGCCCTGGATTTGTCACTTGGATTTCAAGTTGTTGTTTTTGCTTTTGCTTAGTTTTAATAAAGATTATAGTTAAAAAAAACCTAAAGAAAGTATTTGCATTGTATTTGATAGAAGTCCCTACAAATACACTGAGTTATTCTTAAAGATTTGAAAGTTAGAGAATTAGGCACCGTTGGCCAAAGTGGTAGTAAGACTCCTAAATTAGAATATACTAGGACTAACCTCTAAGTACACGTGACAGAACATAGGTTTATAGGAGTTAGTAGTACATGATAGAAAGTGTCCTATTAGTTCTAGAAATTCATATGGATGATCCACATAGAAGTCACCATCAATTTTGAGGAAACTGTAAGAAGTTTTTTTTGCATTGTGCTGATAAAATTTAAACAATACAAGGAGCACGCAATTAAAATTGAAGAGAGGTGCTTTAGCATAAAAACATGCCAGAAACTCAACGGTAAAATTGATTTACCCAAATCCCAAATAATTCTCCTCTAGAGAAATTAAAAAGGAGGTATGAATTTTATTCTTCCTATGAATAGTGCAAAGTAAAAATATAAACTTGCACTTGATATTTGGTAGCTTCCTAGAAGTTATTCAAAAAGTTTCAAAATTTTCTGAATTGTAGAAGATGACTCTAAAGAATATAGTTGTGGAATTCCTTGATTGAATCTTGATTCACAGATTACAATTCTTTACACTAATTCCACTTTATTCTAATTGATATGCTTTTGATAAAATTTGAATTAGCTTTCTATACACTACAAGAAAAAGGGGGGGTTTAAGTGTAATTTTAAGTATAGTCCTAGACATAAGATTACAAGTAATGACCTTTAAGGAGATTCTTAGTAAAAATTTATTAGAAATATATGTGTTTCCCAATAAAATTTTGCTAAAAATCTCCTAAAAGGTCATTACTTATAATCTTATGTCTAGGACTATACTTAAAAACGCACTTAAAACAGCCCTATTTCTTGTTGTGATATTTTTATTTATTTTTATATTTTTTAAGCCTTTAATATATATAAAAATTTAGGCAATATAAAAAACATGTATTGTTTATGGTAGATAAATACTACTATTCAAATTTGTTCTATTCAATCAAGCCTCTTTACACTAATTGGATGAAATTTGGATGAAGGTGGATGCACAATTGGTGACAACTACACTATTGGAGATAGTTTGAAATTAGTGCACGCCACATAATAGTGGTTCCAACTACAATGTTTTGAACCTATTTATTAGCGCGCCTTGAAAAATTGGATGATTTTAAGATTAGTGCAAGTTAGTGACAATACTATGAGATTCACTAATAAAATTAACTTGATTATATATAAACTAAATTTGATTTTTTATTGGTAATGAATGATTGTTTACAATTTTATAAATGACTCCTAAATAATACAGCAACAATCCTATACAAGTCACAAATAAAATATACAAGTGTCTATATAATTGGAGACACAAATGTCCATTCCTAAGTGAGATCCTTTATTACATAGTTAATTCTTGACCAAATTCAAAACTAACTACATATTCTAAAAATTACAAAAGAGAGACAAAAGCTCTTAAATTTTGAAGAGTATCAAACAAAGAGAATTAATTGTAAAAAAACTTAGAGATAATAAATCTCAATCATAGTTAAAAGGTTCTAGAAGTTGTTTTAAATCTACTACCAATCTATTACTAATCTATACTCAATCTACAAAATGCTTGCTTGATTTGAGGCACTTTTAGGTTCTAATCTAAAGGACCAAGGCACATTTTTGACAGAAATTGTCAAGAACTGCCACTTTTTAGGGCAACAAGAAAAAAATGGAAAAATAAAGTTTAAGAAAAAAATTCAATTGTAAAAATTTGTACTAGACTTCTCTAGGAATGTGTAAAAAAAATTCCAGAAACTTTGACCGCACAAATTGAAAGATTATAACATTTGAAGTTAGGAGAACAAGTTTTTTTTCAACCTTGCTCGACAAGGTCAACAAACTTTAACTCCTTCTAGAATGAGATTTTTACACTACACTTGGTTAATTTTTTTGACATTTGCATCTTGTATCATATAAATTACATACCTGCCAAATTTCAAAAGTTGATGAGCATTTTTCCAAAAGATTTTTCAAATATTCTCAAATTGCCCGAACTGCCCCAAAAGTTCAGGGCAGCATAACTTTTGATCCGGGCACCCAATTGGGAAAAAAAATAGATTTTCAGCAAGGAGGTACATGTTTATACATTGAGTCCAAATTTCATGAACATCCGACCAAAAATGACTTTGTAGGAACCTACTAACCTGATAGTTTTTGCGTATGCTGAACGAACACTTGGTCCTTTAGGAGCTAAAGAGCAACCAATTGAAAACAACATTGGTGGATGTTGATGAGCATGGAACATTCCTTAAGAGTTGGAGGTCCAAAATTGTGCTTGGCACATGTTAAAAGGATGGTAGAGCAATAGTCTATACCTCAATTATTTTAATAAATTATCCCCATTTCAAAACTTCTAGAATATAAAGTTAGTTTATAATTTGGTGAAAAATTGATTGTGTAGAAAAGATTAAAGTGAGAAATGTATCTATTTGTCATTGACTCTTTATCATAAGGTTGATTGACGACAACAAATTATGCGAGTATTCTCAACAAGTTATCTAAGTGTTTGCATTACATACGACCTCAATTGGCATACATAGAATTCTAAACAACTTTCATAATTCCCTAACCCTTCAAGTTTCAATTCTCTACCTTAGTATACCATATACTAAAGTAAACAAGAAACTACACTACAATAGGCTTTGCTTTGTCTCAATTGCACAAGCTTGCTTTTCAAGTAAGGTAGTTGCTTAAACATCCTCATTATAGCTTTTCTAGATGCAAAACCTCCTCCCCTTTGATCTGGAGCCAATGAGATTTCTCACATGTAAGTTACAATTACTAGTGTGCCTTGTGCCGTTGCCTTAGTCAAATAAAGTAAAAATAATTTTCTAACTTTTTAATTCATTAAAACTTTGAAATTCAATAACTTTCACATCATAGTGTGAGAGGTTACGCTCTTGGCACGAATAGAAAGGTGTATGCACAAAGGAGTGCAAGGGTTTTGTTTCATGGTTTTTGGACATGCATTGTAAAAGTTATGGTTTTTTCAAAATAAAAGATAATTTAATTCAATTTTTTAATTAAAAAAAATCCATAACTTTCACATCATAGGTCCAAACGCCACAAAATAAAGTTCATGCATCCCTCCCCGCCAAGAGCTTTCAAGCAGTACCAAGTGCGCTATTGAATGCCTCAATAAATAAATAAAATATGGCACCTAAATATAGTAAAAAATCCATACTAATTTAAAGTATAGAAGGACTATAAGTGCAGATTTTGAACAATGAATGAGTGGAAATACATCTCAAACTCAACGAAATGCATCTTTTCATCCATCAATTTTTTTGAAGATTCTTGTATTAATTCTTTATCATTTGTACGGTATGGATTATAAAGATTTTGCTTTGCAAATATTCTATTATTCAAAGGGTATCGGTAGATAGCCTCAAAAAGTAACTTTTTAGTTAAAAAAATGACCATTCAAAAACAACTTGAATCAAAAAATAAAATAAAAATCTTCAAATATCACTATAATTAAAAGTTAGAAATTTGAATCCCTACCTAGTGCCCACCCCAAGATCAAAGCTTCCCGAATAAACACCAGGCACAAGTGACAACCGACGAGGAAGTCCGAGCCAAATGGAACTAGATACGAACCCTAGTCGGCGTTGCCCACCATCTGCAAATCATCGGCGTCGGCGTCTGTGAGATGAAAGTTTATCTGCAAATCAACGAAAGGTGAACGAACAGAGGATGACAGGGACAACCTCGAGATGAAAATCTTGCAACGGCCTCGCCCACCATCCACTTGTCATTTGGATCCCACCAGGGCACGACTTGGACATCATCCAGGTCCCCGTAGGGTATCATCCACTCGCCGTTGTATTTAGATACGATCCTGAACGTGCCCTCTTCATCTCCCTCAACTTTGACGTAGGATCCCTTGTAGGATCTGCTTTCCCTGCTTTGCCATCGCCATTTCCAGTGGCTCGCAAAAGTCCATTTTTGTAGTATGGATTGGATGCAACAACTTAAGTCAATGAGGCCCAATTCAGACCAGGACGTCCGGTGCCACCGAACAAGGCATAAGGCATTTTCATTGGCCAAAGATCGGATTTTGTCCACTAGAGCATTTACATTCAAACGGACATCTACTTGAAGTAGTGCCTTGTCATCAGTCATCACCTACTCTCGCCAAAACTCAAGATGGAGTCATAGTTGTAGTGGACAAATTTGGAGGTGATCCAAATTTTGTCCGGTGGACAAAATGGGTTTGTTCAAGAAAGAAGGAGTTGTGAAAGAGCTTCTATGGAATAATAATGCAACTGCAAAGGAGCTATTTCAAATATAATTCAACCGGATGTCCGGTTCCTAATGTGAATCCATGTACCGGATGGACAAAATCCATAATGACATGGTAGTTTCCCTCCTAAGTAGTAGTGGACGAAGTAGTGGACTAAGGATTTCGTCCACTACCACTGAAGTAGTGTATTGTTGACAGTAGCTGTTAGGGTCTACTTCAAGGTTTTGTCATGGCTTTTTTGTGGCGTTGTGTATTCTGTAGATTGCTTCAATCCTCGGTTAGGGTCTCATGGTTGTATTGCGTTGTGAATTAGAGCCTAAAGTGATAAAACAGGTTAGCTTGCGGCTAAGTGAAACAGAGTCTCGCTTAAAGCAGAGACCCGTGAAACAAGAGTAGATTGTTGTGAAAAGGTTGGAAGATTTGTGTTTACAGTTGGATTTAAGGCGCCAATGAGCAATGTTGATAAATGTGAACTAGTACGTCAAAGCACTGTGAGGTTCACTATGCCGAAATCTTTGTTTGTTGAAGAGGCAGAAGTGTGGTGGTAATCTAGAGGATTACTTTCAAGAGCTTCTGAGCAGACTAAAAGATGATGCTTCATGTTGGAAGATGAAATTTACAGGTAACTACAGGTAGATCCCAAAAAAGTGTAGTCGTCCAAGCTAACTATCATCCTGGATACTCGTGGTAACAATTGTTCCAAAATCTTTGGATTTCTTCAAAGTCGTGGCGATCCAACCCTCGTAACATTTTGTACTTCTCCTTGTATCTTAATATGAAAATAGTGTAGACACTACAAGAGAAAGGGGTGTTTTAAGTAGTGTCCTAGACATCACGTCTTTTAAGTAACGTCTTTTAAGTAAGTTTTTACTAAAAAGATTGTCTTTTTAGTAAAATTTTACTTTAAAACTTACTTAAAAGACGTTACTTAAAAGACGTGATGTCTAGGACACTACTTAAAACACCCCTTTCTCTTGTAGTGGGACGTCCCGCTCATTGACCATGAATTGCTAATCACCGTCCGCCAAATGTTTTAGAGTGACCGCTCTAAGGCATACATCACTCTTCTACTAAAGCAAATAGACTCATTCTTAGTAACAGCATAACCCAATCCAAGATATTAGTAACAATATAACTCCAATTCAAGATATAGAAACCTTGTAAATTTACAAAAGTCAGATGTCAAGCCAAAATTACATTCCCTAGTTCACAGATTCTAGATTCCCTCTTTCAGATTCTAGGTTCTGTTCTAGTATGTTGAATTCATATGGCAATGAAATTCCATTTCATTTTTTTCAAAAAAATAAAAAGGTAGAGTTAAGTACCAACCTTTATAGTTGGCAGAAATGTCAGAGCTCTATTAAGATCACCACCACACACTAATGTCCAGGGAGTACCAACCTTTAGTTACAAGTTAGTCGGTTGAATTCTAGAATTGCCTAATTGAGTTCAAAATCTTTGGAAAAAAATCAATCATTTAAGAGGAAAATAAGAGAATATTCTTTATTTTCTTAAGGCCTAGCCGAAAGTATATTGTAGACAACCAGTTGGTCCACAAAAATGTAGGATCTTAGCCGGTTAAGCTAAGATTTCTCCCCGGACTGTGGTATACACATGTTAATGTAAGGGAATTATGGGTGACCCGCTTCGATTGCAAAATATGTGTATACAATCAAATAATCTCATCCATTAGCTTTAATGCCCCAAATGGATTATTTGATTGTAAGTATCCCTGCGAGAGTACGACAAACATAAATCGGTTATTTACACTGAAGTTACCAACTTGACAAACATGAAACTTCAAACAATTGGAATTCTTAGAGCATGGCCATTGTTGCCCGGACAAATGGGCACGGGCAAGTTTGTATGGCCGGCTCAATACTTTTGCTGCGCATTGTAACTATGGGCCCCCCCACCGTGGGCCAAGCAACTAGCTCAGTAACTCCTCCATTCTGCATGTGCATTGAAGACGTTTTATTTTTTCAAAAAAAAACTAGCGCCTCTAAATCTCATTGGCTCCAGATTCAAGGAGGGTACAACACAGTCAACCATAGAGCTCTGAAAAATTTGTCCATCCATGGGATGCTGAGGGGAAACGGAGATATGTGGCGTGCCTAGAATCAGTCAAAAAGTATGGCGAGTAGGAGTGGAGGATGCCCTACCTCCCGGCCCCTGCCAAACCCACCCCAGCTAGGTGTGGTGAGTGGAGGTGGACATGCTTTTATTTCACCAAAACTGCTGTTACTGAAAATGACAATCGGAATTACATCAACACACTACCAAAACATGAGCATCTTCCATAATCAGATACTAAAAAAACATAATAATTAAGAAGGGAGCACAAGTTTTTGAGATTCATCAAATAATCTTGTTTTTGAGGTTACGAGCCTAATTAGATTATAAGGCTTAGTTTGAATTCTCTTAACTTAAAATTTTTGTACCATAGATTGTCAATTTAAATTTATCATGTTGAAGAATTGAGTTAAGAGTTTGTAAAATATATAATTAACATCCCACTTCCTAATTTTCATTCTTTAAAAAATTGTTAAGTCAAAGTAGGTATGAGATAGAAGGAATAACTAAATTATTAGTAGCTCTAAGATGGAATTGAAACATACTAATTCCAATAGTGAGATTGTTCATGAAAGCAACCTAACCATGTGCAACTTTTTTCCTTGAAAAATTGTTAAAATTGGGTTCGTTTGCGGACCCAATACATTATTTTTTCAAGACTAAATTTGCTAAAATTTTCCACAAAACAAGAAGCTTCATAACTTTCACATTACTTATCTAAATAGAAAGAATCAAATCTTTTCTCACAGAACAAAAAAAAAATGTCAATTTTATGATGGCTAATATAATTTTTGGAAATTTTCAATTTTTTGTTGATATTTGCACTGATAATTTATCTTTTTTGTATTTTTTGTATCAATTATGTGCATTATGAACTCCAGTCTTTGGACAAAAAAAATGAACTTAAAAACGTTTTATATGGTTGTGAAATATAAATTAAACAAATAGTCTGATTCAACAAATATATCAAATGGAAGGGCATTAAGATATAACAATGGTCCATGTTGCAAACTATACTCTCTCTACAATGGCTAATGCAATCCGATGTTCTCAATTCCCAAACAAATTCAAATATTGTGAAAAAACAACATCATTTGCATGTTTGTCAAATTGTTGATATTTCAATCTCTATAAATGTCAATTTCCTTCAATTTTTGTGTACAACAATCTAAAATGATGTATACCAACATACCACAAACCAAAAAGTTTTTTTTGGAATTCTAAGAAAAAACTGACAAAAGATAAAGCATTTTCAAATCATGTTGAACAAAACCGAGTTTTAGACATGACTGACTTTGAAATTAATTTTCTTTCAAATTATGACTAATTTTTTCTTCAAACTTCTATGGTAACATGTAATATGTCACACTTTACAACTTTAATACATTCACTTTTGGACTTTGTCCATTGATGCTTATGGTATGGTTATTTGAATAAATAATTTGAATTTGTACTCAATTTTTTTAGTCACTACAGGTAGCGATACTATTTTTGGATCACTCCTTTAAATACGTAGCATGTACAACATACATGCAAGTAGATTGCAACATGTTGTCAATATTAGCAAATAATTCAAAATTGGTTTAAAGAACAAACAACCAAAAAAGCAATTTGGGACAAAATATTAAGAAGAGTCAGAAGATCAATTTGGGACAAAGGGTGTATTGTTTAACGTGAAAAAAACTATAATTTTTCAAAGTGTTAAGAATAAATGTATCCAAAATTGACCCTAGACTATTATGAAGAATACAAGTAATACTTTTTAGACAAGAATATTAAAGAGCTCACAGCTACGTGCAATTATTTTATAAAATTGTAACCCCTAGATTTGCCAAAAGTTGGAATGACTTTGGTCCACTACATATTGCAAAGGTAGAAGCAACGAACTTCATATAAGATTTTTCTCTTACAAGAGTACCATTAAGGTAGGTAACCTAAAATGACCCTAAACTACCATCTTTACTCTGTGTACATCTCCAAAATCAATTATGTACCTAAGTGAAAGATATTGTTTCAAAATCAAACTTTATTCCTTAATAACTTTTGCATACATTATCCAAATGTCACGTTCTCTGATGCGTTGGAACCTCCTTTCACTTGCCAACAGGAACATGTGAAAATTTGACCTGTTTTTTAAATAGTAATAGTAACTAAGCTCGGTAACAAAAAGTGGCGGTTTGGGGGATACCCACCTTACATATTAGCCTATAACATCGGACAGTCCTGCAAAGTGGTTCTCTTGTGGGGTGCATTGCCCCCCAAAACCTTGGTTTCAAAAAACAAGCTCACAACTTGAACCACTAGTATAGGTATGTCTAACCTTGCGATTCCTGGGGCAAAAAATCTGCATGTACACCTAAACATGTGATCCATCTACCAATAAAGTTTTGACTTTCATAACTTTTGAATGCGATATTCAAATAACATGTCTTGGTGCATTAGAATCCTCTTCAATCTGCTAACAAATTCCGTGTGAATTTGAACATTTTAATAACTAGGCTTAGCAGTTTTGAGTATTGGGTTTGGATGTTCATACCTTATGAGTCTCGAGCAACCACACTTTTACTGAGAAAAGCCAAGGCTCTGTTTTAAGTTACTGGACCTATCCGGGAGTTCAAAAAGAGAGCATTAAGACCATGTAAGCACTCGTTTTGAAGAGCACACTTTCCAATTAATTGACTACATATGAGACGAATCGGAGTCCATGCTGCGATGGTTGTCGGCCAATCCAATGTGTGAAATCGGCCTGTGCGCAATCACCATAGATAGTAAGCTTTCAGCCCGACAAGTGGTGAGAGCTTGGGAAACTGATGTTTCATAAGCATTTCCCACGCCAAGTATGTGCACAGAACACGCTGCTTTGTACGCTATCCTGTTCCAGTCACCTGCACATATCCCATGCAAACCAAATTCACAACCTTCCTCAGTTTTCGGTAATGAAGCGACAGAGCGAAGGCAGATTTTTAACCTGATCTACAATACATCATGCGCAAGACCTGCAATTTCTAGTGATGGAATCATCTGCGTATCGCATGCAAAGCTGACTCTTATGGCAAACATCACTAAATAGAATTCAGGTCATGATTCCAACAGCGTCTCAAAAAACTTTACTTCTCTTTGCGACATAATACCCATATGCAAACATCACCGAAGGACAACAGTAAAAAAATATTGTTTCAAGAATTATGAAACATCGTCGCACGGAGTTTGATTATAGGGAAGCAAATAATTGTAAATACTTGCAAGATGCCTATTTCAGTATCTGAACCGTTTATTTTAAAACCTTCCAACAAATTGAAAAAAGTGAATGGGGAAATCTCTCCATGATTGACCTACTTAATCGCCATCTCTCCATTGCACACCTCCCTATGATCAATGTCCAAAATCGCTGAAAGTCTAGTATTACCCCAAAAGTCTGTAATCACTGCTATTTCACTCGCATAAAGTTTGTAAAACTTGTCTCCTTGTAAGAAACCACAGAATACTTCACGAAGTAGATCACTACCCTGTCTTTTCCCTAAGTAGCAACTCCTTCTCAAAAAGAACCTCCTTCTCAAAAAAGACATGAAGTGAGTATCAGTTCAAAAGGGAAACAATAGGGAATGAAAAATTGTGGGTCAAGTTTTTCACTCACCATCACCTTGCTGCTCAGAATCGACGCTCTTCTCGTGGAAATGTTTGTGCCTCCACCAAGAGCTTCGGTCGTGCCATACTTTCCTCTTCCAGACAAGGTAAGCGGCATCATCTTCTGTCCCGGTGTCCTTTCCTATTTCCTCAACTCCCTCACTGACATGTTGTGGCTGTCCAAACGTTCCAAAATCCTTTTCCCTTAGTTGTTCCTCGTGGCGCTGATGCAAATGCAAAAAACAAGCTGCTAATTGCTGCCATACTTCCAGTAGTCCCCGATTGACATCTAAATGCACAGCAATGGACTCCACTAATGCTTGTGTCCTGTATTTGCCTGCACAAAAAACTTTTCCCATCACCTCTCAAGAACTATGAACTTCTCCCGCAGCTATTGATCAAGGATGCGGGGCAGTGTAATGACCCAGATAACCAACTATTTTCAGCTATCGTGCATTGAAATCCTTTGTATGTATGAAGCTGAAAGAGCAAATACAACATGACCTTATACAATGTCACACTGATGATTCCTCAAGCTTGTGACACCTAGTTCGTCCTCTCAGATGCTCGAGGCACAAAAAATGGCCGAAAAAGGATAACATACTAAGACCTTAGAAGATTAACTGAAACTTAGTATTAGACAAGAATGCAGGCAGAAATTAAGAGTGTTCATGAAAGAACCTTTAGCGTGTAGCTGGATGAGTCTGTCGAGAGAGAGTGAAGACGATGGGTTCACATGGAGGATGCTTTCGTAGCATTTTGCCAGTTGGCTGCTGCTCTTTGAATCCACGGACTCCAACAACAGAGCTTTTATACTGTCATTAGGAAATGTTCTTGATTAGGAATTGCATTTGACTAACAGGCCACTTTGAAAACCGCTATCAATAAAGATGTACATATACTCCACACCCCCACAATATAGACTATGGGGCTGAAAAAAATAGAATCTAAAAATAGTACTAAAAAGATGCGGGACAGACCTAAGTGGTACAAGGTGAGGAACGCTGCTACACTTCTCAATTTCCTCCAATGCTCCTCTGACATCCCCAGCTGCCAGCAGAAGCTAGAACACAAATGGAAAATTCAATCTTTGAGTTAGCAACAGAGAGCAACAGCTTGGGAAGCTATAAAAACCCGGTGGAAGCAATTTACATAGTCAGGGGAATTAAGTAACACGGAAAAATAATACAACGCTTCTTGAGATACCTTTGCAGCAAACAGACTACCTGTACTAGCGGCAGAAGAGCAGGAGTCATTTCGGAGGCTAGCGAGAGTGCATTCCTTAAATACTTTATTGCACTGGAGTGGGCATCCCGAGTTCTCATGTTTTCCATGGGCACTTTATACAAATGCTTTGTCCTTGTTTGAGGAAGCCGAACTGGAAACAGTCTCCTGTCCAAATCTGCACGAAAAAAGAAAAAACTGTTTTCTGTATTATTGTAATTATATGATTCAGTCAAACTGTAAGAGAATTCCACATCTAAATGCATTACAAGCAATCTGTTTAGTACGAGCAAATTGAAGGGAAATTTCACTATTTTACGCATTGCAACAATCAAATCCCAAATTAAGTAAGGAATTCGTAGACTGACACTTCATCAAAGTCAGACGTTTCAAGTTCCTATGATATTTTCAAACTAGCCACGGAACAGAAAATGCAGAAAAGTAGTAATTAAGCGCAGTGCACAAACCCGGGGACCACCGCACAACTGCCTTCTTCCAGAAATCATCAACTTCAACGCCCTGCTCTTCATCCTCTTCATAAAACCCTCCTAAATCGCCCTGGCTACCAAAAGGCATGTCCCCCATGCCCTGTAAATTGTCAGCTGAATCCATATTTGCATCACTTGATTGTCTAGCGGCCACTGCACCGCTCATATTTTTTTCTTCCACGCGATCATCGACATCCATGAAATCATTGTCGCCACCACCTTCTTCATAGTCATCTTGATCAACTCCATGCTGAGGTCTTGCTCCGAGATCTTGCACAAATTGTTTTTCAACGTCTTGGACAACCCGATCATACCATAGACGGTGCAGCGTATATCCGTGACACAGGTTCACCACTGGATCATCACGGAACGGAGGCACGTCAACAATCCTGTAGAAAATATTAAAACATCTTAGAGACACTCCGCACATTATGCTGATGAAGTACCCCATGACGAAAAGTCCTTTGCTTACAAAAACAAGCCTTGCCATATCTAGTTACATTATTTCAAATAGTCCACATAAACAGTTTGCAAAGTGAAACAGCTCATCTGTACAAAACAGAAGGAAAGCGCATCGACCAACTGCAGCAACTACTCAATCTAATAAAAGAAGAACAAGACGAAAACACTAAAATGCTAATGCAGATGCATACGGTCGAAGTTCATTGTACGACGCTTCGTAAGATTCGATGTCACCCAGACTCATCAAGTAAATCGCAAGCTCCAATTGGACGTTCCCTCGAGATATCTATTACCAGAGTTCAAACATTAAGAGGGTTATGAATATTAAAGAAGTCCTGAAGAAGCATCCATAGCTGGTACACTTCAAGAGATGTTGACAGTCAAACAAGTTGCAGAGAAACCTTAATTTGATTGTAGATCAACAAGCGAAACTAAAGGATGATCCTCATGTGGTGAAGCATACCGACCGTTGCATAAGACAAGCATACTTTGAATTTCACAATAATAAATAAACGGCTTAAAAGGCAGTCCCATTAAAGAAATATTGGTTTTGCCTTACAATAATGGAAACTGGCAAAATGGTAGCTGGTAGAGAAACAAGAAAGAAAATACACTGTATCGATGATCACAACACACAATTCGGATCACAAAGCATTGCAAGTGTAACATACATTCACAGCACCTGATTCAGTTGTTTGCGCTGCAAGATTCGATATAAACGCTTGATCCTTTTTATATGCGACTTCCCTGAATCTGCCTGCCGTAGAACTTCCATGGCAGCCTGATCTCCTCCACCCATACAGCACGTCACAAAACAGCACGTCACAAAACACGAACTACGTCAACTCTTTAATTAATTGACTAGAGAATTTCAGAAAATTAGCATAAAAGTGATGGACACAGATACTCCGCAGCAATTGAGAAACAGTTTGATATTCCACAATTACACTCAATCTCAAGACATTTGCAACCCTCTCAGTGTCAACACCAGATGTAGGCTTATTGAATTGAAATCACCATAGAATCACACGCGCCACATTCGCTATGACCAGAGAAAGCATACCCAGAAATAGTGCAAATCTCGATGCTGGTACACGTCCTCACGCGTGTGAGCTTGAAGAAGTACAGACACAGGTCCGGAAGCAGCCGAGTAGAGATGCTCCTGCAGCAACGACGCCAGCAACGCCCGCAACTTGGCACGATGGTAGGGTTGCAATTCAGCAGTGCCCGCGTCCTTGCCATGTTTAGCCCGCCACTGCGCATGATCGTACTTGGAAGGCAAATCCTTGGGCAACATCAATTTCTTCGCCCGCTTGATAGCGGCCGATTTCGTCGCCAACTCCCCCATCGCCTTCTTCTCCTCCTCCGTTTTCACATCTTCCTCCTCGTCGTCTTTCGCTTTGTCCTCGTCCACGTGCATCTTGACCCAGGATCCTTGACCAGTACTACTATAATTGAAATCCTGGGTAGAGTAATCCAGATGCAAGACTCAAATTGCTGCTCCAAAGACACTGTGACACTGTGATCGCGAAACCCTAAACCCTAAGAAAATCCTTGCTGCAATCAATCTGCTGTCAGAGCCAATTTCTCCTTCGTTACTGGAAAAGGAAGATGGCTAGCGCAGGAATCTGTGCACACAAGAGCGAAACATGGTTAGGTTACAAAAATTGGCCTTAACACCATGAAATTGAAATTTTGACCCAGGATCCTTGACCAGTACTAGTACAATTGAAATTCTGGGTAGAGTAATCCAGATGCAGTACTCGAATTGCAGCTCCAAAGACGCTGTGACATTGTGATCGCGAAACCCTAAAACCCTAAATCCTTGTTGCAATCAATTGGCTGTCAGAGCCAATTGCTTCTTCATTACTGGAAAAGGAAGATGGCTAGCACAGGAATCTGTGCACACAAGAGCGAAATATGGCTAGGTTCAAAAATTAGCTTATGGGAAGCTTGACACCATGAAATTGAAATTTCGCGACGGGGTTCAAACATGCTTCCTGCTTGGCAGATTGCGGGGAGCTTAGATAGCACATCGAGGGCTTGACTGGTCATGAGAATGTGCACATGACATTATACGTGACAGACTCTGCATGAAGCTCAATGTAGGCATCAAGAATTAGGATTTCCAGCACGTTTGAACCCCGTTTTCAGCATGTTTGAAGCTTCGGAAGTGGTCACGTTAAGCTTGTATACGATGACGACACTGAGAACTTGAAGAGAAGGCCCAGAAAATTGTTCATCATTGAAGAATTCACTCGCGATTTTGCCCTTGAAAACATACCTCTGCTTCAAACCTGCCCTTCAAAATCAAATACTGGGCTAGAAATGAAAACCTCACATGAAGTCTTACGATTACAATGTCTTACAACAGCATCGATGTACTCTACAGGAAAGTAAGGTGGCAGCACCTAATTGTGAAACTATCCTATTTAGATTCGTGCCTAAAATGAACAGCCTCCATACATGAGAATCGAGGGTTGATTTTACGACACCTATTTTTAATATTTTGAGGATTTATAGTTTATTCATAAGAGGTTCAAAAAATGCATTCTAAAAGAATTTACAATTTCCTTATACGGTAACTACCAACAAGAGTCAACAAAGGCCTATTTAGTGGGGTACATTTCATTTACAACCGGCTATTATGTCATTCGAAGAATTTTGCATAACATAGAATAGAATTGCCATTTTTTTTTCTACTATTATTAACATTTAATTCTTATGCAATCCCAATCAAGCATACCAAATTTTACTTCCAAAAAAACAAAACTCTATTTTTGGTGAATTTTTGAAGTCAATTTTCATGGTCCTACATAATATTTTATAGAAAACAATTGGTGATGAATTTTTTAATTTGATTGCATAGATATGTAGGGAACATTCATATGCTCATCTTCCATATTAAAAAACATCCCCTTGAGTAACAAAAATATAATCTTAGAAGAGTTCAATATGAGGTACCATATGACCAAACTTTGTAAAACAAATATTTCTATATTTTAACTAGATTTTGCTATTTGATCCCCGCACTGCAACTAATTTTGTACATTTGAACATGATGGTACAACTACTTTGCCCAAATCTAATTAAACTATAGAGATATTTATTTTACAAAGTTTGGTCATATGATGCTTCACATTGAACTCTTCCTAGATTATATTATTGTTACTTAAGGGGGTGTTTTTTACTATGAAAGATGTGCGTATAGATGTTCCCTACATATCTATGCAATTAAATTAAAAAAATTCATCACTAATTGTTTTCTATAAAATATTATGTAAGACCATTAAAATTGACTTAAGAAATTCACCAAAAATGGAATTTTGCTTTTTTGGAATTGAAATTTGGTATGCTTGATTGGGGTTGCGTAAGAATTGAGTGTTAATTATGTACGACAAAAAAACCCAATTCTTTTCTATACTACGCAAAAAAAAATTGAATGGCACAATAGGCAATTTGTAAATGAACTGTACCCCATTGTACAGTAAGGTCTACTTCATTCACGAATTTTTGAAATCGCAGGAAAGGAAATTTCACATCTGCCAACTTTGACAGCCTCTTGAGGGTTCAAAAATTGGTCTTTGACCATGAAATGTTTCTTACAATATCATCTTTAAGTTAATTATATGTGTGCCAAAGTTCAAGGCTAAATGATTTACACAAAAAAAGATATTCGAAATCTACCAACATGTGTAGTCGTGAGAAAAATTTCACTACTACCAACTTTGACACCCTCCCAAGGACTGAATTTTTTTTCTTTTGCTATGAAATTTTTGTCATAAGACCATCTATATGTTTATTACATTTTTGAAAAGTTTCAAGTCCAAAATACCCCCACAAAAATAGATATTCAAAATCTACCAACATGTGAAGTTGTGAGAAACAATTTTACTACTACCAACTTTGATACTATCCCAAGGGTTGAAACATTGTTTATTTACCATGAAATTTTTAAAATGAAATCATCTCTATGTCAAAAACATGTATGCCAAATTTCAAGTTCAAAAGATTCACACAAAAAAAAATATGCTAGTTCTACCAATATGTATAGCTGTGAGAAAAATTTCACTACTACCAACTTTGACACTATCCCAAGGGCTGAAAAAAACACATTTTACTATGAAATTTTTGGCATGAGATCATCTCTATATTGATAAAATGTATGCCAAATTTTAAGGTCAAAAGATTTACCAAAAACAAGATATTCTAATTCTACCAACATGTATAGTTGTGAGAATGACTTTCTACATCTCTGTGAAATTTTAACCCAAAAAATGACACTATCCTAAGGGCTGAAAAAATCGTTCTCACAACTACGCATGTTGGTAGAATAAACATTTTTTTTTTGTGTGAATCTTTTGAACTTGAAATTTGGCACACATGTTATTAACATAGATATGATTTCATCATAAAAATTTCATGGTAAATAAACAATGTTTCAACCCTTGGAATAGTATCAAAGTTGGTAGTAGTGAAATTATTTCTCACAACTACACATGTTGGTAGATTTCGAATATCTTTTTTGTGTAAATCATTTGGCCTTGAAATTTGTCACACACATAATTAACTTAAAGATGATGTTGTGGTAAACATTTTATGGTCAAAGACCAATTTTTGAGCCATTGGGAGGCTGTCAAAGTTGGTAGATGTGAAATTTCCTTTTCTGCGATTTCAAAAATTCATAAATGAAGTAGACCTTACTGTACAGTGGGGTACCATTCAAAATGGCGTTTTTGCATTTGTAGGGAAGGATATTTCACATCTGCCAACTTTAACAGCCTCCCGAGGGCTAAAAAATTGTTTTTTTCCATGAAATTTTGGCACGGAAACATCTTTATGTTATTAACATGTGTACCAAATTTCAAGGTCAAAAAATTCACCAAAAAAAAGATATTCAAAGTCTACCAACATGCGCGGCGGTGAAAAAAATTTCATTGCTACCAACTTTGACACCCTCCCAAGGGCTGAAATTTTTTTTTACCATGAATTTTTTGGCATGAGATCACCTCTATGTTGATAATATGTGTGCCAAATGTCAAGGTCAAAAGATTTACAAAAAAAAAAGATATGGGTGATTGCATGAAAGACTGGTCGATTTTTGTCACGCTTTAGCAAGGCAAGGTTGTCATGTACTATAACTTTTGAATTAAGATCCCAATGCCAAAAACAAAAAAGCTATTTCTAGATATCTTGATTGTAATTATATCCCTTATTTTTCAAAAAAATTAAAAAATCATTTAATATTTAAAGTTCAATTTCTCTAATTTGTCACACTTTCAAATTTAGGGGTTTTGAATATGATTGAGAGGCTTAAATTAATGATTTTCAGTTGAAATTTCTATGGTACATTTCTATAGTAAGAAGACATATTCCTATCAAAGGGCATCTAAAAATACATTATTTTATGTCCTCCGCGTTTGTGCAAAGAGGCCTCCCTTGCGCACGTAGTTGTGAACAATAGAAATGGTTTTGACCTCATTTTTTTCATTGAAACTCATCACTAGAAAGTCCTCCCAAATGGCCAATTTTTAGTTTTTCTTACAATTTTTTTTCCTATTTATTACAAATTAAAACGTCAAAGTATGTATTTTTTGGGACACATACTCGAACATAGAATTGTGGCAAAAAAATACATACTTTGACGTTTTAATTTGTAATAAATAGTAAAAACAATTATAAAAAAAAACTAAAAATTATTCATTTGGGAGGACTTCCTAGTGATGAGTTTCAACGAAAAAAATGAGGTCAAAACCATTTCTATTGTTCACAACTACGCGTGCAAGGGAGGCCTCTTTGCACAAACGTGGAGGACATAAAATAATATATTTTTAGATGCCCTTTGGTAGGAATATGTCTTCTTACTATAGAAATGTACTATAGAAATTTCAACTGAAAATCATTAATTTAAGCCTCTCAATCATATTCAAAACCCCTAATTTGAAAGTTGACAAATTAGAGAAATTGAACTTTAAATATCAAATGATTTTTTAAATTTTTTGAAAAATAAGGGATATAAATACAATCAAGAAATCTAGAAATAGCTTTTTTGTTTTTGGCATTGGAATCTTAATTCAAAAGTTATTGTAGAAGACAACCCCAGTTTTACCAACGTGGAACAAAATTGACCAGTCTTTCATGCAATCACCCATATTTGAAATCTACCAACATGTGTAGTTGTGAGAACATTTCACTACTACCAACTTTGACATTCTCCCAAGGGTTGAAAAAAACACATTTTACCATGAAATTTTTATTATGGAATCATCTCTATGTTCATAACATGTATGCCAAACTTCAAGGTCAAAAGATTCACACATAAACGCTATTCAAAATCTCCCAACGTGTGTAGCTGTGAGAACAATTTCACTACTACCAACTTTGACACTATCCCAAGGGTTCCAAAAAAACCATTTTACCATGAAATTTTTGGCATGACATCATATCTATATTGATAACAAGTGTGAAATTTCAAGGTCAAAAGATTTACCAAAAAAATGAGATGCTAATTCTACCAACTTGTATAGTTGTGAAAATAATTTTTTCAGCCTCGGGATAGTGTCATTTTATGGGTAAATTTTCACATGGATGCAAAAAATCATTCTCACAACTACACATGTTGCTAGAATTAGCATCTTTTTATTTGGTGAATCTTTTGACCTTGAAATTTGTCACACTTGTTATCAATATAGATATGATGTCATGCCAAAAATTTCATGGTAAAATGGTTTTTTTGGAACCCTTGGGATAGTGTCAAAGTTGGTAGTAGTGAAATTGTTCTCACAGCTACACACGTTGGGAGATTTTGAATAGCGTTTATGTGTGAATCTTTTGACCTTGAAGTTTGGCATACATGTTATGAACATAGAGATGATTCCATAATAAAAATTTCATGGTAAAATGTGTTTTTTTCAACCCTTGGGAGAATGTCAAAGTTGGTAGTAGTGAAATGTTCTCACAACTACACATGTTGGTAGATTTCAAATATCTTTTTTTTGTATAAATCTTTTGACCTTGAAATTTGGCACACATATTATCAACATAGAGGTGATCTCATGCCAAAAAATTCATGGTAAAAAAAAATTTCAACCCTCAGGAGGGTGTCAAAGTTGGTAGCAATGAAAATTTTTTCACCGCCACACATGTTGGTAGACTTTGAATATCTTTTTTTTGGTGAATTTTTTGACCTTGAAATTTGGTATACATTTTAATAACATAAAGATGTTCCCGTGCCAAAATTTTCATGGTAAAATAGCAATTTTTTAGCCCTCGAGAGGTTGTTAAAGTTGGCAGATGTGAAATATCCTTCCCTACGAATGCATAAACGCCATTTTGAATGGTACCCCACTGTACATGTCAATAATAGGAACTATGCCTAAAACCTTTTTTGGATTTATTTAGGTATTGTTATTTTACATCTAGTGCTAACAAAAACATGGTCCATGTAGACAAAGACCCATGCTTCATTAGTGTGGGTCTTAAAGCAATGGTCTATGCAGAACCATATTTCTACTAGTGTAGTATGAACCTATTTATTAAAATTGTGCCATATTGTCTAAAATTGGAAACCCCCTAGGCATAGGAGACCAAGTTAAATTTTGGATAAACCTATAATCGTCACTTTGAAAATTTATAGTTTATTCATTCATTCTTAAATAAATTAGAAGGGATCAACAAAATAAAATGTATCCCACTGATAGATTGGATGCAATCTTGATAATTCAAATGTGCATTCAGTTTCAAAGCTTTGAGAGGTATTCAAGTCTTTTGTAGAAAAAGATAGGAAGTTTGGACAAAATAAAGCATTAAATTCAAAATTCAAATCAAATGAAGCCATATTGAGTTTCATGGTCCCTTATATTCACTCTTTCTCTTTAAATCACAAAATAAATAAATAAAGGTTTATTTCCTTACAAGAATGTTGAAATTGAACGTTTATTTAAATTTGCAATGTTGCAATGAATCTAATGGGATATATTTCACTATGAGTCCAAAGCAACTTTTCATATTGCACAAATTCATGATCAACTTCCAACCTTTATACCATTGTTTTAAAAACAAGTCACAATTGAGTACAACCACTTTATTCCAACTAAGAAGAGGTATTTGATATCGAATGCCAGTGGAGTACACTAAAGTGGATCACTATTCCTAACTTCAATAAAGACCGCTTTAAACCTTAAAGGTCTTGGAGAATAATTCCAGTCACAATATGGTATCTTTTGAAAATTTGATATAGAATATAGAAGATGAGTGAATTAAAGTGAGGTAGAACCCCCCATTCCCGACCACTGACCCATTCTTGACCTATAGGTGCACGTATTTTTATCAAGCCTAGAATGTATTTTTTTCGTTTTCAAGGTTGGAACTAATAAATACATGACACATGTCTTAAATTGTGAGAAAGGAAGTAGGAAATAATGATTAGGAAAAAGGTTCTTGAATGATCGGGATTGGAAGAGTCTAGACATTGGCCATGGGTCTAAAGCACTTTTTGCCTCCCAAAATTTGTAATAATTTTAGTTCAAGCGATCAAATTACCAATTTTTTTTCAATCTATGTCTGTTTTATTGATGTACCTTTGAAAAATACTTGTTTTGCCTTCACAACTCCAAATCATGTTGGAATTCCTTATTTGGTCTATTATGGGGGGCTCTACCTTATATCATAGTGGCAAGATTTTGTCTTCATATTGAGTCAAATCTAATGATACATGGCACCACCAATTTTAGATCATTATTGCACCTACTTTATGATTGAGAAACTTCAAAAGAGCCATATACTATATTCTACTTTTATGGTGCCATAATTGAAAGTGATAAAGTTTAGATGTCAAAATGACATCCAAATGAAAGAATATGCTAAATGTTGATTTATCAATCCAATAGTCTTGTCAAATTTTAGAATATTATTCATATTCTATGGTTAAAAGATTAAAAAAATATTATGCATGATTCCCCATATATCAATACCGAATATATATATATATATATATATCAACCTTCACTAATTAAAAATAATGTGACTTTAGAAGAATAAGATATAATCTCATGCACTTAGAAGAATAACTAGACTATCAAAGATTTGAGAGGAAGGTAAACTAGCCAATGACATGCAAGAATGATTGGACTGCCTTGCTAGCATTGCTGAATTTTTTACTTAAAAATTCCACATAAAGACAAATGTGAGAAATTGGGAGAACAATTGAAATTTTATTTTTTTGACAAAGTATGAATTTGTTATGAATTTATATATTGTCATGCCCAAATGGCCCAAAAGAGCCTCTAAACTCTTAAAACCAACAAAAATTGCATCCATAATGGTCATCTTATTCACAGACAACAGTCACAATATTTCCTAGCATAGACACAATATGAAGGCCTAAAAAAGTTACTTCTTGTGATGAATATACACTCAAAAGATGGATGTTCTTGTTTTAATCTCTAATCACTCCATCACCATCATCCAAGACATTGATTGTGGCTACTAAATCAATCTAATGTAGCCCAAACAATCTCATTTATTGAAAGAAGCTTTTTCATGGGTTGATGCAAGATTGTAATGGATCATTTCCTAAGCGTCTATTATAAGCCTTTTACTTGTCATAGGTTGGTTTACCTTAGTTGCAAGCTTGCAAATTTGTTACCTTTTATAAAAGTAGGTGGCTCAAAAAGCAACCCTCTTCTTCAAACAGCCTTTTAGAGAGCTCTGAAATGGGAAGTAAATGGTTCTAAAATGGATTGCCAATAGTGTGAGAGCATAATTAAGACTTGTCATATATTACTTCATACTTCATCAATGGATGGAATAAGAGCCAAGGAGGGTCCATTTCAAAGCCAGGGTATGTCCACTTAATTTTTCTAAATGAGAATTGATTGCCCAATTGCCTTCTTACAAATGTTAAAAGAATGTAGGTCTGTTTAAGTTTAATATAGGTTGCATTTGGGAACCTTGTGTATTATTTTTTGAATGCGGTAGTGCGGCTTGTTTTCGATCAAGCCATATCTTTTTTCAAACTGCGCGTGTGTGGGTTTTGCAAGGCCTATGGGTCAAGAATAGGTGCCTACCACAAAATTCTTTGGAAATTCATAAGTAGTTTATACATGCTCCGAAAAATATGAAACCACTTGTGTTAGATTCCACATCAATTATTCTTCAACTGAAAAATAAGGGAAAATATTTTTCGAGCATCTGTAACCCGTCAAAAAGGTCTAGCAGCCCTCAAACGGTCACTTTTTGAGCCACCTACCTTATGCCATACTAGTGATTGTGGAAATCATCCCTTTTGGTAATGTGTGAGATCATCTTCTTTAAGAAATTAAAAAAATACTCATTGGAAGTCAAACTACTACGTAAGATCTACCCTTTCTGCACAAAATTCCAAAGATGAACAATTGCACTTGTGTCCTACGTAGAGAGATTCTTTGTCATTCTTCAGCCAAAAACAGCCAAAAACCAGCCGCAGCATCGTTTAAGGGTTTAGCTTACTGGCTGAACAGTTGTTTGGTCGAAAAGTTGTTTCTCATTATTGTTATCAACGAACACTCAGGAAGGTGTTCGTTGCATACGGGTCCAGAACTTACGTGGTAACGAATACCGAACTGATAAGCATTGGGCAGCCTCTCATCACAGAGCCTCTTATCCAACCCTTCTGATATTTTTAGAATATTTCTAGAGTCAACCTTTGTGCCACTTTCAGTCAACAAGCTTCCTATCATCAGGCATTCTAAAGTCAACTGCATCCAAGTTGAAAGAGAGTACAGAAAGGTCTCCACTCTCCACAATCCTCATAGGTGTAGACTGTAGACTGCGGAATCTATGTGCTCAAACTAACTAACTTAACGATGGAAGTACGCAATCGAATCTTTGACATGCATTGACTAGTTAAGACTCGAAACCAACAAGTGCCCAGAAAATCCAGAGAAAAAAAAAATCAATCTCACAGCGCTAAAAAGTCATTACAGAGCTTTCCAAATCCGAGCTTTCTGTCGGTACCGAAAAAATCAGTATCATTTGCCATGGGGACCCAGACAGGGGCCCGAGGAAAGTGTTGCCAATACTAACGATCATGGATTTACACAATGCATCGGGTGTCTGTCCAACTCTAAAAGCTAGCTCCACTAGCAGCTGTACGAACACAACATACACAAGATCATCAAGATCCAAAGTTGGTTGCATATATCGACAAGCCAACACAGCTGATGAGTCAGTCCACTGCGCTGGTAGGAACATACTTGGCGTACCCACTTGAAGCCTCTTCCCAAGCTGATTTTGCTTTGCTGTGTTCCATTTTCGCACGCTTTCCATAAATTTGGCAGGAGAGAATTCAAACCTTCCATGCTTGGATGGCCACCGTTTTGCTCGTGACTGACATTAGGCTGTCGGAAGAGTTTGAAGTGGAATACGCAGACTGCGGCGTGGGAGAGGCAGAAAGGCAGTGTACAAGGTATACAAAGGAACAAACAATCTGCACCTAGATAACCGTCCTACCTCACACTCCCGGCGTCGTCTCTTTCAGTCACAACGGGAAGCTCCAGGTTGACCAAGAAGTAGCTTTTGCCGGAGTCTCTGATGTATTTCACTTCCCCGTTCATTAGCTTTACAAGTTTCCTGCACATGCTGAGCCCAAGTCCTTCTTGGGTCATGCCTCGGCCGCGGTCAAACATTTCGTGCACGAGCTCCTCCGGGAGTCCTGAACCTGGATGTGTCACTCTGCAAGACCAACCAGAAGGGGCTCAAAACACTGCGAAGTTGGCACTGGACTTATAATGGTCAATTTCGTTATGCTGGCACGATTCTGAGCGCCAAACATTGAAACTTTCATCTGAAACTGCACCAAGCTCGAAAAACTAGGATTGGAATAGGTTAATGTTTCAAGCAGCGTGCCCAAATTGTGAAATTCTGCCAATCTAATGAAATTGACATTTAGATCAATGCAAAAATGAAATCATAGTGTCAAGCCCAAGTTCCAAGGTGAACACATAACTATATCGTAGGCTAGTCAAAAGAAGATTAGAGCTCATAATCGTTCTGATAAATGTGAATCTCTGATCCACCAAAAATTATAGATTTCGACATTCACGAATCTAAGGATCCATTTGGTATTAAGTCCAATACCACTCTCAAGCCTCCCAGCTCTCTCAAGTCATTTACTCTACACTAAGCATTGGATAATATGGATTTCATGCGGTTAATCTCTCATCTTGTCCTTCAATGGTATGGTAACCCTTTTAAACCCTCGATTAAGCACGATTGCAACTATTGAGGTTATGCACAACAATCACTAATGCTCAAGAGCCAAGAAACTCGAGCATTATCAGGCATAATCTCCTCGAAAGCAATTGTAGGACACCGAATGAATACAATGTGAATTTTCAAAGTGGTGAAACTAGGTGAATACAAAACCGATCCTAGGCTCTCCCATGAATAGAAGATGCACACGAAATTCATGCAAGAATCGGTAGGGAGCAGTTCTGTTGGGTCCCCAATTCGGTACAATTCGGTGCAATATGGTGCAATTACCGAGGTCTATTTGAGAGCAAGAGCCGGAGGTGCCAAGTGCCCTAGCGTTACCTGAATTCCAGGTGGACGACGTGGAAGCCCCCGCCCAGTCGTTTCTTCGTTGGGACCACCTTGATGCCGACCCAGCCCTCGGAAGAAGGCGTGAAGCGCACGGCGTTGAGCAGGAAGTCAGCCAGCACTTGCTGCAAACGCACTTGGTCGCCGAACAAGCACATGCTCTTGATCTCCCGAGGCGTCTCGCGAATCAGCTGCAGGCCCTTCTCGCGGGAGGTCACCATCCCTTGGCTCACCACCGCATCCATCATGGAACCCATCTCAAATTCAGAGGTCTCCAGCTCCAGGTACCTGCACATGGGCAATCCCCACAGCTCTTGAATACGGGCATCTTTGCACTACTGTATTGTTCACCTCAATTTCGTCAACTTGGTCATTGGCTTGGAAAGGTTCAAGCATTGCTTTCGATGAGTGAGAAGTTACTTGGATAAAACATCACCCTTTGTTTATCATCTATGGACTACGACTGCTACATCAGCATTACCTCGTGATTTCACAGGAGATTTGCAACCTTTTCTTGACACTGGGAGGGGAAGTGAGACCACAAAGGTTTTGAATGTATAACATAGGGTATTCGTATGTATATATCATCTATGTGATATTGGCGTGATTCAGAGTGCCAAAACTGTGACACCCAACTTCACAGAGCTATAGAATCTAGGACATGTGCAGATTAGTTTTAAAAGGGCCGCATGTTGTGATTATCCGCCAATATATCAATGTTGACGTTATACCCTTGGAATCAGACAGGAGATTGTATGCACTCCTTCGACTCAATTCCCCTAATTGCATAACCTCCTTGCGAATAGTACCAGTCAATCTCCAAGCATTGGAAATGGCAATCCCATGCAACATTCTCCCTTGAGGAATTCGACCATCTCGCACAATGGAATTACTACCAGCACAGAAGAGAATCTTACCCATCTTCTATACTTTCAAGGTCCATGTCATCCAAAATCTTCCGCAACTGGCGCTCGCACACGGCACTTGTGTCCATGAATTGCTTCTGCTCATCCGACAAATCAGTTTCCTCCATCAGGTTGCGCGTGAACATGATCCCATAGAGAGGATTCTTAATCTCCTGGCGGATATAGGCCAGTTCCTTCAGTTTGGCAAACGCCACCTTCTCAGTTGCTCGTTGCACGGTCAGAGCCTGCATGATACAACCAACACTTCCTAACTTCAGTACAGTAGATTGCTGCACCAAATGGACCATAAATACTTCCAGAAAAACACGTCAGTTCCATTAAATTGGCGGAATTCCACGACTTCAACACTTTTCCTGGCTCGCGGCCTGAAACGTAAATGTGCAACAGTCCCAGTATTCAGAGCTTCGTATAGAGAAATGTCATAAATTTCGGCGCCCAGAATCGTGCCAGTTTAATGAAATTGATGATGAAAATAATTACCCTATATTGGACCTTAACTTCCAGTGGGGTATTTTATCATGTCTGATACACTTAAGCTAGGAACTCTCCAAATCATACTCTTAGCACTAAGCATAGTTCCTATAATTACACTCCTCAAATGCTTGTAAGTTCAAGTTAGCAACTGGAGGAGGGTTCCAAGGCCCCAAAGAATGCAAGATTTGGATACACAGCTATACAGAAGTTATTAAACAAAATTTCAAATGGTTCAAAGTATTATTGGCGAATGACCTAAAATTGTCATTCAAAATGACATCCACATATTCAAGATTTACCACTAACAAGGACTTCAGGGTTGCGATTTTGGTTCAGTGGCAATTCGGGTGTCAGTCCCTAACTGAAATATCTCAAATTTTTAGGTCGTTCTACACTCTCCGTATAATGAACCTGCCAAGTGATAGCTGAGAACTTGAAAGGAGGGGTTTAGCTAGAGTCTGACCTGCAGCAACTCCGGACTTGCAATGTGCAGAAAGCAGAAAACCCCAGTAATGTACCCTTCAGAATCCGTTCTCTTGTTCGCCGTCAAGAGAGCTTCAACAAACTTCCCATTGCGATCAAAAAAGGAAAACGGGTACTTGTCCGTGTCTTGCCCATCCATCGCGTTGTTCAAAACGATCATGAACTTGGTCACCGCATCTTGGCCCTTGAGGCGGCAACACATGAGTTGCATCCCAAACACTTCCCCCACCAGCATTTTCCCCAGCACCTGCCGCAGGAACTCACAATCAGAAACTGATAAATCTCGTCAAACTATTTAGGGATCTTTGGATTAGATCTTTGCCAGTACCACAGAGAGAATGAACTCTGCTTCTTCTTGGAACCAAAGAATATGAAGAGTCTGTATTTTCAAAGTTCCCACATCAAAACCCACAGGGGAGAGTCAATGACACAAGAACAACATGCCCTTATTTGAGGGTAGACTTCGTACTACCTATAATTCTAGGCTAAATCGTAACACCAATTGCAGACTTGTCTTTAGCCTTACAAAAAAGGTGCTCCAAACACCTAAGAACATAAAAACCTACGACGGACCCTTGTGAAGCAAGAATATAGGGCCTCGGAAAGGAATGTAGGACCTCGGGCTCCCCCTCCACAGCAATCCTCTCGACCATTGCTAACTCTTGATGTCCAGTAGCAAAGGAAAGAATGTTACTTTAATGAGTGAGGTGACAAGGAACAAAAGGAAAGCAAGCCTTCAAGAACATCAGGAAAAAAGAAACCTCGAATTCATTCACTATCAAAAAGACAAAAAAGAGTTGAATTCTACGGGCCTGTTGCATAGCGTTCTTGAATTGGCCACCCGAGCTTCTTCTCCAATTTCAATTCATGAGATCACCACCTAATGTGGCACCATGACATTCTTGAATTCAACCCTCCCTAGACATCCAAACGAGAGACATTCCTTCCTTCTAGACGGACCTCTCTTTTGACCTTCATGAATGTTCCAAGAAATCTAGAACATCAAATTCGTCAAGTGGGCAGAAATTCTTGAGATGGGCATTCCTCCAGATGCCCATCTCAAAACTTACAGCTACACTAGTTCCAGCTTTCAGAGCTCTGTGCAGGTAAAGGTCACACAATATGGCACCCTAAATTTCGCCGATTTAGCGAACATTCATCAATACTACTCCCACTTTAAAGATCTCTGTGCGCTTACATGTCACAATAATAGCACACTAAATCGCATCAATATGACAAATATAACAACTTCACCAACCATACCAGTACCCAGTTCGTAGATCTTTTGTGCACTTACTTTGACCCCTGCATTGTGCCCATTTAGCAAAGCTGATCATGTGGCATTCACTCACTACCAGAATCGCCATCAGGAAGGCAAACAGACGAGAGGAAAGCGCAAAGATAGGGGTGGCCTTCATTACCTCGTCGCGCAACCAGCCGGTGAGCTTCTCCATGGACGGGCTCCACTCAGTACAATAGCCCAATTCGTCGCCCCCAAAGATGGGCGGAATCAATGGATTGGGGCTCTGCACAATACTCTTGTAATCTCCGTGAATGCGCGTGAACTTATCGTGCACCATCTTCTGTCCCGTGACGTCCTGTCCCACGAAGCACACGCCGACCACATTCTCCTGGACGTCGCGACTAGAGCACGCGTTCACGATGAGAATCACGACGCCTTTGGCCTTCTGCGGCCCGAACGTCTTCAACTGCACCTCCACGTTCTGCTCCTCGTCGCCTTGCAGCGCCAGGTACAGCAGCCGCTCCACCGCGTCCACGGAATCCTCCAGAATGAGGTCGTTGATGAGAGAGCGTCCCATGGCGTCGCCCACAGGGAGGCCCGTGAGCTCGGCCACTTTGGCATTCCACCCGTTGATGAAACCCGCGGAGTCGACAGCCAGAATGGGCGCAGTCGCAGTCTCGATCAAGCGCACCATCTCGTTCGCCACCGTGCTGAGCTCGTCCATGCCCTGCAGCTTCATGTCGTGCAAGCGCGCGTGGATCATGGTTTTGGAGTCGCTGGCCTCGCCGGAGGGCGCGTGGAAGGAGCCGCGCAGGATGAGTTGCAGCGAGTGGACTGCATCCATTTCGACGTCTTCCCAGGGGACGCTGCGTCGCTTCACGACTTCCAGGAAGGCGTTGAAGGAGGAGCGGGGCGTCATTTTGCGGCCGTCGTCCTTCTCGGCTGCGTCGTGCTTTGCGCCGCCCCACTTGATCTCTTTCGCCGTGTGCGAGCGGAACCAGAATAAGAAGTCGGAGGGGGCGATTCGCGCCGCGGCCATCCCGCAGACGGCTTCGCCGAGGATATTGGCGCCAGGGTAGCCCGCGTCCAGGAGGCTGTCGGTGCTTAACCCTGTGGATTCTTGGTGACACTCCAGGAGCCAGTCGGCGATTTCCCTCAGCTGGGGCTCTGTGGGCGTGATGCCCAGGAGCCAGAAGCGGTTGTTGTAAAAGAGAGCTGCGCCGTCGCACTTGACGAGGTCCATGATGTTGGGGGACTGGGAGACGATGCCGATGGGGGCGTCGCGAAGCAGCATGTCGCAGAGGAGAGTCTGCGTTCGGAGAATGTGCTTCTCGCGGGTTTGGCCGGCGAGGTCGACTTCCATGTTGAGCTGCAACCCGAAGACTTGCATTAGAAACTCGCATGCGGAGCGTAAGGGGTAGGAGATTGTGCGCGGGGACGTGTGGTGACAGACCACGAGGCCCCAGAGACGACGCCCTTTCTGTTGCACGCCGAAGTCGTCTTCCTGGTCGTTCACGATCACGGCGAGCGTGATGGACGCGACGGAGCCCATGTTGCCCATGTACTGCGCGTGGCAGCCGTGGGGGGCGCGCAACGTCGAGCCCGCGAGCGTGAGCGGCTGCCGCAAATCCTTGTCTTGGATCACCTTCACGGGCGGAGCGCAGCAATCCGCGATCATGCGCACTCTGTTTTTCATGAACAGGAAGCGCGACGCTTGCGGGATGTCTGTAGACGGGTAGTGCAACCCTAAGTAGGATTCCAGGTCCGATCGCCGAATCTCAGCTAACACTTCCCCGTGCTCGTCTTCGTGGAATTTGTACGCCATGACGCGATCATACCCCGTGAGCTCGCGAACCTCTTCCACCACCGCGTCGCAGAGCAACCCGATGTCGCCCCCCGGAAGGGACTGCAGCCGGGCAATGGCCTTCGCCGCGAGCTTGTGCGAGTGCAGCGCGCCCGCCGTGGAGATCATCTTGTCGCTGGAGCGGACGGGCTCGAAGTCGAGCACCATGCCGACGTCAATGCGGTGGATGATGGCGTAGAACGGTTTCCCCGAGCTGCGCGAGTGGACCGCAATGGGGTTCACCATGGACAAATCCTGCGTCGCAGCCGCGCGTTCCAGGGACGCCGCGCTGGACGGGGAGAAGAGCGCGCGCGCGTCTGTCCCAATTCCGAGCACGTCCTGCTGGCCCACGCTCGCCACCCCCTGCGGCATTAGGTCCAGCAACTCCGGGGCATTCTCGCTGTACGCGATGACCCGAAACATGGATTCTTCCACCGCTATCATGCACCCGAACGTCTGCGTGAGCCCGCCTCGCTGCATGCGTTGAAGGTACGCCGTCACCGCTTGCGCGGGCACCTGCGGCACAGACGTTTTCGTCGCCTGCCCCACGGATTTCGAGTAATCGAACGAGTCGCCTGAGTCATTGGACTCCTCGTACACCGCCTGCAACTTCGCATCGGCCGTGGTCTGCGCCACACGCACGCTGTGCTTCGACTTCACCGAACCCCCCGACGAGTACGACATCTTCGTGGATGTCATCCTCGCCCAATTCCAACCCCCGCAGCCTAGAATCCCAACCTCTCCAAATCCCCCACCTCGTCAAAATCTCGTACCTCTCCAAAAAACCACCTTTTCAATTCGCAAGCATCACATTGTTCAACACTCACTCTCGAGCATTCCCCAAACCCACCCACCCTTCTTCTCCGACCCTTGCGTCTCCACCCTTCAATCGACACTGGTCACCATCAATCTCCCCTTCCAAATAACACTCACCACCAACCCCAACCCACCCTGCTCCACCACCACTTGCCACATCCCCTCCCCTCGCGAAACCCCTAAAACTCAAATCTTAAGCACACATCACAATTCTCTCTCTCATCACATCACCACTCATCAGTCTCTCAAGCTTGCGAAACCATCTCGTCGTGAATTCCGCGCCGGTGACGCTCCCTCTGCATTCCAAGTCGAGATTTTTCGGAAACCGGTGCTGCACGAGACATGATCGCAAGCCAGTGGGAGCTCGGAGACTGGAAATTGCTTGCTGCCGTCAGTCGGGAGTGTTGGACTGATGCCAGACCACGCGCAACGCACTGGGAGCCGACGCGGCCGTAGAAGAGCAGCTGATGATCACTCCTTTTAGCGTCCGTCGCCACTCCGTCTCCAGATCAGACAGGGCCACAGGGGCGAAGGCGGGGACGAGTTTCATTTATGAGGATGAATTTGGGGAGTCTGTGCGTCCGCGGCGAGGCGATCCAATTGGTGGAGCAGATCGCTCCCGTCCGTTGTAGATCACGGGGGTGACGGGGACCGAAGTTCATCCATGGTGCGGGCTGGCGCTTGGATCCTGTATCCGAGTTTTATGTGCCGGCTGCAGAAAGACTACGACGGTCACGTGATCTGGCCAATCACAGGGGGGTGTACCGCATTATTATATATTGGATGCCGATATTAGAGTGTGTGATATTAGAGCATCCTCAATGCCAGCCTCCTCATTCGCTCCTCAAAGTACAGGTTTGTCCTAACTTCAAATAGTGTGCCTTGTGCCGTTGCCACAGTGAAAATGAAAGTTAGAAGTAATTTTCGAATCTTTAAATTCAACAAAAACTTCGATACTCAATATCTTTCACGTCATATGTCGAAATAAAACCCTCCTCACGGAGGGCTTTTCGACAATACCAAAAATGCGACAAAGGGATGCACGGTCCAAAAGATTTCAATGTAACAAACAAAACAAAACAAATAGACTAACTTAAGGTATGGATAAAAACTTTGAAATTCAATAACTTTCCCACCGTACGTCCAAACGCCACAAAGCAAAGCCTGTACACACCTCCTTGTCAAGAGCTTTCTGATCGTATCAAGCACACAAACGGAGGGCTCACGGTCCAGGATACTCACCGTAACAAATAAAACAAATAGCCTAACTTTAGGTATGGATTTTTAAGGCACCTAGTTAGTCTTGTTGTGTGCCCAATAAATAGATTATGGCCCAATCACAAATCACCTCACTTACAATGGTGGACAAGGTTTCATAACAAAAAATCATATAAACTTACTCTAAGAGGGAGATATTTGAGCTAATCTTAGAGTGAACCCTCGTATATATAAGGGGGTCAAAGGCAACGGTGCTAGTATGTGAGCCCAAAAATGCGAGCTTGTGAGCATTGAGCCTACAATATAGATATCTAAAATATAGATACCACACACTATAGAAGGTGTATGTATCATAAACACCTATAATATGGGTATTTGTAACATATATTGTCTATAATCATAGATAATTTATATAGTCTATACACCTATAATATAGGTGTATAGTATTCTAGGCTCATGGACTCACACTTCTATGCTCACATAATAGCAACCCTCGGGTCAAAGGAAGGCTTAACAAAAAATAATACAAAAGAAATATAGTACCAAATTCAAAGAGAACCTAGTTTGGGTGCTTCAAGGAGTTTCATCTTATGTTTTTTACAAACTCCGACTCCTAGTCTCTCATTGCACGCACTTTATAGTTGACTCTAACATAATGAAGAAATATAAAGAGTTGAGTTGAATACTACTTCCCAAAAGACAATTTTTGAAATGTCGCTCATTCATTTTACTCATAATTGGATAGTGTGTAATGAAGACACTTTTGGAGACTATAACATTAACAATTGTGTTCAAAATTTCATGTAAGTTTCCATTATATCAATTTTAAATTTTTGGTGTGATATTTTGTATCCTTTTGTTTTAGAGAAGGACACATATAAACTTTTTACAAAAATTGGTACTTAGGAGCAAACGCTATACTACTATAACTTCAAAATACACAAAATAAAGATATATACAATTATATGTTGTCTTTTCAAATATAATTTTTCAACCTTTCAACTCAATTTTTTGACATATATATTTAAAATAAAAGTGTTAAAGTATACTTTAAGAGGATTCAAAGTCTAATAAACTAACATAGCAAGGCACTAAAAAGAACCACTTTACACACTAATATTTTGTAATCTACAAGGTCAAAGTTTCTAAAATTTTGTCCACACAATTATACTATATTTAATACAATACAAGATTTTATGGTTAAATACATAGTAATAATATTTTCAATTTTGTTTTGTTTGTTGTATGAAAAATGCCAATTTTAGAGTACTTTTTGGTCAAACATAGCCATGGAACTATAAAAGATGAAAAGGGAATGCTATTGAAGATTTTTTTAATTTAATTTAATTTAATACTATTAGTCAAAGCTTAAAGAAATTTGTGGTATTCAAGTTAATTCCATTGATGCACCCCATAGTAATAAAAATAACTTGTGCTAAATCTGGAAATAATGTCAATTTGTGAAACGTATTAAATTACATTTTAGCTAGTGATATCTTAGATATAATCAATTCAATGTAATTTGTACTATTTCTATACTATTTTAAATAGTATAACCAGTGTCATCTAACTTTTATTTAGAATTCATTCAATTCTCACTTCAAAATTGATTGTTATTTGACCCAAACGTTCACTCAAATTCTATCAACCTTATCCAAAAACCATTGAATTAGTGTACAGGGGTTGCATCAATTTTTGAAATTTTTTCACTAATGAAATTATTTTGAGTAGTGCATCTTCCTTTATAATGCTTTGACTAAGAAAAATGTGCAATTGTTCATTTCAATACATTTCAAGTTTGGCATGGCAAACATGTCATATCAATAGGTACGGCCAAAGTGGATGAAAAGTGACTTGATCCCATATGAATGTTTATCGAGGACTCAATCCTACCATGTCAAGAGTTGGCACCACCAACACTAAGTTTAATCAATTGATTCTATAAAATTTCACATATGATTATTCACTATTTATGAGACATATTTGGCATATAAGGATGATAAACAAGAAGCCATTTAGAAGGCTTAACACATGTGAAGCTATAGACACTACCTAAAAATGTGACACCTACATTTGGACCCAAAAGTGCCACAAAAAATATATAATAGATGAGGTTTATAAAATCAAAACATGAAAGTCACTTAAAGCCTAATTATTGATTTTTGGTACACCTCAAATTATTATTTTGAAATCCATCACTTATTCATACAACATCCAAATTATAATGCTTGCTAAAGTGAATTGGAATCTTTTTTTAGTTGATAAAAAGATTCCATAAAAATAATGTATGACTTACTACAAAAAATTCAATTGTAATAAATGGCAATCATAGGTGCTCAAACCTTACACCGATTTTGTGATCTATATCAGTGTAGCTTCAATCTTAGCAACTTGTTAAAAAAATAAATAATTAAAAGGGTGCCTAAATTTTTTGGGAAATTATTGACCAAGTTACTCCTCCCATAGATATAAAAGGATTGCCTAATTTACAAAAATTTCAATTTACTCCACACAATCCCACATCTTCTTTTATCAGTAACTATAAACATATATTGCAAAGTTTTTGGCCTTGCCATTTTGACCATTCTAATGTACGATCTCTCACAAACAAACTATATCTCTAACCTGCAACAAACCCTAACACACAAGGTAGAAGTTTAGGGTTTGGAGGTCAAGACAAAGGTTTAGATAAATGTAGTCACCTAGGATGAAAGTAGTAGCAACCATTCAAAAATTGTAAGAATAACTTGGATGAATGCCTAATCGAGTGCCTAACTTATATCAATTATATTTTAAAATTGTTCAATTTTAATATATTATATTTTGGATTGCCTAACTATTTTTTGTACTTTAATTAATTATTAGGTGCTAGGAAGCAATGATAATGGGAAGGCACATGTGGCCATGGCCTAGTGGCTTTAGCTTTAGCACACTAGCGACGTGACTATGAGTTCAAACATGGGTGTTGGTGTGATGCTTTCGATCATAATCCACCTAACTATTGTGGTGGATTAATTCAATGATCTTGTCATTATACGGGGACCTAAGAATTTCTCATAGAAAAAACATGTTAGTCTTTATGGGGTCTACCTCCTAGCTAGGGCATCAAGGATGGAACTTACCATCTACGCTCATGAAGCTTACTCCCAAAAGCTCTTTTAAATCCAAAATATTTTTGGATTGTTATGGTCACCTTCATTGAAGTGGCAAAAACTATTTTTTGCACGGATCTCACTCATGCAATCCCTTGAAGACCTCAATTTTTATTAATGTCATTATAGTACAAGTCAAGAATGCGATCGTACAATTAGAAGTTCTTCGAAATGCATAAAATTTTATTCACAAGTTTTTTTTCTTGAAGGTGTTGTTTTTGTGCAATTTAGAGAGTATTTTTCTTATCTTTGAGCCAAGGAACTTCAGGAGTTAAAATAGTTGAGCCATTCCCAACAGACGCTTCATTAATGTAGTCTATTCTAAAAGTTACCACGCTCTGAGAGCAATCATGATATAGAGGTACATTTTGCTTTCTTCAATGTACCAACAATGTACATTTTAAGAGGTGTGCGCTTCTAGTGACTATTGTGCTTCAACTTCAAAAATTTGTAACTAATTCCACGAAGGTCCAAAAAGTATGAAACGACTTAGGGTAAATGCCAATTTCACATTTTTCTTTCTATGAAAATTTACTGAAAATTGTTTCAAGGAGTTTAGCTTCCCCCCAAAGGCAAACAGCTCTTAAATGGAAGTCGCATTTAAGAGCAGACTACCTTGACGCAGGTCATTCGGACCGGAGTTAACCTTCTTCGTGTGCTCTGTGATGAACTGATGATACGGGTGCCATTGGGGAAATACTGAAGCAGATTCAAACTTCAAAGCATGCAAGATCGTGGATTCGTGGGGTTGCGACTCTCACTATCTTTGTCTGCGCGTGAAGTCCTTGTGCCGTCTCAACTCACCTGTCTGTCTTTATTTCAGGCAGGGTCTTTGCATGGGTGCAGGCCAGGCTGCATTGATTCCCCCGGCGGGGGAGGAAGCCAAGGTCCCGTAACTTACCTTAACTTAGCCTTGCCGTGCTTCGTGCCAGCCTAGAGGCACAACCCTCCCATGTGGGCTCTGTTCCAAACTCTTAAGTTAGTGGTGCTCCACAGCCGGCGTTCATTGGCTCCCTCTAAGCTTAACTTACGTCCTGGCTCTTCTCAGGTACAGAGAACACTCAAAGAACACGCAACCTCCATGCAACCAACCGCAGCGTGCAGCCGCCACAAGTTAAGTTAAATCTTTCCGGCCACTCAAGGGAACCCAACAGAACGGAATGACACTTTAAGTTCAGTTGGTAGTAGTTTTCTCTGTCTGCTGGCACGAATGAAACAGTACCGGCGTACTTCATCGCAATAACTTAGATAGACCTGAAAAGAAAACTGAACTGCCAACTTGCCTTGCCAAGGCCCAAGCCGACAGCTTAGCTTAGTCATCTGTGCGTTTGACTTGGACGGACTTCTGCGAAAAGCTTGGTTGTGTCACTTGTGGCCGGGTTGCATTCAGACTTCAGAGCAGTCTGCGGAGCAGCATTGTCATGTTAAGTTAGTAAGTGTTGTAACTTAACCGTTATAAATTTGCAGGGACAGGCTGGGGCATTCCCATGCCTACTTATGAACTGCCAAGTCCCAACCTGTTAAATGAAAGGACAGGTTTGCCAAGAGCAACAATCCCCGGGAAGAAGATACTTCTCGTTGTGTTTCTAGTACGGTGGAAGCACCTATAAACGTCAATATAAGCAATTCAGCATAGTTGGAAGCACCTTTTCCTAAACATAATATTCTAGTAGTAAGGTAGCAACACCCATAACCGTCAAAATAAGCAATTCAGCATAATTGGAGACACCTTTTTGTAGAAATGATATTTTTTTAGTATTAGCAACTGAAAATCATGAATTTTCAAAAAAATATAGAATTTTTGGACAAGGCATCTATTTTCTATGAATTTTCAAAGTACAACTCCCTAGGGCACCCTAAACCACAGTCTACTAAATCTACCTTGATTTTAGCACCAAAATCTAAAAAATCAAAGCCCACCAACCACAATTAAGCATTGGGCACGGTTTCAAGGTACATTTGAAGACACTTTAAGGGAACTCTACTATCAATTATGGGTATACTAACGGTTATGGGTGTTGCTACCTTATTAGCAAGTGAAAATCATGAATATTAAAAAAAAAAGGATTTTTTGGATCCCGGGTACGCAACTCATGTATTATATACAGGGGTCATCGGCATTAAAACGGCTTAGAGGACGGCTTTTGTAAAAATTATATCAAATTAAAAAGACCAAAAAGTTGGGTGAAGACCAAATTAAAAGAGAACTAAAGAGAATTAAATGTTGAAAATGTTGAATTGTATACATATAAGAAAAAAACTCACAATATATATGAAGATTTGAAACACTTGTGCATAGTCTTAAAAAAAAATTACAAGAATTTTCCTCCAATTAAAATTAATTTTTTATTAAAAAGCCCTCAAAGCTGGGTAGCTTGTCCTATGATACATGGATTAAAATAATTTATATGATTAGTTTTTTAATGCTATTATTTTTCCCAAAGAAACATCATTTCATATATATAATTACATTTTTGGATTCCTTGTTAAAAGGGCTATAAGAATATTCTACATTAAAACAAATTGTATCCTTTGAAATTGGACTAAAATGCATTATAAGTGATTATAATCAAGACTATATAATATGGGAGTTGCGTACCCGGGTTTCGGATGTGGTATGTAATTTCTATGATTTTTCAAAGGTGGACCCTAAACTAAATTTGCAAAAATCAGCAATTAGAGTTAAATATGTGTCCTTCAAATGCGTCAGTGAACTAGAGTTAAGCATTCGAAGGACACATTAACAAAAATCTAGGAATACATTTGGCGGTAGTCTAGTATACAAGAATGGGAATAGGGAGCCGACGCTTTTGGGTGTTTTTACCTTACTATTGCTATTTCCATGATTGTCACAACTTTCTACATGGATTCATACCAATAAGGAGAATAGTGGTCACTTCTAAGTCCCAGAAGGTCGTATTCCCACAAGTGATTAACAGACATTTGTATACACATATCAAAGTATCATCACAAAGTTTCTCTGTCAAGAATTGTCAACGATAATAGTACGATTATCGTCGAGCATTGCTTTCGTGTTACATTCATTCATTTGGAAACATTGTTATATTACGATAATAACATTCATTGATAACATGCAATTTAGGCATGTCATTCATATTTGAGTTTGAAGTGCTAAAATTGTACGATAACTATATATGACAAAATATGTATGACTTCAGTGGTTTAGTGATGGGCGACTAACTTCGTACAACATTAATGCTTTTCTAAGACATATAAATTTAGTGCAATAATCACACAACATTATGTCCGTGCATAATTATTGTACTAACATTGCATTTTATTATTTTTTACAATTTCAATATTAAGTCAATTGAAAAGCAGGAATTGTATTTAAAGTAGAAATCTAGACCTCATTTAGGCATAATAAAATATCTTTTTAAAAAAATGAACCAAGAAAAGTTGATAAATTAATTTAGCTTTCATCTCCAAAAATCCATTTAAGATGTAGAGTCTCCAATCAAAAGTTATGGACAAAGTTCAAAGAAGAGTAGGAAGGGACATTTTTTTGACATTTTCAAACATTGCGGCCTTTGAATTTAGTCCATAACTTTGATTGGAGGCTCTAAATCTCAAACGGATTTTTGAAGATGAAAGCTAGGTTCATTTATTAACTTTTATTATTTCAAAGTTTTAAAAAGAAAGGTACTCTACTATGCCAAACTGAGGTCTGAATTTCTACTTTGAACACAATTTATACATTTTTAAAACAAGTTGACAATGAGTGGTCAAGCTCTCATCTTCAAGTTATCTTATATCCTTTGAGTGTTCATTGAATGCATTTTAGTATAAAGAGGACCTCTCCACCCTCCCCTCTCACCAATTGTCAATGAAGTGATTCTTTCACTACACTATCAAGTTTCTTCGTGGCATACTAATAATTTTAGTTCAAGTTAAAATTTGATGGCCTACAATAATGATGGATTTTGTTCAATCATTTGGTGCAATTACTAAAATGTAAACTAGAATTTATTAGAATGTATACTAATCAAGTGTTGCAAATAAAATGCAAGAAATTCAATTAAGAAAAAATTATTATTAATTAGAATGGTGATCAACAATTGAACATTGAAAATATTTTTTGGAACATTGATACCATTTAAGAAGCATTATTGCAGTAATGACAACAATGACATTGTTGTCATGGGTTTTCCGTCTTCTTCAACACATAGAAAATGCACGATAAAGAATATAAATTTTTGTGCATAATTTGTATCTTTTGCGCACTTGTGATTAATGTATAGAAGTTACGTAGTTATTACTGATTACAAAGTAGTGTCAATTCTTTGCAGTAATAGTGTACATCGTAACAATGCGATAAGTTGTAAATTAACATGCGCACCCATGAAACAACAATAACTATATGATAATTGTTGACAATCCGCAGGTTGTGAACTTTGTCATGATGGTGATTTTTAAATCCAATAATGTATAAACAATTTACTACTCTTTTACTCGACGTTCATTACAAAAGCAAGAGCATGGCCACCTCTACAATTGACATGATTGTCTAAGCAACTCAAAAAAGGCAAGTGATTTAAAAACTACTTTCATGATCCACACCTTGGAAAAGTGATAGTATATATGAAATTGCACCATTTCTACTTGCTTGTGAATATTTGGCTTCTTTTAAAAATTGCATAGCAATGTCTCAAGAATCATAAATTTTATGTAACACTTTAATTTATACTTTATAAGTTCACAAAAAAAATCATGTCAATTAGGACTTTTTGCACCTTCAAATACAACTTTGTAATTATCCTAAAACAATTAATCTACATTAAGAGGGCAAATGTATTCAACTTCCTTTGGGGGTTAAAGTGATAGGAACATGAATATGCTTATTTTGTTGAATATACCTTATTTATTATGGTATCTTCCTTCAAGTGAAAGGACATTATTTGTATATTCTACTACAAACTTAGTTTTTTGTTGTAAGTAGTCATATCATTATAAATGATTTATTACCAAATTCACTTAGTCCCAACAATTTCTAGATTGTTGCCACAAAATTTAGGTTTCTACGTTTCTTGGTCACATCCAATAAAATAACATACCATTTAACTCCTAAAGTCCAAGAGTCCCCTCAAGGGACTTTCAACCCCTCAAGGCCTAACAACTTTTTGACAATGGCATTAGAAAAAATTTCAGCCCTCAAAGGGGCCACGAGTTTTTGATTTTTGGCCCCCTTGCGGTGCAATTAAAATATATATATATATATATATATATATATATATATATATATATATATATATATATATATATATATATATATATATATATATATATATATATATATATATATATTGGAAAAAATATTGGAATTTTTTTTAAATTAATTTAAATTAAATTAAATTTTTTAACGTGATGTTGACGTGGCCAATAGTGCCACGTCAACACCCAATTTAAAAAAATAATTAAAAAACAACTTTTTATTTTTATTTTTTCATAATTGTACCTTGGGGGTGCAAAACTTGCAACTCCTTGAGGGCTGAAATTGTTTCTAATGAGGTTTTCAATGAATTGTCCCACTTTGATATTTTTTGCACATGGATGTGCTTGAAAATTTTAATTTTAACCATACAAAAGTAAAGACTACTTTGTCTAGTATGCATGGAATTAATTGTGGAAAATATTGACCATTGGATTTTTAGATTATAACAATTTTGGATGATCAACTTTATAAGCATAAAATGTAGCTTTTGGAGTGGAAAAAGTATAAAAAGATCAATAATGCTTCTTTAATCCCATCCAAAAAACTGTATTAGAATCTAAGTCAAATGTAGTATTTTTTAATTTTAAAAAATGAGAAATAAAAAACTCTCTTAAACTTGTATATGCATCTATTTTTTAAATTTAATAATTAATACTATTAACATATTGTTTAGAACATCTTCAAAAAATGTGGATTCATTCTAATTACTTTTATATTCTTAGTTATACTAGATTGAACCTTGTATTATTAAAATTGCTAAAAATTTAAATTTAAATTATTTCCCTCTCAGCTAGACCCACTCTGTTTGTACACAGTAAAGACTAGATATGTCTAAAACAATGTTTTTTTGCATCCCTGCTATTCCTTTCATTGTAAAAAAATTATGTTTTTTTTTTCTTTTAGATTGTATTTTATAAATAAATTTTTTAAAATAGTTCTCACATTGAAATTAAAAAAATGAAATATAGAACAAGTATGTCAATTTGTTATTCTACAAGTTCCTAGTTTACAAAATATTGAGATTTGTTTCACTCTACCAAGAATTTGCCATTGAAAATTAGAAGAGGATATCAATTGTATCTTTTTAATTAGTCTTTGAGGGGTTAATGGTTCAAGGAAGTACCTACAATCCCTCTTTTTGGCAAAAAATTTAAAACTTTGTTGTAGGATACTAGAAAAACTAATTTTTTTTTAGATATAATTTTTATTTCAAATGGTGCTTTGGAGCAAAAGTTATGCCACAATAAGCCAAAAATAGGTGAGGGCAGGCAACAATTTTTTCTTAAAAATATTTAAGAAATTTAAAATATTTAATTGAAGAATTGAGTTGAGAATTTGCAAAAGAAATCCCTTCCAAAAAACCCATGATTTCATTCTTAAAAAAATTGTTAAGTCAAAGTAGGTATGAGATAGAAGAATAAAACTAAATAGTTGATAGCTCTAAGATAGAAATAAAACACACTAATCCCAATGGTGAGATTTTCTAGAAAATAGACTAAACTATGTGCAACTTCTTTTTTTTAAATTGTTAAAATTGAATTCATAAACAAATCCTATACATTATTTTATCAAGAATTTGCTAAAATTGTATGCAAAACAAGAAGCTTCATTTCACATCACTTATCAAAATAGAATGAATCAAATCTTTACAAATAGACTTAAATTTAGTATATAAAAAATAGGTATTTCATAAAAAAATTTAATTCACAATTTGTAGTATAAAAATTTTAAGTTAAGAAGTTTCAAATCCTTACAATCTAGTCAAGCCACGGGCAAATTAAAGATTGATTTTCTTCACTTTAAATGCTCATATTTTATGATTGATTCAATAAAATCTTCTAAAATTTCTTCCACAAAATAATTCTCATTCTCGGGCAAGATCTTCCAATTGGATATGCAAAAGAAACAAATGTTTAAAGTTTTTGTTGTTTGCATTGAAAATCGCAATTTTAATATATTTTTTGAATAAATAATGACCTTAGGACTTTTATTAGAGGTTAATCTATTTGCATGGTCTTGGTACAAAGTACCCGTTGGGCTTGGTACAAAGCACTTAACCCCTAAAGTTCCTTGACTATGTTCTCACCAAAAATGCTCCAAAACTGCCATTTCTAGTACAAGTACCAAATTTTTGAAAAATATCATTTTTGGACACATGTAATCATAGGATCTTGTAGTACTCTAGTTTGAAAATCTGTGGAAAAAATTTCAAAAATTTCCATCATGTAGATTGCAAGATATTAGCATTTGAAGTGGCAAAAGTCCTTTTTTTGGCCCTGCAAAAAAACAGGCAATTGCACTTCACAAGGTCAGATTATTATGAAAAAAATTCCAAAATGGTTGTACTTCTTTGGATTCATTCTTTAGGGCAAGTTGGCTATATGCTTGAAAATTTTAAGATCTTTTGGAATTGTACAACATATAGGAAAAAAATAGTAAGTAGAAAGAAGTAGAGAATGGTTCAAAACACTAAATTGTTAAGAAGTTGATTATGGAATTGAAAAATGCCAATCCCAATGGTTGCAATGTTGTAATAAACAATCTACATCCTACAATTTTATTTTTTTTGAAAAATATTGAAAATTGAGTGAAATAAATGACTTCAAAGTTTATTTTAGAGTAGACAATTCATAACTGTCCGCAGACTAAAAATCTTCATAATGTTTGACTCATTGATCAAAATGGAATGATTCAAAGCTTTCCAAATATATATAAATTAAATAAACCAATTTCAATTTCAATTTTTTATTTTTGAAAAAAGTGATTTTTCTGATCTGCACGGATTGCCCGAGTTGAGAAACAAACTACATATCATGCAATAACTTTTGACTCGTATTTCCAAATGTCATGAAATTTTGTGCATATGGAAGACATTCCTCGTTGCCACCTTCTGTAGAATTTCAGCCCAAAATATGCAAATCTCCAGTCACACATACCTGTCCAAAATTTCTATGTTGCTAAAAAATGCATGTTGGTCCTTTAAGGGTTAGGATTGATCTGGCAACAATAATAATAGATAGTTGTAATAATTTAGATCCTTTTCAACAAAACTTCATACTGCCAGGGGCGATTCATCCATATTTTTAATTTGGTACAGATGAAGGGATAAAATAATTGCAAAATGAGAGTAAGGTAAGTGAACCGATTGTGGACAAAATTTTAATGGTGGATGGTGTACATTCAAACTCTAAAATGTATGCTTCTAATATAATTTTACCAACAATGGCTCACTTACCTTACAACCCTGCCCAAGCCAAGATAATTAGGATTCTTCCATCCAATCCTCACTCCATTTTTGTGAGACCGTATCACACTAACTACATTGAAACTAGTGTACCGAGTGCGATATGGTCTCTTAACCCCTAAAGGCCCAAGGCCTCTTTTCTGCCAAAAAACATTGAAAACTGTCATTTCTACAACAAACAGTAACAAAAATTGAAAAATGTTTTTTTTGCACATCTAATTGTAGGATCTTACACCTAACTAGTATGGAAATGTATGGAAAAAATTTCAGAATTTTTGACCGCACAGATTGCAAGTTATCTATGTTTAAAGTGGAAAAAACAAGTATTTCAGCACATTGCGGGACTGGATTTTTTGACTTTGAACATTTTTAACTTAAAACTTTTGCACTACAGAGTTTTGAGCTTTAATCTTTATAGTAGAGAATTAAGTTGAAAGTCTAGGGAAAAAAAATATTCAAAAAAACTTAATTATCATTCTTAAGAAAATTGTTAAGTAGAAGTAGTTACGAGATAGAAGGAAAATTTAAAATATTAATATATTTTATATGGAATTAAAATACACTAATCCCAATGGTGAGATTGTTCTGGAAAGTAAACTAAACCATGAGAATTTTTTTTCTTTGAAAAATTGCAATAATAGCATTCAGAAATGAATCCTACAAGATATTTTTTTCAAGAAGATGCTCTAACTGCCCGAAAAACAAGAATGTCCATAACTTTCTCATAATAAATCCAAATGAAATGAATCAAAGCTATTTAGATAGACAAAAATATAATCTACAAGAAAAAAATATAAAATTTTTGCCCATTCTTTTTTGCTGCCCGAGCTGCCCTCCGTCCCTTGTTTTGAGCTTATTTGGTCATAACTGTTGTTCCCAGGCACCGATTGTGAAAAAAATTATGTCCCCATGTAGGTCTTTCCATTTTCCACTTCCATTAAATTTTTCAAAAAATATTACAAGCGTGGTTGCGAAAAGGTACATGACCGAAATCGCATTTGTCCCCCGAAGGGACAATGGGCTTTTAGGGGTTAACCCTTAATGACCCAAGCGACTATTTTCTGGTCACTGCCCCTCTTTTTTGAGCTACCCGTTCTCAAATTTTGAGTTGTGTCAAAAATAAACATTATTTCCAAAAAATAGAATGCAATATGAATCCAATAAAGGAAGTTCCATCAAATTCCAAGTTAACCCCCGCCTCGTGGAATTTTTCAAAGTTAAGTGGTATAGTGTAGTGTATAGCTCATTATTTTGGGTTTGATTTGGGCATAGACTAAAAAGCCAACCAATGTGATTCCTACCCACCTCGAAAAGGCAAATCTACCTCAAAAAGGGCAAATCCAAGGAGTTCAAGGAAAAGACAAGTGTCCCATTTCTTTTTCTCTTACTCAAACACTACTCTCATTTTAGTGACCACCCTGCATTGCAAGCTCCACCATGAATTGAAAAATGCTTGGATTACTGTGAAACTTTACATGTATATTTTCAACTCTTTTATTTTTCATTAAGCACAAAAGGGTACCATTTCAAAATATTCTCACAAAGCCATATTCTCCTTCAAAGTGTGATGCCTTGTTTTCCATTGACCCACATAAAACTTCAAATTTAAATATCTCCTAAACTGTGTGGTCAAATAATCTGAATTTTTTTGAGGTGCTCTCTCTCGATGTGACTTCAAGATCCTATGATTACATTCTATCTCATCTCATGACAAAATGAGCAAATAAATTGCTCTAGTCATTGGCAGTTTGGGCCCATTTTGAAAGTACACTCCCCTTGGGTCATTAGTGGGTAAAAATGTCACACATTACTGGTAGTCATACGCCCTCCTCCCGTAAAAGTAAACTAGGGATTTTTTTCCCAATATTTTTGGGCAGTATAGAAAGTTTCCAATGGAGTGGAGTAGTGAAGCTACTTGCATCCATTAGCAAAAATCTCGGAGTATTATTGCTCTTTTCTAAATGAACATACAGACTTTTGGAAAAATGAATGAATTTGCATCCTCATTTTTGCATGTTTCTCCATTTCCGTTAATATACAATAGCTTCATCATTCCAATGATAATTGATTTTGCATTTTTTTAAATAAATGAAATACCCCCTTCATATGAGTGTAATGATTATTAAAAAAAACGTGTCAACTGGAATTATTTCCCAAGGACATAAAAAATACTCTTCATAATCACATCATTGGCCAAATTTGGAATTCAAAAAGTATTGGTAACTGTGATTTGCTAGCACCTCTATAATTTTGTCGTTTTACATACTTTTGAAGTTGTTTATTTTCTTTGTCCAATAGAATTATTCGTAAAGTCCCCCCCAGTTTGGAGGGGACTTTTTCCGACAAATTTCCTCCGACAGACGACCCCGCAGGCGACTACGACCCCGCAGGCAAAGTCCGAATGAAACTTCTTTTTGGTCGATTTGGGTGCGAAAGAAAGTTTGATACCCACTTTCGTATTAACTTTTTGCCCAAAACCTGCTTTTTCACAAAACTGCGGGGTTTAAACCCCGGTTTTGGGTACTTTACGAATAACTCTAATGTCTAAATCTGAATTTTCTTGTACCTATTCAAAATAATTTTGAATGTGCTTCCAATAATGATTTTTTTGTAAAAAAACAACTATAAAGACAAAAAAAAAAAACAAAAAAAAAACAGGCATATAAATAATCAATAAATAAAAAAATAGATGAATAATAATTACATATGTATTTATACAAAAATTAGTAAATGTACATATATTGTATATATCTAAAGAAAGAAAGAAACACATAAACACATAAACACATAAACAAATAAACAAACATGTATATATAAGAAAATAAGAAAATCGAAAGTAAGAAATACTTGTACAACGACGAACAAAACTGAATATAGATTTGAAATTTTTTCATTCAAACAACCAAACTATAAGCATTGATGGGCAAAGTCTAAAAGTAGATATACAAAAGTTGTAGTATATGACATATAATACAATACTATGGAGGTTTGAAGAATTAATTAATTGTGATTTGAAAGGAAATTAATTTCAAAGTTAGCCATGTCTAAAACTCAGTTTTGTGTGCCATAATTTAGAATTGCTTTATATTTTGTCGATTTTTCTTAGAAATTCAAATAAAAATTTGTGTGTTGGCATGTTAGTATACATCAATTTAGACTGTTGTATAGAAAATTGAAGGAAGTTGACATAATTGTAGAATTTAAAATGTTCACAATTTGACAAACAATCATACAAATGAAGTTGATTCTCACAATATTTGATTAATTTTTTGGAATTGAAAGCATGAAATTGCATTAGCTATAATTGTAGAGAGAATATAGGTTTCAATATAAACCATTGTTACATCTTAATGCCCTTGCATTTGAAATATTTGTTGAACAGGATAATGCATTCAATTTTTATATTAGAACTATATGATGCATTCTTAGATTCAAATTTTTTGTACAAAGACTAAAATTTATAACACACATAATTGATTCAACCAATCCAACAACTTGTTTTTGTTGATTTTGATAACAATTTAGTAAGAACATTGCCTATTTTTCACTATAAGAAGGCTCGGTTCGGCTTAGTACAAGGCATACCTGGCCTTGATTTTGTCCCACAAAGTTTACATCCTAATTTTCAAACTCACCTAGGCCCTTCAAAAATCAAGCTCTAAATACCATTCTACCATGCCCGCTCAATTGAATCAACTACTTGAATTTTGATGAGCATTCTCTCGTCAACATTTTGTTTCTTGTTCAAGAGTCCAAATTTGTTGCGAATCGTGACTTCTAAGAACTCAAAACAATAAGCTATAACTCTGTTGAATCAAACAACAATCTAATTTCAACACTTGTGCTTTGATTACATCTAGCTCTTGCTAGGCCATGACACCGTGACACTAGGCATGAATCGGGGACCAACCAATCTAACTTGTCCTATGCCATAAGCCCAACCAAAGTACGTAGCAGCTTTGGTGACCGTGTATTGGTGGAGATGTTCATTCCATCATAAGTGACTAATCAAAACAACTTTGGTGTGCCATTTTGACCGTGTACCAGTGGAGAGGTTCATCTTACCATAAGTGTTTGATCGAAACAGATTTGGCGTGCCATTTTGACTGAGTACTGGTGGAGATGCTCATCCCATCGTAAGTGACCGATCAAAGCACCCATTTGGCATGTCATTTTGACCGTGTACCAGTGGAGATGCTCATCTCATTGTCATCGTAAGTGACTGATTGATAGATCGACGATGTGATCATCATCCCAAATGAATATTTTGCAGCTGCAAGTCTGCCACGAAGGTATCATGGGAATCCCCGCTTGATGCAGATTGCAGCCCCATCACCCCATGCCGTCCCGCCCTGTTTCCCCTTGAGAAGGCACGTGGGCTTTGCAGGTGGTTGATGAACCATCTAACGACAGGCACTTGTACGGAGTACTTCCAAGCTTAAACAGGCTCTCGACCGATAGTACCCCCGGCCTGGGCTTCTGTGAGCTGCAGCCTTGAGCTGCAGGCAAGGGGCATCATGTGGCATCTGACTCTCTCACTGAACTACTGAAGCCCCTGAAGACTGAACTGAGTTGGACAATGACGGTCCTTGTTTCAAATCCTGAGGCATCTGTGTCCCGTATTTCTCTTTTCAGATCAAGGCGTACGCCATTCGTGCCAGGGTTGGTTGGGTCGGGTCCGGGGTTGGGGCACACAGAGGGACCGACTCGACATCTGGAGTTCGGTCGGTCGGGAGAGGCGCGACTGGCTGCCTGCCTGGCCATGGCTGTGGGTCAATTTGATGGATGTGCATGGGCACATAACATTGTTTACCAATGAGGCAAGGATTCCTTTTCCATCCTTTGAAAAGGGGACCTTTACAGTGAACAAAATGGATTACATAATGTCAAGGGTGATACTTCATCACAAGCGTCCATTTCTGTAGTTTTTCCAAATCTAAGGGCGTAGAAAGAGGGGCTTGGTTTTGATTCATAACCCACTTTTGACACTCCAATGCAAAACTGCCAAAACTACCTTGAAAACCGGACTTGGCATTATGGTCTTACAAGGCTCCTCAGCCAACTCCAATCTTTAAATTATATTGAAAGTCTCTCCTTGGTATCTAGGGAGGCACAATACCTTCCCTGCTAATATGGGGAGTACCATTGGCTAGTTATACAATGCTATGCATGGCAATGGCTATGAGGTTAATTTTAGCATGTTTGGGATTGGATTCTACATTTCAGAAGTGGTGGGCGTTTGGATAGATCAGCCAATTGGTGCTTAACCTTGTTGAAAAGATGTTGCGGATCAACTAGAGTAGTCCAATGGATGACAAGAGAATCCTTCTATGTCTATGTAAGACAGAAGTACAAATGTTCAATCTTGGAATTCTGGAGCGAAGAGGGAAGCTCTTGCAGAGTATATAGACCTACAATGAGTACTTTTGGCTTTTTTTTAAGTAGATGATTCACTCTGTATCCAAAAGGTTGATTTCCACAATGACCAACTCAACTTATAGGATTTAGGAGACTATCTTTTTGAGATAACCATTTTCGCTAAGAATTTAATCCATTTTGAGTATGACAATATAAAATCCGTATTACAACTTATCACATTTATTTTTGTAACTAGGCTTTCAATCTAAGGTGGATGAGTATGTTCTAGACACATTGTCAATTGGGGACACCTAAAAATGGTTCCATAACAATCATGCCTTTATTTTGAAGCATACACTCTAGAAAAATTATGATGTAGGCAACAATGGGGGAAAAGTAGTGGCCACAATCAAAGCTTGAGAGGCAATAATGGAGTGAATTAGTAATTCAACAACATGAACTTCTAACTTTTTGGTGCTAAAACACTACAAAAAGTGAGTGCAAGTATGTTTCATCTCAAAAATTGATTTTTCTAGTTAAAAAAATGATCTTTCAAAGGAGACTTTAATAAGTTATATAAAAATGAAAACATATCTTTGTAATTATGATTTATCATTTCAAATCCTTGTTTAAGTTACTAATATTAAATTCACAACATCCCAATTTTTCTAAATTTTAAGAGCTTTGAAATTTTGGTTCTAAATGTATTGATAAATATAGGTTAGTGCAATGATGGGACTAAGTATTTAATATAAGCCATAGGTCATAGTATACAAATATTGTTTAAAAACCATCACTTCTGTTTGAAATTCTTCTCAATACATCTATTGAGATGTATTAATACATTATTAATACATCTCAATAGACTTCAAAATCTAGATTATCCCAAAGACTTGTGGTTAAACTCTAGTTTATCACAACATTTTACGTAAATCATTACATTGGTTACTAGTCTCTCTTCCCTCCAATCTTATCGTATATAGCTCCCCAAGATACCTGGGGGACCTTGAGTTTAATTCAAAAATACAATCTTGAGAGACTTGGGCCAATGACATGTACGAGGCGTTGTCCATTTTAAAAAATGCCAAAAGTAATCCCGAATATTGGTTGACTATGTTATGATGATAACTATCAATGGACTCTTAAATTTTATCCTTATACTTCTTTTCTTTTTTGTAACAATTGACACTATGTTGCAGCTAAAAGTAAAATCAAGGGTGCCAAATACAATAGGGGAAGCTATAATTCTAAGTTTTAACTAGTATATATAAGCCATTCTTGATACATGTGCTTCTATTAAAAGTATCCCCTAAAGTACATGTAAACCATTCCCATACTTAATTGCAATTGGTTGACTACTATTCTCTAGATTTTGGTATGGTAAACATGCTATATGATAGTTTCAATGGCGAAGGGAGTTCTATTTTGAAAATTCTTACATGTCTTTGTTTGAAAATTCATGATTTCCAATTGCTAGTACCACAAAAATATTTGTTTGTTTGTTTTCCCTAGAAAAAGGTGCCTCCAACAATGCTGAATTGCTAATTTTGACTGATTTGGGTGTTTCCACCTTATGTGTGTCTGGTCGATGATCTATGATAGAGCACATAGCATGAACCACTAAACATAATGGCTTTTATTGCACATGCAAAACCAAGATGAAATTCTCTTTACTCAAGATATTACAACATAGTGCATATCATGTCTGTGCATTCAATTTCCTATCTAAACCAGAGAATTGTTCGCTAATTCCAGGTCGACGTCTCCAAAAAAAATGAACCCTTCATGAAACGATTTTGACTAAATTTTCAATACAATCTCCGTACCCTGCAAAAGTCTACCTTCTCAGAAGAAGAATCTAGTCCAAACGTCGAAGAAGATATGCCACCTGGACCTGCTTCGTCAGAGGCATGACCCAATCTTCATAGAGAGCACCTGCAAGATCAGGATCAATTTTGTATCTTGCGTTGTCCACTTTCCCATGCTCATTCACTTCCTGACCGTAAGCCCTGGCCTTGTTTGCAACTCTTCTTTTCACATCGTCTTCGACGTTCTTGAAGGTGAGTTCCCCCATAATCGCTTCTCCATCCTAATATTGCACAAGATCACAACCTCACAACAATGAACGGACTAGAAAGACGTACAAAATCTACAGTAGAGCAAAGTTCAAGCAAATAATAGGAATTGCACATTGGAAGTAGACAGTGGACAATCGTAACTATCAAACGTAGTTTTATTTGTTAGAAGGTGAAGGATATAAATTTTTCTTTCTATTGATAGATTTGATACTTTCCTGGAAACTTCTCTTATAAGTCATTTCAAGTCCTATAGATATGGAGGCAAGACACTTTTGGTCTATCATGGGACTTAAAGAGGGAATCTCTGAAGTGCCTGAATAGTAAAAAAAACAGCGTCTGCTTCCATATCTGTAGTGCTTGAAAATTTGAAACGAATCATTTTATAAAGCTTTAAATAAGGCAAACTGCAACGTACGCCCTTCACTTTTCAATGATAAAAATATATGTTTTGAAGTTACAGTAATCCACGTTAGCTTCCAAAGCGAAAATATAATTTTAGCTCGAGTAATTGTGAGATAAAAAAAACAGAAAATGGAACAAAAATTACATTCGGGGACTAGAAAGAAAGGGCAATGCGATTTTCACACCTGCGCTCTAATATGACGCTCAAATTTCTCGGGAGCTTCTGTGAACTTAGCCTCAGCGACGAACTTGCCGTAGTGAATCCGTTTCGAGAGTGCCTGAAGAAAACGTCAATTGTTAATACTCTCCAAAAGAAAAGAAGTACGCATCCCACTTTTATGCTCAACATGGAGGATCGTTGAAATTCTGCAAACAAAGTTCAATTAAAATTGGAAACAAGAAGAGTCTGAAGCCCATGACACCTGAAGGCAGTGCACATCGCAGACAGATGCTGAGCCGTAATTTCCGTCGTCATCTGGTAAGGTGAGCTTCGGCAGCAGATCCTCGAGATACATGCTGTAGATAGCTGGGTTGATGTTGATATCCTTTGCAGCTGGGTGGAGCACCTGCAAGCGCTACTCTGTCAATCCCAATTCCTCCCACCTAGGTCTTTCACTCTTGCATGAAATAATATAAAGGAAAACACGATTTTGAGTAGAAAGTTTAGGTCAAGTCTTACTTTAGACAGCGGAAGGCTGGGTAAAATAGGCTGAGGTAAGTCCTCAGGGAAAAAAGGATGTTCATCTGGTGCTTGATACCTCCGCACCTGCCCAATCATGAAGAAGAAATGAGATCCTCCCCTGTGAACATACCTTTTTCTGAAAATCCAAAGGCATATACAAGAGCAAGAAAATTGCAATCATTTTCACATAAAACATGAGACTGAGGAGCTTCCAACTCACTTTGGCATGCAAGTTCTCAGTCTCCTTAAGCATGAACTCAATCAGGGACCCTTCAAATCCGGGGATTATGAAGGAATTTCGGTCATAAGTAGGTGCATTGAAGCTAAATTGGGCACGTTGAAGTAGTCCATAAATAATAGTGTCCTCCTGGCGTATTAGCGACTCCCGAATGAAAGACAAGGTCAGGGGCTCGGTGTCAGATTCAACACCTGCATTGCTGCTGATCGCAGTCACTAGTCAGTGCCGTGGTTTGCAGTTCCAATACGTGAAGGGACTGTCACATAGTTCCGTGCACAAACTAAAAAGTACCACAAATGTTCCAATAAGAGGACATAGAAGCAGCAGAAGAGGTCCTGCGCAATGCAATTCATGTAGAAAACACCTACTACAGAAATACTAGAGGCGTGAATTAAGGTAGAGGATACGTCAACGACTTGGACCTAAACCCGCCTCCTATACTGATCTCTATTACCAACAGCAGCTCATCCCTTCCAATTCACTTCGTAGGACTTAGTAGCAAGTGGTGTAAGCACGACTAGGCTAGGGCCACTGATCTTCCAATGGAAACAGGTTTGTTGCCTATCACTTATAGTGGTCAACAACTTCTCACTTCAAAGATGCATAAGAACTTCAAAACAGCGATAAAACTTGAATCTCACTGTTGTACCCCAAAAACCTCACCACAGGCATAAATTCATCTCCCCCAAATCACACTCGCTCAGACCTTAGAATGCTTCAAGTGACGCAAACAGTCTCCTCTGTTTCATAAGCACTCAGGGAGGAACACAGACAATCGGATAATTACTAAGACCCCAATTCACAAATTCCTATGTTGAGCATGCCCCAAATGGCAAAAAGATCCAAGTGCGTGCGTACCTGGGAAGCGGAGGCGACGCGACGAGATCGCTAGACTTGAGAACAGCAGGCTGATAGATAGGCGCAAATGCCTTGAGGTGCACAGGCCGAGGTCGCGAATTCATGTGCTTCGCGTTCGAGACCGGCGTCGCAGATTGTGCCGAGGACCAAATCCCAGCGGAAGAAGACAAAGCCAGCGCCATAGTCGATTAAGCTCGCCAACAACGACACAATTCGTGCAGTCTCCACATATCCACCCACCCTCGAATTCTTCTCACACACAACTCCCCCAACCAACCCTAATCCCTCACCCCGCCAATTCAGAATCCACCCAAAACGGCAAACCTGGCAAAATCGTCGCCACAGAAGTCCCGTCGACTGAACAAACACACACACACACACACACAATGCACACAATCAATCGAATTGTCTCCTTTCAGTTGTACCCACCTCCGAGGGCAGGGCGGACCCACCTCCCAGCGGATTCTCCAGTCAAACAGCAGCAGCGTCAAAAGTCTCCAAAGTCAGTGAAAGACGAGGAAAAAGAGGCAGTACGTCACGTTCCTCAATGTTCAGAGTCAATGCTGCAATTGACAAACATCCCGCACACCGTAGTTCCTCAAATGCTACCCAGATTCTGAACAAAGAAACGGAAGTAATGTACGGGAAGTAAGTAGCATACGATTGTAAGTTAGGATGGGAAATTAGGGTTTAGGGATTTAGGGGCATCGAGACGAGGGACAGCAGTAAGATTGTGCCATGAGGGTGACCCAAGTGTGAGTGAGGAGTCAAAATAGGATGGCTCTGTGGGAAGAAGGCCACGTCTTGTGCGCTGACTGACTGGCGGTTGACGCTGGGACCACGCCTTCAGTGGCGTGGCTCACTGTTGTCTTGGAGTCAACTTCGCTCATGCTTGGGGCTCCGTCTTGGGCGTGCTTGGCTTGCCAACCGGCACGGAGGGATATGCAACTCATAATCATCACTACTATGAGCAACTAAGTATGTTTACTATTATTAAACATAAATGATTTGTATTGGATCTTAGAGCATCTCCATCAGTTCTCCACAAATTCGACGCGCTATTGTTGGTTTGGAGTGTCTCAGACACCCAAGCGGGACCGGCATTGTTGGAGAGATCCACCAATCACCCGCCATTCGAATACGACCTGTCAAGTTTCTTCAATTCTTGCGCTTGTAGGAATTAACACCAATCGGGTACTAGGCACCGGGCACCGGGATGTTGCGAGGCCAAAAAGTCCTAATGAGCACAGGCCCCATTCGAAAAATGGAGGCGCAAACTAGGAGCTTTTTTGTATTTGAATTGAGATCAAAATAAAAACTAAAAAGTGTGTTGAGGTGTGTTGAGGTTCACCTCAACACACTTCAACACACTTTTATTTTTTTGTATTTGAATTGAGACCAAAATAAAAACTAAAAAGTGTGTTGAGGTGGGTTGAGGTCCACCTCAACGCACCTCAACACGCTTTCATGTTTTAACGGAATTCAAATCAAAAGTAATCAAAATAGTATTTTCTTTTCAAATATGAAACTTGAAACATCTAAATATAATGAATTCATATTGGAAAAGAGTACTATTTTGGTTTAGGGGTTTTATATCCAAAAAAACTCACTCTATTTTCATATTATTTCCACTATCTTGGTCAATTGATGAGTCCTAATTTCAAATTTCAAATTTAAGTTGATTTTTGGTCAATTGAGAAGTCTATGAAAAAACTAAAAAGATTTTAAATCTCTTCTTGGTCCCAAAATGGGACCAAGAAAAGAAATTCAAATCTCTTCTTGGTCTCAAAATGGAACCAAGAACAAAAAAATTTTAAATTTAAATCTCTTTGTGGACAATTGATGAGTCCTAACTTTAAATTGTAAGTTTAAATGTCTTCTTGGTGAATTGGTGAGGCCTCAACAAAAAATTTAAGTGTAAATCTCATCCCGATCTCAAAATGAAAAAAACACTTGCTGCGCCTTGCTCGATGGGCAGCTGTTCCTCCTGACCGAACTGTGCCTTCACGCGGCGCCATTGGAATACGTGTTGTGACTCGGTCTTCTCGTCAGTGCCGTGCCTGGAGTCAAATGTGCAAAGGACGGGAGCTTCAAGTGTAGTGACAAAAACTTTCAGTGACCGGCGTTGAAAACAATGACAGGCTGCAATTGGTGGGTCCTTGTTTTGCTTGAGGGCACAAAAATCCCTTTGAAGGGACCGTTTAGAGATGCCCTTATTGGGAAGTGAAAAGGGACTCTGACGCACTTTAGAGTACATAACATTCTCTAGCCTCTAAAGAGGTTGCCTTTGCTCTCTTCAAGGCATCCATCTATGAAGTTCATCCATGTTGACATAAGTCACTGTTTTGACCACAAACTAGCTTCAGCCTCCAAGCTGCTTGCACACTCTCCCAAAAGGAACCAATGCTATGTTTGAGAAAATTAACGAACGAAATGATCTGATTGGTCCATTGTCCGTTGCTTGGTTCCTTGTCCATATGCTCACTTTGTGTCAGATGCATAATGAAATCAACACAACGAAGTTATTATTATTACTGTATCATCATTCTTCATTTTTTTGACCCACTCTTGGCTTGGTTGTTACAATCCGACAAATCTGATCCGTGTCCTCTTAGCTAATGTTGGGTGTGAAATATTCCACACCATTCCATCCGCTAGATGGAATGATGCGGAATATTGTACATCATTTTGTCCAAGGAAGGACAGTTGTTCTCTCTGAAATTGAATGTTATGCATCACGATTGTTTCACAAAATATAGGCTTGACACGGTGGTTGCTGAGCAGAAAGTGCTATCACCCTCCACCACGGATTCGAGGTTGGTGAACCATTTGCCGACCCACTCCAAAACTTGGAAATGAACGCCATCTTCCTATGTCATCTTCACATTGTACTGAGCTACAATTCTGGAGGATCTAGAGGAATAGTTGTCAGTTTTTTGTTAGACCAACGACATGGCCCAACAATATGGCCTACCAATGAACAATAGTTGATAACAAAATATAATGTGGTGCCATACCATGGAAGAGTGGAGGAACAAGAGTCTACATTAACACAGTCGACACTCTACAGCTCCGTTGTCGAATCAATGGTGCTAGTATGTGAGCCCAAGAATGCAAGCTTGTGAGCATTGAGCCTATAATATAGGTATCTATAATATAGATACCACACACTATAGAAGGTGTATGTATCATAAACACCTATAATATGGGTCTTTGTAACATATATACCCTATAATCATAAATGGTTCCTATAGTATATACACCTATAACATAGGTGTGTGGTATTCTAGGCTCATGGGCTCACACTTCTGTGCTCACACAATAGCAAACCTCGTTGTCGAATCACATTTCTTGCGAAACGGTGGCAATACTTGTAGCATGCATTATTTGGACTCCATATGAATGAGTTATGACATTTCAAAGTTGATCGTTTGTATGTGTATTAAAAATCAACAATAGGCTCTCTTAGGCTTTCATGTTTTGACTGTGTACATCTTGTCTTATCAATATCATTAGGCAAAACATAGAACTTCTACAGGGCTGCTAGAGTTAGACCAATAGTCCAAATAAAAAATTAATATTTTTTTGGAAACAAAATTTAATAATCAAAATTTGACATGGCACCTCAAATTTGTTTTTTGCAAATTTTTAATTTTTAATTTTTATGTAGACTTTTTAGAGTGTTGGTCCAAAGCCTAGTAGGCTTTTTGAGGCCCCAAATCTTCTTTATTGCTAGGTTTTAGTGTTGAAATTTGTTCCTAATGTAGATTTAGCATTTTGGATAGTGATGATTATAGGTATAAGAGTTTCAATAGAAACTATGTCCAAATCAAGCTATTTGAAGCAACAAAATTTGTTAACTTAGATTTTGTTTTCTACTAGTGCGGAAAGGAATCAACCTATATGCTTAACCTTTAATAAGTATGTTGAATTCATTATTTATCATAGATGGAACTTTTGAGTTTATATTTGGAATCAATGACCACCAATTAGCTTGGAGTGGTTAGAAAGTATTATATTAACCAACTACAAAATAGAGGGCAAGTTTTCACTTCAAGAATGGAGAGTGAGCATAGATCTTCAAGATCAAGCCTAAGGCAGGAGGTCCTTAAATGGAGCATTTAAGCCCACCTACCTCATCAACGACAGTAGTAGATTTTTCAAAGAATATGTAACCCTTTCCTAGATAGGGGACACATTTAGAACCTGCTCCATTTAAGGACCTCCTACCTTATAGCTTAGCTTGCCCAAACGTGGACAATCAATGTCTTTAGATTGTTTTTTAATTTTTAAACCATGTAACACCAAAGAGTATTCAAAGTGTCAAGTAACCTTATTATGTAATGATCTTTAAAAATCATATTTGTCATCTTTTTTTTTAATGGAAAATTCAAAAATAGAGTTGATATACTTTCTTAGTGAATTTTAATAAGTATTGCAAAAGTTACAACCTTGTTTTATTTGGAGAGCACATTTGAGCAATTAGATAGAGTAGACAACGAAGTCTAAGTTAACTTCCTTGACTATGTTCTCACCAAAAATGCTCCAAAACTACCATTTCTATTACAAGTACCAAATTTTTGAAAAATATCATTTTTGGACATATGTAACTATAGGATCTTGTAGTATTCTAGTTTGAGAATATGTGGAAAAAATTTCAGAAATTTCCATCGTGTAGATTGGAAGATATTTGCGTTTGAAGTGGCAAAAGTCCTTTTTTTGGCCCTGCGAAAAACCGGGCAGCTGCACTTCACAAGGTCAGATTATTATGAAAAAAATTCCAAAATGGTTGTGCTTCTTTGGATTCATTCTTTAGGGCAAGTTGGCTACATGTTTGAAAATTTTCAGATTATTTGGAATTATATAACATATAGGAAAAAAATAGTAAGTAGAAAGAAGTAGAGGATGGTTCAAAACACTAAATTGTTAAGAAGTCAATTATGGAATTGAAAAATGCCAATCCCAATGGTTGCAATGTTGTAATAAACAATCTACATCCTACAATTTTTTTTTTTTTTTAAAATATTGAAATTGAGTGAAATAAACGACTTCAAAGTTTATTTTAGAGTAGACAATTAATAACTGCTTGCAAACTAAAAATCCTCATAACGTTTGATTCATTGATCAAAATGGAATGATTCAAAGCTTTCCACGTATATATAAATCTAATTAACCAATTTCAAATTTTTATTTTTGAAAAAAGATTTTTTTTTATTTGCCCGAACTGCCTGAGTTGACCAACAAACAACATATTAGGCCATAACTTTCGACTCATATTTCCAAATGTCGTGGAATTTGGTGCATATGAAAGATATTCCTCGTCCCCACCTTCCATAAAAATTTCAGCCCAAAATATGGAAATCTCTAGTTACACGTACCTGCCCAAAATTTCTATGTTGCCAAAAAACGCATGTTGGTCGTTTAGGGGTTAAAATTTGATTTGATTCCAAGGGTGTATTCATATGAAAAGCTTTCAATTATCTTACAATGATTGGTGAAAAGTTATGGCAAGTTGTCATGCTTTCTTTTTCCAAAAAGAACATATGGAATTGTTTCTTGAATTCAATTTTTGATGATTTAAGGAGAAAAATCAAAAGATTGGGTGAAAATTGCATACTACACCATTAGGATGAACATTTATTATTATTTTTGTTTGAATTGTTAGCAATTGGGTGTTTTCAATCCACCTTCCACTTGGAAAGAATTCAAGAATGAAAACAAAATCAAATTGTTATTCATGTATTTTCAATAAATATTTTTTCTTTTTCAATTCCACATTTATTGATACAACCAAAAAAATTGGAGGGCGATTAATCTTAGAAGGATTAAACCAAAGTAGTCAACCAAAAATTGTCAAAATTATAGATGAATAAGTGCGTAGAAATCATTGAATATTTGAATATCATCATAGTCTTGGGCATCTTTATTGGATTAACCCTAAAATGTGGCTTAAAGTACGTTTTGTGTCCTTTGAATGATTTCCAAAGATGCATGAAGGATGAAAAAAATATTTTTTCATTCAATTTTTTCAAGGAAATTGCTTTAATTTATTTTCAATGTAAGGTGTTGGATATATAATCCTATATGATTCTTTTTTAATATCCTATATATAGTGTATTTTGACAATTTCTTATTTTTTTTCTTCTCTTAACCCCTAAAGGACCAACATGCGTTTTTTAGCAACATAGAAATTTTGGGTAGGTACTTGTGACTGGAGATTTGCATATTTTGGGCTGAAAATTTTATGGAAGGTGGGGACGAGGAATATCTTTCATATGCACCAAATTTCATGACATTGGAAATACGAGTCAAAAGTTATGGCCAAAAATGTTGTTTGTTGGTCAACTCAGGCAGTCCGGGTAGATCAGAAAAAATCACTTTTTTCAAAAATAAAAATTTGAAATTGGTTTATTAGATTTATCTATACCTGGAAAGCTTTGAATCATTCCATTCTGATCAATGAGTCAAACGTTATGAGAATTTTTAGTTTGCAAGCAGTTATTAATTGTCTACTCTAAAATAAACTTTGAAGTCGTTTATTTCACTCAATTTTTAATATTTTTCAAAAAAAATAATATTATAGGATGTAGATTGTTTATTACAACATTGCGACCATTGGAATTGGCATTTTTCAATTCCATATTTAACTTCTTAACAATTTTGTGTTTTGAACCATTCTCTACTTCTTTCTACTTACTATTTTTTTCCTATATGTTGTGCAATTCCAAATAATCTGAAAATTTTCAAGCATGTAGCCAACTTGCCCTGAAGAATGAATCCAAAGAAGAACAACCATTTTGGAATTTTTTTCATAATAATCTGACCTTGTGAAGTGCAGCTGCCCGGTTTTTTGCAGGGCCAAAAAAAGGACTTTTGCCACTTCAAACGCTAATATCTTGCAATCTATAGGATGGAAATTTCTGAAATTTCTTCCACATATTCACAAACTAGAGTACTACAAGATCCTACCGATACATGTGTCCAAAAATGATATTTTTCAAAAATTTGGTACTTGTACTAGAAATGGTAGTTTTGGAGCATTTTGGTGATAACATAGTCAAGGAACTTTAGGGGTTAATCTGGATTTTAGCTATAAATATAAACTTCTTGGAATTTGAGACATACTAAGGGTCATTGCAAGAAAGACCTGTCCTATTTACTAGTCACAATGAGAGTGACTCTCCTTTCATCTGCTATAACTTTTGAAACAGAAGTTTAATGAACATGAATTTTTATTGGAGATGTCTAACTTCATGGTAATCAGATCCTTTTTTTTTTAGAAGTTAAAAAAAAATTACATTTAAAAATCATTTATGTTAAATTGTCACACCAAAAGGTTTAGGGTTTTTTACTACGTTAGGAGTCCCCAAATTTAATGATCTAGAGCTGAAATTTTCATGGTCTATTTTCATAGTAGGAAAACATCATCCTACCAAAGGAAATCTAAAAATATATTATTTTGTGTCTTCCACATGAGTGCAAACAGCACTCCCATTGTGTGCAATTTTTGAACAATGAAGATGGTTCTAAGATTAGTCTTTTAGTAAAATCTCATCATTATGAACTCTTCCCAAATGGCCGATTTTTAGTTTCTTTAACCCCTAAAGGACCAGCCTGCTATTTTTAGCAACATAGCAATTTTGGGCAGGTATGTGTGACTAGAGATTTTCATATTTTAAGCTGAAATTTTAATAGAAGGTGGGGATGAGGAATATCTTTCATGTGCACTAAATTTCATGACATTTTGAAATAGGAGTCAAAAGTTATGGCCTAATATGTTACTTTTTTCACCGGGTGGGCAGTCTGGACAGATTTGAAAAAATCACTTTTTTCAAAAATACAAAATTGAAATTGGTTTTCAAGAGTTATATATACGTGGAAAGCTTTGAATCATTCCATTTTGACCAATGAGTAAAAAATTATGAGGTTTTTTAGTTTGCGGGTAGTTATGGATTCTCTACTCTGAAATAAACTTTGAAGTTGTTTATTTAACTCAGTTTTTAATATTTTTTGAAAAAAAAAAATTATAGGATTTAGGTTGTTTATTACAACATTACAATCATTGGGATTGACATTTTTCAATTCCATAATTAAATTCTTAACAATTTAGTATTTTGGATCATTCTCTACTTCTTTCTACTTACTATTATTTTTGTATATGTTGTGCAATTCCAAATGATTTGAAATTTTTTAAGTATGTAGCCAACTTGTTTGTAAAAAATAATTCAAAGAAGCACCACCATTTTGGACATTTTTTCATACAAATGTGACCTTGTGAAGTGCAGCTGCCCTGTTTTTCGCAGGAACAAAAAAAGTATTTTTGCCAATTCAAATGCTAATATCTTCCAATCCGCATGGTGGAAAATTCTGAAATTTTTTCCACATCTTCTAAAATTAGTTTATTATAAAATCCTATGGTTATATGTGTCAAATTTTTTTTTTTTCAAAAATTTGATACTTGTACTAAAAATGGCAGTTTTTGAGTGTTTTCGGTGAAAACATAGTCATGGAACTTTAGGGGTTAAAATTTTGTTTTCCTATTTTTTACAAATAAAAATGTGAAATTATAGCGCAAGTACCTATTTTCTTGAGATTTTGCACTTTTCTAGTTCTCCTACTTAGAGAATTTTTCTATGCTTTTCCTTCCTAGGGTACCTTCTTCTTAAAGGTGTGCATATAAAATATTTTTTTTACATTTAATTTTTTTTTTCTAATTATAAATTCCTCCCAAAAGAAAAAATGAGTATTGTGAAAAACGCTAAGGAAATGACCCCTAAGGAAATGAAGCTCATCAAGTCTACTTTCTACTCCAATTTGAAAATTTGAAAATTTTCTAAAATTCAAATTTTAATCGCTATTTGAACTTTGGGCCTATAACCAAAGAGTGCTGATTTTCTAAGCTTAGAATGACATGATACCTTTATTGGCACCACACTATTTTACATTGAAGTCTATACTTATGGAGAGAATTTTAGATTTTTTTAAGCATATTTTGTATTTGATATGTTTATTTTTTGTTTTTTATTAAACAATTCAGAATAATTTCAAACTTTTACAAAAGAATTTGAACTTTTTATGAAGAAATGTGGTTACATCTTTGAAATATAAACATAAGAAAAATTCCTTCTTGTATAGTTGCAAAATGGAAGCATGCAGAGAAAAATACTTTGAAGTTGGAAATGTAATCATAGGCTGTCCTTTGATGGTTAAGTGTTCAATTGATGGTAGAAAATCCTTCTCTATGTAAGTCAAAAGTGTAAATGTTCATCCTTAGAATTTTGTGTAGAAAGGGGAGATCTTGCACAATAGTTTGACCTCCAATAAGTACTCTTGGTGTTTTTAAACAAATGATTCACACAACACCAAAAAAGATGATTTCAACAATAAGGACAATGAAGACACCAAAAAGTGGCCAATGGATGACTTGATTGTTGAGTGTAGAAATAAAGAATGCATGTATTGGTCCAATAATCTAATTTTGGTGACTACCTTGGTCATGGGGGGCCATGTTGTTTAAGGATTATGGAAGGAAAAAAATAAAATTCTGCATGTCATCAATGATTGAAAAGAGTTCAGTGTTCAAAATTGCCACATCCAAACTTAACCCCTAAAGGACCGGACTTCGTTTTTTGGCCGTATAGAAATTTTGGGCAGGTCCGTGTGATTAGAGATTTCCATATCTTAAGCTGAAATTTTAATAGAAGGTGGGCGCGAGGAATATATTTCATATGCACTAAATTTCAGGACATTTGAAAATAGGAGTCAAAAGTTATGGCCAAATATGTTACTTTTTTTCGTAACTGGGCAGTCCGGGCAGCAAGAAAAATTTGGCAAAAATTTGATTTTTTTTTTAATGTTTTTTCTTGTAGATTATATTTTTGTCTATCTGGAAAGCTTTGATTCATTTCATTTGGATTTGTTATGAGAAAGTTATGGACATTCTTGTTTTTCGGGCAGTTAGAGCATCTTCTTGAAAAAAAATAACTTCTAGGATTCATTTCTAAATGCTATTTTTGCAATTTAAAAAAAAAAAAAATTCTCATGGTTTAGTTTACTTGCTAGAACAATCTCACCATTGGGATTAGTGTATTTTAATTCCATCTAAAATATATTAATGTTTTAGATTTTCCTTCTATCTCGTACCTACTTCTACTTAATAATTTTTTTAGGAATGATAATTAAGTTTTTTTGAATATTATTTTTTTTCCTAGACTCTCAACTCAATTCTCCACTAGAAAGATTTGAAGCACAAAACTCTGTAGTGCAAAAATTTTAAGTGAAAAATGTTTAAAGTCAAAAAATCTAGTCCCGCAATGTGCTGAAATACTTGTTTTTTCCACTTTAAACGCAGATATCTTGCAATCTGAGCAGTCAAAAATTCTGAAATTTTTTCCACACATTCTCATATTAGTTAAGTGTAAGATCCTACGGTTAGATGTGCAAAAAAAAACATTTTTCATTTTTTTTTACTCCTTGCTATAGAAATGGCAGTTTTGATGGTTTTTTGGCAGAAAAAAGGCCTTGGGGCTTTAGGGGTTAATGCCATTATTCGGAATTGTGATGCATAGCAACTCCAACTCATACTGTAACATTGGATTGAAGACATCATCATTAAAAACAAGAATAAAAATAGAGCCACGTTTGTCTCATCCCCATGCTATTTTCCTAGCTAGAATGAAGGGTTGGTGGATAAAGCACTCAAACATTCTCTCAAAATCTACTACTTTAGCAATATTCTCTCGTACTCATGTCGGTTGTATAGAATACCAATAGAACGATTTGATGGATAAACAATCAGAATTGTTCAGAGTATGTTTAGATCGTGAAAGATCCTGCAGTTGAATACAGAATATTCGATAACCTTAGTTGGTAGTACAGGCAACACATCAAAATAACCATTTGAGAAAACTCGCAGAAGGAAAAAGCTTAGTGCAATAACAACAGTGCAAGGAAAATCAATGGAAGAAGCTTACGTGAATGTTGCAAATTAGAGGGCTAGATTGCCCACTCCCTGGCAAACACGTACGCAACTCTTCTGGTGAGGATTATACAAGGATCAAAAAGTATACAAGGGAGGAAGGCCAGGTCAATTAGCCTGCAGAGTTTGTGCCCAATTTCCTGAAGGGCTTGAAATTGTCTTTCACGAGCTTCGATGCTCGCAGCTTCAACACTAGTGAAAATTAAAAAAAACGAATGTATACATACATGATGATTCCTGATAATGAAAGCAATAAATAATTGCTTATTGCTAATTGGAAGACTATGGCTAATCACAAATGAATACTGAAAAACCTGAATTCTATGTGGCGATAGGCTTTTACAATGAAGAGAAGCTCATGTCCTTGTTAATTCATGTATTTTCGACAGTTTGATGCTCCGCAGAGACACGGCACTCTTTCTGTATCCTCCTCGTCAAATCGGTAATTATATCTGCAACCACGTCCAGGTACGAAAGAGAAGGTTAAAAACTGAAAGAATAATGTACAATTTACTTAATACCTAGTTGCTCAAACCCAAATGGTCCAAAGTGCACGCCTTAGGAGTTGAAATAAACCTTTCAAGAAGCTTCAAGGAAGATATCAAAATCTACCAATAGAAAGAACAAATCATACCCGTACATCTTCGAATAATAGAAATGTGTTTTGAAGTTTACTGTAATCAGCTGTTAGCTTCCAAAAAGGATTTTCTAATTTCAGGTGGGGTAACAGGTAGCAAGTAAATAAAAGTTCAGCAAGATCCCGGTTTCTAGGATGGAAGCAATATATCAGAACTAGGACATGGCATGCAGTACTTGCAACTAAAGGATTTTCACTGAAAGACTAATTGATACACGGGTCAGACGGAAATGTAGGAAGAATCCACTTACGTCAGTTCCTCCCCAGCTGCAATATCTTGTCGTGCGATGAGTACAATGCGACTATCGCCCTCCCCATTTTCTCTTTGAAAATCGAGAATTTTTGCGTAACAGCTTGGATCGCACTGTAAAATATACGAAGTATCCACAGCATAAGGACCAACAATCATTCGGACAAAGATATAGCGACATCAAGAGAAGGAAAACCAAAGGGATCTCACTCATGCTTTAAAGCACCCCCGAAATTTTGAATAACCATACCTTAACCCTTACATGGACAAAAGTGGTGGCTTCCATATCTAAACAAGTTAAAATAAATCATTTATGAAGCTTCAAGGAAAATAAAACTGAACCAATCGTAAGAATAAATCATATCCTATGAGCTTCCGAAGCGGACTCCCTACTTTAGTTCAGGTACTAAAGGCTTAAGCTACAACAAACGAAACTAAGTTTCAGTCGTTTACTTCCATTTCGAACATCCCGTGGAAAATTCAACAAGTGACACGACATGCATAGGCAAAAAGAATAAACGATGAATCTCCAACACGTTTTTCCTACAGTATAAACATAAAAATTGGTCCATACCCTAAATGTGATAAACTACTGAAACTGGGCTACTGGTAACTTACAGAATGATTGATGAGGCGTGCAATGTTGCCTTTATCAGTAGCATCAATAACGATCTCCTCGTTGATTTTAAACAGCTGATAATAAAACATGGACATATAGTGAGTTTCACAACGAGCATAAACTCCACTTATTGATACAATTATACTAAATTCGCAATTGTAAAGCGGGTTTCACCAAGTTACCAGTAGATGCTGAAGATTGAATTATTACACCAAAGTCAAACATTCACCTCCTATGTAAATTCATGTTACCAAGGGGATATATAATTAAGCTGCAACACGTACATAGCAATCTTTGCCCTCCTTTTTGTACCGAATCTCACGAAGGTCTGCAACGCTGCCCCGTACGCGCTCTCCTCTATACTCCACAACCTGATTACCAAGAAAATCATGAACACATCACATTCTGAATTTAAAAAAATTATTGGGTGTCTAGAAAACAAAGAGAAATTCATTTTCTGTAGACATAAAAACTCTCCCTTACAGTGGCAACATATAATTGTTTTGCATGGATGCAAAATTCAGCATAATGCATGGCAGTCAAGAATGTGAAGCCTTAGGAAGAAGTGAGAAAAAGGCTAAATTAGAATCATGTCATGCAATTTACCATCTCCCCTTCTTGGATAGCACGGCGAGAAATGAGACCCCATCCGTGAATTGCTGACTTGCCAAAGCAGACAGTCTTCTTCTCTGTTTGCTGAAATGAGAAACAAAAGAATAGAAATTCCAATTCACTGACTGGAAACACTCCAATGAAACAGAAGATTCTGAACTTCAAACATAACACTCAAGGATGCTGAACAAGTTGGTTTCCAATATGTTCAGACAACAGAACTGCATCAAGACATATGATACTTGTACAGTCGCCTTCAATAAATTTACACACGTTGTACTTCAAAGCTGAAAACTTATGCAAATCATAGATTTTCGTTGCTACTCAAATTCATCAAATCAGAAATCTAAGCACTGTGCACTCTCTTGCCAAGATTAGAACCTCTTAATTGCAAGTAATTTCAAGGAGAATGGTCCAGTATTTTAATTGATATCATTAATTGAAGTTGGCGGCTTAGAGAATGCAAGAGGGATGCAGACTCGAAAGTGTGTGAACTTATTGAAGGTGACTCTATTTGAACACAATACTGCCTCCTCAATAAATTAAAGGCTCGTCTCTGAAAAGGTGTAATCTAAAATTGCAACCAATATAATTCATTGCGCCATGTAGTACCTGGAGAAATTTAAGCCGCTCTTCATTTGTGAAGACTTTTTCCTTCTTTGGATCCAACACAGCAAATTCCTGGTAAAAGAAGCCAGTGCACATAATTAAATTGAAAAAAATATTGCCTGCGCAATTTAAATTAGACACTCAATTTGACCAAGAGCCACAAGGTATCTCTGGACAAGTTGAGTGTACCATATCACACATACCATTTCCTACAAAATATGTAACGAAAAAGCAACTATAATCAGGAAATAGTTAAGCACAAGAATCTCATGTGCATTGTAACAAAATTTTGCACAATTTAGTGACAATGCAAACTTGAATATATGTAAAAGACTCACCCTTAAACTATTGATATTTTCAACAGTATTCCAGGTGACACCTGTGACGCGATAGGCAACAGCCTTTCCTCTCTTCTGTTGCATATCAAAGCTCGTTAGCTCACTTATGATAAAATATGAAACTAATCTATTGAAGTTCAACAAAGGCATAGAGATGGGTTACCCTTCTATCAAAAGAGTATAAGATCTGTTAGGTTGGAATCTTTATCATAATATTACGAGGGAGATTTAAGGAACTTCAACACAATTTTTGAAGGAAACAAAATCATAGAGTAAGAAGATCGTCAGGATCCAATCGAAAGGCCACCTCGTATTTGGCGTTTCTGTCATAGGTAGAATAAGGTTGACATCTTGCTGCCGCAGAAGGGGCATCACTTTGGTTGTGCTCCAAAGATTTGCTGACAGTGCCCGAGGCGTAACCTCCAATCAAGCTTACAACACTCTCCATCCCACTAGGTTGTTCAGCATCTTTCCTGACGGGAATCTTACCGGATGGTGACTTCAACATCAGGTGCATGTCAGGGCTTGGCGTTCTGCACCATAAAATACAAACATTGTAAGATAATGTGGAACTACAAGCCTTCGATATAACTGAATGATTTGAAATTAAAGATCAAACATAAAAACAGAAGCTAATATATTAGTGGCAAAGCCCAGAACCCACTGATCAAACTCTACAAAACCGAAGTAGCATTTCTCCTGTGCACACTGTTCAATAAGGTGAGGTTCTTTCAATACAAGGCAACACTTTCTTGCCAATGGAAGTCTAAACAGTAAACTCACTTGTGAGTGCTGCAATACAAATTCATCCTTGTCATGGGGACTCCATTCTTGGTCACTGCTCTCATCTGTACATGCACAGAATTTACCACATAGTGTAAGTTGCCCAAGTAAATCTTTCAAATTCAAAGCTGGAAATACAACTAATAAATCCCTCCATGACCCAAAAATCTCAGGAGAGCCGCTTGGCCTTCCATTGATGTTTCATGCACTTAAAAAAATACACTGGCGCACCACGTGTGCAGCGACAAATGAAAATCGAGAAAAAACTCAGGAGATAAGCATGTCATGAGCAAAATCAAACAAAGAGTAAAGCTCAATGGCAAAGCAAAAGAGGAGATTACTGCATAAGACTCACTTTGGGGGCCAAGAGTCCACAATTGAACGTTACATTCAAGAAATTATAGTCTTGAAAAAATTCAACTACACAGAGTGTGTTTAGAAAGCAATAGCGATGCGAATATACCTCCATATGATAGCCAGCTCTGAATGCACACATGATATGAAATGGTCTTCGACAATTTTTGTGCGCACAAGTCAGACATACACCATGCATTTGCTTACATATTCCACATTTCTGTAACAGAGCACACCCAAACTTAGTTGATTGAATTCAAATGTAACAGAGCATACCAGGGGACCTAAACGCTCTAGAACCAACAAAATAAGTTACAACGATTATGAGAGTTGATGCCCAATCGTATTAATCTATCGCATGCTTCTCCAAATACTTGCAAGGTTCAGAGAAGTACAAGCTATTGACAAAGGGAAGTGACATCCAACACTAATGTAACCAACCTGCGCCTTTTAGGAATCAGGGAAAACAGTTCTTAAGTGCACTTCCAAAAAATCAAAGCGTTGACTAGGTGGTTTACCTGCTGAAAACTGCTCAGATGAATGTTGAGGAGGCCCTCAGCTGGTTGCATTTTTACTATGCTTTTAAACCGTACTTCGGGTACAAACCATGCACAAGTCACATGCACCCACAAATTTGCAGTATTTGACGGCTTCAGTGCTCCACCTGTCAGAAAGAGGTCAATGAAAGTCAAGAGAGAATTACTTAACAGGTGGTAAACACAAATTTTCAAAATACACATAAGCAGTCCAGTGCATGGAGTATAATAATTTAGACTGGCTTCTCTGATGAGCTTACATATAGTGACCTAGTAATAAGAGCAAAGCCACAGAAACCTCCGTCCAAGTTCTCCAATCAAAACCAGAAATCTGGCACTAACCTCTGACGGGACACAGGCAGCACTCTCGTTCAATGTGTGGTGTTTCACATGCACTGCATACCCACGATCCTACACTTTCTGATGCCTTCACACCATAACACTCCTCATGTACTGCCACCTGGCACCTATACCATCAAGTGAGAGTAGTCAGTGAAACACAGAAGTTCATTCCACAAAACGAGCAGAAAGGAGCAAAGACCAGATACCCAACCCCCAAAGATCTAAAAAACGATGCCCATAATTTGCTAGTGCTGGAAAAGAAAAGCAAATACACACATGGTCACATCAGGTAAGAGAACTAGAAAATTATACCGATTGCAGATGATCATCTTATTGTGGTGCCAATCTTCAACCATACGACACACAGCACATCTTTCTGAGGTCCATGTTGAGTTCACCGGCTCATATGGTTCTGTAAGACAGCATTTATCCTAGTCAAGACACATCTGGTAAAATAGACTAGTTTTTTAGTAGAACATCGAAATAACCAAAGAGCTGGATGGGGTCAAATCAATTTGGACTTATAATAAAGAATACAGAAAAGTTCGAGGTTTTTAATTCACTCGAACCATATATCCGTAAAGCGAAGATGATTAAATAATGAAAAGCGCGCTCAAGTTCGAAGTGGCAAGAATACCGCATAATTTAAAGAGATACGAACAGGCTTTGGAATAATTAGGCGCAGAAGACGAAGGAGAAAAAGATTATAGCTTACGATCGAGATTAGAAAGCAAAGCCTGCTCTCTGGTTCTGGCAGGAACAAGATCAGGTCCTTCGTATCCCAGACCAAGAACGCCATTACTCAACATAGTTTTTAACTGTATAACACGTTAAACCACGAAGCAGGGTTAATGAGTATTCGACAAGATTAACTCGTTCAATGAGAATGTGTGCAAACCTATCACGTACCGAAGTACCCAACAAATAATGACGGAGGTGCTAAAAGTCATTCCCATGGAATGAAAATGCACACAACACGATTTCTCCACCAAAATGCCATATTCTCCGTATCAAATCAAAACCTCTTTGAAAAGAAATAATTAAGATAGAGAAAAGAAAATAGAAAAAAGAAAAAAGAGAACTACAGACATAACGTTTGGAACTAAGACACGCAGGTTTGAGGCATGCAGCTATGCAATCCTCTCTGATCAGGTAAAAAGAGCACGATTGAACTTTGTAAATCCTATTTGAATTTATAATGAGGGAGATGAAACTCACCCATGCAAACAAAGGCTGCTCATCGTCCTTTAAACGGATGCTTTCCTTCCATTTCTTTTTTCGGCATCCTGTATGCCTCTCCCACTCCGATGGCCTCATGGGATTCTTGGTGCCTTGACAGCTACTACACTTACAAATGACCCTAATAACCCACAAAGTAAACCATAGTCAGGTCGACACATCAACAGACTAACAATTTCTCAGAACTGTCATTAAGATCTTCCAAAAATATGTAATCACGTCGAAGGAAAACGACACTTCAATTTCACATCAATTATCGATTTTCACTACAATTTTCAGTTTCGAATGAACTTGCAACTCCATGCCCAATAGCTGTAGATTCTTAAAATAGAGAACATCATTTGAAACAAATCCATTATTATTATTGCTTGCGAAACTTACTCATGTTTTCGTGGCAGATAATCGCCCTCTACATGTGTGCAGATTACAGCCAACCTCTCAGGAGCAACATACGAAGAATTTGAACCTGTTCCAATCCTGAATCCAGCAAATTAATTTTGTAAGGAACTAAACAAGGATTTTTTCAGTGCTTGCGCAAAAGCACAATACACACCATCCGTTGCATGCTAACCACCGATAGACCAACTGATTAAGAACAGAATCCCCAAAAGGAAGAACTAAATGCATGCTTAAAATTGCTGAGAAACAAGAAAATAATAGATATGTTAAAGCTTCTGTGGGACACCCTACTACAATTGAGGATATAAACTCTGAACTAAGTAGAACATCCCGGTCAACAGCGACCTGAAAAAGATGGAATGCAATCGATAATTGGAACCAGAACATCCAATATATCAGACTATCAAGACGATACAAAAGCCCCTCATCACCTCCAACAATTCCAACAAGGCTCAAGAATCTCAAAAGGATGGAACATACTTTTCAGCTAACTTGCGCTTAAGTGGAGTTCCTGAGCCTTTTGACTTTCTGCACTCCGGGCACTGATATGAACCGCCTTCTGACAATTCCTGCATAACAAAGAACTCCAATTACAGGACTCAAAATCCTTTCAGACATGGCAAGAAGCACATAATCTCTAGATTTGAAAGAACAACAGAATGAAATCCTGAGGAAGAATAACAAGATAAAGGTTTTCCAAAGTGTTTCTGTGATAGCATGAAAAGCACGTATCTGCAAGCTCTCTTCATACTCCATGAGTAAATATGAACAGGACTCACCTTCAACTTTTTGACTGTAAGCTTATCACAATCTGCATGCACCCAAATCTGACATGAATCGCATTGTGCCTGCGAATGATGATGGAGACAGGTTAGCTTCTCGAAACTTATCGCAAACCAGCGGCGAAAAATAATGAAAAAAACAAAAACATTAGCTCACGTGACAACATACACATGCCAGAAATGTTTTGTTTGACTACTCACGAAGTTGCTTTTGTCGTTTGGAAGCCAAACTCGTTTGCAGGCGCCACAGTATTGCTTTGATTTGTATAGCTGGTAAGACATAGCCAGATTGACATTAGCTTCTCAATAATTTCAAAAATTACTAATTGGTTTATTCCAGAACTGCACAAAATTATGACAAAAAGGACATGAATAAAAGCATACAATACTCGCAAGCATCAATGGTCTCCTTACCTTCACACAATGTTTGCAAAGCGGGTTCTCCTTGGCAGAATCTTTTTTGACAACCGGTAGCTGAACTCCACAACCAGGACAAACTCGTTTCGCTTTTGCACTCCCAGCTGTTCCCTGTACGTATATACGAACCATTTGAAAAATAATCCAGCAATAAGTATCCTGATGCACACATACTATATTTCACTCCTATTCATATCTGAAGACGTCCAACCAACGTAAACTAATGATGTACCTTCACGGGTGCCTTCGGCAACGATTTCTCAACCCCAATAGAAATATCATCTTCAGCCTCCTCAGATTCCAACACAGAAGACCTTGTCACATTCGAAGCCATGGAAGGATGCACTTTGCCTGGTGCAGCATCGTGGCCCTCGTCGTAGCCCTCGTCAGCCAGTCGAGCTTCAACGATAGCTTGTACAAAGTCACTAGGGCGACTTCTATTCAGCTGTGTTTGTGACTGAAATCTGGAATAAAAACATGGAGCCCCGTCACATGTATTATAACCGGGTATATTCAAGATAGTATTCGAAATAAAAACTAAGAATTCCATGATGTCTTCGTCTGATAAAGTAATAACTTCTTCTGTCAACTATTCGTGAAAAGCCAATGATCCAATCATCCCCTAGTAACAAGAACACAAACGACAAAATTTCATACGCTGTTGACCCAGTGCGAAGACAAAAAATTACCTTTCTAAATAAGCATTGAAAGGAAATATCATCCCTTGCTTCACCCAAGCATAATCCTGTTGCAGAGAAAAAGAAATACATTAGAATCCTGGAGGCAAAGAGGTAAGGTCTGAATAACGGTTATACATGAACATAGTGCAAGTTAGGACAGACCTTAACTACTCTGACCTAGGTTTCTATAACAAATTTGACATCCAATGTTCCCAATCTCAATCCTAATAACCATGGAAAAATGAATACAATATACTTCACGATTCCCTCTAGAACTCACATCTATGGCGTCATAAGTTAGATCACGTACCCGGGAATGTTTTCCTTTAGATGAAGAAGGCCCATAGAACATGACGCAGAGACGGTTTGGCAAAGACAGCTCAAGGACCATGGGCGGGGCTTCACGAAAAGGATCAATAACCCTGGCAGGCCAAAAAGGGTCATTTCTTTTCCCCGACTTTGCCCAAACAATTTCCCCCAAATCAAAACCTTCCAACTTATACACATCCGGAGAACTGATCCCCTTGATTCCTTTCCCTTCAGCATCCAAGCCATCTAGGTCTCCAGAGCCCTGAAATGACCTTGAAGGACTGTCCTTTGTGTCACCAGAATCACCGAAGTTATAACAATCCAAGGCCTCCGAACAGAAAGTCCCTTCTTCATGGTTTTTGCGGGCTTTCTTCTGAACAGCACCGTTGCTTTCGTGACCGCTATTTTTGGTGCGCTTCTTCGTATTTGGAAGCAAAATTACGCCCTCCTTGATTTCCACCTCTTGCGTCTGGTTTTTAGGAACCTTGGACCCTCCCTTCTTCAGAGGCTCAACAACCGAATCTTTGAACCGAGAAGGCAAGGCCTGTGCCCTTCCTCGTTTCGACTTTACGAGGGCGCTAGGCTCTTCTGGGGCCTTCAAAGGTGGCGTGGCGCCCTCGTCTTCCTCCGTGTCAAAGTCAGATTCTTCCTCAACTACAGCAACAGCCACTTTGCGAACCCCATGTCGTATCAAAACGCCTGATGCTCGAGGTGGTTTTGTGTCCTGATCCTCACCCCATCCAATGGTGCCAACGGTCTTTCTGATGCCAGGTGATACTCTGGACTTTGCGGGATAAGGGGAGCTGCTAGCAGAACCGACATCTTTGCTAAACTCCTCTTTGACGGATAACATTTGAGAATTCCACATCCCTCGCAACGGACACGATATTTGCATCACAGGGACCGAGACGTGATCCCGTGCGAAGTCGTCTTCTGCTCTGTCAACAGACTTCCGATGCCCACGTCGTATAACCTTTCTCTTGGGGACGGCTATTTCCACGTGCTCACAATACCCCTTCCTCTTTACCGGTCCTACACCATGACGACTCTCGACATGCTCATTTCCTCCGGGAAGCTTCATTTGGGCTGTGAAAGAAGACCCTGATGCAACCTGCAAAAAACATTTCCGCAAAAGATAGAATCAAATAAACTCACACCGGTCAAAGCAGAGAAAATATCCAAGAAGACAGAATCAAAATATAATTGACCTTGAGTCGAAGAGAAAGAGGTTCATTGACAAACATTCCACGGTGCAAAACAGTTAACCAGAACAAAAGCTTGCGAAAAAACTCCTACCTGTGCAGCTTCGACTAGCACACCTAGGCCCCCAGCGGCAACATTGTGCCGGCTTCCGAAAGGCAAGGAAATCAGACCGTCTTCCTCCTTCACCGAACTAACATTGTCGAGCTCTCGCTCCTCCCCCCTTGATATCAACATGCAAACCGCCGTCTTCCCAGTTGAAGAATCACTAGCTTCAACACCACCTACGGATTCAGAAAAGAGAATGTTAGATTCCCACAAAAGTTTCAAATCTAATCCTTTTGACAATACTCGGATAAGGAACTTGTAAGCTTCAGATCATCTTTAGATGATTTTTTTCTTACAGCAAAGAAAGAATAGACAGAATGAGTTTTGGTAACCCTCGATTTTAGACTCTCGGCTGGACTATTCATGGACGCATTAGTATGACGCTCCTGAAGATTACAAGCTAGGATGCGAATGTGTACAAAGGATAGATACAAAGTTATCACAATGAATTACACGACGTATGATGGAGGATTAAACAAAGGTATTACAAAGGGTTTCAATCAAACCGAGTATTAAAATGTTATGGACGACCTGATGGAATGACGTCAGCTACGCGCACGGATAGAGTGCCAGGACCGGATACGCCAGGGCGAGAAATGCAGGATCCCTTGCCGTCAGTTTGGCCATCAACTGCTCGAAGTTTCAGGTCCATAGTTTACTTGTCAACAATGTCTAATTGTTCAAGAGTCAACACTCGTTTTCCGCATCCTCAAAATGGGTACCTGGTTATTCAAGGATGCAACTTCCTCAAGGAGTTCCCTGACAGATGTAATCCCTCCTTGCCGCCATAAAAAGCCGATCCTGTTGAAGAACCATCTGTTGAGACCTCTGAAAAGAAAAATTCATCACACTAACAACATCAGTTCCTCCGAACACCACAATGGCGGCGAAGTCAACGAAGTTCAAAGATACCGCAAGAATCTCCCACTCCCACTCCTACCCAAAACAAGAATCCTAAAAAACTAAGGATTCACGGTTGTAAAATGACCAATTCGATTGATCATATTGTGAAAATAATAGAATTCAGATGGGGCCAAATTTTAAATTGTAGAAATCAGTGAAGAACATTGCGCATGTGTTGGTCAAAGAATTCGTGAAATTGAACCAACAAGAAATCCCTATGTGACCCACTAAAACTTCTTAACAAAAGGTCATACACAATTTGGACATCTATATCCTATAGGGAATAATAAAAGGACAGTCAAGTCAGACGCAGGCTACTAAACAGGCTACTAATTGTAATTTTCGACGTATTTAAATTTCGTTCAATGTCTCAGAACGCTAAATTTTGAACACTCCGTATAAGATTAAAAGATTGGCGCTCTACCCAGTAAGCTTTTGCGTGTGGAGAATTTCACAGCTAAATTAAACAAAATATAGTGTCGACCCATGAAAAAAATCAGTGGCATCACCGGAACACCAAATTTCTGGCCAGTTTCAAGCTTCACAGCCAACGAATTTTAGTTTCCCGTACTTCATTTTTTTGAAATTGGGTCCGATTTCAGGGAGGTCGACACCCGTTGCTGTCTTCCTCTGTTATAGTCTTTAAAAACAGAGGCGGCCCCGAGTTTGCAATCGAGAATCCACTACGGCGCAACAGGCGTGATCCCATTACGAGGTGCCGTTGATGGCTTGTTTCACGAAATTTGAGAATTTCAAGTCGCAAATCATAACAAGAGCTCCACGCGACTTCGCAACGGCGAATCCAATGCGGTTGTTTCTCTCGAGTCCGCGACAACTATAACGCGCATTTCAGGACTATTTTCAAATCCACAAGTGAATAGACGCCGATCGCAGGGCCTTCCGACCTCCCGACCTCCTCGCGCCTCTTTAACAAACCCAAACTCGAACAATCGCGAACCATGTAGGGTTGTCAATGTCCGAGCTGTAGATTGACAAGAACCCAAATGCGCAGCTCCATCATGAGCCGCATTCCAATTCCACGATCGTGATACCGTTTTTCTCCCTCACGACATGACAATTCAGCGAGTGCGGAAGGTCGAATCACTCAGCTTAGCAAAGCGCTCAAAGAGTATGACACGAAAACGCGTCCCACATACCCCCATCTCGCGCCATTCCGCGCACGTCAAATTTTCCTCCACAACGGTACAGAGCAAGCGCCATAATTACTGCACCAGAATCTGTTCTCGAGACCATCGGATTCCTAATTGATCGCTCTCCGAGTGCTAACAACGCGGAATCCCACTCGTGATAGCAACAATGTCCCGCGAACCCAAGCCATGAATGGAAACCATCGCGCAACCATCGTACAATCGACACAAAGAAATAAAGAGGGAGCGAGCGAGAGAGAAAGCGCAACGACCGTGTCCCCAGGAGCGCGCTCTCGCAACATTCAATCCAACACCCCAAACCACGAAAAAATCCGGCAGATTCCCAACCCACGCGGCGACCCACTCACCGAAATGCAGTAGTGCGCATTCACAATTCCGTCGCAGCTGAATCCCAACAACGCGCCCGCGCGCAACGATCTCGCCAACAGGAACGCACTAATTTCACCGAAGCTCGAGCACCATCCCCATCCCCATCATCATCATCATCACGCTTCTGCTGCTGCTCCTGCTGCTGCTGCTGCTACTACCCCCGGCGACTCTGGCTCCCGCCGTGATCGCTCCCCGCCCGCGCTAAACCCTACCGCAAATCGACGACACTAGGGAAATCGCGCCACCACACGCTTTCAATTCTTGCGCCCCGCCTCATCGCGAGGAGCCCCGCTCCCCGCTGCACATCCAAGCCCCCGGGGCGTCACCGCCGCGACCGAAATCCCTCCACGCGCGCCTCCGGGGGACGATGGCGACACAAGAAAAAGACGGTCCGGTGCGCGCGCGCTTCAGCACGCGAACACAACCCCCCGGGGAAGCGTGCACGATGCGAGCGTGGACAATGGACGACGATTGCCGAGGCGCACAGCAACAACAACACCAAGCGAGGGAGAGGGGAAGGGAAGAGCAAAGGGGAAGGGAAGGGAAGGGACGACAGGGGGCCGTCTCGCGCTCCATCTTTTTCTTTCTCTCGCCATACTTTTCTTTCTCTCTCCACACCTTTCTTTTTCTCTCCATCTTTTACCTTCACGTCCTCGCCCTCGTCGGCTCGCTCCTGCCGCAAGGGGAGCTTCCGTTCCCTATGTTCCCTTTGCGTTCTCCTTCTGTTCCCGTGTTCCCTTTGGGGTTCCTTTTGGGTTTTCCGCGGGTTCCGAGCGTGGCGGGAGCGACGGTGAGTGGAGAGACCTGGGGAACGATGGGAACACGGGTGGGGCCCGGCCACAATCCGGTTCCCTCCAGGCAGGTTGGTCGGGGAGTCGGTCGTGTGGTTACTGGTCCGCCCGGTCTGGTGACTAAGGGAGGTCTCTATGACCGTTGCTCTTTATTCCGGCTCCCGCCACTTTGTATTGGTGTATTCGTGTTTCAGGGAGCGTGGGAATAGGACCTGGGTGAACGAACAAGTGGATTTGTTGCCACCTAAGAGTCCGGCTGCGCTATATCCACACTGTGGGGGCGTATGAAACTATGAATAGGAACAAGGTAAGCTGCTGCAAAACGGACCCCTCAATATTTTTGCCTAAAATGTACACCGTCTCAACATTCTGAAGATGAGAGTGAGAGCTTAGGTCAGTTTTGAGTATATTTTCAATTGGTAATTTGAAAATTTATAGTATTAGTATTCATCCGTTTTCCAAAAATGTATATTGTAAGAATCTAAAATCTTTTTCCAATTTCCAACCAGATCAAACAAGAACTAAAAAATTTAATATTTAGGAACCATGCTCAAAGGCTTGTTTAGACAATTTAAAATGTAGGCACCATAAAGATATTGTTAAGTTTATAGTATTATGCGACAAATATGATCAACAAGGATCAATGATGATTAATTAACTATATCTCTATGTAGGTGTTCTTCAAAAGTACATGAGATGACTACCTTGATGAATACAAGATTGTCAATGAGTAAAAAATAGTTATATTGTTGTGTGAAATTTGCTCAAAAATTTGCTAACAAAACCATACATTTTTAGTTTATTTTTTGCAAGGATAAATTAGTAGTGATCAATTGTAATGACGATTATAAAGTCTCTAAAATTGAATTACTTTTTGTAGTATAAAGATTATGAGCTTGTGTTAGAATTAGTACAAATCAAAAGTAATTGCTCAAAAAACATAGCCTAATATGTGGATTAAAAGTTATAGAAATAGAATTAGTATTATAATGTGTATTTTTAATTTAATTTTGAATCCTAGTGTGCAGTTATGAATCTTGATTATAGACACACATATCCTATTTTATTCTAAATTCTAATAAAAAATTCATTATATTTAATAATGGATTTTCAATTGCCCTGTATCACCTCAACAATACATGATTTATAGTATGCATTTCAATACAATTGTTATAGATATAGGAATTAACGATCTCAACTATAAAATGGAAAGTATTTTCAAGGGAATGAAGATCCTATATCTTCATATTATAAAGGTCTTAAATTCATGTAGCTCATGCTCTTTAGAACAATAGTGACCTACAAAAATTACACAAAACTTAAAGTGCCTTTCACATTAGAATTATCTACCTCTTCATTCCAATAATCTTTACATTCAAAAATTGGATGCACCTAAACAAACTCAATTAAAGCTTTCAAAATGTCCTTTTTTATAATTGATTTAAATTAATCAAACCAAGCTCAATAAATATGTTTCTATTTCATTTTCTAATTCAAAATTTTAGAAATTCAAATAATTACAAATTTAAATGTATCTTCAATTTAAATCACAAAACTTTCAGTTACTTGATGTGACAATTCTAAGATTTTCTTGTTAATATTTAAAATTATTTTAAAATTAATATTTAAATTTTCAAAATAAATCATTTATTTCAATCGTTTATATCAATCTTCAATGAAATTATTATATCAAAATCCATGTTTTACACTTAGCATGATAGTCAATATTAATTTTTTAATATTGTAATGCTAATTTTTTTCTTTCATCAACTTATTTGTCCATATTTTTAAAATTCAATACGTTATAAGAAGCTTTGTATACCAAAAAAATTTCTCAATTACTATGAAGTATGATAAATCAAATAAAGAGAATTGTACATAAGTTTTAAATTCCCTAAATTGCTTAAAACTTATTTTAATTCAACTTTTTGTACCATTGTTTAGCCTTTAAAGATTCAAAAGGAATCGTTTCCAAAATCACTTGAAAATTTATGTTAGGAGGGTGCTTGGTGCAATAGTAAAAAACACTATTAGAAGATTGTTCAAAACCAACAATACTATCATGTGAGTATGGAAGTGTGAGCATATGAGCCTTGAGCATATGTATAAGTAGATATCCTACAACCATTGAAGGTACTTATAATATAAACGCCTATAATGTAGATATCTATAATGTAGATACCATATAATAATGGAAAGTGTTTACAATATAGACAGCTATAACATAGGGTTATAGTCTTCTAGGCTTATGTGCTCATGATCCTAGGCTCATATAATAGTTCCCCTCTTTCTAAACCACATCAACAGGTTTTCAATTGATTCAATGTACAGTGTTTTCTATTGGCCCCAAATCAACAATCTTCTCTTGCTCTCAACAACGGCAGTCATAGCTTGACCAATTCAACAAAAAATTAGGTAATTCATAAATCTTCTTAGAATCTTTTGAAATTTGTTTGGAATCTTTAAAATCTTTGAAATCTATTTAGCAAATTCAAAATATTTTAAAATATTTTTGTAATCTTCAAAAAATATTTACATATATTGTATACATGTTTCCTATAATAAATTAATAAAATCACATTGAGATCCAAATGCTATTATTATAATTTTTGAGTTAATTTACATAGAATATAATGACATTATTTTATAAAAAATTTAAGCCTTTTATTTTATTTAAAAATAAATAAATGCTAGAATATAATGAATGCCCAAACTCCTTATCATTCTAACTTGAAATTATACATTTTTTATTTTAATTTTTGAAACATCGGGACAATTTTCATTAATCGGGGAAACAGTACTGGGAACCAGAGGTAGTAACCTGAGTAAGACTTTTTACATTTTCAAAGAACTAACAAGAAAAAAGCACCAAAGCATAATCCAGCAACAAAAGAAGCCAAATCACCCTACCAACCCTCCTCAACTAAACTGTCCCATTTGGAGGAGAGCAAGATTCCTTCTCATCACTAGATGAGAGCAAACTCCAAAAAATTTGGAGTACAGCCAAGTGTTGTCGAATTGTTTTGGGAAGACATCTACCTTGTCTGGGTATTGTTTACAAAGCTTGAAGGTTTTCAACCATGCCATTTGGGCGTAATCTGTAAAAGCTTCCTAGAGCAAAATTGTACATTTTCAACACCCTATCATGAAAGCACTTATGAATCATCAATTTTACATAACCGTACAAAAATATTTTTTAAATATTAATTTTACATAAAATCAATGAAAATAGAGTGAATAAATACATTATATATAGTAACATGGAAAGTTACCATTATGCATTTTCTTTACAATTATAAAAAAGATGATTTGTAAATATTTTATGCCTCATTTCATGTTCTAATAATTCACCAAAATTTCTATACCTTAGTTTAAAGACTTCAGTTCAAAAGTGCTTATGAAAAAATCATCTCACAAAATTAACCCCTAAAGAGTAATTGTCCTATCTAGGACATTTATAAACAAGTAGGTTCTCATGATATCAGTTTTGAATCTATCATTCTGAGATTTTTAATGAATGTGAGGGATTTCAAAAGTTTTGTAAGAAATTTAATTTTTTTCCCATTAGACATGGCAATAGAGAAAGTTATGTTGCTTAAAGCTATTCTTTTGTAAGATTGGACAAGTTGAAAAAATGCTACATTACTTCAACAGCTCTAAAATTTAATAAAAAAAACAAGCAACATGGTATTATTTGGGATGGTGGAAAAAAATTCTATAGTAATTCAAAAATATTTACTTAAAAATTGACCAAAAAAATGATATGTTTTAGCAAACACCCTTTTAGAAAAATGCTTGTCAAAAATTTAAAACATATTAGATTAAATTGAAACTTTTACCACAAAAACTAGACTTTCATGAAAAACGGACGTAGTGTAAAGGAGAAAATGGCTGGCAAAGTCTATTGACTTTGGAAAATACCAAATTGGAAATGAATAAGTAAAAAATATTTCTTACTTGTACATTGAATTTGAAGCATGGTATAGTGGTTGGGGCTCAATGTTTGCAGTCTTAAGGTCTTGAATCCAAAGTTGGGCAATGACAATGGATCAATGGTGTTGCTGCCTGGAAATTTTGGGTAGCAAAATTTTTGGACAATAGAGAATTTTTTGTTTTCTTTCCAAAAAATTTGGACAATAGAGAGAAATTTTTATTTATTTTATTTGACCAAGATAGAATCAATAGAATCGTTTTCAAATGACATCTAAAACCAACTATTCCTAATCTATTGAAAAGATCAACAAAAAATTTGTTCATTTTCTCTTCATCTAGATCCCATTTCTCTAGTAGTGAAAACCATGTGCCAAAAAATTAGGGCACCCAACTCAAATTTCATCCTATTATTAAAATTTTATTATTTGAAATATGTGGTTGGAATAATCATGTATTTTGCATTGTAGTAAATATGGGTGTTAAGAAGTTACGGAATATTAATTTTCTTATCAAAATAATGTAGGATTTAATTACTTACAACTCTAATGAATTATATCCTAGGACGCTTTCCTTTAGATTCCTATGCATTGCCTCCTTACATCATTTTTTGGTCACTTCCACTAAGTCTTAGGATATTTTCCCTTTGATTATCCTACCTTGTCTCTTTTACATCCTTTTCTATTGATTTGCACTATATTCTAGGACGCTTTTCCTTATATTGCCCCACTTTATCTCCTTCCATATTTTTCTATTGACTTGCAAATTTGATTTCCAATTGTTCAATCTATACAATTCTACAATCCTCATATAGTTTTAAAAGCAAGTCATGTGTAAGATATAAAATATTGTAACTTTGAATTTGGTTTCTTCATCTCAATTGAGGATGTGTCACTTATAATTGTCTATGTTCTCTGCCTGATTTTTGCCATAGTTCATTAACTAAAACCTTGGATTTTTGTAAACTAAAAAAACAATTTTATTTGAAGCAAAGCATTGTTACAATTAATCTTCTATAACTGCAATTGTTTCAAATAAGGATCATGGTAAAAAAAGAATACAAGAGTTAAATTACTCTCAACTCCAATGAATTATAATGTAGGATGCTTTCCTTTGGATTCCCTCTTCACTGTCTCTTTACATCCATTTTTAATGACTTGCATTATATGTGAGGATGCTTTGGATTCCCCAACCCTGTCTCTTTCACATAATTTTTTATTGATTTGCACTATATCCAGAATACTTTCTCTTGGATTCCTCCACTCTCTCTTTTATATCCTTTTCTGTTGACTTGCACTATATGCAAGATGCTTTCTCTTGGATTCCCCACTTTATCTTTCTTACATCTTTTTCTGTTGACCTGTACTATATTCTAGGACGCCTTTCCTTAGATTCCCTTGATGTCTCTCCTTACATCCTTTTCTATTGATTTACAGATTTGGATTCCAACTGTCCAATCCACGCAATTCTTTAATTCTCGTGTAGTTTTAAAAGTAGGTCATGTCTAAGATATAAACTGTTGAAACTTTGAATTTGGTTTCTTTATCTTGGTTGAGAATGTATCATTTGTAATTGTCTACATCTTTTGCTTGTTTTTTTGCCATACTTCATTGGCTAAAATCTTCAATTTTTATTAATATAAAGACATTTTTGTTTGAAGCAAAGCAATATTGCAATTAATCTATGTATAATTGTTTCAAATAAGGATCATGGTCAAGAAAGAGCACATGAATGTTGGGCCAAAAAGAAAAGAAATATATTAATAATTTCAAATTGTAGAATCTTTTTAATCAAATTAAAGAATAGCCCAAACTCCTTTACATTAGAGGATTTTATATTTAAAAGGTGCCAATAATTATACAATCCAATGAAATACCTTCCTTTAATTGCCTTCCTTTTGCACATAAAATGAAAAATATAAGGGTGTGACTCTCCAAAAATTGTTGTTTCTAAAATTAATGTGTAATTCTTTTTTTTAATTTTTTTCAACAATGTGGTTGTTACATATAATCCACAAGATCTTGCTTCCTATTACCAAATTATCAATCATTTTGCAATGTGCAAAGAATTTGACTGTATAGATGATCATATCTTTACAATCAAATGCAATTATGAATAGTTGAGAACATACATGCCCATTTTCACAAAGATTGAAACAATAGAAGATTCATTTCTAAGCCTTGTGATCTATTGAAGAGCACTAAAAAATAGTGAATTCCCAATACCGGTATGTCCATGTCCATCAACTATTTACTCTAACCAATCAACTATTGCTACTTTATACCAACTATTGCTATTCAACAATAGTAGAATGTGAGTCTAGAAAGGTGAGCTTAGAAAGGTGAGTCTATAAGCTTTGAGCCTAGGTGTAAGTATGTATTCTACAACCATTCAAGGTGTCTATAACATACATACTTATAACATAAGTACCATATAATCATGGAAGGTGCATATAATGTAAATATCCTATAACCATGGAAGGTGTATAACATAGGTATCATATTATCACGGAAGGTGCCCATATCATATGCATCTATAATATAGGTGTCTAAGTTCCTAGGCTCATGAGCTCAAGATTATAGACTCATAAGGATTTTTTTTTGAATGACTTCTCATTAGCTAAGTCTTTCTTTGAAAATTGCACTAAACATTCCTTGAATTGTTCTAGTTTGATTAATCACTAAGGATAAAGGTTTTAGGTAGCTCAAGAATTTTTTCCAATTCAACTTGACCAACTATACAAGCAAAAAATTCATTTTGGGGTCTAGGCTTCTATTAGAGAGGCACAACAACCCAAAAATGATTATTTGGGCATTTTAGTAAATCATTTAATTTATTTGATATAGCAATTGATAAGATTATTTTAATAACTCTTAGATGTTTTATGTGTTTTTCATATGATTTTAGAATATTTATCAATTAGGTATATTTATTGCAATGTTTTTAATGGGTTTTTTAATTCATACCAAATTAAGCTAAAAAATACAATTTTTACAACAAAAAATAAAAATTTGGTTTTACGTAATTAATGAGATCATTTTCAATATGAAACGTAAATTTAAATATAAAATCATTGATAAAGATTTATAATATTCATGAAAATATTAATTGACATTCTAAAAAAACTACCAAAACCAAGTTACATTATAATTAAGCTCAGTCTATTGAATTAATTTGATTAAACATGTGATCTTACTAATATTATAATAAATTTCAACATGAAGGAAGAAGACAACTAATTGAATCGAAATGCATCTTATGTTTCACTATTTATGAGATTAAAATGTAATTGAAATTGAAATTGTCATTCAAAATATATTCTAATGGCAGTATATTTGTATTTCTTCACCTTCAAAATAAAATTGTACACTTTTTAATTGCAATTGGTATTAGTAAACAAATGTTTGTTTAGCCATAACATTGCACATGTGTGTGGTTGCAAAGCATATATAAGTACTTTTATATTAAAAAAGAACCCCCCTTCAATAGATGGAGTTTACAAATCAAAACATTAAATTCTAGTCTACAATGCAAAAGGATGTGAAAGTATTGTTGATACCATTGAAAATTCTACAAATAATAGTTTTGTAGATTAAAAGCTCTTTTATGATTTTAAATCTATAATGTGAAAGGTACTAATTTTTAAATTACTATTGTTTAACAATAATTGATTACTAAAGGAAATTTAACAAAAGTTGAGTTAGTCATACAATCTAGTATTTCAATATGAGTTTATTCTTTAGTCCCTAAATGCCCAAGGCATTTTCTAGCTCCAAAACCGCCGAAAACTGCAATTTCTGTTGCGATCACTCAAGAAACCAGAGAAAACATTTTTCTTATAATCTAAATGTAGGATCTTGTACTTTACTTGTCTCAAATCATGTAGTAAAAATTTCATGAAGTTTGACCGTACGGGTTGGAAGATATTAGCATTTGAAGTTGGAAGAAGAAGTCTTTTTGAACTGTGGCCTGCAATTTCAGATGACTTTGACGGCCATTTGTGGATTTGTTTTTCACTACACACCATAAAGTTAAATTTTTTTATGTTGAACATTTGAATTCAGAGTTGGGGAAAAATGTCAGAACTTGATTTTCACATATAAAAAAATTGTTAAGTAGAAGTAGGTCTAAAATTGAACAAAACACTAAATTGTTAATAGCTCTTAGGTGGAATTAAAACACCACAATCCCAATGGTCGGATTGTTCATGCAAACAAACTTAACCTTGTCAAAAAAAAAAAATTGAAAAAAATTGAAACTTGCATTCAAAAATGAATTCTATAAGTTGTTTTTTGAAGAAGATGCTTGGATTGCCCAAAAAACAAGATTGTCCATAACTTTTTTATTCTGAGTCCAAATAGAATGAATCAAAGCTTCAAATGTAGACAAAAACATGATCTTTCAGAGGAAAAAATAAAATAAAAACAAAAATATATATATATACAATAATAATAATAATAATAATTATTATTATTTTTTCTGCCCGGCAAACTGCTTTTTTGACTTCGGGTGGCATAACTTTTGCTGCCGGTCACCGATTGAAAAAAAATTATATTTTTGGAAAGCTATAGTGGTTCCCTATCTTCAAAAAAAAATTCAATAAATCAGGTCAAAATTTTGAGGTCACATGGGCTTGCCCAAAATCCCAAGTGTCCCCCAAGGGGACTTTAGGCAAATAGGGATTAATGTTAATTTTTTTTCGTTTGTATAATTGTATGTGTCTTTGGTTGCATGTTATTTGTCATACACCTTTGTAGCCTTAGAATTTAAATGTGGTGAAAGCCCTTAAAAGACCACTTTTACACAATGATTGTCATTATATAACAATTAAACCAATGGAGCGGAGAACAATATAAAATATAAAATAATTTTGTCTTCACTTTCTATATACAAGAAGATAAATGGATTAAAAATAGAATTATTACATGTATATTCAGCTCATACAATTGAAGCAATATTATAAGTCAAGTTATTGTTAAACAATACAATTGCATTGTTTTTATCATTAAAATATTAAAATATTTATATATTTATGTATTTATATCATTTTCAAAATATGGTATTACTTGAAAAGACCATAGATTGCACTTCCTATAAATATATTGCTAATATAAAATGAGTAAATACCTACTAAAAAATTTAATTAACCTTTAAAGGAGAAGTCATCTAGTGTAAAATCTACAATCTTCTTGCATGAAAAGGATATTTAATAAAGAATACAAAATAATTTGCAATTCTAAGAATATTGTATAATTTGATACATTTCAAAGAACATTATAGGTATATTCTTCAATAAAAAATTTCAATAAAATTATCAAGGGCTATTTGGGAACTATCGATACTATGCTATATTAGTAGTCCATTTTTACATTTTATTGAATAAAACTAAACCCCATCTTTCCTTGTACCATGTTTATAAGACTTTTGTACATTGACATCCCTTAGATTTCATTATTCTTCAACCACTTAATCAAATTGCACAGAAGCTATGTTACATATTGAAAAAATAACAATAGGCAAATATATGAAAAGATTAAAGAAAATACTAAAGTGTGGCTTTGCAATGACCAACTTGAACAGTGTAAAAGGTCAAAATAGTCTTCTAGGTTCCGTTTAGGGATTAAGCAATAAATTCATCAATTCAAAAAAATTGTCAAAACTATCTATTGTATTTTGTATTCAAATCTGTTTTTGGTAATTGCTTGAGTGCTAGTTAACATTCAATTATTATGCATTAAGGATTAAGGATTTAGAATCACAACAACATTTATTGAATATTTACTAAGTCTTTTCTACAGAATCTATTATTTTTTATTTTTTATTTTTTAAATAATTATCATTTGTATTCCATTATTTAGTTTCATTCTTATATACAGTCCTAAATATGTATAAGATATACTTTTAGTTAATTGTAAATTGGTATATCATCCAAATCAAATTAATTTTAGTTATAGGATTGAGGGTATCCCCACCAATTTATCCCTATCCCTATCCCCATCCCCATCTGGATGAAGAGGGAGCAAACATGGGAATAGGGAAGGGCAAGCTGCACCAGTTCTACTGTATATAGGGTTTAATTTAGGAATAGGGGAGACCCCTAGTGGGAATGCTCTGATAGAGATACATATACAAATATTCAATTTTCTTATTTATAAGGGCACCTCAACATAAAATTTCAATATCATGTACCCTTGATGTTGGATGAATGAAATTGTGAAGGGGTCTCAAAAAACTTGCTAATTATGAGTTTCATTTGGGTTCCTGTACATAGAATAATATTATCTACTACTCCAAAGAGTACTAATTTTCGGTATAATAAACTTCTATATTATAAAAATTGACAATGACATACACAAATCACATAACAAAAAAAAATTTCAACCCTAAATTTTTTACATACACCAAAAAGTACTAATTCAAATATATAATTTTACTTTAATAAATATAATAATTAATTGAATAAATAAATAATATGTCCAACCGTTGATTAGGTGTCAGGATCGAACGGATCAAGGCCATCGTTTCCACGAGGCCTAGGGTTTGCGCTTGACGGGTAGAAGGCCGAGGCGAGGGCTCAGTTGTCTTTCTTTTCGCAGCGTTGTTGCATTTGCTCGCGCAGTGGAAGCTCCGCTATCTTCGACTGATTCGCCACCATGGTGCACGTGGCCCACTTCCGCAATTGTAAGTCTTCTCCTTCCCTCAGAGCTCCCCCGTCTCTTGCCATGCCGCTCTGTCAATTTCGGAACACAGGGCAGGGGTGTGGTCTCCCCTGCACCCCGATCCATCCTTTTAGGGTTTCGTGCAGAGATGAGGTTTTGTATTGTGAGATGATTTTAGGCCTCAATTCTCTCGTTTCGGTCATGATTCGGGGCGAGAGAATTTTAGGGCTGTGGTGATGCCGTTGATTGCGGTCGCGGTGTGTCGCGGTTGTTTATTGGTGTCGCGGTCTTTGTGTAGATGGGAAGACGTTCAAGAAGCCGCGCAGGCCGTTCGAGAAGGAGCGTCTGGATGCGGAGCTGAAGCTGGTGGGCGAGTATGGTCTCCGCAACAAGCGCGAGCTGTGGAGGGTGCAGTACGCCCTGAGCCGCATCCGCAACAATGCTCGTATGCTGCTGACCTTGGATGAGAAGAACACGCGTCGTATCTTCGAGGGAGAGGCTCTGCTGCGACGCATGAACCGGTACGGTCTGCTGGACGAGAGCCAGAGCAAGCTGGATTACGTGCTGGCTCTGACGGTGGAGAACTTTTTGGAGCGTCGGTTGCAGACTCTGGTGTTCAAGTCTGGGATGGCCAAGTCCATTCACCATGCTCGCGTCCTCATCAAGCAACGCCACATCAGGTTAGAAGCGTGGATGTTGGATCGAATCACGGGCGTGACTGTGCCATTTGAGCAACTGTTCATTAAATTTGTTCCTGGTTCGGGAATGTGCAGAAGGTGGAACATGATGATCTGTGGTGCTTGGTGAGCAGAGACGGGTGATTAGGGTTTTAGGAGCACTGGAATGTGTCGGTGAAGTTGGAAGCGTGTGAAATTGCTATGGACTTATGGTCTTGGCAATAGACCTGGTGTCGCCTAGTCATCGTGCAAGAAGTGGAGAGGATAGTCAGTGGGATGACAGTTTTGGTGCTGTGTTATTGATGATTGTTGTGATTCTTGTTGGATTTTCAGGGTGGGCAAGCAAATTGTGAATGTTGCGTCATTTATGGTGAAGGTGGACAGTCAGAAGCACGTTGACTTCTCTCTTTCGAGTCCACTTGGCGGCGGCCGACCAGGAAGGGTGAAGCGCAAGAACATGAAGGCAGCGTCGAAGAAGGCCTCCGGTGGCGATGACGAGGAGGAAGAGGACGATGATTAGACTTTGGTTAGCAGTCACCCTTAGCAGAGGGCATAATGGGGTTATATTTTTGTGAAGAATGAAATGAATTAAGAAGATCAATTAAATACGGTACTCGTCCCTTTGGACAATTTTGCATGAGACTCCCTATTGTGATTTCAAAATGTGTTTTCTGGCGTTTTGAGTTCCTTCTTGCCGGGAGGACGGCATTCCAATAAATGGTTTGTTCGTGGTTGTGAATATTTTGTCTTTTTGTGTGGTAATTTACAAAATTTTAAGATATAAGCAATTGATATTGATTTTAGGTCCGCTGCCTTCGATTATCCGCTCTGCTCAGTGAGATATGCATAGGGGATAGTATGAGCATGAAGGCTAAAGGAAGTATCGGACCTATGTGCAGTAGAGGATGTGGTGCCAACTGTACTGGTGTTAATTTGAACTTGAAATGAACAGTTTTTTTTGCGTATTCATGAGATCGTTGCGACTGAAAGATATGAATAGGGTTGAGTAGCATCGGGATGACTTAGTGTTAGTTTTTTGAGATTGCTGTGGGTTACTCTGGTGAGCTTTTTGTGGCATGAGGAAGGACTGTGTTTCAAAAATCTTGTGAGGATTTGGAAATAATGCCCAATGATGTCATGTTTTGGAAACGAGCCTATTAACTTGAAACGCCGCTGAGGCTGATCTGTGTCTTAAAATGACTTGAAGATGACTTCAGGTAGCTATGAGTGATGGAAAAAATGGAATGACAGTACTTCATCCATTTTATTGAGTAGTTTGTGAGTTGCTTGAACACATTTTGCCTGGTGTTGGAAATTCCCTTGTTGTGGTACTGTTGACTTTTTGTCACAAGATGCTCAATCCGGGGATTATCTTGTATATTTTGTCTACTCCTAGCTTCATGCTGTGTGTCTGAATTTTATCTGTAATGACTTGACCTTGAAAGGGATGGACCTATGACTTCAAAAAAGAACTTCAAAAATCATTCATTTTGCATGCTCCCATTTTGTGAGTATTACCTATGACTTCAAAAAAGAACTTCAAAAACCATTCACTTTGCATGCTCCCATTTTGTGAATATTACCTATGATTCCAAAAAAGAACTTCAAAAATCATTCACTTTGCATGCTCCCATTTTGTGAGTATTGTACCTAGCTATTAGGGTTGGTAAAAATTAAATACAAAAATAAAAGTAATTTTTTTTAAAAATTACTTTGAGAGGTAGTTGGAAAATAAATAAATTCATGTTGCGAATGGGTTACATGCAAATCTAAGAATGAATGAGATGGGCCACATGCAAATCCAAGAACAAGAAATTTGATACCTTCCTAATGTTCCTATAATTAAAGCACTAATTTCTAAAAAAGTAAAATAAAAAAATTTGAATTAAGAAAAAATCTAGATTGTCAAATTACCTTTTCTAACTTTAATTAATTGATGGCTTCGTACAGTATATTCTAGAGATGATTGTATTTATTTATTAGAGATGAAATCACATGTCTTCTACAAGTTATAAGAATTTTGGATTTTTTTGTAGAAATTTAAAATTACTATGATTTTTTAAAGATAAAATGAATTGAATTTATATCAAATACAAAATTAGCTCAAAAAATCTAAAAATTTGCCCAGGGGTATGTAATACCAATAGTGTAGAATATTATGGAGTAAAATACTTACCATATCTTTCTACAATTAAGAAATAAGGAAACCATGGTTATAGACAAAGGTTCAAATTGTAATAAATTATGCAATTTAAAAAAATTTCAAAATTTCAAATTAGAGTTGAAACTAAATTTTTTTAAGCTTATTTTATTAGTTGTTTGAAAATTCAGAAAAGATCAATTTTATAATTCAAATTCACATCAAGACCAAAAAGCAAAAAAGTTGCCAAAATACACTACCTAGAGATCTATGGATGGAGCCTCTTCTTATGTACAAAAGTAAAAATATACTACAATGTCAAAATATCCAATTCAATTCACTAGAAATGCATTCAACCAGCTCTCCCATAAATTTTGGACGAAAAGTTGTTTTTTCCATCTAATAGGCATCCTTGAAATTATTCAAAGGTACAAATGTCCGCTCAAGCATTTTACAGTAACACCATGTCAACTTTGTTCAATTTCTTAGTACAATCTACGCTTTATTATATTGATTTTAGCATCTTCTAGTCATTTTCCTACCAAATTTTGCTATTCCATGAAGTCTACAATCTATTAAACCACTTGTACAAAGTTTTTTGGTATTTGTTTGAAAGTCAATTTTATAATCAAGAGTTTGGTTGTATGTACAAATAAATTATTGATAGTAGGGTGGATGGAATCACAAAACCATAGTTTTAGGTGGAGTTGCTCGAAATATCTTTTAAAATATTTTTGTGTTTGGGACTTACTTTCCATTACATCCAAACAAATGCCTACCAAAAGAAAAAGTTCAGATGTGAGCTTTCTTGATGTTATCTTTAAAGTGTCACAAAAGCTACAATTTTAACAATTTTGAAAAAATTAAAATGGAATAGAAAACAAATTTTTAGAGCTACTTTTGCTTAGCTAAGCTAATTTTTTTTTAATCAAGAACTATGTGAAAATTCAGATTTTGACTTTCAAAATGCCCAAAGGGCTTGCAATGTCCTTTAAGGGATATAATTGGTTCTAAGTGAAATTACACATGAGGGTAGAATCCCTTGTGTACAATAACATGTCCAAATTTCACTTCATAATTCTATTTTCTCAATCTATGAGAGCGATTTACATGGTGGCCCACTACTTCTGGGAGTCACTATATATGAAGGTTTAATGTAGCAATTAGGTGCCAAAATTGAATTTCTACATCGGATTCTCAAGGATTCTCAAGGGTCCACGTCACCTCATACCATTCACAAGATGACATGTGACACTTTTCACAAAATGACTTAATTTATGCCAAATCTGACCTTTACATAGGATAATCTGAGTTTATTTTATTTTACTTTTTACACAAGCGTGTTGAACACCACACTGCAAGGGATTTCTGTCAAGTAGAGAGGCTGATTTCACGCCAGATAAACACAACCTGTCGATGCCAGGTATCGAACCCGCAACCACACCATTCTATTTGGGTACCTTACCACCATCATCCGGTAGTTTAGGGTCATCTTGGACCAAGTACCGGTAATCTGAGTTTTTGTTGTTTAATCTGAGTTTTCGTTGTTAGCGCTTTGCAGTGTACTTGATTTACTGTTAGTGTTGTCCGATAATGATCAACAGCGTTCATCCCGTTAACAGAATTAATAATTTGTCATCCATAGATTCTAGTTCAAGCTCGTTCCTCCACAAACCCTAACCGGGCGGGGAGCAGGACTAGTTAAGCCCCAGTTAGGGTTTCGCAGTTCCCTCTTTCGCCCTCCACTTTGGGTCGACGTTGTGCTCCCGTTCACCGCTGCCTCGACCTCCCGCGACTCGACCTCTCTTCGCACCATGGTATCCCCTCCCGTCATCGTTCCTTGTCCCTTGCGCAGGCGCTTGCGTTTGCTGCGCTGCATTTGCCGCTCAGTTTGAATTCCGGTCTCTTGAATGAGTGGCATTTTTGTGTGTTTGTGCAGGCGGACGCTGCGGAAGTCGAGATTCAGCAGCCCAAGAAGAGGACGTTCAAGAAGTTCACCTTCCGAGGAGTCGATCTCGATGCGCTCCTGGATATGAGCTCGGATGAGCTCGTCGAGCTGTTCCACTCTCGCGCACGCCGCAGGTTCGGTTTCTAGTAACTTCGGAAAACCCTAAAATCACTAATATGAAATGTTAATTAGGAGAGAATTTATGGGAATCCGTACGGAAGCTTGAATTTTGCACACGTAAAGTCTTCATTTTCGGGTTTAGGGCTGCAGGATTAGGGTTAGCGCATAACTGCACGTCTTAGGATGGGTTTCAGGGATTGTGACCTGCCGTAATTTTCCTGTGGAGCATTAATTGGATGCAAGTTTAAAATCAAACTATCCTGGGCGTTAAACTCGGTGCCTGTGTATTCTTTTTCCTGTGTTGGGAAAGGTACATCATAACTCTTAGGGTGCAGAACTTTAGAATTTGGAGATTATCTTAATCTCCCTGTGTCCCTTGGGTTGACTTCTATGGTGACGTGAGAGCAATTATCTACAGGTTGGGTGGAAGATTCTTCGTTTCGTACTTCTCGAATTTTACCTTAAGTTTCGTATGTGTCTTTCTTAGCAGCATCTACTGAACGAGATTGTATTGATTGTCTGTTTTGAGCAGGTTCCAGCGCGGGTTGAAGCGCAAGCCCATGGCTTTGATCAAGAAGCTACGGAAAGCAGTAAGATCATCTGGACCTTTCCAGTTGACCCGGAAATGGTTGGAGACTAGAAATGATAACATTCGACCAATCGCTTTTTACTTGGTCTTTCTGAAGTATTGAGTTGACTTGCACGACAGTATTCTTTGTTCTGAACCTCTCTTCCTGCGTATTGCAGAAGCGTGAGGCACCAGCTGGTGAAAAGCCTGAGCCGGTGAGGACTCACCTGCGCAACATGATCATCGTCCCAGAGATGATCGGTAGCGTCATCGGTGTGTACAACGGCAAGACCTTCAACCAGGTTGAGATCAAGGTATTGAAATAGAGACCTCTCTTGGCTTATTGCAGGTTCAGCATTTGTAAGAGGATAGGGTATGGATTTAACTTTCGTATAAAAGCTTATGCTGTTTCTGTGAGCTATGGTGCTGCGGTTTTAGATCAGCGAGGATAGCGTGTGGTAATTTTCTGTAACTGCGTCTGATTTTGCATTGTGCTTCGTGCAGCCCGAGATGATTGGACACTACTTGGCAGAGTTTTCGATCTCGTACAAGCCTGTGAAGCACGGTAGACCCGGTATCGGAGCTACCCACTCTTCTCGGTTTATCCCGCTGAAGTAGATAGAGAGTGGAGTGGGGTGGGTGACATATTGTACACCATTTCTGTCCATGTATTTTGGAATAGGCAACGATGAATGAGGAATGGAAGTTGCAGAGGGTGTGATGCCGCTCACCTGGTTGCCTGTCTTTTTTGTGTTGGTGAAAGCCTTTCCCTCTGTGGATCGTCTTTGAATAATTGCCTTACTTATTTGGTAGAGAAGTTATGAATTACTAACGTGACTCAATTTGTTTATAAGCTTAATCACTGCATTTTGTTATACTGATTGCTTTAAATTTGGAAACTTCATGCTTGCTTTTAACTTTCTCACTTCTATTCACGTAAACACATTAATATGTTCGTTTATGTCGTGTTATGAGCCTATGAAGTAGAGTAGACAGATCCAGAAACACCAATTCTCATACGATGCTACTGCCAGGGACTACAGAATTTCCGATGAGATCGCAAATTGAGTAGTGACTGCACAAATTGCAGCAAAAACATCTAAAAAAAAGAATATGCAGTCGAAAACACCTTGACCGGCAGTGTGGAATTCTTTGCTCTCTTCTCAACAAGCGTAAACCAATCTAACCATAGGTGGCATGCAAGCACCACACTAAAATACACGTTAACCCCTAAAGCTCCTTGTAAAGCAACCCATTCTGAGAAGTTTGGGCATACAAGGGAGCTGACCCATTTCCAATCACTTAGATAATTATGCATATTTGGAGTGCAGGTTTTTTGAGTGGAATTTTCCCATGTACAGTAAGACGGTGACCATTGCATTAAAAACACAAGTGAAAAACAATCAATCAGGCTCTTGCGGGCGGAGCAACCTAGGAGGAAGGTTGAGCGATAATTGCCACTTGGGTCTATGGAAACTACCGGAGCAAAAGACACCGTTTTTGCACCAGGAATCTTGGAAGTCCTGACTAATAAGAAGTTTATGCTCCTCACTACTCATTTACGAATTTTTGCACCTTGCTAAGATTGGGTCAACTTTGGGAGGCCCGTGTATGCTCAAAATTGAATGGAATTTCGAATTTTGAATTGCATTGGAATCACACTAAAGTCTACTTTATCATCATTACAAACACACATATAAAATTGAAAATCATACGAATAGTTTGATATACTATGTACTATCTAGTATTGCCAACATTTGTGAAAATTACAACTTGTATTCAATAGTATATTCAAGAAATGAACCTTTATAATTGCTTTAGAGATACTTGATTTCATACCACTTGAATTGCTTGTATGATTTCTTTCTTGTTCTTCACCCCATGGCAAAAAAACTGACTATGTTTGAAAGGTTCTCTATGAAATGGTAGGTAGAGCATAAAAGAAATTCAAATTGTTGTATGATTCAAAATTATTCATTTTTCACTTGTTATGAAGTTGAAGTGCACTTCATTGCAATTCCAATGCAATTTGCAGTTCCAAAATCGGTTTATTTCTGAGCATGCTAGAACTTCCTAAAGTTGTTGAACTTTCTAGTGAAAACTAACTGGAAAATTTGTAAATGAAGTAGACCTTACTGTACAAAAATAGAATTTGGAAGGGTTGCATATTTCTCAAGAATTTTATTACAGAAAACATAATTATTATAAATTTTTTAGTGGAAGATTCTCTTCGACTTATAATGGTGACAAAGACTTCTCTATTTCTGACCATAGGTTGATTGCAAAATCGACCAAGGGTTGGTTGGAATACTGAGAGCCTTGCAATCAATCATAATGTGCCACAACTACTCTGAGAATTGAGCCACAACTTCACAAAAAGAGAGTAGCCTATAGATTGGAAATAGAGGGGTGACCAAAAAGGGTTTGGCTCCCTTATAATGAAGTATCAAATTTTGGATCCTCGTTTTTTTATAGATAAGGGAAACAAATGAACTTCAAGGGAGTTTGTTTTTTTCTTTTTTAACTTGAACAGGTGGATTGTAAAATCATTTTGCTTTGAAAACTTGCACATTTCTTTCTAATTTGAGGGCCTATTCAAATCAAAAGTTTTTTAACCTTGAAATGCCCAGAGGCACCAAATTTTGGTACAAAACTTTGAAGTTAAATAAAACCTTACCAAGTTACAATTTGTAATAGTTTCTATTTTAGAATTTTTTTTTGAAGTCTAGTTTTAGCATCAAAATTTTGATTTTGAAAATGAATGATTATGATTTTTCTATTCAAGATTTTGTGCAAGGGTGTCCATTGCAAATCTTGATTTTTCAGTGTTGAAGGCTTTTGGAAATGAGCCTCAAATACATTAGATCTTGGAGAAAAGATCACATTGAAAATTCATTTAAAAAAATTGTAGAGTAGATTTTGAGAAGCCATAAATTGATTGGAGTTATGCATATTATGCCATTTAATTTTATATTTTTTGGTAACCAATTTTTTTGGGTTTATGTAAAAAAGATTGAAAGACTTCAAATCACTTTTACAATTTTATGATCAAACATTATAATCTTTCAATCCATAAGTGATATTGTTGTATGTGTTTTCTCCACAAGATTTCTAATATGTCTAGGAGTTTGAATTTTCATAGTTACAATTAAAAAAAATGATAAAACTTATCAAAATATTGATTTTTTGTTCAATTTAGAGCAAATTCCAAGAAGTTCAAAAAAGGCCTTGTTCCATTAAAGATTAAATCTTTTATGCAAGGAAATGTAAATTATGGGGCTCAAAAGTTTGACAAAGCCACCTTATTTAAAGCATAGGCAGTCTTGAAAACATCATTTTGTTCCACTTTAGAAGCTTTGTTCTCACACATATATTACCCTCATATTGCCAACTTTTTATATAGAAAAAAACACTAGTAAATTTTAAGGTTTGTATGGGGTTTGTATTGCCACCTTTAGCGAGAGTTGGTACCAATGGATGCAAAAGAGGTAGCCAATCTTCCACCTTCTGATTTACGTGTACATTGTTTGCCCTTTGGACTTTTCTCCACCACTTGAACTTAGATAAGGTAGGAGGTCCATAAAGCGCTTGGGCTCTAAAAGTGTCCTCTAATGCAGAGATACTAACATTTTCCTTTCTCATTGCACCAACAATGTAAAGATAGTGTACATTTAAGGAGTTGGATGCTTTTAGTGACTGATGCATTTCAACTTCAAAAATTCATAATTAATTTCACAAAGCTCCAAAAAATATGAAACAATTTGGATTAGATGCCAATTCTATTTATATTTCAAGAAAAATTTATTGAAAAATATTTCAAGAAGTTTAACCACCCCAAATTAATTTTGAGCTCTTAATCCCTAAAATCACAAGACCTTATTTCCATCAAAAACCATTCAAAACTGCCATTTCTATTGCAAAGTACAATTTTTTTATTCTTTATTTTTCATATCTAACTGTAGGATCTTGCATAAGACTACTATATCAATGTGTGGAAGAAATTACAAAAACTTTATTTGCATAGATTGCAAGATATTTGCATTTAACCCCTAAAGGACCAACATGCATTTTTTGGCAACATAGAAATTTTGGGCAGGTACCTGTGACTAGAGATTTTCATATTTTAAGCTAAATTTTTTATAGAAGGTGGAGACAAGGAATATCTTTCATATGCACCAAATTTCATGACATTTGGAAATATGAGTCAAAAGTGATGGCCTAATATGTTGTTTGTTTCTCAACTCGGGCAATCCGGGCATATAAAAAAAAATCACTTTTTTCAAAAATAAAAATTCGAAATTGATTTATTAGATTTATATATACATGGAACCTTTGAATCATTCCATTTTGATCAATGGGTCAAATGTCATGAGGATTTTTAGTTTGCGGATAGTTATGGATTGTCTACTCTAAAATAAACTTTGAAGTCGTTTATTTCACTCAATTTTCAATATTTTTCAAAAAGAATATTTTGTAGGATGTAGATTGTTTATTACAACATTGCAACCATTGAGATTGGAATTTTTCAATTCCATAATTAACTTCTTAACAATTTAGTGTTTTGAACAATTCTCTACTTCTTTCTACTTACTATTTTTTTCCTATATGTTGTACAATTCCAAATGATCTGAAAATTTTCAAGAATGTAGCCAACTTGCCTTGAAGAATGAATACAAAGAAGCACAACCATTTTGGAATTTTTTTCATAATAATCTGACCTTGTGCAGCTGCCTGATTTTTTGCAGGGCCAAAAAAAGGACTTTTGCCACTTCAAACACTAATATCTTCCAATCTACACGATGGAAATTTTTGAAATTTTTTCCACATATTCTCAAATCAGAGTACTACAAGATCCTACGGTTATATGTGTCTAAAAATGATATTTTTCAAAAATTTGGTACTTGTACTAGAAATGGCAGTTTTGGAGCATTTTTGGTGAGAACATAGTCAAGGAACTTTAGGGATTAAAGTCAAGAAAAAAGTTTTTTTGCACCTTGCTTGACTAGATTTTTTGGCTTTGATTCATCTTAATTTAAAATTTTTGCACTGCTGATTTTGAATTTCTAATTTTTTATATTGAAGAATTGGGTTGATAGCCTACAATTTAAAATAATAATAATAATAATATTTATTTCTTAAAAATTTATTAAGTGAAATAGATTCAAGATTGATGGAAAACCTACATTGTAAATAGCTCTAAGATGGAATTGAAACACGCTAATCTCAATGGTGAGATTGTTCTAGCAAGAGATCTTAACCTTGTGAATTTTTTTTAAAAAAAATTGTGAGAATTGAGTTCAAAAATAAATCCTACGAGTTATTTTTTTAAGAAGATGCTCTGATTGCCCAAAAAATAAGATTGTCCATAATTTTCACATAACAAATCCAAATGCACTGAATCAAAGCTTCCCATATAGATGAAATTACAATCTATAAAACACAAATTTTCTTAAAAAAATTAAATTCTTTTTTGTATGTGTAGATTTCTGCCCACTGCACCTAAAAGAGAAGGCCGTTTTGTATCATAATTTTTGCTCTCGGGCACTGATTGAAATAAAAATTGTATTCCCACAAAGCTAATGTGTTTTTCTGTCTACACCAAAAAAATTCAAAAATTGATGATGAATATTGAGACCGTACATTTGGGAGCTAATCGATTTTCGCTTTGAAGGTAGTAGGATTCACCATTTGTACCTTCGCATTTATAGAATCAAGAAGCTTTTCAAGAACCCTTTGAGCCTTGAATGGAATTTGACCATACCTCAATATACTTGAATTGTGAGTTGTTATTGCGTGTTTCATTCTTCTCAAACTTCTTGTGTTATGGTGATCTTGATTTAGTCTTGTGTTCAATTGGTTATATTTGGGATAGAAGGTTGTGTGTTTGCATTAGGCAGTCCCTCTATTGCACATCACATTCAATAGTCTACACCTCGAATGCCCTTCCCCCAACAAAATGATGTAGAATGTTTCACACCATTTCATCCTCCAATGAAATGATGTGGAACATTCCACATCCCCTGAGTAGCTATGGGGGTCCATGGCATGAGGCATGTGAATGGTGAATAGTCATCAAAAAGCAATCAATGATCAAAACAATAATTAAAATAGTCAGTGTTCAAAGTAGTGAATGTTCAAACTTTATGGATGATGACTCATGGCATCCTCTCTAAAGGCTACTAAATGTTCTAGCAATCTTTATTCAAGTGCTTGTGTAAGTGAATTTGCTCAACAATGGATTTTTAAAATTTGAAGTTGTTTTAATCATTAAAAACGTGAAAATGAATTTGCTTTTCTACCAGTTAATTTTTTTACAAATTGTAGTAAGTGTCTCTCTTTTTGTCACCGGAATTGTAAACTCTCTTTGAAATTTTGAATGGAATGGCAGAAAAAATCAAAATTACCAATTAAAATTTCTATGTGGTGAATCAAATTACAAAAAATTGCTTTCTGCATTGCCTAAAATTAATAATAAAATCTTGAATGTAGGTGTAAAAAACTTATTATGAAGCATTAAAAAAACAACTTAGTCACATTCCTGAAGAATAGTCCAAAAAATTGGATGTACACCATAATTTCCTTATGGTTCTTGTAGCGGGCTCTTGAAAAAGTTCATCATGTACCAACTAAATGCTCTCTCTATATTGGATGGATTTGCAATTGCAATTGATCATAAAAAACTGGATCCTTGCACTTGATTTAGTTTTACAATTATAACTAAACTTATTAATCCTTAACCCCTAAAGGACCATTGTCCGTTTAGGAGACAAATGCATTTTTGGGCAGGTACCTACAGGCTGAAATTTTTTTGTGATTTTTTGAAATTTTTTTTGAAGATAGGGAGACTGATAAGCTTTCTGAGAATGTAATTTTTTTCACAATCGGTGCTCGAAAAAAAAAGTTATGACCAAATAAGCTCAAAACAGGGGACGGCGGGCAACCCGGGCAGCAAAATAGAAATGGACAAAAATTTGAATTTTATTTTAAATTTTTTTTCTCATAGATTATATTTTTGTGTATCTAGAAAGCTCTGACTCATTTCATTTGGATTTGTTATGAGAAAGTTATGGACATTCTTGTTTTTCGGGCAGTTAGAGGATCTTCTTGAAAAAAATAAATTGTAGGATGCATTTCTGAATGCAATTTTTCAAATTTTTCAGTTTAGTTTTTTTTTGGATGGTTTATATTACTTGCTAGAACAATCTTACCATTGGGATTAGTGCATTTTAATTCCATCTAAAATATATGAACATTTAGATTTTCCTTCTATCTCGTACCTACTTCTACTTAACAATTTTTTAAAGAATGATAATTAAGTTTTTTTGAATTTTTTCCCCCCCTAGACTCTCAACTCAATTCTCCAACTTAAAGATTTAAAGCTCAAAACTCTGTAGTGCAAATATTTTAAGTTAAAAATGTTTAAAGTCAAAAAATCTAGTCCCGCAATGTGCTGAAAAACTTGTTTTTTTCACTTTGAACAAAGATATCTTGCAATCTGTGCGGTCAAAAATTTTGAAATTTTTTCCACACACTCTCATACTAGTTAGGTGTAAGATCTTACGGTTACATGTGGAAAAAAAACAATTTTCAATTTTTTTTACACTTTGCTATAGAAATGGCAGTTTTGAGTGTTTTTTGGCAGAAAAAAGGCCTTAGTCCTTTAGGGGTTAAAGCTATACGGGAAACCATATATACAATATTGTATTTGACTCTTAGAATAAAAAGCAAGTGCTAAATTATAGCAAGACTTACACTATTGGATTGATAACTCAACAATTAACAACGTTTGTCAACATCTAAACCTTATCATGTTCAAATAAAACATTATACACATAGAAGATTATTTTGTTGTTTTTGGAAGAGCCATGTGTTATTGGATTCAGCTCAAGATGAATAATGTATAGTTGTATACCCCAATTCATGCACCTTTTATGTCAAAAATAGAGAAAAACCCATTGCTATATCCAAAATTTGACTTTCCAGACCATAACATTCAGTAGCAGTCACTGGCTCTGCCCTCCCCCAAACGAAATGGTGTGGAATATACCACACCATTTCATCCAAGGGATGAAATGGTACGGACAGTTGTCAATAATTGTCAGACATCACTTGGTGCTCGCATCCGTTGCAACTATACACTGCTAGTGGCAAATTAAAAATTTCTAAGTAAAACTGAAAACTAAACAATAGGATCTTTAAACAAATGCTAACACTACTGGAGAAAACAGGTCCTATGCAAGAGAAATTCAACAAGAAATCTGTTGGCATCTCCAGTGGGTTAGGAATCCTTGATTCGGACTCAGATCAACAAATCCTTGCTGGTTTGGTCTTGGTTTCGGTGTCCTATATAGGGGTCTATGTGGAAATGCCTTCCAGTGCTGCACATACACATGGGCATCCGTTTTTCTAGGTGCTCGGAACCTTCCGCTTAAAAAGTCTCGAATTTGTTAATGTTTTTGCTAATGCATTCAATTGATGCCTGACATGTGTTCGCTCTCATGTGGCTCACATTGTATTTTTTCTCTACATTTTTAGGGTGCTCATTGCGTGACTCTTTCAAAGCAACTGCAATTGTGGGGCCGGTGGGGTTCCTTCTTTACAATTATGCACTTCTTCGAACGACTGTGGACCATCCATTCGTCCATAATTCCGCGCTCTGCACCTGCCTTGTTCCCCGGCTTTTTCCAGGATTAGCCAATTATTCACTCGGAATTGCCACTTAAACTGATAATTTCTTTCCCCATAATGTCTTCGTCATTTCCATTTTGTTTCTTTAATTCGATTCTATTCTATATAATTCTACGAGAAAAGCTGAAAAAGGAGCAACACATGCGAAATCGTACACAACACGATGTTCACTACCACCTCGCCATAACTAGGACAATGTCACCAAAAAGACGAAGTCATTGCTATAAGAGATTGCATTCTTCCTACGGTGAATGCGGACCTCCTGTGATCACTTCATGGTCAATGCTTCCATAGGGTATGCACGACTGTTCCAAAACGCATGAATCACTTCCAGTCTTAGCAAGTATAGAAATGGAGCCAAAACCCCACACATGCACGCCTGCCAGCAGTGCTTGCTCACGGAAGTCATGGAGATATTTATTTCAACTTCATACAACATCAACAGAGTGGACGACCACCGTCTCTGTAAGCGCTGCGTCCTTGATTGCGACCTCATTGACTTTTGCCTACGTCCACTCCGTGTATTATTATATATATATATATATAACCCTGCATTGCACGTAAAGGAGTCGTTAGATTAAGACTGCTATGCTGCCGTGCAAAGAAACAAGTGACACTAAAATTGAAAGTTTCTTCTCTAGTCAAACATCTCCAGAGAAGCAGAAGTCCTTGCATCATGCCGCAAACGTTTTTTCCCTCCATCCACATCTACGCTAATCACTTCCCCCACTACCAATTCCTTGGAGCCTGCATTTTCCATTCCTCAAGAACGTAAAGGCAGAACTCGGTTGCAAAACATGGCCCCAGCAGTACCAGCAGACAGTATACAGACATGGCTGTCGGGCTGCAATACGCTACCTTCATTTGCAATGTTCTCTGCGATGCCCACGTGCAGTTCGGTATTTCCGTGACCTCCATACACCACCGCCTTATCATACACCTTTCTAGTAAGTCAACATTCCGTCTCACTTCCTCCTACATGCTTCTACACAGTTCCCGAGCACTCCTGCTCAATTTTTGTAACACTCCTTGTCCTTGCATTATATTCAAAGTACAGTCGCTCCTTCTCCTTATGAAAGTAGGGATCCCCACTTGACAATCATTGTGCCACCCAAAAAAAAAAAAAGTTTCGCGATCCCATTTAGCATATGCTCCTTTGTTCATTTACACTTGTGCTTTTGGCAGCCCCGAATGAAGTGTTCCTACTGTCACTTCAACTTCAAGGCTAATTAACAGACACGAAACTCCTTCATGTACAGCGTCAATACCTATACAAAGTCTTTGCGTGCACTAGAAGATGTCCGACATCAGAGACAACTGTAGGACGGAAGACTTAGTTGTCCTCCATGTCCGTGGCCACCCCTCACGTCATTGACGCCAGCGCAAACCTGTGACCTTATCATGAAACCGAATGCTCCATTGCACACGCTACATATACACACTTTACAGTGCAATGTGTGCAATTGCAGTTCCCTTCCATACTCTATTGTTGTCCACTACAGAAACCATAAATCAATTCCGATCCAGTCCATGCCCTCGCTTCATTGTTGTCTTCCAGTATTACATGTTTCATTAGACTTCAATACCTCTTAGAAGAAATCAAAACAAACAGAGAAATTTGATTTCTCTAAACTAACCTCTACGTCAATCTCTGGAAGTCGAATTCCACAGACTGGTTGCACGGCTTCAGCAACTGCTTCAAATTCTATCTTCTCCAAATGGATCCTACCACCCACCTTAGGGAAATCAGAAATGCAAATGCATTTCTGCTATTCCTTAGGGAACAATCACAAAACATCACATAGCCCTCTTTAATACCAATCAAAATTTCTACAATCAAGATGTCTGTCAAGCTATTCATAAAAAATTTCACTCGTACTATGCGAACCTTGTAGACTCTCTCTTCTACCACATTCTCCCGAAATGGCACTGCTGACCATCTCTGAACATGAACTTCATTTCTCATCGAACTGTCCAAATGTACCTCTCTGTAGCAACGTCCCCATCCACAAAGACCACTACCGTTCCTGCTTTTCAATACAATGGAATAGAAATCAATCAAAAGCACAACGCATTGCAAGAACAATATACTTCCCCAGGTAAGACATAAATATGATGTTGCGTAGCCCCTTTCCGCAATAACGACATCGCAAAATGCATTCAAAGTTCCTTGGAATCTTATTAGTCTAGAAATTTCACTTCCTTCCTAATGAGCGTGAACAACTTCTTCACCAAAGTTGTATCCACTCGTTCACACTGGTCCGTACAATTCACAATGAATTTACCTTACCCTCAATTCCTTCCACTGGAGATGTCGGGCGATGTCTCCTTTGTTGCTTGCATCCTCGCCTCAGTGCTGCCGGAAGCTGTTGCACAGACGTTACCCTCCACCCTCGACTTCAAGTCATCGATTTCTGCCTGCATCTTCCTTATCACTTCCATTTGCTACATCCACGTTTCTTTACTGCTTTAGCCTTTGCTGCTGAAAATCTTCCTCTTCAAATCTACGCACGCCTCCTCCGCCTCCGAGTCCTCCGACGATACAATTTTTCTGTCACCGCTGTTTCCATCAGCACTTGAACTGCCTCTTCTCTCTTCAGAGCTCGCTCTTTTTTTTTCTTCTTTCCTCCGTATCCTTTGTCGCGGCTCATCTCTGCTTCAACTTCCTCTGGATCTGGAGATCTACCCAGTCTGTCCTTCAGGTTCTCACGCACTCCAATTTCCCCACATGGACCCGTCCTTCCCATGTTTTGTCTGTAGGAGTTAGCGTAACGCATTGCCTCTGACTTCTTCCTGAAATTGGGACTTCTGCTGATTCTTTTCAATCTTTTCCAAGCCTCTTTGTCCACTCCAGGGGGTTTTCCTCTGCGAATCCTTATCCGGTTCATTAGTTCATTCCTTCTAGTTGACATTCTGTGACCCAGTAGCGGTAACAAGAACTTATCAGAAATGACGCCACTGTACTTATAATTGTCCGTCAAACGCCTTTTTAGTATCTCTATTTTCTGGTGCGGTTGCTGTCTGATGTCGCGAATGGATGGATCCAAAGCACGACATAGTTTGTTCACCTCGGTTCTCCATGCCGTCGTGCCATCACCATATGGTTCCCCCCTCGCATTCACCATGATGTAATAAGGTTTCTCCCCCGCTGCTTCCCATTTGAGGATAGCTGCTTCTTTCTCAGCTTTTTTCCTTTTCCTAATAGCCCTCGACTCCGACTCTGTCAACAACTGCTTGTCCCTCACTTCAGAGTTGGTACAACCAGCGCTCGGTGGTTCCTGGAAATCATCATCGTCAGAAACGTCGCCCACGGTCCGCAACGGTCCTCCTACTGCTTCACTAGGTAAGTCATCTTTTTGCAGAGGCATTTCAAATGGAAATACTGGTCCTCCCTTCAGCGACACCTCTCCTCTTCGCAAACTGCTCCCACTTGCACTTGGAATCGTCATGAGCATTCCCTTCATGTGCATCCCTTTGCGTTCACGGGTCTCTTGTCGTATGACCTTTCCTGCTTTATATTTGTCATCATCTTCAAATCGAACCCGTCGTGTTTGAGCCATTCCATATCCTTGGTTTCGGCGACTGCTTGACTCGTCTTCAGCACGTGCTTCATGACGCCCACGTTTCAATCTCCCTGCTGAACTGCTACCGATTTGACCTATTCTCTGCAACATGCAACACGGCCATTGAAAGTGCGTTGCAGTGTGCAGTGCTTGCTTCAATCATCCTCAGTGTCAAGTTTTGCAGTAAGCTGTACCTTTCCAAACATATGCGCCTCTGTCTCACAAGAAATTCAGAGCTATGGACTCCTTTTATTTTAGTGAACACATTTTGCAAGACAGTCTCCTTCCATGGTACTTCAGTCACTGGAAAATAAACCCCAAGGCCGACAGACGGCCCAAGACAAGAGAAGAGGAAACGGAAAACGCCAATGGGCTCGCTAGGGTGAGAAAGTGAGATCGCCAAGTACACGGCATACTGATTCGACGAACCGGTCTGACGCAACCTCCTGCAAAGACGGCCATGAGGACCACGACAGAGGACAGAAAGACCCCACGAGAAAGGTATGCACGGAAAAGTGTGCCTAATAACAGGACACGTGACTGCACTGGGAAACAATCATAGAACACAGGGGATTAACCGAAAACACGTCGCTAGAAACAGGCTAGCGCAAAGACATAAAACGGCCAAAAACTCTAACCCACACCAGCAGTCGTCACTTCCACATGTGATTGAGTTCGTAGATTATCTTTGGAGTTCTTTGGAACACGCTATCCGATGTGTGGTCCTCCTCCTCATTAAAGGAGCGGTCGCCCTCATCATCGGATGATGAACCCTACATCACTCCTTTCTTCTTCCCGAAGTCCTCTTCCTCTGATATCTCTTCCACACAGGAGGGCAGTGACTCAACAGTTGATTTTTCCTTATCACGCCTGTGCTGCTCCCCTTCTCTAGCCTCCTCTTCCAAAGACGCTTTTGACAAACCAAATCCTGTTTTGAGTTTCCTTCCCACTTCATCCGTACTGGCAGCTGGTTCATTGAATTCCAAGCTCCCTTGACGTCTCCCACATGAGGCCTCTCCCTCTGCACAAGTCATCAAACGCAAACGTCTAAGTCATTCAAGTACTTTCAAATTCACAGCAAAGCTTTCACACAAACAAGTTTTGTGTCATGCATGATGCCTTCTTCGTCACAATAGTATCATCGTCCACATCCAAGAAACAGTTTTGTCCACTGCGCAAAACTAAAAATGAACAAATTCTGACAACATCGTCGTCGTCAAACCAGTTCGAAATACAAGTGTAGCGCTCCTCAAAGCACACAACATTTGCCTTCAGGACTGACCGCTCCTAGGAAATGTCGACACAAACACGCTCTTGCAAATGTCGGGAGAAACGGTTCATCGCCAGTTACAAACTCTATGCTTTTTATAGACCCAAGAATGAACATTTGTGTCCGACCTGGTCACGCTCCGAATGCATTTTCCCAACATCCACTTTCCCTACTCATGATATGCACGGAGTTCCATGAACCTAGACAATGAAGACGTCTGTCACAGGAAATGACAAATCTTACCGTCAACTACGCCTCCTGCCATTGCCGACAAAGACTGTTTCTTCAGACTTTGCAGCAACTGGTAATCCTTTTCTGTAATGAGGAATGAGTCCCCCGAGTCTGTCTGCACGGTTGCTGAATTCATATTACTCTTTTTCCCAGACCGTACTTGCCTCGTGACGGAAGTCTCCGCCATGCCCCTCGAGGTCGCGCCAGCAGCGACGACGACTTCAGCTGCAATCGGTGGCCTCTTCCTCGCCGACTTTTTTGGAACAACGTCGTCATTTCCACTGGATTTCTTTTTTGTCTTCTTGGCAGAAATCCAGGGCTCAAAACCGTCTTTGTCGACAATCTTCTCTTCAGATGCACCCATACCGGAATTTACCTCTGATTTTGCAAGTCAAAGAAACTCAGCTTCGTACTTCCACTCCAATCCTCAGAATTTCCTAAGAAGGCTCACTAATGGCTAATATGTGAAGTCACTTCCACCCAACGTCTTGGACATGGTCCTGAAGTCATGAATACATAATACCCAATTGAACGCAAACCACTATACATCGGACTGTCACAAGTAAATCCTCCGTCTTTCATACAAGAATTGCAACTGCGCTTTTCCCTCTACACAAACATGATTGGCGTCGACCAACACTGCGGGACAGCTAGCGACACACAACACTCTGCAAGTTCTATTATGTATAGTAAACAGCAAAGCAGAACTTGCGTTCAACAATGACATTACAGAGAAACCAACTTCCTGACATACTGACCACATACTCCTCCATCCGCTACAATATGTGGAGCAGAATGTGAACTCCAGAACAGTGGTGAACCTCACTCGTCGCCATGTGACATGCGCAGGCAACAACAAAATGTTGTACATTTCATAAAGAATGTCAAGTCCACGTATCCGACTGAAGAAGCGTCCACTTCCACCAACAGACCTGCTCAAGCTACATGCAATATCAATTGTCTCATGGAATGCAAGTGTTAAATTGACCTTCATAATATCTTAGAATTTTACCCCAAAAATAATTGCAATGTGTGCCTACGTATGTGCTTCTAGTCCAATGAAAGGAAATGGACAGAGGAACCGACGTCGGCCGCCTCTCTATTTCATTGTGCACATGCATCCTTGCCACTCCATTAGCAGCGTACTGAAGTAATTGAAGGGAAAATAGGCCGCTCCGTGGATTCAACAATCAATCTGGGCCTTCTCTGTACCTTGGACGGAACTCTCACACTGAATGCTCACTTGACAATCATTGCATTTCAGCTTCATGGTTGCCAAAAAAAATTTAATTTGGGACTTCAACTACTCAGCTGGCATACATACATTGCCTTCAAAATCCTTTCGAGTTCCCACTACAATATATGCTACCGCTTTTCTCAATGACACAGTATGAAGTTGCCACACTATGTACCTTAATGCGTAACAACCTTCGTGAAAGCAACGGCAGCCTCATAATTTTCATGAAAGACACTTTACATCCGACTTCACTATTGGCCACACTGCGTTCTTAAAAACAGAGCATACAACGAAACACTTTTTCACGAAGACGTTCCATTCCAACGACTGATACAAATATAAAGAAGAGAATCAGACAACCTTGCGTGTAACAAACCACACCGCTGCAGTCAATGGCAATCCCAGAATAATGTATCCGTCTCACTTGTATGTTTTCCACATCCACATTCTACTATTGCAGAAAAATTGAAGCCGTCTGAATGTGCTGCTCATGGAGTAGGACTCTTCAAGAAGGACTGACACATCCACAAACCGGAACAAGGCAGCGTGGACATGGTACTCTGCAAACTCATGTGTCATGCATGGAAAACTACTGTGACAACAAATTCGTCTACGGGGATGTTCCACTCAGACGGAACTGAATTGTCCTCCTGTAATTTCTTTGACAGAAGCCCTAGAAATAGAAAATAAAACTCTTCGGTCGGAACCTTCGCATCTCCCAAAGAAGAACTAAAAAGCAGCCCAAACACCGTTATAGACGTAGAGGAAAATAAACATTACCTCCGATTTCACACTGTATCGCTTTGCTGTTGCTTGTTTTTCTGATGCTGCATTCTACGACTGTTGTCTACAGTGCCTCTTCAGAAATCCAGCAGCTCCGTCACTCCCGCATGGCTTTCTCTGCACCCACCGACCTATTCAAATGAAGTCCTCCCTGAACTAAGATTCCCTTACTGCCCCCGTAGTTTCCAGTATGTACTCAATGTACGAAGGTCTGCCTTTCAATGATGAAGAGATGCTACTAAAATGCACTAAGTCATGTCAGTCTCTTTCACATGAACTCTCCTCTTCTTAGTCGCAACTATCCAACTCTTTGTTTTCAAGCATTGCCCTCTTCCTCCGAACACGAAATACCCCAAACCTCTCCTTGCCCAAGTAACGCACACCTACAACTTCAGCTGCTTCGTCATAGTCCGACTGTGCAGGCGAAATGATCATGGGCCCATTACTGATTGTGTGACTGCCATTGACTTGTTCATCTCCGATGCAAACGTCAGTGACGATCTTTGCATTTCAAGTGGGCAGCCACCGCGTCCGCACTCCCGCAACTTTCAACGGCAAACTTCTGTCGAAGACTGCTGCGGAATTTTCGAACAGGGACCTTCAATTTCTGAGAGTTCGTAGCAATGCAAGAAAACATTTGCAATGACTACAGAAACAGAAAAGAATATTATAGAGGCAGCCTGAATATTGCACAATGCAATTGCATTGCCAGTAGACTACGAATGAACCCCAAAGTTAGCCTTCCGTAAGGTTCTTTTCATCCGCCACTTAGATGAATAACTTCAACATGTGGAGCCATGCCTTAACGCTAATGCTTCTGTAACCAACTGCCGTCACTCCGCAACGAAGCGACGGACAATGCAGAACGAATATCGTTGATACAGAATGCACATCCAAGTAGCTGTATTTCTGGAAAAGTTCACTAAATTTAACTTCATGAGTATGGGATCACACATCTAGCACTCTAGCGTGCATAGACTAGACAACTATACAGCGTTGCAAGAATCCACATTTCAGCAGCCAACAGCGTTCATCCTCAATAAATTGGCGGAGGCGGTGCCTGTACTCGCAATTATACTTCTCCAACTTCACAGTGACACGACTTCACTTTTTAGTGAGTTGTAGCGGTCACCGTTGCACAAACAAACAAATCTGCTGGACATGTCGTCAGAAGGAAGGAAGCCGTCGTCGAAAACCTCCAAAGCTGCTCTACACTTCAAGCACAAATTTCTTACTCTTGTTTTTTTTCCAGAAGCCGCCTCTAGTTTAGGGCGACCTCCGGCTCTTTCCAATTTCTTGCCCTCTACCACGCCAGCCTACAAAAACAGTGTGCGATGATACTAAGAGTAAGTACAACCTGAACAACGCAACAAGCTACAGTGGGATCGCGGATAAAAAGAAGCTCCTGCCGCTGTCCAGGTCTCCATGTATGCGCACACATTACTTCACTGCCAAATGGTTTGCTAATGCTACTTCTGCTCGCGACTATGGTAAACGAAGACGCTGTCTACATCGACTCATGAAGGTACGTCTATTCCCTTCGCTTAGCTTTCTAATCATCATGAATATTTCCGTTTCTGAAATCTCCATATTTTTATTCACATTAACTGTCATGATTGTTGTTCGATTTTGTTTTATTCATTGTATGCGTCATTTACACGTCTACTCCTTTAGCATTAGGAACTTCTCTATCGAAGTTGCCTTCTGCAATTGTTCACTGTCAGGGCCTGCACTTGATGATGTAAGTAGCTGGAATTTGGAGTTCGCCTTGTATGGGAATACATCTGAGTTTGCACACAATATCCCGTGCATGAAAATCACTGAGTTCCCAAATGCAATCACCGATGATTGCTGCCACTATAACAAAATGTGGCCTTGGTTTTGTGCAGGACGACTACGGACGTAGTCAAGGTTTTTTGTAATTTACCATTTCATATTTTGGAATTTTAGAGCGTGTAATATACCATTAGAAAGTTCTTTTCAATACCTTTCTAATGGTATATTATACACTCCAAAAAAACAAAATTTGCAGTGAAAAATTGCAAAAGAAGTTTACAGCCCACTACGTGCGCATGCACAAAACCATGGCCAAAAAAATCGTAGTCAATTTCGACTACGGTTTTTTTTACCACATTTTGTTATAGTGTGCGTAGCATACTAGCATCGGACTGGTAGTAGCCTTGTCTGAAATTCTGTATCCTGTCCTCACTGTCTCCAACCACCACAAGCGTCTTCCTTCGTCAATTTGAATGCTGTGCTTCAGTCACTCCCACTTCGCCAAAAGTGAGTTCTGTTGTTTTATTATCAGTATCATGTACGCGTTTTTCTTGATTTCTAATGCGAACTAATGAAAATACGTTGGATCACAGGTTTTTCCAACTCACTGAATTATGCAAGCACTATGTTTTCTGCAGACCAATTCAACAAATCCTGGTACATCGCATGGCTAGGGCATACTTCTGAAAGTCATTGCTTTGTTTCCGTCCATGTCCAGAGGTAAGTTAGGGTCTTTGTCGTACAAACATCAGGGTAGGCAACGCAAAACTGTCAGTGGAACTTGGCCTCCAAGTCCCCAGAACCCCACCCGCGGGAAGAAAAATGTGTGGTTCGTGTTGTTGTTCGTTGAGGCTTCACCTTTATTCATTATGTCACATACCTTCTCCGCAGCAGTAGGTTACTAATTCTTTCGCTGTCCTCAGCTTCGCCCTCTAGACAACCATGTCCACTTTGTGCCACTAGGGTTTCCCGGGCCAGCGGAGGCAAAAAGTGTGGAGGGCCGTTGTTATCGGCGATGGGATATAGCAACCGCCCTCTACACATGTATATAGATGACGAGAACAGAGTTGACGGAAAGGAATCTATTTCAGCAGTGCAAGGTAGTTGTCCTACAAGAGGTCCACAGATTTGTAATGTGCTTTATTATCAAAGTAATCCCAGTAACGCTTACAAATCCTCTTTTGCAGTCAGAAGTTCAGTCCTCTAGAATTTGATGACATCCTTGCAGCAGTTGCACAGCTGTTTCTAGCGGTTATTGGAAGAGTTTGACTCACTGGAGTCGTCATAGAAACTAGGTTTCAGAGAACGAGCTTCCCCTAAAGTTGTATGTCCATGGGAAGGTTGTTCTGTTCTGTGAGGTACATACCAGGTAAGAGAATTGAATTACAGTTCGCAGCAGCAGGTAATTACTTGTGCAAGACTGGAATAGGAAGAATGACTATCTTCAGAGTAATTGCAATTTAACAGAAGCTACTCAGCGAGTTGGCAGGATTTTCCACTATCTATACTTCATCATTTTGATGGTGTCCACTAATATGGAGTGATAACAGCCAGTTCGTATTCCCAGGTTTTCATTTTGGATATATATTGAAATATATACATGCACCTGGAATCTTTAAATCTGTATTCAGTTCTTGGCAAATGTAAGTGTTAATAACATTCTTTCATGCGGTTGTGGTCGTTGCTATGACTTCAAACTTGAAATTGGTGAGCAAAAATTGTATTAGACTGTCGGACGTATTGTTCCTTGCAAAATGGGAGAGCTTGTAGGACTCGACTAAGTTATGTATGTGATATACATCTGCACTATAGCAGAAGCGTGTGACCGTCAGTGGTCTTGTACATCGAGGAAGCACAGATGTTTGTGCCCATGACATCGTCGTGTACTCTTCTAGTGCGCCCTTCTCGTATAGTGATTCCTGTGAATAACGTCATGGGTGTCACGGATTTTCTCGTGTCATCATAAGACTGGGTTGTAGATATGCTGTCGTAAAAAAATAGCTTGCATCCTGTCGGTCGAGTTGCATCCTGTGTTCTCATCCTGTACTGCTTGTCTGCATGTCCACAGAACTGCAGGTGACTGGACTTCCGATGAAGACAAATAAACTCAATTCCAACAAGAAGGTAATTTCCACGGATGTTGCCATTTACAATTTCTGGACTGCCTGTTTTTCTAATGCTTTGGAAATTGAAAGATGAAATACTTGTACTATGTCACTGTAAGCTATTCTTAAATTGAGGCGGCATTCCAGCGGAAATTCGAAAACATGAATACCTACAACCACGAGGATGAGGTCATGCACGTCATGTTGGAATGGCTAATGGCCCTCACTAAAGCAAACTGGAATAACTTCACTTACAAGTTGTGCACAACTGGGAGGGTCGCATTGGCTACTCCGCATGGAGCGAGATCGTGTGTGCTTTGGTCCATTAAAACAAGGTTCCGACCCGTAAGTTGGAGCCGCGTGCTGAAATAAGATTAGTCTGTTATTGTGTATGTAACAGTCAGTAAATGAAAGATTAGGGTAAGATGAAGTGTTTCGTGGCGCACCGAGGAAATTGTGAAATTTCCTTGCCTATCTTCATGTTCTATTGAAGGCCAGTGAATGTCAATGACTTGATGTTCAGCATGGATTGGCCATGTCAATGTCTCTCATCTATAAATTTCATTTTGCAAATCCGTGTAGGCTATTGTCGTTTCTGCTGAATGTAGACCGTACAGGAGTTGAGGGGACAATGATGTGAGAACTTTAATATTGTGCCTCCCTATGTCGTGAGCGTAAAAACGTAGTCAGCAACAGTGTGGTGAGAATCGAGTTCAAGAATTGCAGCCTTACATGTGCTCGTACGTCTGTGAACCAATTCCACAATGTTTGTGTGTGGGACCTTCATATTTGGTATTCTTGCTGATGTTAATTTTGCATGGTAGTACAGACATTGCCATTTTGCTTTCGGTGAATAGCAATGGGCGACTGCAGAGGAAAGTGATTGTGAACTTCGTGGACCATTACTTCAGTGAAAGAGTGGGTGATTTCATTTTCATGATACTCGAATACTCACAGGAGTGAATATTCAGGTAGACTACCTCCGGTGCTGAGGTGTGTGTCGTTCCATATTTTGAAGAGCTTGTGGCATTGAAGAATTCTACACTAGTAGAAAAGAGGCTATCAATGACAGAGGTTTATGACTACCTAACCAGTCATATAGGACACATATGACCAAAGAATGACCAGATTGCAAATTTGGGATCTAAGTCATTTGGGACAAGTCATATCGGTCAAGTCAGTCATTTATTTATTTTCATTCAGATGAAGGGGATGAAGTTCAATAGGGTGTGATTATATGGGGCCTCTCCAATGGTGCCAAGACACGTGGCTGAGGATCTAGCATGGCGAGGTGTCAATTTTCTATTGGCTGATTTTGGAGTGATCCTGTCTCACGTCAAACAAATTCTAAGCTGACGTGGAAAATGTTTGGTTCCTTATTTGTCATTTTGTAGTCATTCTTTAGGCAATGACAGTCATTTTCTTGTGATTTTTGAGTTGGTTGTAGTCATTAACAAAGTCATGGATGTGCTTAGGGAGTCATTCTTCAAAATGGTGACTAGTGCAGTTAGTCATGCAGTCATTGTGTAGTTGGATAAGAGTACAACATGGACTCCAACATATGACTCAGAGAATTGACAAAAACAGTAATACTGCAGTCATGTATGATATTCATTACAGAAAAATAACTAGCAATACAAAGGTGGTTGTAGTTTGGTCACAATACAAGCATAAATGACTACAATTGTACTATGACTACACTATGGTTGTACTATGACTATGCTATGGTTGCACTATGACTACACTATGGTTGCACTATGATTACATTGTTACTACATTATGACTATACTATAATTTCACTATGTCAAAGTCTATGCACACCACTTCTTCTCTCCATGCCATAAACTTCTTTTGCCTCTTGTTCCATTAACAACTGCAGCCAATCACTAATTGAAAATAAATTAAACATATTTAATGAAAAATACATTACAAAACCACAAAATAATAACTATCACCAAGAATTGTAGAAATCATCTAATGCAAAATTGCAAAATTCACCTGAATTGCCCGAATTCACCTGAACTGCCTCTATTGCCTGAATTGCCTGAATTCACCTGAACTGCTTGTATTGCCTGAATTGCCTGAATTGCTTGAATTCACTTGAACTGCCTGAATTGCCTGAACTCACTTAAATTGAAGGAAAAATGAAAAAAAATGAATAATAAAAAGCAAAAAGACAACAAACAATAAATTGCAAACAACAAAAAAGAGCAAACAACAAACCCTAAACATCAAACAACAAACAACTAAGACAACAAACAACTAAGACAACAAATAACAACAAACAAATAACAAAAAGTAGAAAGCACTCAAGCAAATGTAAATTGCTACATTCAAGAGGTGGAGGCTGACCTAAACCTTCATTTAGAAGCAAGAGGGAAAATGAGAGGAGGTTGATGAGCAAGAAGCAAGAAAGAAACAAAACAAGTAGAAAGAGGTTGATGAGCAAGAAGCAAGAAAGAAACAAAACAAGTAGAAAGAGGTTGATGAATAAGAACTAAGAAGCAAGGAGGCAAAAGCAAGAAGAAAACATGAGAAGAGATTGATGAGCTAGAAGCTTGAAGAAGAAGACAAAAACAAGAGGAAAAAGTGAGAAGAAGTGCATTAGCAAGAAGCAAAACAAAGAAGATGTATTTAAGAGGCGGCAGCTAACCTAAACCTAAATTCTGAATGAAAGAGACAAAATCTCTACCGTTCATCTTCAGCAACTGCAACTGCAATGTGCCATATGTCAGCCTGCTTGAAATAGAAAGGTGGCTAATCTAAAATGTGGCAGCTGACCTAAAATCTAAGCCATCCATTTGCTATCAAGATACAATCTATTCCGTCCATCTAAACAATTCATTTCAATTGTCCATCTGATCCATCCATCTCAGCCGTCTCTTTAATTCATTCATCTAAGTCGTTCATCTAATCCCACCATCACAACCATCCATTTGATCCCACCATCTGATCCGTCCATCTGACCCATCCATCATTCCATCTCAGCCGTCCATCTGATCCATCCATCATTCCATCTAAGCCCTCTATTTGATCCATCCATCTAAGCCGTCTATATGAAAATTAGTTTGTCACTTGAAAATGACTACAATGCAACTAGTCCTTTATAGAGAAAAAGACAATAAATTTAATAAGTTCAATTTCCACGGTGTCCCATTGTCAGTCATTCCTCCGTTCTATCGTAGTCATATGATGCACTCATTTTAGAACAACACAACTCAAATATGACTCAACAAAAACTACATCAGCGACAAGGCCACAAAATTCAAACTGAACCATGGATGACACTAGATCTGGTCGTTGGTTTCATCTAGTTGCCATCCACTGCTATGGGAAGTCACTACAAAATGACTGCTAATTGTGACAAGTCAGCTTTGGCGCCTTTTCTGTGACTGCTAGTCATTTTCTAGTGTGAAAGTAGTGACCAGTCATTTTTTTACTGGTTACATTTGACCCTGTTTTCTATTAGTGCTAGTCGATAGCGCATTGGATGTAACAATTTATAAGTATCTCTTCTTGAGTCTAGAACTTTCACATTGTATACCATTCTGTGCAGTGCGTTGTCTTCCATACAAGTTTCTGGGTGCATGCCCTTACCTTGTTCCTGAAATTCCGAGTGTGATCGATAGTAGGTACTATTTCCTGTGGCGGTTCAGCACTTCCACTGAATTTCAGTAAGAGTGCTCATGAGATAGTTGAGCCTTGGAAGCAGTCATGTACTAGTCTGTCGAATCTGAATAGTACATGATTCTCATATTATGTAATTGAAGCAGGTACTTCTCCTGCGTGGACACAAAAACAATTGTGTATTTGCACAACGATTTCAAGGACGCAGAAGATGAGTTGGAAGAGTCGATTGTCGGCTGCCTATTTCATAGAAAGATCAATTGCCTTTAGGAATGGGTTATCAGAGTATCAGTGCACATGCAAAGATTGTAGAGGAGCGCGAGTTTGGAAGGTGGAGACGGTCGCTAAGCATCATCGTGTGCGCGGCTGAGATCCGTACCTTCAGTACCCTTTACTGGTGAGCTTCACAGTATATGAAGTTTTTATGTCATAATTTTTGAATGGAAACAATGTAATTGTTCTTTTCTTGGTTTGTAGATACGGTCTGTGGACATGATGACTGCCGTTTTCAGTGTTAACGACTTTGAAGTTGTGCTTACACACTATGAATGCAGACCAAGGATGGTGACAGTATCAGAGATTTGACACAGGAAGGTTTGGAAGACGGTGATCAGTACTTCCAGAGAGTCGGGAACGGAATAGCAGGAGCACAGGACTTTGTCTAGCCGGAGAGGTCGTCTGTTGATGTGGGTGCTGCTATCCAGGATGCATTTGCACGTGTAGATGACATCCACAACAATATGCAACGGGCACAAGGAAGTGATGAACTGGAAGGAGAAGCAGATGACACTTTCGAAGCGTATGGTCCCGATTACGAGGAGTTGGTGCGAGAGTCTAACGAGCCTATATATGAAGGGTGCGGAATGAATCATCTGGAAGTGGCCATTATCTTGATGACAATGTGCAGCTTGTTCTCAATTCTGTACACATTTCTGGACGAGTTACTAAAGTTTCTTTCACAAGACTTACTACCTAAATCCAATTGCCTTCCAAGAACTTCATATGAAGCAAAACGAATGGTCCTAAAGTTAGGACTGAAGCATGAAGCTATACATTGTTGTCTTGATGGGCACGTGCTTTTCCAAGGAGACAAGGCAGAGCTTTCGACATGTCCCCATTCTGGTTGTGGAAAATCAAGATACATTGAGGGTTCCACTAGTATTCCTTGCAAGGTGTTACGGTATTTCCCTATGATTGAGAAACTAAAGCGAATGTTCCAGTGCCCTCAGGTAGCAGAGATGATGACCTTCCACGAAAAAAACAAGATCGAAGAACCTTTGATGAAATTAGTAGTGGATGGGGAGCAATGGAAGCACGTGAATGAAAGATATCCTGATTTTGCCGCTATTGCTATGAACTTGAGGATAGGTCTTGTTGGTGATGGTGTAAATCCCTACGGAAACCAATCCATGAAGCACTCTGTGTGGCCCTTTTTCATTGCTATTTACAACTTGCCACCGTGGATGACGACAAAAACTTTTTTCTTGAAGCTAGTGCTTTTAATTCCAGGTCCCTAAGCACCGGCAGCAGAGGTCATAGACGTTTATTTGGAGCCCTTGGTCGAGGATTTGTTGAAACTTTGGGATGGTGTTCCAGCGATTGATATGTCTAAACCAGTAGGGCATAGGCGTTTCAGTCTTCGGGCATTGTTGATGTGGGTGGTTCATGATTTTTCAGCATATGGACTTCTTTCAGGGCAGCAGACAAAGGGGTATAAAGGGTGCCCGCTTTGTGGAGAAAATACATGTGCCAAGTACTTGGTCCCATTAAGGAAAATGATTTACTTAGGTGCACGTCGTTTCCTTGATGTGGCACATCGATTTCAAAACGCTAGGAGAGCTTTCAACGGACAAACGGAAAGAGATGCTGCTCCAAAACGTCAAACGGGACATGAAGTATACTCCAATGGTGTGGAACGGAAAGACTACCTAAAGGAAGGGGGAATGGAGGACTCTGACGACGACCTTGTAAAAAGGCATGGAGTGAAGCGTGTGAGCATCTTCTTTCGATTACCTTGTTGGGCGGTAAGCGGAAGATGACCACGAAGTGCCACTCTCTTGTTTTTTTATAGCGATGGCAGATGCTTGGTGGTTTCCTAAAATTTTTTCAGCGTATCAGGAAGTACCATGGGTTTTTCACGAAGAATGTAATTGTGGTTTGTGGAAGTGGAAGTCTGCATATTGGTTTTGCAATTACTCTTCCAATTCATTAGAGAATGTGTTGTGATGAGAGGAGACGTCCTGTTCGAATAATTTTCCGAGACAAAGTAATTGTATTCTAATTTGAGTGCAGTTTCGTTCTACTGAAACACGTTTGGCAGTCACGTCTTGTTGTGTGGGCTACTCTCAAAAGATCACATTGAAGCCCGTTTTGTTAAACTTGGTAAAGCAAGAGAACACATTGGGCATAGTTCAGCCAACGATTCCCATGAAAATAACTGAGAACTGCATGAGTGGAATAGAGTGTACTTTGTAGTAGTGTCTTCACTATAAGAAACCCGTGTTTTTTCAGATGTCCGACCCAAAACGCAGTATGTCCATGGCCGGGCATATGATGTCCATACTGACATTAAGGTGTCTGACGGGCAGAGGCAGTGAAATTGCTGATTTCCCGTGATGTTTTGGGAAATTCTGGAATACTGCACTCCCAACGAGCGGTTGTCTACAATAACAGCTATGTCAGAATAAACATAGCTCTAGACATATTTATGTTATGACGATCATCTGAAAAAACATGGAGTGACACGTCAGCAATGATGGTTCATTTTAACCCTGGGTAAGTCAGAAAAAGTCGTTGGGATCTGGGGTAAAACGTTTGCCCGGGTTAAAAAATTATAGAAAAGGGCAGTCCGGAAAAAAAAAAGTAACGTGTCAGGTGACGTGGAAATTGATTGATGTGGCAACTAAATTGCTGACGTGGCAAGCCACGTCGGCATTAATGGCAACCCTCGGGGTCAAATTTTGATGTTCTCAGAAACACCATCACAGACGGTATGACGTCTACTCTGACATTGCATAAGCAAACATCGTCTTCTCATTTTAGCAACTGTGTCATCAACGTCCTTGTCTATTGCTGTGCTTTCTGTGACGTCTTCCCAGACGCTGGAAGATGCAAGTGCGGAACAATTCATGTCGTTTACATCGTCTAAAGAACTTTGTCTCGCCCTTTTGCCCTTTTTCTTGTCCACGTTCTTCTGTAGTACTGAGTGCTGCTATGTGACCCAAACCGCTCTACAATTACTAAGAACAAACATATTGGATGCAAGGATCATGTGGACATTCCACGATTTTAATCCCCGGTTACATTTTTCATTGCAGACGTACATGTGCAAAAATAATAAAAGATGGAGCCTAAGAGGAGAGAAAACCTACTCTTCTCTTAGATGACCATAAATTTCAATGGACTTGGGCTTTTACTGAGAAGGAACTTCTGGGTGCACACATTGGAAACATGAGAAAATATTGCACAAGGATGTCATTTGAACAACCCAGGACGTGCACATGACGGCTGACACATGTCCCTACACATGAACGTTCATTGTGACACATCCATGTACATGAACATTCATAGCTACATCTCCTATCACATTCTGATTGCTTTGCAGACATGGGGTTGTACCACGAGGCATATAGGTGGACAACCCCATGGATCATGAAGACGTCCGGACTAACATCTGAATGTGCAGTTGCATTCATGTGAAGGACGTCCTATGCTTCGTCGTCAGAAACTATGGCATCACCGCCTATGGCAATGTAGTCCCCTCCGTTGTTAGGAGGATGCCGCACTGGGTCCACGACTTGTTGCACTGGTTGGAGTCCATCAAAGTCACTGTCGTTTTGCAATTGAACCATGTCAGGGGTGGGGTGGTGAGATTGGCCTACTCTGCGTCTGCCCCTCACCTCTGTGCGGCAAACAACTTTCCACCCGTGTCGGTGTGGATCGTCGGAGAAGAACACTTGTTGGCAGTGCAAAGGAAAGGCAAATGAATCGGCATGTACCTTCCCATCCATTTGATTGAAGTTTGCCAAGCTGAAGCCGTACTGATCTCGTTGAATGCTTTGAGCTCGAATGTCCTGTGTTCCCCTCACCCAATCGCACAACAACATTGTAACGCAGTGGTTTCGATAATCCAAAACCAAGACTTCTTCAATGTAGCCCACGTATTCTTGTGTGGTCTCTACTGGCCTCCCGTTCACTAAACCCCAACAAAGTTGGCGAGTGAAGCATGCTACAACACCTGAGTCACGGGTGACAAGTCCGCCTTCTGAGCTGCGGACGCGTAGGTGCATACCGTGACAATACATTTGACGGTGCACTGTTGCATTTCGCTCCGGAGGTTGCGAATAATGTCTAACGTCCTCTTCCACTGGACATCCGGCACGTTCAGCCTCCTTCACGGTGTGAGCTCCCAATTTATCACTTGGGACTCGTAGAATTATTTTTTTGGAAATTTGCAATTTAAAATTGATAAAAATATACAAAAACCCATAAAAAGAGTGTAGAACCAAAATAGGGTTGTGTCATACCCATTATAGTATTTGGTCTAGATTTGTGTTTTACTTAGAAACCCTGCAAATCTTGCCTAAAAATAGTATAGAAATAACGAAAAGGTTAGATTTGGAGGATTCGAGTCACACAATCCCAAAAGGGCTAAATTCCACCATGAATGTGGCAATTCATGGCTAGGTCAGTCCGAGGGACCCATAGCCAGGCCACTAGGTCGGGTCCTAGAGTTAGATTTAGAATTCCCTATTAGATCGACGAATTCACAAAATTCCGATTGTTAGCATGCAAGAGCCATTCACGCAAGACCGGGCCCGTGGAGGAATCTACAGTCCAAGGATGGTGTTCTAGGGTGAATTCCATGCCAGAAGTCCAACGGCAAAATCGGTTCGCCAAAATTCCTTCACCTGCAGAAGATTCCTGCACCATCGCAAATTCGAGGAGATGGCCAGTTTTAAATCTCCATTGACCAATCGTGCCAGGTACGGAAATATACCCGCACGTCAATCATGCGACTCCCAGAGAGGTCACGTGAAAAATCCCGGCATCTTCCAACTTGCAGAAGAACCTTTTTTCGGATGGTCAACCCTCCTAACCTCTGACGGGAATTTCATGGAAACTGCCCAGGTTACAATAAAATCTCACTAAAAATTAGACTAGCTTGTTTTATGTTAATAATGCGCTCTGTGAAGTTTCACGACATTCTAGTAGCAGCAAGTACCCGAACCGGCGAGATTCCTCGGGAATTAACCACGTGGCGGGGTCCCCGCCGCGTTGACCGACATTCCGGGACCATACGATGGCGAAACGAAGTCAACCAAAAGTCCTTCCCGACTCTCTCGCACCTACCGGAGACCCTGGGCTATTCACATTTCTCAAAATAGGAGACCTCCAAGATCTAGGATTTTACCACGATTTGGTTTTTAAACTAAATTAGCCCCGATGGGTTTTGGGCCTCGGTACGAGGTAAGAAGGGTTTAGAACTAAACACGGCAATCTGATCCAACGGCGCAATCCGTTCAGCGATTGGAGCTAATCTCCAAAAGTTAGGATGCTGGTCTAGCATAGATGGTAGAAGTAGAAATTTAGAATGTAGGATGAAAATCTTTGAGGATGAGGATGAAAATCCCCATTGATAAGGTTACCTTAGAGCTTTAGAGAGAGGGATGAGCCCTTGGGAAACCTATATAAGGGCCTCATTTCTCTCTCTAAAACACCCCCAATTCTTGTTTTGGGTCCGTGGGTCCAAGTTATTTTGGATATTTTGGCGTTTGAAGCCAAAAACCTCTACGGTGTTTTTGGAGCACTTTTTGCTCCATTGTTGCTAGTTTTCAAGCTTTGAAGGTCCTTGGGGGTCCTTTTACCTTGCTTTGTGTACTCTTTTGTGAAGTTTGTGATACCTTGTTGTAAGTGGAGAGCCTCTCTCTCCCTCTTGTACGTGTTGTGGTCTAACTTGTGAAGTTTAAGAGTCTTTTTTGTATCTTGCACTAATCCTAAAGTCACCCCCACCGTACCTTGGCGATGCCGCTTTGGGGGTGTCGCAAGGTAAATTTTTGATTTTTTGTAAGTTATCTAAATCTTGGAACGGAAACCGTGATCTGGAATCCGGATTCAAGTAGGAGGTAACCGATAACCAGAAATTAACTAATGGAACGGAATAGATGACAATCCGGATTTGATCTGAATCTGAATCGGATTAGAGTTAGAACGGATCTGAGTTAGATCGGAATGGGTCAGGAACGGATTTGGTCATGATGACAGATCAGACTATATATGGGCTGACCAATCCAGTGGCCACTCTTTTTCAATCTTCATTTGCGGAAATCTCGCTCCAGCGCGTACTTAGCCTCTCTTCCCAGCGTTTTGCTTTCTTGTTTTGAGTTGGTTTGTGTGTGCGTGTTAGTGTGTTAGGGCGCGCAGCGCTTTAGTGTGCGTTGCAGGTTTAGAGGTATTCCGGTTGAGATTGGAAGAGCGAAGGTGAGAAACGGGACGTGCGGCTAGGAGAGGGAAAGGTAGCCACAGTCAGGATCCGGTTAGCACAGTTCGTGTCCATGCCTCAGCTCCGTAAGAGTAGAGCAGGGCCGTCCAGTTCCTCCGCAGCAGAAGTAAAACTCCGAAAGGTGTGTCCGGTTATTCCAATGGACGAGAAGGAAAAGGACAACCTGATAGAGGATCTGGCCAAGATGGGCTGCGGAGGACTGATCGATAAACCCTGGGGGTTTAGGGAGGAGCAGATGATTCGAGAGTTGCTCGGAAAGCTCTCCAACCAGTTTGACAAAACTCTCCGCGGAAGTCCGGGCAGCTGGACGAAGGAGATGTGGAAGGCCGTGTATGAATTCCGGTCTGGAGGTCGAGGGATGGCCTCCTCGAAGGAGGGTTACACGCGGGGGAAGTTCCGGTGCAACGTGGACTCCAAGGATGGATATGCGGTCGCGGATTGTCTGGACGACCGGCATCGAAACCTCTTACAGTTCTTGGTTCCGATCATCCACCCGGACAAGCCAACGAGGGTGACCATTGCCATCGAAAACCTCATTTTCGGAGCCCTGAGCGGGGAACGGAAAGTGGATTGGGCCAGGATTTTGTTCGACCTGGTCAACCGGCTAATTCCGAAGATCGGAGGAAGTAGACCGACTCGGTTAAGTCCCTACCTTGTCCATCTGTACAAGCACCATCAACTCCTCATGGATACGGAGGAGAAGGAGTAGAAGATGCAGGAGTCACTCCTGAAATATGGGGAATCGGAATCGGAAGAAGAAGAACAGGAAGAAGTATCCGGTTCCGAGGAGGAAGAAGAGGAAGAGGAGGAGCTACACCGGCCGCAGCACAAGCGGCAGAAGACGACGCCTCCTCACCGGAGAGGAACCCCAACCCCTCCGGCTGAGACCTCCAACCCAGGGAAGAAACCGGTTTCTGAAGAACCGGGTCCTTCCGGATCGGATCCGACGGATCCGTTCAACCAGCTGGTCAACATCCTGAGTGATGTGCGAGCAGACTGGACGGTGAAGAAGCTGATTCTCACTCAGATCGGCGAGCTGGTGGGAGCACCAGCAGACAGCAACCTGGCGGGAGTGGTTGCGGATTTTATCTCCAGCCCGGATGAGATCCGGAAGCAAGAAGCGGAGATTCGACGACTCCAGGAGGAGAATGAGTCGTTGAAGACGGAAATGTTGCTCCTCAAGGAGGACATGGCTACCACCCGGGAGATGGCAAAGGCTACCCGGAAAGTAGCGGAGGACGTGAAGGCCACATTCGGAGCAACCGGAGAGGCCATCACCAAGTCAAAGTTGTTTGACGAGGGAGTCCTCTAGGAGAATAAGATATCCGGGACCAGGTTGGTCCGGATTTTGACAGACTACTCCGAGAAGGTGGAGTTAGTCATGATGGAAGCGCGAGGGGCTGCAAACCGGATGGAGGAGAGCAACAGGAAGCTGAACGAAGTGACGCTGTCACGGTCGTTCCACCTGTCCGACCTTTCGATGCCCGGGTCTTTTCCGAACATGGGCATTCCAACGGAAGGAAAGGATCGGACTCCCCAGTCCAAGAAGAGTGGGAGGAAACTCGCGCACACCATCAACCTGGATTCGTCACCGGATCTCCCAGAACGTGAAACAGGGGAGCGGAACCGGAACCTGACGGACGTTTTCGAGCAGCTTGGAACGGAACCGCCCAGAAGTCCCACTCTGAACCCGGGGAAAGATCAAAGTATGGATCTGACCCCAGATCAGGGTGAGGATCAAGAACAGAGCGTGCACCAAGGCGAAGACGAAGTCATGGACGAAGAAACGGATCAAGGAGTAGATCCGGTTATGGTAGGATAGTTAGGATTTTAGTTGTAAATATTTGTTAATTAGGATTGGACCGGATTTGATCCGGATGGGCCTCGTCTGGATCGGATGTTTTCCGGTCTGGCTGGCTCGGCGGGGACCGAAAGTTCCGCGCGGACTTTCTGGGCCGCTTTGTGTTGACTTTTGGGTTTTTAAATGTATATAGTCAGTCTCTGCGAAGGAGACTGGGAGTCTTATTCTTGAATTTTTTGTGTGTTTTCTATTGATTCCTTGTTGTACGTCTCTCCCGCGCGTGGCAGGGCTGTTTTGGTGAGGAGTTAGGAAAATGTATGCAGATTCTAGAGAGATTTCTCCCCTTGGGGTGTTTGTTTTGCTCTTATGTGTATGTGAGTGGGTATTCTAAGTGTTAGGAGTGGATTTCAGTTCCTCAGCGCCTCTACAGTTCACGATTCCGGGCGAGAAAACCGTTGTTAGGCTAGGCAGATAAGGAAGGAGTCCTTAAATGTGCTAGAACTCCTGGATAGGAAATCCGGTTGAGTGTCCGATCTCCCGTGAGGTCTCGCTGCCCTAGTTGGTAAACGGAAGGACTTTAGTTGATGTTGGAACGGACGAGTTCGCTTGTAACCACCTAACTCTGCACGGAGGGAACTTGGCATCAAGGTCGTTGTAGTATGAGAGGATCGTACGGGGGGTCTTTGTGTGACCTGCAAACCGGATCGTTGTCCGGGTGGCTGTGAGAGATCAAACCGGATCCGCGCTAGTATAGGAGGTAGTGGATTAGAGAAGTGGGTCTTCAGCCACTATAAGTCACGGAAGGAGTGGCGGGCCTGCCACTCTCAAAAGCAAGCGGCGAACCCTCTAATGGTGAAACAGAGGCTAAACTAAACCGGAGTGGAGTGAGAGTACGTGTGCGAGGACCGGATCGGATCGGTCTAGAGGAGTTCCAGGATCAGAAGTGTTAGGATCCTGGGTTGTAGAAGTTTTACAGGACCGAATAGCTTGACAGACCGGAAGAAATAGAGAGAGGTCTGGTCGTTGTTTTCGGTGTGTTGTTGTTTCCGGTTTTAGATCTAGGATCGGAATGTAGAAATTGGATACTGGCTGAGCTTAAGTTGGGAATAGTGCTAGACACTTCACAGAATCTCGTGGGTTCGATCTTTAGAGTCATTTTGTTATGCTTTAAAGTGGTTTTTGGGAGTATAACATGGAATTTGCTTACTCTGTGCTGCGACAGGGGGGCCTTTAGCGTGTGAGCTTTGTGTTGTCACGTGGTCTAATTTGTGTGTTTATCTTTGTGTTTCGGTACACCCTCTTCTAATATTTTCCTTGTTGAGTGGACCCCCCTTCGGGACGGCGAAACTTTGAACCTCCTTTGTGCATGTTTTCTAAAGTTATCCTAAACCCTCTTCTAATCTTCTCCTTGTTGAGTGGACCCCTTTCCGGAACGGCGAAGCTTTGACCTTGTGTGTGTGTTTTCTTTAAAGGTTTAGTTTTCCCTCTTCTAAAGTCTCTCTCCTTGTGTGGACCCCCTTTGAAAACGGCGAAGCTTTGAACTAGTGACAAGGTTGAAGTCCTAAAGCGTGTGTTAAAAGTGTAGACGGCGGAGCTTTGAACCTTCGGGGTGTCAAGAAGTCCTAAAGTTGGTGTTAAAACCAATTTAACGGCAAAGCTTTGCACCTACCCCGTGTTTAGTTCCAAAGTCTAGTTTCCAAGACCTTTGTGGAAACCTCCAGAGTTTAGCTTCCAAGATATGTAGGTTCCTTTGCATTTGTCTAGTGTAGTGTCTTCCAAAATTTTATTTAGTTTAGTTGTTTCCAAGGTCTTAGTAAGTTTAGTACCCCCGAGGTTTTATTTCCCCCTAGCCTTAGCCAACCATTCAGTATTAAAATAGCCTTAGCAAAAATCCAGTCTTAAAATAGCCTTAGCAAAAATTCAGTTTTAAAATAGCCTTAGCAAAAATCTAGTCTTAAAATAGCTTTAGCAAAAATCCAGTCTTATAATAGCCTTAGCAAAAACCCACTCTTAAAATAGCCTTAGCAAAAATTCAGTCTTAAAACAGCCTTAGCAAAAATCCAGTCTCAAAATAACCTTAGCAAAAATCCAGTCTTATAATAGCCTTAGCCAAAAATCCAGTCTTTTTTAGCCTTAGCCGGAAATCCAGTTTTTTTTTAGAACCAGCATACAGCCCAGCCAACATCAGGACCAACATACAGCCCAACCAACATCAGGACCAGCATACAACCCAGCCACATCAGGACCAGCATACAGCAGCAACATTAGAAGCCAGCGGAGATAAAAAAAAATATATATTAATAAAAAAAAAATTAATTCATTAAATTAATTTTTTGTTAACCAGCCCCCCAACCAGCCAGCCGGAAGCCAGCCAGCCGGGAGGCAGGCAGGCAGGCTCGGTGGTCCAGCACCCGGTCCAGATCGGTCTCCCCTTTTTTTGAACTCAATTTTTGGTCTTTTGGGTTTTGGTTTTTTGGGTTCTCTCAAACTAAAACAAAAATCAAAACTAAAACACAACAAAGATGTTGGACTAATCTATTACTAGCTAGGGGAGAAGTAGGATTAGGGTCTAAACCAAAAAGGGAGAAGGGAGAAAAGAGCGGAGCACCACCGTACCTGCACACAAAATTGTTTCCTCTCACCACTCACACCTACATACAATGGAAGGAGATTAGGAGAGGAGGAGAAGAAGTAGGCGAAGGAAGGTGAGAGACGATAAATAGTGACCTAGGTTTAGGATAGGTAGGCTTTAGGAAGAAATCTTGAAAAATTGTGGTGACCGTTGAGAGGAGGATTAGGATGACACAAAGGCAAAATTGTGTAAGAGGATAGTTGGCATCTTAAAACCTCTTTGAAGTTTGAGACCATAGTGTAAGACTCATAAAAGCTTAGGTGGAATAGCAACGGTGCTAGTATGTGAGCCCAAGAATGCGAGCTTGTGAGCATTGAGCCTACAATATAGGTACCTATAATATAGATACCACACACTATAGAAGGTGCATGTATCATAAACACCTATAATATAGGTATTTGTAATATATATACCTTATAATCATAGACGGTTTCTACAATATATACACTTATAATATAGGTATGCAATATTTTAGGCTCATGAGCTCACACTTCTATGCTCACATAATAGCAACCCTCGGTGGAATAGTGCTAGTGTAGAAGGAGGAAGAAAGAAAAGAAAGGAGGAAGGGAAAGAGGGAGTTTAGATCATCAAAAATTGTAATATTTTCTAAATAAGCGGTGAGCTTGGAGAAAATTCAAAACAAAAATCAAAGACTACCATAGAGCATGAGGACGTACACGTGGATGTGGACGAGGTTATTTCTGAAACCGATAGTGAAGAGGTGAGTTTTTGATTTTATCTTTGATGTTTCTCCCTAATTAGCATTTATTTTCCTAATCAGCCCTCAGAGCGTGATTAGCATCGGAGATTAGTGCAAATTAGAAGTTTAGATTCAAAAAGTTATAGATTAGGAATAGAGGTTTCCAAAAACATATTACACTTAGGATTTGGCTTTAAATCGACCGCGTTAGGCTAAGTTAAGCGGTAGGGGGTAGGACGGAGGAATTTTGAGTAAAATTCATCCACAAAGAATCATGGACGGAACTTAGGGGTTTAAATTAGAACAAGAATTTAGGATTAAAATTAGGGATTAATTAGCGGTTAGAATTAGAATCAATTTACATTTTTATTTCTTAAAGTTAAAATTCTAAGGTCAAAATCTAGAGTTAACTTGGGAAGTTAAAAAGTAGAATTAATTTGGAAGTGTAACTTAGGGGGTTAAAATTCCCAGTGAAACCGTAGGGTAGTTTAGAAAAGGAAGTTAAGGTTAATTAGGAGTAAAAAAATCCGAATAAGAAGTAGAAATTAAAAGTAAAAAACTTTAGACTAAAATTAGGAGGTAGAAATCACGAGTAGAAATAGAAGTTAGATCTTGAAGTTAGAAATTCGAAATTAGAGTGAATGTTAGAAGTCAAAAGCTAGAGTAAAATTTAGAAGTAAAACTTGAAGTAACATTTAGAGTTAATCTAGGATTAAAACGATAGGATTAAATTGGGAAGTAGAAAGTCAAAAGCCTAGAGTCAAAAGTTAAGATTAAATTTAAAGGTTAAACTTTAGAGTCAATTGGGAAGTAAAAAGTTAGAGTAAAAAGCTAAAGTGAAAAGTGAAAAGTTATAGTTAGATTTAGAAGGTAAATCTTAGAGTTAGTTGGAAGTAGAAAAATCTAGAGTCAAAGTGAAAACGTAGGGTCAAACCTAGAGGTTAAAATTTGGGATTAAATTTAAAAGTAAAAATTTAGAGTTAAAAGTCAAAAACATAGAGTTAACTTTAGAAGGTAAATTTTAGAGTTAGTCTAGGAGTAAAAACTTGGAGTCAAAAGTCAAAACAAAGTCAAACGGTAGCATTAAATTTTGAAGTTAAATTCTCTAATTAGTTTGGGAAGCTAAAAACCTAGAGTATACTTAGAAGTTAAAAGTTAGAGTGAGAGTTGAAACTTTAGGGATAGCTTTTAAAAGTAGAACTTTTAGGTGGAGTTCAAAAACCCAAGATAGTCTTAGAGGTTCATGGAAGGAACATAAGGGTTCCCCTTTTTACGTAGTTAGGGATGTTAGAAATGACGCCAACTACCTAGTCCACCCTCGACATAGGATAGATAGTTAAGGAGTTAGAATTTTACCATTACCCCTGAGCATTGCAGTTACCTTGTGAGTTACTACATGCATTCTAATTATTCACTGCCATCCACGACACTTAGGAAACGTTAGCAAAAAAGATCCATTGCTTGGAAGGCACAGTGGATTGCGCTCACATCACCCCCATATATTAAAAAATGTGGATAAAGGCATAGAACTTGGTCGATGTTCGCTCTATTACCAAGGGTGGATAATCTAGCGCCCACACACGGCCGACGTCAACCACTGTGCAAAGGGGGGGAAGTCGCTCAGTTTTGGTGGATAACGAACAGCTCTTGTTGCGTGGGAACGCCTCCATGTCACACGGAAAGCTTCACGCTCTTGCCATCTTTGGGCCTTTGCCAAAATGTACTCCCTACATGCAAAAATGGGCTCATGTTTGTTAGATACATGGAAACAGAAATAAGTATACTCAAAGGCAGGCATGTACATAGGTTTAGGCTGTATCTAGGGGACTGTCAGGGACTTTGCTTTCCTGTCTGTTCTAAGCGTGTTTGCCCAATGTCCATTCATACACAAGCGTGCAACACAAGTTTCAAGGAGACATCACCATGTACTACATACCACGGCATTATAGGATGGTTGACTAGCCATTGAATGTCAGCATCACATGCATAAAGACAGCATAATAGCAGATATGACATCAACAAGAAGGTCACGACGCTCATTTCCGCCAGGATTCTAAGCATGGGGCGTTGTCAATGACAAAGGCATGCGCATAGGAACGCACGCCATCGGACATTCGGCGTCGCTGGGGTGCTTTGCAACGTATGACCTCGTCGTTCATGACGGGGTCTTCCTCTGCATCCCGGACACGTTGTGCTGTTCCGCCATACTCTCTCATGTACTCCGTGCAGAAGCCAAGTGTGTCTTCAGTTCTATACCCCTCAGCTATGCTGCCTTCCGGATGTGCAAAGGTGCAAACATAGTCCTTCAATGTCTTCATGTATCACTCGATAAGGTACATCCACCTACAATGCACGAGGCCGCACAAAAATAATTGCTCAACCAGGTGCACACGCAAATGTGTCATGATATTCAAAAATGTTGTAGGGAACTCCTTCTCAATAAGACAAGTTGCCATTATGACATTCTGCATGAGCTCATCTTCATCAGCTTGTTGAATCTCTTTCTCACATAATCTCTAGAATACTCGGCTCATTTTTATAATAGCCAATTGCACGTCTTCATCTAAAATGTTCCGAACAGCCACTGGTAGAATCTGCGTGAGGACAAAAGACATGTAGTTAGTGAAGGTCAGGTGAAAGAAGGTGGGGCGGACATACTCTTTGACACAGAAGAAAGAAGGTTCAGGGAAGGTGGGGCAGGATTGCAAAGCACTGATTTCCGCTGCGGCGACGCCAAGAAAAACATCAGCGCTTGCAGCCCAACATAGTGCACTGCACAGCGCTGGGTGTCTGGACGTCAGACGGTGCATCATCATGCAAGTTTCATGTCAACACAGACACTTCAGACGAGACTGTCTATTTCCTTTCTGGACTCCAAGCATAACTTCTTTGAACATATGACCACCACTGCTCTGTATGGCTTACCTGCTGCATCAAAATGTGATAGTCGTGAGTCTTCATGTAATGCAATTTACCATCTTGCAAGCGCTTGTGAATTGCACCGACGTAGTTTGTTGGGGTGCGAATGTTTGAGACTATGGCCACAAACTCGTTGCGCTCCTCCGTTGTCATGACATATGGCGCATGCGGCATGTAGTAATCATCTTCCTCTCTTTGGGGATCTTGCAGCCAAGTTTCTTCACGGATTCCCATCTCCTCCGCGTCAATGTGGCTCCCCGGGCTGTTGTTCATGGACATAAGTGTCTTCACCATGTTTTCACATAAATTCCTCTCGCAGTGCATGACGTCTAGGATGTGGCGAACCAGAAGTAACTGCATGGCATGTTCTTGAACGTATTAGAAGGCAACGTCCCTTCTCTACAATAATGTGCACACACACACACAGATGAATGTGCTACATGACGGTATACATCAACGCCCAACCTGACGCCTCTCAAGTAGGAAAGATGTTGATAAAGCACAATTGTCCATGTCCCGGCAAAACATTACATTACACAGAGGATGTCCACTCAGACATCAACACAGACTTAATTACTGCATCACTATGCACTGACGGACAACATCTGCTGCTACTAATACTGTGACGTTTTGACGGAGAAAAAAGATAGGGAGGATTTTATAGCTTCTTTCACCTGCCAAAATGGTAATTCATACAGAGAACACAGACGTTTAACTCCCGTGAAGTGCACTGGGTCATCTGGTGCCTCTTCCTTCCTACCCAGATCTAGATATGCTTGGCGCCATGCTATGTATCGAATGACATCTTGCCCGGTCATGGTCTTCGGTCTGAAACGCGACTCTGTTTTGCCATTGAAACGACGATTGCGGCGATAGGGATGGTATCGGTTCAAATACCTTCGGATGCCGCCATAAACAATTTTGGAGCCTCTGGTGCTTCGATCTACTCGAACATCGCCTGTTCTAGCCATTCTGGAATCTGTCTCTGGTCCACAACATGGACACCCTTTGTATCCCTTGCAACACAATCCGGAGATGAGACCATACGCCGGAAAATCTAAAATGGTCCACATAAGTAAACCACGCATGATAAAGCGTCGGGCGCCTTCCGGTTGGAAAAAATCCTGCGCTACCACACCTTCCCATAGTGCATGTAGCTCTCGTAGAAGTGGCCGTAGGAACACGTCAATGTTCTTTGACGTTGGTGATTGCTTCCCAGAAATGAGGATGCACAATGAGATGAAGAATTTCTTCGTCACAAGCCACGGCTCGAAGTTGTAAATCAAGATCAGTACAAGCCATGTAGACCAATTGGTGTTGTTCAATTTGTATGGATTCACACTGTCAAGTGCCAGTGCCATACGCAAGTTCCTGTCATCAGCGCCAAAGTTGTCAAACACAGCGTCGTGGTCAACATGCTTCCACGCAAGGCTATCCACCACAAACCGCATCACGCCGTCTTCGCTCACATGCTTCGTCCACCCTTTCAGCATATGTGCTATTTGGGACGACCGAAACATGCGCCTCAATCGTGGAATTAAAGGAAAATGCCGAATGACCTTGGCTGGCACTGACTTTGAGCCCTCCATCCATCGTGATTTTGAGCACTTCGGACAAGTGATCAATGCCAAATGTTCCTCTTCATATAGCACACATCCACCTGGGCACGCATGGATGTTGTTGTACTCTAAGCCTAACTTCGTAACCAACTTCTTTGCCTCGTAATGACTAGTAGGCAGCTTGTTGTTTTCTGGGAGCAAGTCCGATGACAAATACTGAAGAAGTTCATCCGTGAACTTGTTGCTGACACGGAAAACCACACACATGTTCATGATGATGATCGTGGCCGACAAAATATTGGACAACGTGCCGTCATACAGCGGTGTGGTTGCATGCTCAAATAAGCGTTGTATGTCATCAACTGTATCCACGTAGACGTCATTATTGTCATCATGAGGCCCTTCCTCAGCAGCCATGGTTTCTTCGTGCAATGCATCGCCGCGGTCAAATGCCTCCAGGACTTGCCTTTGTACATTGTGTGAAACGTCAAGGGCAGGTCCTTCTACCTCTAATGCGTTGCTAGAGTCGACGTCTATAAAGTCTGGAGCAGGGACATCAGGGGCTGCAGCGACGTCATTGTTGGCGGCAATGTCGTCCACTTCTAAGTCAGCATCAACGTCAATGATGTCATCATCATAAGCCAGATCTTCCACCCAAATGCCTTGAGGAGGGTAACCGTCCACAGGGTCCCCCCCGATCATCGACTTCGTGAGAAAAGCGTCCTGTCCCACTTCGCCATGATGCTTTCGGATCATGTCAATTGACCGGCGTCGCCCTCCATGACAATTTCTGCAAGGGCATGGATACTTCTTCACATTCAACTCCGTTGCCACCCTCAACTCCGTTTGCAAGATCAAGTCGCCCAGGGGGATGTGGCGTAGAACGCGGCCATCAGTATTGATGCGGATTCTGGCCCCCTGACGTCGAGACGCACCGTCCATGCTCGTCTCAGACGTCAACACCGCCGCGGGCTTCTTTATGCAGTGCTTACACGGGTTTACGCTGCTGAAGACATCGCCCTCTGCACATGAAGTCCACAGAAATGCTATTAGAAACAAGTCAAGACGCTTTGAATAAACGCAAAAGATGGGGAGCCATAGGACATCTTCTGAAACCATAGAGCAATTTTTGTGGAAGACATTGAAGACGACACAACACAACGCATGTAGATATGTGCTTGGAGTTCAAATTACAGTGTTTATTCTTCAACATACAAACAATGCGTGCTATCTATATACAAAGTGAGGCTCTGTTAAATGGAAGTGATTTTCTCGAATAGCGGAAGTCAAAAAAGATTTCACAATGCATTAACAAATCACCAAAAATTATGACTGAAGAGGTTGTAATTCAACCACAAAATCATGTCTACTGATTAGACATGTACAAGCAAACATCCACCTGTTCCTTTCTTTGTCCTTTTAGACGCCTACACAGACGTCTATTCCTACAACATGCACAGTTGATCATGAATTGGAATGCAGTCGTCAACATTGGGCAACGCTTCAAGTCCCAAGGTCTACAAATAGAGACCTGAAACCACCTAGCCCTATGCCTTGTACTACTTGTGGAGCAAATCATGCAATGACACCCTCTTTTTCTTTGGTGAACCGTTGCTGGAGCTCCCACTCTTTGTTCGTTCGAGCGGTGTTTCCCGCAGTCCCCTTGGTGCGTTGAATGCAATCACGAATCTCCTTAAGAGATTCCTCCACTATGGCCTTGTAACTAACTTTCCGTTTGGGAGGGGGTGCCCGCGCCAAAGTACCTTCCACCTCTGGGGACTGCACAGGTTCCAGCGGGGCAGCGTCCGTGGGCACAGCAGACGTTGTGCACATGTCTGGCCACCACATCGCATCCTCATCATCGGAGTCCTTTGAAAATTTCCTAGCAATCCGTGTCCACTTACCAGTGACCTCAACTCTTTTTTGAGAATCCCTGGACTTTGGATGATCCATGCGAATGAAATGGACACTTTTTTATCCGCAGCAAGAACTACAACAGGCGCAACACACACTAAGTAGAAGCCATGGACGTCAGCAACTAAGACTAGACAACTTTGACACGTGCCCTGAGACTGCATCTTTGACCACCGTTTCTCCAGACATCGTCTGTGACAATAAAGGCTAGCTATGTGAATCTCGCAAAGGCAATATACTGTTCTATACAGCATCAGCTTCTGGCAGATGATGCTGTGGAAATCATCTTCTCAAAGGGACTAGCCCATGCACAGTCAGAGGAAAATCCAACTTGGCAACATATTTAGGCTGTGGAATTAGAAAAAATAAAGCGCTCCATGTTTGTTATTATTCTTTACAACATCACAAGCCAAACAGCGCGTGAATCCTAGCCCGCATGTGTAGAAGTCCCTCCAAAATTGATATGACTTTTACTTCTTTACATGTCCTCTTAGGAAAGAAAATCATCATGAAGGTGTACAATACTGAAGACATCACGTTTAAAGTTCAAAGCAACTGGATGACGGGTTATAGTCCTTCATATGCCTAAAGTTGAATTTTAAAAAAAATGAGATGGAAAGGGGAGTAGGACTACCGAATCATGGTGTTAGAGTACTTGAAATTTTTTTCTTCTTCTTCAGCTGCAACAGAAGGGGACCCAAGAATTTCAGAGCTAATAATTCAGTCCTCTAAAGAAAGAAGAGTTTTTTGGACGTCAATGACATAAACATGTTGATGTTTGTGAGAACACCAAGAATTCCTTTACAATGTCTACAAAAACATTCACACATCACAACAAAAAGAAGGGACTTCAAATGTCTTCGAAGCCAGGTATGACATACTTGTTACACAAAACTGATACAAACATGCGTAGCACGTCCCCCAAAACTCTACCATCCCAAAGAAAAAGGGAATGAGCATGGAGTGAACTTCCACATCCAAAATTAAAAGGGAAGAATGGAATGCAATTCCACACATATCCTAAAAGTAAAAAAAAAAAAAGGGAATGAGCATGGAGTGAACTTCCACATCCAAAAAAAGAAGGGAAGAATGGAATGCAAAGGAAAGAATGGAATGCAAAGGAAAGAATGGAATGCAAAGGAAAGAATGGAATGCAATTCCACACATATCCTAAAAGTAAAAAAAAAAAAAAAGGGAATTAGCATGGAGGGAACTTCTACATCCAAAAAAAAAGGGAAGAATGGAATGCAATTCCACACATATCCTAAAAGTAAAAAAAAAAAAGGGAATGAGCATGGAGTGAACTTCCACATCCAAATAAAAAGGAAAGAATGGAATGCAATTCCACACATATCCTAAAAGTAAAAAAAAAAAAAAAGGGAATGAGCATGGAGTGAACTTCCACATCCAAAAAAAAAGGAAAGAATGGAATGCAATTCCACACATATCCTACATGACAAAAATGTAGGGAATGAAGAAGGGCTCCACTCGGCCACCTCACCCACATAAAAAGGGAGTATGGAATGTAAGTTTGCAAACATAGTAGAAGTCCAAAAAAAAAAGGGAATCATGGGGGGCTTCACTTGGCCATCTCAACGAAAAAAAGGAAGCATGGAATTCAAGTCCACACATCCTAGAAGTATATAAAAAAAAGGGAAGCAAGAGGGGCTCCATCCAAACATCCTTGAAGTTAAATCAAAGAGGGGATTCAATCGAGGCTCCATTTACATATCCTACAAGTTTAGAAAAAAAAGGAATCAAGAAGGGCTCCATCCACATATCCTACAAGTTCTAAAAAAGGGAAGAATGGAGGTCCACTAACTAAGAACAAAACAAGGACATTTGTTCTTTCGCTATGACTAATTGTGTTTCAAGAATTCTAAATTTTTATTTGAAATTTTGTGGATTTCTTACAAGAAGTAAACATTGGCATCCCCATTAGGATTCCTTTGATCGAGGGATGTTCCTAGAAGGTTGCACTTGTATAAATAATCTGCCATGATACTTAATTGTATTTATATCGAAATGAAGCATCTGTTGTCTTCCTTAGTTTATATAGACATCTGTACTCAACATTGTCTAGCGATAACGCGTACACTCAAACATTGTGACGTCAAGCAGAAGACCAAAATGTCATTTCAGATGTTTTCTAGAACATCTACAAGTCTTCACATAAAAAACAGTCTTGTTTTCTGACCTCAGCAACCCCTGTATCCTGTGTAGCGGAAGTCTTACGCAGGAGCGGTACTAAACCCTAAGCATTCTTTGTCCACAGTCTGTACAAACCTTCACTTCTACCACTATCTTGCGCGCTCTCATTTCTTAGTGATCAACATGCCACTTCCTTTTGCATTGCAGAATTTGAACACGAATTCAATTGCTGGAGAAGGGGAGGGACAGCGGAGCCAGCAGGATTTGGGAATCAACCAGGGAGCGCGGAGTAAGTTTGACAACTTCGTGGAGGGGATTGTGGCTGCCTCACTCACCTCAGGGATGGACGCCAGTGATGCACCTAGCCTTGCAGGAAGCGCTCTTCGTAGAAGCAATCGTCTGAACAAGAACAAAGAGCCTGTGAGCGACATTGCAACTCCTTTGCGGGAAGAGCCGCAATCCAAAAAGGTAAGGGAAATTTACCTTTGCGCACCTTCCTTCTCATGCAATTGCAATTGGAGAACCTGAGGATGTCTCCAATTTTGGGCCGCACTTGAGAAGTTGCAGGACTTGGGCGCCGTGCGGTGACGGGGTGCCGCGGCTGAGTCGGCGCAGGGCTTCGCTTTGGCGCCGGTCGCTCATCAGTGCTGCCCAGGTCGCCAAGTACAGTCCCGCTGTTCAATTTGCTTCCGGCCGTTGTACTTTGTGGAACCACAACCGGTCCTTCACTCCGCCTCCGTCTTCCCGCTACGTAGAATTCTTTTGAATGGAAGGTCCTCAATTGCTTAAGGCGCGCGGACATCAACCGGGATTAATTACATTATTGATTGTATCATGGAGTGGCGGCGTGATGCTTGTCCGTCTTCATCCACGTTAATCCATTTGTTCGATCGGGGCCTTGGTCGTGGTGTCTCTAAAAACACCGCGGCACCAATTTCCTCTTCTCTTCTTTGCATTCCGAATTGCTCTTAGAATGTTCTCAGAGGTAGAGGGATTTGGTAGAGAGATTGAAGGCGTTGGAGATGGCGGCTTAACTGTGCGTTTCTAGATTTTGCGTGGCGAGGCTCAGGCCAAAGAGAGTGCGGAAGGACTGCCAAGTGTGAGCTCCCAATTTGTCACTTGGGACTCGTAGAATTATTTTTTTGGAAATTCGCAATTTAAAGTTGATAAAAGTATACAAAAATCCATAAAAAGAGTGTAGAACCAAAATAGGGTTGTGTCATATCCATTATAGTATTTGGTCTAGATTTGTGTTTTACTTAGAATCCCCCCAAACCTGGCCTAAAAATAGTACAAAAATAACGGAAAGGTTAGATTTAGAGGATTTGAGTCACACAGCCTCAAAGGGGCTAATTCCCACCATGAATGTGGCGATTCAAAGCTAGGTCGGTCCGAGGGACCCACAGCCAGGCCACTAGGTCAGGTCCTAGAGTTAGATTTAGAATTTCCCATTAGATCGACAAATTCCCAAAATCCCGATTGTTAGCATGCAGGAGCCACTCACGCAAGACTGGGCCCGTGGAGGAATCTACAACCCAAGCATGATGTTCTAGGGTGAATTCCATGCCAGGAGTCCAACGGCAAAATCGATTTGCCAAGATTCCTTCACCTGCAGAAGATTCCCGCATCGTCGTTAATTCGAGGAGATGGCCAGTTTTAAATCTCCATTGACCAATCGTGCCAGGTACAAAAACACACCCGCACGTCTTTCATGCAACTCCCTGAGAGGTCACGTGAAAAATCCCGGCATCTTCCGACTTGCAGAAGAACCTTTTCCGGGTGGTCAACCCTCCTAACCTTTAACGAGAATTTCATGGAAATTACCCATGTTACAATAAAATCTCACTAAAAATTAAACTAGCTTGTTTTATGTTAATAATGCGCTTCGTGAAGTTTCACGACATTTCGATAGCGGCAAGTACCTGAACCGGCGAGATTCCTCGGGAATTAACCATGTGGCGGGGTCCCCGCTGCATTGACTGGCATTCCGGGACCACACGATGGCGAAACGAAGTCAACCAAAAGTCCTTCCCGACTCTCTCGCACCTACCGGAGACCCTAGGCTATTCACATTTCTCAAAATAAGAGACCCCCAAGATCTAGGATTTTACCACGATTTGGTTTTAAACTAAATTAGCCTATGATGGATTTTTGGCCTCGGTACGGGGTTAAGGGGGTCTAGGACCAAACGCAACGATCTGGATCCAACTGCGCAATCCGTTTGGCGATTGGAGTTAATCTCCAAAAGTTAGGATGTTGGTCCAGCATAGATAGTAGAAGTAGATTTTTTAGGATGTAGGATGAAAATCTTTGAAGATGAGGATGAAAATCCTCGTTGATAAGGTTACCTTAGAGCTTTAGAGAGAGGGGTGAGCCCTGGGAAACCTATATAAGGGCCCCATTTCTCTCTCTAAAACACCCCCTCACTTTTGTTTTGGTCCGTGGGTTTAATTTGCTTTGGATATTTTGGCGTTTGAAGCCAAAAACCTCTACGGTGTTTTTGGAGCACTTTTTGCTCCATTGTTGCTAGTTTTCAAGCTTTGAAGGTCCTTAGGGGGTCCTTCTATCTTGCCTTGTGTACTTCTTGTGCGTTGTTGTACCTTTGTTACGAGTTAAGAGTCCTTGTTTCTCTCTTGTGGTACCTTTGTGAGCTAACTTGTGAGTTTAGGAGTCTTTTGGTGTCTTGTTCTAATCCTAAAGTTACCCTCCACCGTACCTTGGCGATGCCGCTTTGGGGGGCCTTTAGCTTGTGAAGTTGTGTGTCTTTTACGTGTCCTAACGTGTTGTCTTTCCTCACTCACGTGTTCTCACCTTCTTCTAATCTTTCCCTTGTTGTGTAGACCCCCCCTCGGGACGGCGAAGCTTTGGCTTTGTTACGTGTGTTCTTTAAGTTTGTTTTTTCTACCTTCTTCTAATATTTCCCTTGTTGTGTGAAACCCCCCCACGGCGGCGAAGCTTTGAACTAGTGACCACGTCAAGTCCTATAGTGTGTGTTAAAATAGTCTTAGACGGCGGAGCTTTGAACCCGTGGAGTGTTACAAGTCCTAAAGTTGGTGTTAAAACCAATTTTACGGTGGAGCCTTGAACCTCCATAGCCTTAGATTCCAAAGTCTAGTTCCAAAACCTTCTTGGAAAAGTCCAGAGTTTAGCTTCCAAGATTGGTCACGAGTTTCTAGGAAGAGAGTGACCATCCCGTAATACTTAGCTTAGGTGACCGTTCTAAAAATTTGGAGCCTAACTCCCCGGACGGCGAAGCTTCGATCCTGACCCTAACCCCCTACTAAAAATCCAATTTAAGTTTGTGTTAGTGGGTTCCCCTAAAGGAACCCAGTTGTGTGGATTTTTTGGGAAGGACAGCTAGTACCCCGGACCAACATACAGCCAGCCATACCGGACCGGCATATCAGACCAGCCGGCAGCCAGCCATACAGCCAGCATACATCGGGCAGTCAGCTTGACTGAGCTGAACATCAACATCGGGCTAGTCTGTTTGACTGAACTGAACATCAGCCATCGGGCTAGTCGGCTTGGCTAACTGAACTAAATTTCTGGATTTCCAGAACTAAACGGGACGATGCCCTGCGGGACCCCAACCACCCTTTTTTTAATTTTTTGATCTTTTAAAGTCTGAAATTTTGGAATCCAATTGGGGAGAAGGAAAAAAACTCAACTTGGAACTTCAAAAACACAAGAGAAAGGGGGAGAGAAATAGAAGCTGCCACTCCACGCGCCACCTGCACAAAAACATCCGATCCTACTTGCATCACCACTCACACCTACACACAATGGAAGGAAATTAGGGAGAAGGATGTGTTATAGGAGTGGAAAGGAGAAAGATGATGAATAGTGCCTAGCTAGGAGATTAGGTAGGAAATCTAGAAGAACTCTTTGCAACCGTTGGGAGGAGGATTAGGATGACACAAAGCAAGGTTGCGGAAGAGGGTAGGAAGAACATTTAAACCCTTCTCGTAGTTTAAAACCATAGTGTAAGATTCATAAAAGCTTAGGTGGAATAGTGCTAGTGTAGAAGAGAGGGGAAGAAAGAAAGAAAGGAGGAAGGGAAAGAGGGAGTTTAGATCATCAAAAATTGTAATATTTTCTCAATAAGCGGTGAGCTCGGAAAAAATTCAAAACAAAGCCAAAGACTACCATGGAGCGTGAGGATGTACACGTGGACGTGGACGAAGTTATTTCCGATACCGGTAGTGAAAAGGTGAGTTTTTGATTTAATTTTTGATGTTTCTCCCTAATTAGCATTTATTTTTCTAATCAGCCCTTAGAGCATGATTAGCACCCGAGATTAGTGCAAATTAGAAGTTTAGATTCATAAAGTTATAGATTAATGATAGAGGTTTCCAAAAACATCTTATAATTAAGATTTGACCGTAAACTGACCGCGTTAGGCTAAGTTAAGCGGTAGGGGGTAGAACGGAGGAATTTTAATTAAATTTGATCCACAAGGAACAATGGACGGAAATTAGGATTAGATTAGAAGGAGGATTTAGGATTAAAATTAAAGATCAAATAACGGTTTAAAAACCTAGAGTTAAATTGAGATTTTAATTAGGAAAGTTAAAATTCAAAAGTTGAAATTTGGAGTTAACTTTGGGAGGTAAAAAGTAGAGTAGGAAATAGAAGTCAAAAGTAGAATCCACTTAGGAAGTAGATTGTTGAGTTAGAAATAGAGTTAAAATTAGAAGTCAAAACCCTAGAGTTAAAAGTTGGAATTAAATTTAGGAGGGTAACATTTAGAGTTAATCTAGGATTAAAACGATAGGATTAAATTTGGAAGTAGGAGTCAAAAGTCAAAAGTCAAAAGTTTAGATTGAATTTAAAGGTTAAATTTTAAAGTCAATAGGGGAGTAAAAGGTTAGAGTGAAAAGCTAAAAGTTGAAGTTAAAACTTAGAGGTAGAAGTTAAATTTTAGAGTTAGTTGGAAGTAGAAAAATCTAGAGTCAAAGTGAAAACGTAGAGTTAAACCTGGAGGTTAAGATTGGGGATTAATTTTAGAAGTAAAAATTTAGAGTTAAAAGTCAAAGACCTAGAGTTAAATTAGGAGTAAAAATCTACAGTAAAAAAGTGAAAAGTTAGAGTTAACTTTAGAGGGTAAATCTTAGAGTAGTTTAGAAATAAGAACATAGAATTAAAAGTGAAACTTAGAATTACCCTAGAAGGTTCAAACTTGGAAGTTAGGAATTGAAGTTGATTTAGAAGTAAAAACCTAGAGTCAAAAATCAAAACATAGAATAGAAGTCGGTAGTTAATACCTAGAACCAAGCTGAAGAAGTAAAATCTAGAGTTACATTAAGAAGTTGGAACTTTAGGGGTAGCTTTTAAAAGTAGAACTTCTAGATGGAGTCTTAGAAATCCAAGATAGTCTTAGGGGTTCATGGAAGAAACATAGGGGTTCCCCTTTTTACGTAGTTAGAGACGTTAGAAATGACGCCAACTACCCAGTCGACCCTCGACATAGGATAGATAGTTAGGGAGTCAGGATTTCACCATTACTCTGAACATCGCAGTTAACTTGTGAGTTACTACATGCATTACTAATTATTCGCTGCCATCCACGACACTTAGGAAACGTTAGCAAAAAAGATCCATTGCTTGGAAGGCACAGTGGACCGCACTCACATCATCCCCATATATTAAAAATGTGGATAAAGGCATAGAACCTGGTCGGTGTTCGCTCTATTACCAAGGGTGGGTAATCTAGCGCCCACACCAGGGAGGAGGTGAATGTTCTGTGCAGTTGGGATTTCTGGATGTGTTGCTGCTTATTGCCGCAACAAGGTGCCGCAATTGTATTGGGCGTCGGCAGTTAGGAGGTTCTCCACCAATCCTACTCTTTGAAAATCGTGTTGTATTTGCACTCCTACGCAGCTGTCAATCGCAATTGAGAGAGTGAGGTTGTAATGGAGGGTTTCTTTGTCATCATGAAGCCCTCTGTCGATGCTGGACCTTGCTGCTGCCGTATCGCCCTAGTTACAATTCGATCAAACCATAACTTGTTCCTAGGTGGAGTCTCTAAGTTTTTGTTGCCACGTACAGGTCGCGTTATTTGTCTACGTGCTTAGTTTTCCTGCACAAGGGATACCTTAGGTGTGTGTTGTTCATTTGTGGCTGTGAAGTAGCCGCCATTTTGGTGGCTGTTGTGACGTATGATCTTCCTGGTGATGACAGTACGCTTCCCCGGATGTCTCCATGAACATCGAGGCTGACTGTGTCAACCGAACTGCCGCCTTCTTATTGCTTGTATTACGGTTTTATCTCTCAGTTGTGATCTATCAATTGTCTAAGGCACTACGCATTGAATGTAGAGTACCCATGATTTTGCTCAACGATTTGAATAGTAGGACTAGTGCTTGACAATAAATCCCATTGTTGCTAGTATGGACGAAGCTCACCACCTCCGCTGTGTCATACTAGAAATTCCCGTAGCTTCAGTTGACGTTGAACGTTGTAAACATCGTCCATCCTTGGGGTTGCTGTCATGTATAATTGAGGGCCGTGACGTTGCACTGCCACCCATGACATTACCTCCGACGTCATCGCAAGCCTAAAAGTCTTGAAGACATCACCAAGAACGCGACAAAAATAGGTAAGGGAGTCATAGTATTGTTGTTTTGGATGCAAGGGCTGTGGAATTCGAAATGTATGAATCCACGGGAAGCCGCTTAAGAACTTGATTTTTGGCATAGGCTCTGTAAGGAACTTGGCTCTTTGGAGACGGCAATAGCTGGTGCCTCAGGTGAGTGAGTTGTATTGGTCCTTACAAGATCAGCATTGTCTAGGTTGTGAGAGTGCTTGGAACGTAGAATCGGTCACAAGTGAGATGAAATTAAGTGATCAGATGTTCAGGTGGACGTCTTGGTGTCCGTGATGACGTTCGACACAACACAAGAAAGTGTGTCATTGCTTGTCGTCCGAATTGCTAGCATATAGAGTACAACTCCTGTGAGTGAGAGGAGCGTGTAGACCGTAAATCCGATTACGTTAGAAGACAATGAAGCCTGTTTCTTGGCCTGTTGGTACATTTACATACAGGTTCCAGTTTGTGACGTGTTTTGCTTTCCACTCGTGCCATGCTCCACTCATCTACTCGCCGTGGAGGTTGCCACGACGTTGCGTCCAACACCTAATTGTTGTGGTCGACGTCTTCATGGCTGTCAAGAGTCCGTCTCAGCATTTCTGAGGATGTCCAGTTATTGTGCTTGACGTCTCCTTGCTTCCATGAACGTCTCTGTGTCCATTAGCAAAGTATGCTCTTTGTGAAAGAATGCCATTGTTGTGTCACCCAGTTGTTGCCCTCATCTTGCTGTGGTTTGTCTTTTCCAATTATGCTCAGGTAGTAGGTGAGGACTTTGTGTGTTGGCGTGTCCCAAAACCAAGGATGGCTTCTGGCAGTCGCAAGAAATTGCCGTTGAAGTGGGCGTTGGAGCCTTGGCGTCAACGGGGCAGCGGCGACGAGGCCCCTCCAAGGTCAATCAGCGGCCGGACTCGGCAATCGAGTGAGCAGCGGTCCAAATAGAGGAACGATGATTGGCGCGTGCTGGGTCGCGCTAAAGACAAGGGTAAAGCATTGGCAACAACACCTCCTGCTAAAAAACGTCGTAAAGGAGCTGCAGCCCGAGAGCAGGCTAATGAAGAAGAGTTGGGAGGGACGGAAGATTCATTGTCCAAGTCGGGCCATAGGTTAATGTTCATTGAGCTTGTCTTCTATGTCTCTGGTTATCATCTAGTCTATTGATTTCCTTGCTTAGCCTATTTTGGAGGAACGTGTGACTACCGAATTCGACAATCAAGCATTCAATGTTTTTGTAACTGTGTGAAGGAACGTGCGCGTGACGTTTGCTGTGGCATCTGCTCCGACGTCTGACATTCTTTTCGACACACACTTAGACATGAAGTGCTATTTGTGGTATTGCAACGTTGGATTCATGGTGTCTACACTGATCATCTTATATTGACACGGAAATTATGTGGTCTTGGCTTTGAAGCAGCGGCTCTGAATCCAGTAAGCCTGACTCAGATGAGGAAGATGACAACACGGTGATTGTGGAGAAAGAGCCCACAACACCTGCGCCATAGAAGCATCTAGTGAAGAAGGAAAAGGGCGTCTCGCAAAAACAGTACGTGGATGTGGATAAGCGTGGCCATCCCCACGGGAAGATAGTTGGACATTTAATAGACGATGTGAAGTCCTTTGCAAAGGGGCTGAATCCGGTCTATGGATGGGTTGACTAGCCATTGGATGAAAAGCAACGGTTCTTTGAGCGCCTCTACGCAGGTAATGACACCCCAAACCTTTCTTGGCATCGAAGGCACTTCTTTATGTGAAGGTACGTTCTTGTGTATGTCTCAGAAGACATCAGTACGTTGAAATTGATGTTTTTGTGAACACAGGACACCCATCTAATGTATGCAGCTCAATTTTATTGTCGTTTGCATTGCTCTTGTACGGTCAATTAGTTTCTTTGAATTTTGTTGTTTTTGTATCATGTGGCTAAGGCTGGGGACATCCGGGACGTCTGTTCATCTTCCATGTGCTTGACCACTGGTTGTTGTTGCAGATTGGGACGTCGGAGGTGACCAGACAGAGATCCATTCTGGTTGGTTCCCTCAGTACGTGACAAAGACCCTCATCAATGTCCGACATGGTTTGATGAAGCTCATTGACGCTGGCCTACCTAAGCCTGCGGATGTGAATCCAGACATATGGAACACTTTGTGTGAAAGGAGGAAGTTTGCACAATCACAGGAGAAGTCTGAGAAGATGCGAGCGATTTCTAAGGGAAAGGGGTCCAAAGAAGCGCAGATGAGGGCCATTGAGAAGACTATGATTGGTGAATTGGTGAGAGGAAGTCCATGAGGTCAACGGTTGAATGTTCTTCGTAACATCTAACTGCTGCGTGGCACGTCCGGTCGACTTGTGAATGCTTTCTCAAGCATCTAAGTGTCTGGTGACATGTTTTTTGTAACTGGGAAAGTTCCCGCTAACATCTCAATGTTATATGGGACGTCTTGGACGTTGTGTAGTCGTTTTCTTCAACATCTACCGTCTCAACACTAGTGGACTAGTACTCCAATACTTCTTGGTCTCCTGTCGAGCATAAATAATGGTTGTCTTTGACGTGTCACTCACTTTGTGTACCATCTGTTTCCTGTGGCAGACCCTCTTGCACGGGCGCATCCCTTTCCAAGAGGAGATCAAGGATGCAACGGACAAAGAGTATGCGCGCTGGCAAGCCAAGGCAAGGAGGGCCCTCCCAGACTATGCAGCAGACATAGAGGACGTGCGTGCAGACGTGCGTGCCAACACTTCAGAGATGGGAGGGCGCCTTGCTCGTATGGAGAAGATGATGAAGAAACTAATGCGTTCCCTTGGACAAGGAAGCCCCGCACAGCAGGTAGTCTTTTCTGCACCTGGAAGCCTTGTAGTTCTCAAAGACGACGTTCTCGACGTAGTTGCAGAGGAGAAGGGAGGTGACAAAGTCATCGTCCCTGACGTCGTGGGCGACAGGGAGATGGCTGCCGATGCACCTGACGTCCCAGATGACATCCTCGGGGACACCACCACTGACGTTGCGGAGGATGCCATGGCCGAGGTCGACTACTTGGTAGACAACATCTCCGACGTCGCTGTCGACAACAAAGTGCAGAAGAGCGCCATCGAGGAGGTCCCAAGCAATGTCGCTAAGAACGTCGTCGCAGTAGCTATAGAGGACGTTAGCAAAGATGCCGGTCAGCCCTCCGGAGGGCCCACAGATCCCTATTCCATATCAGTGACCGAAGGAGAAAGAGCACAAGTGCCGTCCCCACTCCCTGGCCCGCAGGCACCAACTCCCCAAGAGGTACACTTACCTTCCCATCGTGTTTTCATGAAAACCACATACTTGTCAGTGATGTCTGAATTGATGTCGCAGTGTCGAGACTGATGCTTTACGCAATCCCTTCTGGGTGGGCTGACTTTGTTGAATTGTCATGCGGGATGTGTTCTTACATACTTGCAGGTCGGAAATCTTCCATCTACTGGATCGTCTGATCGGTCCAACCGTGCTACAAGGAATGTGCCACCCGCCAAGCCAACGAAGTTTGCACCTCCAGCAAAGACAGCGAAGGGAACTCTTGCGAAGGTGGCAAAGCCCAGTCCTCCCAAGGCGGCAGAGCAGCCCAAGAAAAGAGAGGGCCCACGGAAGAAATGAACAGGGTAAGTGCCCTTTCTATCTGCCCAATTCTTGTCTTCCGTGATTCGAATCTTTTGCATGTGGTCAACATCTTGGCGAACAAGTACTCACTAGCTTTGTTGTTTTTCAGGACGCGCAATGTTTTTGTGGACGTCTTATAATAGCTGCTGATTTCTGGACTAGCTTTCCGGATGTTACTATGACGTCCATGTCTTGAGCAACAATTTTTAGTGTGGCACTGCATTCCATAGTCCTCACTGACATTCCCATTTTTTAAGTAATCGCCTTGGTGTTCAGGCTGCGAGCTCCTGTAGGAGTCCCACGCCTCCTTGTATGTCATTTTTTCATAATTTATTATCACATTGCATTTCTTCCAAGTGTTTTCAAGTCCAAGGTCTTGTCCGTCTCATGCGGAACCACTTGTAATGCAATGTTCACCAAGTTATTGTATGTTCAGCTCTACTAGGTCATTAGGCATGCTGAAATGTAAGCTATGCCAAATGGAATGGGCCACAGCGTCTCCCTCGACGTCGCTGGCGTCCATGCACATGACGCGCCTATGCCCGCACGCAAACATCACGACAGTCACAGTGGTGTCCTACACAATGTCAAAACGGACACGTCATTTCAAAAATGTTGCTGGAGGACATGTCCCAGAAGTCATAGCAGTAGTCACTCTATTGTTCACATGTAAAAAGTCAGCAGACACCCGCACGTCCATGTAGAGGTTGAACCCAACGACACTTGCGCAACATTTGCCGTCCCAAGAAACATGGTTCTGAAGACCATGTTCTTTAGACATGTTTCCGAGACATAAATGAAGACACGCTGACGCTCGGGACGCCACGCAGTACAGTGAGAGAGTAAGACCTGAACGTCTTGAAAGACATGGGGTGCTGCTCCGTGGATGTCCACTTCGTATTCTCCATCTTCTATGTCGCTGAGGTATACGTCTGAAATGACATTGTACATTACAAAACCCAGGACTTGGTGAACGACATGTGCTGCAGTGAACATCAGAAGCAAGCACAACATGTTATTCTAGACATCGTCCTAAGCATGCTGACGTCTACTCTGACGTTGTATGAGACATCCCTACCATTCTGAAACGACGCAAGAGGGCCCCCTGGAAGTCTGCCACGTCAGCCGATTTGGATGCCACGTCACCCAATTTTACCTCCATGTCATCTAACACGTCAGTGGACACGTCACGAACGGGCAACGGATGAAAAATCTGCCACGGTGGCTTCCTGCGCCTAGGTGGCAGCCACATGGCGACCTTCAAGGACCCCGTTGACCCATGTTTTTTGCGATGTCTGGGGCAAAACATCCGGATGTCAAGCCAGATTTTTGATGTTTTTGGCACGTCCACAGCAACGCAATTTTTTGGACATCTATGTAGACGTAGGAAAACATCAGCCGCGACACGCGGGCGTCCAAATCCTGACATCCAGAAAAACACGGGTTTCTTATAGTGCTTTGTGAACTTGGGAATTGCTGGCGGTAACAGAAGAAGGAATGAAATAGTGTCAAGAACTGGAATGAATGGAAATTTCATGGAAGAAGATACCTGCAATGGGTGAAATTGTTTTGCAAAAACAAGGTGCATAATTGAATACCATGGTAGAGAATGAACCGTAAGTGAAGATGGAAGGGAATGTGCATTGGAGAGGTATGTGCGAAGGTAGTGTCGATGCACATGGGAAGGAGTCCGGACAGTTGTAGCTCCAATTTATTGTTTCTTTTTGTAGCAGTGATATTTCATTCCAGTGGGTCCCTACACTCCGGGGAAAAAAATATAGTGGAAGGTGTATCTGAGATATGGCGTGATTTTGTGTTCGGCCTCTGTAGCGTTCAAAAGCAAGAGAGAATAGAACTTGACAAACGTTTTTTTCTTTTCCCCAGGATCTCCCATGCCGACACACGCTTGATGTGATGCACTGTGAGAAAAATGTATGTGAAGCATTATTGAAGTTCCTCATGGGCGACAAGGATACACCAGCTGTTAGGCTTGATCTTCAGGGGCGGTCCGTGAGGGAACATCTTTGGCTTTGAGAAACATTTCTTGGGAGAAATAAGTACAGCATGCCGCAAGCTGAGTACGTATTGTCGAAGGAGGACAAAGCACAGTTCTTGGAGACACTGAGAGGGTTGAGAACACCGAGCGGGTACGTTTCCAATCTACGACGACGAGTGGAAAGAATGAAGCTTCAAGGGTTGAAATCTCATGACTTCCACATCATAATGCAACAAATACTTCCAATATGCATTTGAAACATTCAGAACCAGGAATCGGCTTCTGCCATCATCAGACTGAGTAGGATTTTTTAAAGAGTGTGCGAGAAGGTGATAAGTAAGGACTCCAAGGAGCAACTTCTACGAGATGTAGCGGAGACCATGGTATTACTGGAAAAAGTATTGCCTCCTACAGCATTCAATATCATAATGCATTTGCCATATCACATTGTACAAGAATTATATATATGTGGTCCCGTTCACTGTCGATGGATGTATCCCTATGAACGTTACTACAAGGGATTGAAAAGCTACGTAAAAAACCTGGCCAAGCCGGAAGGTAGTATGTTTGCAAGGTATGAGGTGGAGGAAGCTGCGGGGTATGTGACAGAGTACATGCAAAATTACACTCCAATGCGGACAAGGGTTTGGGACTCGAAAGAAGACCCGACAATGACGGATGAGGTACTTGAAGGCCAAGGGACGACCGCAACTTTATCAGACGAGCGGAGGGAGTTGTTTCACAATTTTGTCATAGGCACCTCGGGTTACTGCGAGCAGCACCGATAGTAAGCGAGTCTACATTTCTTTTTCTGAATGTTTTTGTAGGATTTTCAGACGTTGAAGTGTACATTTTCATTTCTACGGGAGGCGGTGTATGTTCCGTAGAAAATGAGCTGCGCATATGTCATGTTGTCGTTATTTGGTATTCGTGATGTGTGCCTACTCAGACAGAGTGACCACCGCTGCTTTGAGGGGTGAGTGAGGTTTTCAGGAGCCGCGAGTGCACTATGTCATTTGAGGTGCTTTTGAAATGAAGAAGTATGAGATTCTGTTCAGTGCAGATTATGGCGATACAGTGCATGGGAGACGGAAGCAATAGTTTGAAGCTCGTGGGGAAGAAAGGGTGGTGTCGGCCCATCCCTTTCTTCTACTGTTTTGCTTGTGGTATATTGAAGGACAAAATGGAATTCCTGAAAGCAGGAGAAGTGAAGGCAATCATGTACAGTAGAGTCTGACATTGAGTATAGGACAGAGAAGAAGTGAAGTAGTTGAAGTATCTGCATTTTCTCTTTTAATGGACTGGTTGACTTAGATGCTGTAGGAGATACAAAGAACTGAAGGGACAAAGAGAAGAGCAAAGGAGATTGTGGCGTAGACGTCATCCACACAGGAAGGGGAGAAGAGGGGTTGCATTCCCGGCAGAATTATCTAAATTTCCATCGTTTTCCACGTGGTTTGAAGAGGATGTCCAACTAGCAGTGGAGGCAGGAGAGGAAGTTGAAGACATTGTGAAGGACGTTTGCATTCCCCCTAAATTCAAGTGCAAGAAGTTCAGAAGCATGTGGGCATTTGGTTGTCGATACTGAGTTGCAAGTTATGAGAGGGCGCTACAAACTCAGGACTCCGGCATTACGGCGACATTCACAAGACCTTGGCGTTCGAGTGCGAGGGATCAGAACATTGTGGAAGCAGAGGTCGAGTACATTGGCGAATTGGAGGAGATAGTGGAGCTTGACTACCGGCGCACTAGTGTTGTTGTTTTGGTGTGTAGGTGGGTGAAGGCGAACTACCGAGGAGCACATGCAACTATGAAACAGGACAAGTGGGGATTCACGCTCGCAAATTTCGATTCTTGTGAGCCATTTGGAAGAGAATCATTTGTCTTCCCAAAACACTGTCAGCAGGTGTTTTTCGTGGATGCTGAGGAATCGCCAGGTTGGAGAGTGGTCTTGCAAAAAGAGGTACGAGGGAGGCGAGTGGATAACGTCACCGACGGAACAGAGTTTTCGGAGTTGTTTGGCAGAGGAAGAGATGAGGACTACGAAGGTCTGCGCCCCCCTGACGTGATTTCCGAAGACATTCCCAACCGCCCATCTACGGCAACGGAGGTCGGTCCAGAGGACTTTTTCTGCAAAGCAGTCACAGAAGAATGAATCGTTCGATCGTGAGTTAGGAGATTCGTCGGACTCAGAGTGACAAAGACATCTTCGCAGATGTGTTTGTCATATTGCAGCATTTCTTCGTGAGAAAACTTGACAAGTGCATGCTATTCTTCTTGTTGTTGTCTGCCTACGGGTTCAGTTATTGAACGGCAAGTGCTTTTGGGAACTGAATGTTTCAGTTACAGAGTGGGGCTGTCTATGTCGCTGTACATAGTGTAGCTGAGGATTGTGACCTTAGTTTCCAGAAGTGCAAGCTGTTGATCTGTACCGGCGGCAGGCACGTCATGATGACCTCGACTTCATGATGCAAATTGTTATTTCAATCCTGTTGAGGGAAATGGATTCACAGTGTACGAAATGAAGAAGGAGAGTGCGTCAAAGACAGACCGCACAACCCAGAAAAGAGGCAGAGCAGTTTCTTCAGTTGATGAGGGCGGGCGGGCTCAATCTCTGACGACGATGCAGTTGTTGTTTGTGAGGTGTAGAGCACACGAAGGAGGGCTGTCATGAAAATGGAGGTGGAGTCTCGGATACGACATAGCGTGCATAGATGGAGCAAGAATGTCAACTTTTGTACAAAGCCGGCCATGGTCATCAGCACTATGGAGAGGACGATTATGTGCACAGGAGTAGTAATTTTTTTTAAAGTTACGGTGGGAATGCAGGGGCCAGCGTCACTCGCAGTGGGGAGGCACATGATGATTAAACAAAAGGTATTAGAAAACATTATTTACGGAGGTTGTGAATGTGATTGTCCGGATGGCGAGAGGTAGAATACCTGTGAAAAGGGAAGCTGACATCCTTGTTCAGATGAGACGACGTCCGCAGTACAGTGTACGTGGACCTGGGTTTGTGGTTACGAAGACTAGTGGGCTGCCTGAGCAGGGTGGGCAGTGAATCGCAAGTTTGAAATTCCTAAACAATTGCAATTTTGCAGGGAGTTATGACTGTGGACGGTAATGTAGCGTCGGGGTCCCAGGAGTTTTAATAGGTGCCTCCATTCTGTGCACTCCTGGTTTTCACTTCGCCTGGGCATTGTGTTTCTGTTGTTCAGTGTTTGTCGGGCAGCAGGCGAAGGAATGGTTCATTGTATTTCGGAGAGGAGGACATGGCACAAGCGACAATTTGACATTCAGGTAGTGGAAAATCGGAATTCAGTATGCATTCTCTAATTCATGTTTGTTTGTAATAAGACATTGTTTGTATGAGCTGTGGTTTCATGACATTAGTTTTTACGAGCATGCGGACGAAACCTTCGTAGTATCTGTTTTCAAATGAATGTTTGCAGAGTAGTTATGCTTGTCTTTGAAGGCAGTGGACGAATTTCTGTCATTGGATTGTTCTGGGCAGGTGTAATGTACAATGAAGTGCATGTGCTTGAAGGAAACAGACGGAGGGGAAAGAGGCCAAACGCAGCGGAGAGGTTGAACGTCAACAGGAGCGGACCCAAGTTATGTCGACCATTTTAGAGCCGTAACGAACGTTGCAGCTGTGGTAGTCGGAGCTTAGGGCCTGTGATATGGAGCATGCATGGTGGACGCGTTTTCTGGAATGCATCCGTTATTTCACTGTAGAAGTGTCCATTTTTGAATACTGTGATACAGAGTTCCAATAGGACAAGCAATGCATGGCTGCCCATGAAGCTACCTGGTTTTCTATGGAAGAAAAGGGGAAAGGTATTTTTGTATCTTAGAAATGCTTGTCTGCTGGACGTATTCGCTTCTAAGTGGGTCCCCAGATTCTAATGCAGAGAATTCCGAAGTGAACGATTTGTGGAAAGCATGCACAGTGCGAGTGTAAAGATGCTTTGACAGCACGCATTGTAAACATTGGAGGATCTTGGGTTGGCTGTGGGCATGCTATGAATTTCCAAGCATGTTCGCGGAAAAATAATCTTAAATAATGACTTCGAGTATTTGAATTGCAGAGGAGGGGATGCAAGGCTTGAACATGGAGAAGTCAGTGCAGTATCGGTGAAACAGTTGCTCCGGCAGTCGGGTAGTTCTGTTATTGATGGCACAAGCGAAAGAGTTCTATAGTTGGAGCGGAATGGTAACTTCCTGAAGGCATATGAGGAATTCAGGTATGTCATGTGGCCGTGGTCTGGAATTTTGAAGTGCCGGTTTTCCACAGAGAGCGTACATTTCAGCCACTGCAATGAAGATTTTACCGGAAGGTGGACGAGAATTTGCAGTGCTCCACAATGCAGGTGAAGGAGCTTGAAGAATAAACTGGAGAAACCATGGTTTTATGATGTAAGCATTCGACTAAGGGAATGTAGCGTTGACCTTTAAAGAACTCAGACGCCGGGGAAGTTGTGGTGCCAATAATCATCGAAATCAGTCATTTCTTGTGAAATTTTGGGAACGGTTGTTGCAGGAGAAGATGAGGGATTATGTTCGTCAATATGTGGGACTCGGGATTCTTTACAGCCCTGGGGTTTCTGCGTGTGTAGATGCTAGAAATGTAGTGAATGTGAAGGGCACATTGGAGGTAGGTGGAAGTTGGTTCTCGTAGAACAGGAATAGGGGAGGATGTATATTAGCCGATTGGAGAACGCACTGGCACAGAATATCTCAGTCGATGTGCAGCAACTGCTTCTCTGAGGAAGTGGTGGAAGGAGACCCATCCGAGTTCTGAAGATGAGATAGAACCCGAATATTTCATGTACAGAGGGAAATGTTTGTTTTTTTCCCCACGTGGCATGTGTACTGGATTCTTGAATTTTAAAAGGATGACTGTTAATTAATTTTGCACTCTATTTGAGCAGATGACACTAACATGAATGTTGCCATAGTGTTGCCTGTCATACATGGAAGGCAACAAAGGGCCAAAATGTTTTAGAAAAAGCTCATTATAATGGCACCGGGAATTGTTTTACTGTCACCAGAAATCAACGAACAGTTCCCTTTACTGTGTGAACCAATAGCATTTCTCTTCATACACTTCACGATTTCATGCTTTCATACCAAAAGCCTTCCATGTGTTGGTGCCGATACAAATGTGTTGGTTTCCTCTTGGTTTTCTAGCGCCCTCCAGTATTCATTGAAATTATTGATTTCAATGTTATTGTAGAATTACCTCACTATGTATTGGAATCCATATGTGCATTCTGCCCTAATAGTGAGAAGACAACTCTTTATATGCACATAGAGTGGTAGGATGTAGAACAATCCATGTGGGATTTGTAAATTAGAATTTGTAGTTCTTCAACTACCACTCATAGTTAAGTCAAAAGTAGAAATTGTGTTAAAAGTAAAATTTCAGACCTCATTTAGGCATAGTAGAATAAAAAATTTCAAAAAAATTTGAACTAAAAAAAGTTGATAAATGACAATAAGTTTCACCTCCAAAAATCCGTTTGGGATTTTAAATCTCCAATAAAAAGTTATAGACAAATTTTGGAGAGGGTTTTTAATGGACATTTTCTATTAACACTTTTAAAAATCCATTCCAACCCCTCTCCGAAATTTGTTCATAACTTTTTATTGGAGATTCAAAATCCCAAACGGATTTTTGGAGGTAAGACTTATTGTCATTTACCAACTTTTTTTAGTTCAAATTTTTTTGAGAAAAGTTATTTTACTATGCCTAAATGAGGTCTAAAATTCTACTTTTAACACATTTCTTTGTTTTTGACTTAACTATGAGTGCATGAGAACCTACAAATTCTAGTTTATTTATCCCACATGGGTTGCTCTACCTCCTACCACCCCATGTGTATATATAGAGTTGTCTTTCCTCTTAGAAAACCAAATTAAGTAATTGATTGAAAAGATTTATGATATATTAGTGTATTACTCATTGGATTTTTGGCCAACATCTTTCACTACAGATATTTGTTGATTTGTATGTCCAGTCCTAAGATTAAGAAATGAAAATGGAACATATCATAATGGACAGTCACTGGTACCAAAGCTTACATTAAATATGTGGGGATGAAAGTCGTGGATGAGGACTCTAGAGAGGAAAAGGCAGCCTCTCTGAAGGCTACTGAATGTTATGACATTGAAGGTTTAAGCTCCTAATATACTTTTGAAACTTAAACTGTTCTGGTCAAGATTAGGTTTTGATGAGTGTCACAAAGAAGACAATACAAAACAATAGGATCTCGTAAATTCTGACAGTCTCCTTCAAACCTTTAGTTGTTGCATTCATTATAAATAATAGATTTTGGGTTGGGTACACAGTTCGGGGAGTTCTATACAGGAAACGGACAATTTCCTAGCTTCTAGGAGGTAGCTCGGATTTTTCAATTTTTACCCGGAAGTGAGCCTAAAGAGTGCAAATTTTATCGGTTCATATCCCCCATTTCTTAATGTACTTAGGCAATTAGTCAACATTTTTTATTTCAATTATCTACTTTCCTAAATGTCTAAAATGGGTCTGGTTTTTTGTTTTGGTGGGGGATTTTTATTCCTTCCCCATTTTTTTTTTGCTTTACTTTCCTTGTCATTCATTCCCCATTTTTTTTCCAAGTGTTTAGGGTTAAAGAATGTTGGCATTCACTTTCTATTTTTTTGTCTTAAAAGCATCCTTATTTGGGTAAGTGGGCAATGGTAACTCACAGACTTACACACAACATACTTTCAGTCTTCCAATCTTCCAGCTGTTCCAAGAATCCAAGGCATAGAGTGCAGTGATTCCAAATTTTCCATATCCCCGCCATTTCCCAAATACTAAAAGCTAATGACTTTGGATGCCTGTCAAACTTTGAATGAGGGATACTTGATTATTAGGAATTTGGTAGTTGGTAACTTGGTATGATAGTTTGGTTACCTTGGTTACTTGGTGCACTAGAATACTATACATAGTATTAAAAAAATTCCTAAAAAGTATATGCCCGGTCGGCTGCCCACCGTGAAAAATGCCTTTCAATCGGTGATTTGCCGTGGATACTCCTAGGGCAGCTTGCCAAAATGCCAGCATTTTTTTTCTAGTCGGCTCGTTTCTGAAAACCTTCATTTCTCTTCCGGAATCCCTTCCTAAACATTTCTATCTCATTCAAAAATTCTCAAGATCAACCGGCTAGCTTGTAATTAACCGGCGGCACTCCCCGTTCATTGGTTGGATAAACAATTTTCTTGATAAATTAGATGTTGAATTATAACTGCAAACATTAAAGAAATTTGGTAGGAAATGATAGCAACAAGTGAAATATGATGGTTTGGTTAGTATGAAGAATTGTTCATTTTGAAATTTGATGATTAATCATATTAATAAATTTATTACATACAATGTTAGAAATAAGCAAGATCAAGAAGTTATAAATTATACAAATTAAAAAAAATATGTGTTCAATGAAAAAACTTAATTATTGAACAAAATTTTGAAAAATTACTAGAAATATCATATAATTGATCAATGCAAAATTAATTCAATGATTTTTTTTTAAAAGCATTATTTATCATAAGCATTGAACATTGTTAAAATTTGATGCTATATTTGATCAATAGAATACGATTTGTACATATAGTGATTTATAAAGTATTGCTTTCAGAATGTTAAGATATGCTTTGAACTAAAAGGCAATTAAGTTATATTTTGAAATGGAATCTTCAATAATTGTTTCATCCTAATTAATAAATAAATAAAAAATAAATTGCAAATTTTTATGGTATCCATATATAGATGTAGGAATGCAAATAAAATCTTCTTTTGCACAATCTATAGCATAAAAAAAATCACAACATCATTAGTCTACTCATTATTGATAACAAATAATGGCCTTAGAGAAACATCATCGTCACCACCACCAAGAAGGTAGTGGAGGAAAAGGCCTAACAAAATACAAAGAAGAAAGAACATTAATTAAGTTTGTGGGATCCTTTGGCGGGTGATCCTTTTGATGCTCTTGATGCATTCTGACAAGGACCTATATCACTCTTCTCAAGTTTTTGCACACTTGGAACTCAAGTGGATTGGAAAGAGAAGGCAGACAATCACATCTTCAAAGCAGATCTATCTAGTAATATAATTTTCATGTAATTAGATATTACAATGCATAGTATATTTTAACAATTAGAAACTTGTACTTTGTCTTTGGCTAAATTGTACTCCCTCTATCCTAAAATGATCTTTTGGTTTCTCTTAATTTTATTGCAATAAGCTTAATATTTCACTTTGAAAAGGGCTTTGGAACTCAAAGTTATCTAACAGTTGGGCAATCATAAATATATAAAACTAGGAATCGTAAGGCCCAAATGATAATAGAATTTCTTTTAATTTAGAATTTTTCTTCTAGCTTTTTAGAAAGCTTTTATGTCATCTCAAATGATTGTATTTAACCCTTAAAGTCCTAGTGTCTCCTTAGGGGACAAAATGGATTTTGAATAGGCTCTTATGGTCTCAATTTTTGTTGTGATTTTTTGAATTTTTTTGAAGATGTAAAAAACACATTATTTAGCATTAGATGTTTTTCAATCCCTTTGAAGGGCTGTGAGTTCCTCAGAGTTCCCAGCCTCAAAAAGAAGCCAAAACTGCAGTGCAACAGCTGCGCTGACATGGCCAAGGGACTGCCACGTCAGTTTCCGAGAAAAAAAACAAAAAAAACAACATTTTGTTTTTCATTTTCATTTTTTTTTTTTTAAAAAAAATCCGACAGCAGCATTCTTTAAGGCCTAGGGGAACAGAGCCAGAAAATGGCCTAAAATGGCCCCCCAGACCCCCCAAATCTCATCTAAGGCTTTATTTCAATTGATGTCCAAAAGCAAAAGTTATGTCATCCTAAGCCCAAAATGGAGTTTTTCAGGCAGTACAAAAATAATTACAAAAAGTCAAAACAAAACTTTCACAATTTGGCATTTCAAAAAAAGTTTCGATTTGTACTATTTGAATTAGTGATGAAAAAGTTACTTGCAAACTTGTTTTTTGGACAATCTAAGCATCTTTTTGAAAAAATAACTTATGGAACTTATTTTTTAAAGCAATTTTTATAATTCTTCAGTAAGAAAAAGTTTAATCTCCAAAGGTTTTTGACAATGTTTTCACCAAAAATGCTCCAGAACTACCATTTCTAGTACAAGTACCAAATTTTAGAGAAAAAAACATTTTTGGACACATGCAATTGTAGGATCTTGTAGTACACTAGTTTGAAAAGTTGTGGAAAATTTTCAAAAAATTTCACCGTGTGGATTGCAAGATATTAGCGTTTGAATTGACAAAAATCCTTTTTTTGGCCCTACAGAAAACTGGGTAGCTGCACTTCACAAGATCACATTTGTATGAAAAAATGCCCAAATTGTTGGTACCTCTTTAAATTCTTTCTTCAAGGCAAGTTGATTACATATTTGAAAAATTCTGGAATTGCACAACATATAGGAAAAAATAGTAAGTAGAAAGAAGTAAAGAATAATTTGAAATACTAATAAAACTATCAAAAATTTAGTCATGGAATTATCCAAAATGATCTTGTTGTACTTTGTGACATTGATAATTGGTCAAATTTGGCTTTTGAATGCTATTTGGAACCAACAAAACAACTCCAAATAGTAGTTTTCCCTCCATCTATGCAATCATCAATCAAAAAATAAATGAAATGATTAATGGGGTCAATTAACACTGCTCATTCTTATTTTTTGCATCTCTTTGAATATTGCCCAATTGAAGGAGACGAAGCTCTAGGAGGGGAAAAAAAGGTCCACACATGGGCTTAGGCATATACTAAATGCCTACAAAATGATGACCTAACAACCAACACTCAATTGACCAATGATGGTCCTTGAAAATGCCTAAAAATTCTACACTTTTCAATATTCCCAAACTACACTTTAAAAAGGGCTTCAAAACTCAAAGTTTCTAGAATGCTAGAAGTACACTAAACTCTACTTATACCCTACGTGAAGATCAGATTCAGTAGAAATTCAGTCATTTTTGTAAAAGAGTGCCACACGTCATCTTGTGAATGGTGCAAGGTGATGTGGACCCTTGATAATTTGACGTGGAAACTCAATTCCGGCACCTAACTGCCAAATCAAATCTTCAAGTACGGTAGTGCAAAATGGGACTTTTTAATGTTATCTTTAGCCTTAATATGGAATATTTTGTCCAACAAGAAGATAATTTTGAGACAGAGAGAATAATAAACAATCTATATCCAATGTTTTCATTTTTTCTCAAAAATATTGAAAATTGAGTTAAATAAAGGACTTCAAAGTTTATTTTAGAATAGAAATTCCAAAAGTACCCACAAACTAAAACCCTCGTCATAATTTTCATCTCATTAATCAAAATGGAATAATGCAAAGCTTTCCACGTATATATAAATCTAGAAAACCAATTTCAAATTTTTATTTCTTAAAAAAGTGATTCTTTAAGAAATTTTTTGAGTTGTTTGGTTTGCCCAGAGATCAATGAAAAATACATATCATACAATAACTTGTTAACCATGTAGTCAAAAGTTATGAAATTGTTTGGCCTTAAAGCTACTCCTTGGGAACATCTTGTGTGAAAATTTCAAAGAATTTTTTTTCTTTTTTTGTTTATAGTGAGCTATCCAAAGTTGCTATGTTGCCAAAAAAAGATGTTTGGTCCTTTAGGGGTTAATACTTAAGAGGATTTAGTTAACTTGCTAGAACAATCTTACCATTGAAATTAGTGATTTTTAACTCCATTTTAGAGCTATTAACAATTTAGATTTTCTTTCAATTTCATATATACTTTTACTTAACAGAATGAAAATCAATTGTTTTTAGTTTCTTTTTTAAATTCTTAGACTTTCAACTCAATTCTTCAATGTAAAAAATTAGATATTTAAAATGTGTAGTACAAAAAATTTCACCTAAGAAGATTCAAAGCCTTAAAATCTAGTTCAGCAAGGTACAAAAGTACTCAATTTATTTGCTTCAAACACAAATATCTTGCAATCCATGTGGTCAAAGTTTTTTAAATTTCTTCTACACATTTTTTTCCTAGTCTAGTGGAAGATCCTGCGGCCAAATATGCAAAAAATCAATTTCTAAAGTTTTTTGCATTTTGCAATAAAAATGAGGTTTTGAGAGTTTTTTGATGGAAAAAATGCCTTCGGAGCTTAGGAATTAACACAAGTGTCCTCATTCTTGCAAAATTAATCAATCACAATTGAAGAAAATTGAAACTCTAACTTCAATGCAAAAGGTCTAGACACTCAAATAAACCAACATTTTGTACACCAAGGCGTAGATAGTGAAGCAATTGAGGCATTGACAACAACTTTTTATTTTTTGCAAACATTAGGGCTTACAAAAGATGATGTGAAAGCAACGGTGGAAGATGAAAACATGTTGCAAATAATTGGCTAGAGGTGGGCAAACATGGACGATGGGGGGACATGGCATTATGTGGAGCGTCATCAAAATACATTCATGAGACATTTCCAGCTCCCACGTGATGCCCGTGTAGATACAATGAAGATCAAGGTTGAGAATGGAGTCTAATTAATTAACTATATATATGTTCCCAAAGACAAAAACTATATGGCTCTTCCCCAGTCCTCCAAGCAAATCCCTGTCCAATGGGAATAATATTTAATAAATTGACTCCCTAATAAGGGCACTTGCTATCCACAAACTCTTTGTTGCATTAACTATGGTTCCAAACTAAAGGATTCACCTTTACAACATAAAAATTTAGTTTTACATGACCATCTCTTGCAAGCAATTATGCATGAAAAATTCAAAAATTGACTGCTTTTTGTGAATTAACAACTAAAATAGTATTGCCAAGGTAAACAAAATACACTTTTCAATCATAACCATTTCAATTAGCGCCTAGACGTTGACAATTAGAAGTAATATAAATAATGTGATTTGAAATCACTAAAATGAATATCATGATACATAATCAACAATATGTAATGCACATTCTAATAAAAACTCGTTTTACATCAACAAAAAGCTTACAAAGACAACTTGTTAAAGCTTTCAATTTACAAAGACTATTGTTTTGGCCTATAAGTATTGGCCTACTATTTTGGCCTATACTACTGTTTTGGCCAATAACTTGGCAACATAGAAATAGATCCAAAGTAGATTCAAAGAAAACAAATCATCACAAGAATACAAGTCCAATCTTGCCACAATTGAAGAGCTTTGACAAGAATTTTACAAGTAACCAACTCCCAAACCTCCATGCCACAATTAAGGCATACATCTTCAATTCAACAACAAAAATAGAAAAGACCACAACACATACAGATTATGCGCATGTTGTCTTCCCTAGTCTTTTGTAATGACAAGGTCAAAACAAAGCCCTTGCACTCTAGCTAGCATTCCTTGTCTTGAAGCCTTTGTCATCACTGCTTTCCTGTGGATGTCGCCAAAATTCAAAACATATAGAAGCCAAAAATTAGCTTGGAAATTTTCAGTTCTCACCAACATACGTCTACTATGAAGATAGATATGTCGCTTCCTTGCTTTCCTCATCAATATCTATGTACAACCATAATTCATTGCTCATGTTCATCTATTTAACAAAATTACTATCTCCTAAGGATGTATAAAAGTAGACATGGGCAATTTTATTAAAATGGCGGTATTCCAAGGGCCACTTTGACGGTGTGCCATTTTCACCATCTAGGATAGGTATAGATTTCAGAATGTCTGTTTAGAACTATAAACGGGCCGTTTGAAAGCAGTATTGCCATTTTAAAGAGATTGCGCATAGACACCTCATCGAAAATTCATCGAAAATTCATCCAAAATTATTGCCACTGCTTAGAAAAAGCTAAATCACTCTTTAAGAAAGTTGAACCATGTGTATATTGATGTACTTGGATGTACAGTACATTGGAATTTCAATACATTGCTGCACGCACAGTACAGTCAACATTCAAGAGTTGCTTAGCCATGGATTCCAAAACCCTGATTCATCTAAGGTCGGACCATTCTAAGCTTAGTCATTGAAAGTGGGAGCAGGAAACGTGACTCCCCAAGTCCGCCTTTCATTTCGGCTGCGTTTATCTGTTGAGAAGGAACAAATGTTCACGCGATCAGCACTGAATCCAACCGTAAAAATTAGCAACTAGAAGTGCTCACGACCTTCAAAGCTGTCCGAAACAGATAATTCTGCATGCTATCAATTGTCAGGAAGGTTCTGTCAAATATCAAATGCGGCAAATCACAGCAGGCAAACATTCTGATCTATTGAAGGTGAAATTATTAACTATGTGAGCAAAAATCTAGTTGGCAAGGGCGGATTCGCAATTCAAAGATTCTAGTTGGCAAGCGTGGATTCGCAATTCAGGTGTGGGTTCAGTAGTGCTAAAATATGCATGGTCAGTTACTTGCACTGCAGAAACCCAGTCGGGGTGACATGATAACTTCATTTTTCGGCAAAGAAACACCTGCCTCCGCTTGTAAACGAACAAGTTGAGACTTCTTAGAGATCTGATCGAGAGCCTGAACTTTGTGAATGTCGTATGAGTAGGAGAAGGTTACTTACCGCTGTTCAGAGGGTACCCATCCTGAGTCTGAGGGAATATCCCAGAAAGTGACCTTGTTGTCATTTCTTTCACAATTTCCACCGAAGCACCAATTTATGAAACCGCCATCACCCAGAAGAGTGAACTGTCCGCGCTTGAAAATATACACCTGAACGCTGCCGACATTGTACTTGTGAACTTTCAGTTGGACATTGCAGTGCGCGTATTCCTCAAATTCTTTGTGGTGATGAGGGTGCACTATCATGACGTTGTACGCAGGAAATTGGGCTCGGAGTTGGTCCCTGACATCTATCATTGCCTGTCCCCACTCAACAGTAGTCGGGATTACAGTCAGGTTAATCTGCTTGGTAACCTTTTCGCATGCCCTTTTCAGATCAGCAGTCAGTTCATCATTCTCGCCAGCCACGGCAGCCACGATAAATTTCTTTTGTTGGGCCGATATCCAATTCAGATCCAAAATCTTGTCATCGCCAGCCTAGATCAATAAAACATGGATAGATTAAGGACATGAGATTCATCACTCTCTTGATCAAAGAAGAAAAATGATCGAAAGGAGACCCAGGACAACAAAGGAGGTGCAATTCTGTAGGTGATCTATAGCAATGTGAACTAGAATGTGATCTAAAAGGCATGAACTAGATCTACAACGTCTACTTTGAATTTCTTCAAATTATACAACTCTAGAAATAGAACATTTCAATTGCAACAAAACCTACGAACATTCTTGAATTTCTGCCTGAATGATTACCTCATAAATTATCTGCTCAACCTCGTCATCACTGACATTGGCTTCATCATCACTTGGAATTGGGGCCAATTCATCAGCAATGTGTTTGACAGGAATTCGGAGCTTGGAACGCTTCGCCAGCATGTTATCAATGTATGAGTGGCTGTTCGATAGAAAACTATCTACTGTCTGCTGACCATGCCTGACAACATTCGGTCCTCTCTGAAGGTCATGTTTGAACTTCTCAAGCCTTGCGCAAATGTCGGCAAACTTGGGTCTTGCATTCCAGGAGGTAGTCCAACATTCATCCAAAAGATTAGACAACTCTTTGGGGCAACCAGGAGGGAACTCCGGCCTAAGCGGTGGAAGAGAAGTGCGTACCAACTTATTGTACAGTGTTTTTCCCAACCCATCATTTGCATAGGGCTTTTTCAAGGATAGAATTGATGAACACGTCACAGCAAAGCTGTAAGCATCCGCTCTGAACCAATTCACCTTCTGCTTACCATTTGCATCTTTTGGATGTTCAGGAAATGCCTCTGGTGCTCTGTAAGTTGTTGTACCGCAACCCTTTTTTGATACAGTATTGGATTTGGAGACTTGAACTTTGGTCTTTGACATTCCAAAATCAACCAACTTCACACGAAAGGTATTGTGCCGAACTATATCAATGACCACATTCTGCGGTTTGAGGTCGCGATGCGCAATCCCTAAATCATGAAGATACAGCACCCCGCGCGCAATTTGCAAGATGATGTCAAGCGCTACATGGATTGTAAATGGTTTTTTTTCCTCGCTCCGACGGTCAATCAACTCAGTTAAGCTCATCTGCAAGATCTCCATCCCAATGAAGCACTTCCTGTCTCCTTCGCTCTCATCGCCACAACAGAAGAATTTGACAATGTTTGGGTGGTTGAGACTGGACAGAATTGCAGCTTCCTCCAGGAAATCGGCATTCACCTCTTCGTGGTAGAAAACCTTCTTGGCGCACGGGATGCCATGCCATTCTGTGCGGTAAATGCTTTCAGCCCCTGATCCTCTTCCAATGGCCGTGACAACCATGCCCCAAGTTCCTCGAAGTTCATTTGTAGTCACCTCCAATAACGATGCATCATACATGACCGAGGCATCAATACTGCGCTCTTTTGATGTGCGGCCATTCATCAGCCTTCGCAACAAATATTTAGCGAGTATCCGATCATCAGATGACCGGGAATTCTTCACCAAGTCCTCACATCTTCTCTGCATCGCTTCCTGATCTTCACGGACATCATTTTCTGATGCTGGCAAAAAGGTTGCACCTTGCAATTGGCGAAGGTCTTCTACTCGGAGAACCAGCCCATTCGAGAGACTCATATTCTTGGCTTGCTCGTAGATGACATTGTAACACAGTCCTAACTCCTGCAAGATCTCTCGGAATGCCTCTTCGTTATAAATCTGAAACACAGATGCTTTACACCACTCTGGATTGGAGCATTCCTCGACAAGCAAGCTCGCCTTCTCTCTGATTCTGTGGAAATTCTCTAGAGCTGGTCGAAAGGCATCGGTGGATGATGCTTCAAATTTGTAGATGAGCTCGTTGACGCTTCCAACGGTTTTTAAAAGCTTTGACGAAAGATCTCGACATTGATTTCCAGCAAGTGGGACGATTTCAGGTGCCTTCCAATTCGGATGTACCACCCACATGATTTCTTCAAATCCCAGCACCCCAACCTTCTGGAGTTCTACCAGGGATTCCGGAGGATCCGGTTTCACGCAGCTGAAGAGAATCCCGTCGTTCTCGCATTTGAACTTCCTCCGAGTCTTGGCTTGTTGCTCCTCAAAGTAGTGGAGAGTCAGAATCGCTTTCTTTTGAGGGGTGAACATCAAATCCACTTTGTTGAACACAATGGCCACCTTCGTCTCGGCTCCAAGATTGTCCTTCAACTCCTTGTACATTTGCACTTGCTCCCTCTTCACATCACCCTGCCACATGGGCGCAGATCCAAAAGAAGACGCCTCGTTAGTTGGGAGATAGATAGCCTCGAACTCAAGCAAGCAACAACAGTCCTGAGACGTTGTGCTGAAGTGCACACAAGCTCGGTGCCCACAGTTAGCACCAAACCACCTCTTGTTTACATTTATTTCTTGGGATTTTTCAACAATGGAGGTTGAAGAAGATTGAAGTCGTTCAACAAGAGTTTTCTGTTAGTCATTAAGGGAAGAAATCCTCGGAAGTCACGTAAACAAGAGCGAAGTGGTTCTGTACTAGTGATTATATATCAATAGGGGTATTGAATTGTGAATGGACATAAATAGTGCAATGCAGAGCTAGTTGGCCTTACAACAAACGCAAGAAACAGGATCGCCGAGCTAGAAAGGGCTGTGAATTGTTTCCACATGTCGGCATAACGGTCGACTCCATTGCTGCCTGGGAAGTCCACCAGCCACAAAGTCTCGTTCAACCTGTAGGGCACCACAGTTTTGGTGTGAATGTCCATGCCCGTGGCCGGCAACTTGGCACGGTGGAAATGGAGCCGAATTTCTCCAGAACTCTCTGCACACAACAAAAGGAGGTCGGTTAGTTACTGACTGGCTGCTTTCCGCTTAATTTTGGGCACTAAAAACTGCTAGTCTCCCTCATATCCAAGATTACTTGACACCTTTTCTGAAACCAAAAAATTGTCCCAAATCAGACGAGGCACCAAATCGAATCGAATAGTTTCATGGAAGAGACATTGGAAATTAGCCAAGGCATCAAGAAAAGTCATCTCATTTCAACGTACCATGACAAAATTCATAACATATCTTCATGCAAAAATGAGAAATCAAAACTGAAAAATATACCCCAGACTGATTAAACCTTTGTGCCTAATTACTGACAACTCCGGTTTGGACGCAAAGAAGCTCGTTGGAAAGCTAGTTCAAATCCCTGAGATCAGGTCCAATTCGGGCGTTTTTGCAAATTCCTCATCGAGTCCTTACTATTCATGTTCCCTTCCAAATGCTTGAAATTACTGGACAGACGGAGTCTGTTCATGCAGTCCGTTAAATGAAAACGTGCTCAACTGTAAACAGCAGCCTACAGAAAATCTTGAAAGCACAGATACAGCAAGAAATTCATTCCACGCCATGGCAAATAAAGAATAAAGACAACGAGCTCGGTCGATCAGTGGCCAGAGCATCATCATTGATAATTTCACCTTAATGAAGGTGGACTTTCCGGAGTCTTCTTCGCCGAAAACACCGATGTAGTGCCTGTCCAGCACCACTTTCGTGTACAAGGATATGCTGTCGCACACCACCTTGATTCGTTTCAGCAGCTTGATCCTGGACTTCGCTGTGGCGTTCAGGAAGTATTCTGACCTGAAATCTTTAACATCCTTGGGTTGCATTAAGTGAGCTTTTTTGATCATGTCTTGAAATTCAGAACAGCTTCCAGACACTGAAAAATCATCCACAATTCGCAAGCCTTCGATCAGATATGAACAAATGCGCACTTGCAGCTTGCTTTCTACTCATCTTCTTCGAAAAGGACGCAGTATTAGAGAGATGACAATGACACCAGCCTCTTATCTTACATCATTACCCCGGCGAGCGCTCCAAAGACCATTTTTTGGATGATGACCAGAGACCTCCAGAGCTATGTTCATCTAAATAACTTCTCATTCGTCCAAAGGAATACTTAAATCTTTGAAGATAACATTCTTTTTTTATGAATTTGATGAGATTTAGGAGAATTTTGAATATACATATATATAAATAAATAAAAGCAAACATGGGAATAAAATTCAAAAATGGATTCAGGCGTTCAAGGTTTAAATTGATCAGTGAGAATGAATCATAAGCGAGAGTTACTGCAAACTTCACATAAAGAAAATAAGTAAAGACTTTAAACTCCCATTAGATCACAATTGGTGCACACGTTACATTTAATTTCGGTAACTTACTAGATTGCATTTGATGCTTGACGTGCAGCGAGTAGTAATCTCCAATTTTCTGCGACACAATTAATTAATGTGCTTAGTTAGGGTGACCCACCTGTTTCAGCAAGCAGCGTCTCAAGATAATCACTGGACAAACTGTTGCGTACTCCACATGTGCCACCATTGTTTCGCAACCCTGTTGATGTGCGCCATTCAGAAGCTTCGTCAATGGCTCTTTGCAAAACCATTTCATACCCAACGATGATGCTCTTTTTTCGTAGAAGATCAAGACCCCCAATAGAGCCCCCAAAGTTATCGGCAACACTAAAATGCTCGCCATAACTGCAGGCATGGCCCACTTCAGATTATTCTGTAGAAATTTACCCAAGCGATTCTTCAATCCCGACGATTTGTACTCCACCTTCAGACTGGATTTTAAACAAGTCAGCAGCAGTTAGAGAATAAAACCATTTCTAAAGAACCTTTCTAGAAATTGTTAAAGATAGAGTGGTGCGCTAAGTGGGATCCGATAAATGTAAGGAGTTTCTTGACTTGCAGGTTGATTGCGGTTGCAATCCTACCGCACCGTCGGTGGTTAATTTGTGGCACCCAAAACTAACATTTTCTTTCGTAGGAGTCAAAAGTAGCTATTCAACTACAACAGTACAAAGAAACACTCCACTGATTTATCTTACAAATGAGTGAGCAAATTTAGTGTCACCTGCAATACTAGAACAATTCAAGAATGTTTCAGCTTGCACTAACTTTAAATAGTGTGCCTTCGGTAAATTAGTGTCGCAGGCACTAATTGGGAGTGTACCAGTCACTCTGTGGAGGAATTTGGCCCTTAGGTGTTGAATAAACAGACTCTTAAAGTACGTTCGCCAACCCTACCGGATGGGATATTTTTTCTCCCAAGCTAGAGTACAAAGAATTAATTATGGGTGAAACAGAAACCTAGATTAATTGTGCATTTCAAGAACCCCTCAGAACCTGTGGATTGAGCATTGAAATGGAAATCGATATGAAAACGTACGTACCAGCTGTTTGAACAGCTTATAACTTGCTTGAACATGTAATTTATGTCTTTAATGTGATCTAAGAAATCACTTCCACCGGTGTTGGTGAATGTCGTTATTTGAGAAAATTTGCTGGACACCCCTTTCCCACTCAACACAGGAACACCTGCAAGAATTTTCCCTCACTAGATAAGAACTGAGGATCCAGTCAAGCTTCTCCATGTCGTACAGTAGTAGCCCTGGAATCCAGGTGCCTGCACTTTAAGTCTAGGAAATTATGACCTGATTAATTACAAGCACGGGCACCACTTAAAATAGAATGGGTTGTATGACATATGGTTTGAATCACAAGTAATTATTAGACGTATACTACCGTTACAGGATGGACTCGAGTAAGTTTGTCCAAAATGCATGGATTAGCCAAGATTTCGTAAGATTTTTAATGACAGGACTATTGAATCCATGACCATTCCTTGCAGAATCAGGGATACCCATAAGTAGCTAGGCATTTGAAACCAATAGATGATCAAATTATGTTGCAATATATAGGCCCAACAGCTTCGTCAGCAGTATGGGTTGGCACCCTTCCGATCCACAGTCACAAGAGGACTCATGACATGACAGTATATTTGCAGGACGAAGCTCTCCTAAATCGTTTTTAATAGCATTTAAAAGAAAAGAGAAGGCAATAGTCAAGCTTTATCAAGGTTAGAAGGCAATAGATACAATCTTTAGAAGTTACATACAACTCACAGTGCATAACTTCGTCCAAACTGGCCATGACGTCGGCATCTGAGTTTGGGTGAATGCTTAAGGGTGGAGTGGCTTTCACCATCAATGACTCAGCAATCTTCTTAAGCTTCCTCTGGGCTCCAATTAGCATTCTTTCCTTACTGGGATAATCCTGAAAACAGCCAATTATTTACAATCGAGCAGCCGCATAAATACACCCGGATTATGTCATCATTCAGAGCACGGTTACCTGGACATGTCAATCCAAGTTACCGTCTGCAGTTATCTTGAATCAGGTAGAATTATAGCATGAAATTAAAGGAGTCAGACTGCATTCCTGTTTTGAACTTCCACAATTGTTTCTTGATGAAACATGTCTATTCCGTGAAGAGAAAAGAAAATTTGCCACTCGGTCAGTTTTCATGTGCTGGAAATCTTCCAAATGTTTCATAGGCATCAATATTTAATTCTGTTTGCGGGTACTAGTCGGTCAGGTGGAGCCAGGGCACAGGGATGGATGAACTGGAATTTTGTTTTTGACCTGAGAAGTGAAAACGAACCTCGGCATGCACGATGGGATGACTGATTTCTCCAAAAGCCGTTTTGATGATCACCATAGAAATAGCATTGTCGCAGCCCTTGGGTTTCGTACTGGAGTCTTTCGGATCATAGATGAAAAGTAACTTGTCACTTTGCTTACCGATTTCCCAATCGTCCTGTCCGTGATACCCAGTGACACTGACAGCTTCTCGAAGAAACAACAGATTCTCGCCCTCCACGATGACGAATCGTTGATCCGAGTCCTGTTCCTCCGCTTTCCATCTTGCTCTGGAGACCTGCAATTCAGTGTAAGCGGGTGATCAACACTATTGAAAGATCAAGTGCACTAAACAACTTTAGGAACTCAGGCAGACCCCTCAAAGATAGAAACAAAGCAGATAGATTCTGGGTGCACAGTTTATCACAGGACATTGAGATCGATAACTTCTACAAATTTTCAAGGACAGGGTTTAGGTTTCTACATCCAAGTGTTCATTTGGTTGTATAGGCTGAAACATGTGCACAGCAACACCAATTTCGTGTTTTGTATATATGAATATATATATATATATATATATATATATATATATATATATATATATATATATATATATATATATATATATATATATATATTTATATATATACGGAATTCCACGATTTTGGCACTGCTTAGCTGAAACGTAAATCTAAAACTGTCCTCGATAGTTTTTCGACGAACTTTGTGATGATGAATGTCACAATTTCAACCATGCATGCATGGTTTACAAGCGCGCACAGAACAGAATGATTTGGCAATTGTCTGTATACATACGCGCTAGACAATCGAATAAGGAAACTAAGTGACGCACGCATTCATCGATCTCACCTTGGGAGCGGGTGTGGTGACAAGGTAAGGATCGACGAGGTCCACCGGAGAAGCGGCCTCCCCAGTGCGCGTGGGTCTGTCGATAAACCCCGCTTCCACCAACGCGCCTCGGTAGCTACAGTACGTCGCAGTGCGAGCGGGCTGGAGGGACGTGCTCCGGGTGGCTGCGACAGCTACTCTAGCTTCATTTTGAGCAGCTGCGCGGTTCCGACGCCATGGACTACGAGCGTTGTCAGGACCTTCGACCCGCATTTTTCTGTTCCGAGGCGGTTCTGATTGATAAGAATGAAGACGTCGAGAAGTATCTGAATAAGGCCAGGGACAAGTATCCCATGGACATTCAGTTTGACAGGGTGCTCGTCTCCGTGGACCAGGAAGATGATCCGCGCAGCATAAAGTTTTGGGTGGCGTACGGTAGGGAGGCCACTTTCATTGCATTTCGCGGAGCTCGCGATTTTGAATACCTCGGTCGGGACAGGGAGAAACTGCCGACGAGCCGTGACCTTCATGCCACGGTCTCGGGGCTGGCCGTTAGCTTCCTGGGACCTGATTTCAAATTGCTCGCGGAGTTGTATCGTTCCGGGAAGCGCCTCATCTTCTGCGGACACAGATTGGGGGGCGCGGTGGCGCAGATGGTAACCATTCGCTTCTGGAAGGAGAAAAAAATCGATACTACCAAATCGGTACGTACGCCTGGATATATCGATTTTCTAATTTGTTGATTCATTTCCTCCAGGTTATCCCTTCTTACCCGCTTTCAATACTTTGTTTCTTGACTGTTGCGTTGATTATTGTCTCCTTCAAGCGAACCCGATGCATCATGCAACAAACGCTCGCAATTCATTTTTACCAAACCCGTTGCAGACTTGGACCTCACCAGTGCAGACAATGCAAGGGTTTAAGGGAAACTATGGTTGGGGATGGATGAAACTCGTCCACGTGAGACGGATGAAGTCGTGGCACTTGCGTACCAGCATCTCCATGCATGTTTACAATTTAGTACAATCCCCTATGAGATTACGACGAAGTCCAAAATCTCCATGTGCATTCATCTATTTTTCGTCCTAGAGACATATATTTTGTTCTCAGGCATGCATAGTTTGTTGCAGGTACTGACATACTTTGCTTTGGATTCGATTAAACTCGGAACAAATTAATTGTTCATTAAATTATTCTGAACCAAGTGTGGTTTGCATGGAATATTCATGCAGGAGGGGAACCCAGACTCCTTGATTGCGATTTCCTTCGGCGCTCCGCAGATATGGGACAGTCTGAGTGTACAAGCCTCCAATGCCGACCCGCATCTCAAGAGTCGTTTCCTGAACCTGTCTGATGACGAGGATCCGCTGCGATCACTCCTGAAAGACGGGTTACAGGGTCCCCAGGAGGAATCACCTACTTTTGGGATACAAGTGTCCGGAAAAAGCAGAGGGGTTCCTAGTGTGGGCCCATATTGTGTGCCAGGCAAGTCTGTCAAGCCCTGGAGCAAGTTGATGTTTCAAAAATACTACCAATCCGCAGTGGAGGATGTGCTTGCACAGGCCAAATTTTCTGGTCGTAATGCCAGCGCAGATCATCCTCTTCCGAAGATCGTGGTCCTGTCACCAGCTCCAAAGGTCAGCAAGATCAGAACTCATATCACTAAAATTTGCATTGCATTGAAAGAACTAAGAACCATGCATGATTTATGACTTGGCTCCATCCCCCACAAGGATCCCAGGAAGGTTATTTCACTTCTGCCTGCTATTTCCCCTTCACCGAGTCATAGGAGATTGTTTTGACCCTCGGGAAAGAGTGTATGTCTAGCCAAATCGCAGTAGGAAAATCACCCAGTACAGTCCGGTGGGTACACTCCACCCGGCAAATTAAACTGCAGGGTGCACTGTGTACAGTGCACTTTGCCGCGTTCCCTTCATACTGGAATTTTGCCGATTGGAATGTGTAGATATTCCCTAATCACACAGGGATAATTTATTCGTAATCCCCTGTTATCAAAGAGGGGACTTTATAAACCCTAAATCTTAAACCCTGAATTTTCGATGTTCGCATGACGTACTTGAATGAGGCCCTCAGAATTAATAGTACAAGGTGAGATTTTTCTTGAAATTCATGAGGTGTCTGATCGAGCTGTTGAATGTTTTTGTGGTTGCAGGTCAAATCTGCATTCCGAAAGGCATCCGATTCTGGAAGTTTCATCACCATCAGGGGATCCAATCTTCTGTTTCTTCGGGAGAAAGTGAAATTGGACGGATTGCATCCCTGGGACACCTTAACGCAGACAGACGAAAATCTTCTTATATTTTCCCCAGAAAAGACCAAGCCAGAGGATATTAATACTTCAGTGTCCAAGGTCGTAATTAAGACTGCCTTTGGGGGAATCTCGCACGATGTCTCAGAGGTTATCTCTCTTCTTTCATATCTTTGATTTGGTTTCTTTTTGTAAATAATTGGGTCAAACGCTACCTTTGTTAAATTGCAGAATTCCAATATTTTGGCACCTTTCAGAACCCCTTTTTTAAAACACACATCCATACTTGTCCAGTCGATTGTAGACCTTTATGTATATATATATGTTGGAACCTTGATGCTGGAATCGCTCCAATTTTAGGAAATTGATATTATGAGAGTTTGTTGAGCCTTGCTCTCGGCATGAACAGAATTTAAACCTAAATTTGTAGCAATGAGGTCTGAGGGCACCAAGCAACAGTGCAAGAGCATGGTTTCAAAAGTCAGTATTGACTTCAAACTGACTTTCGTCACTAATATTTCGAAGGATTGCAAATGTAGGGCAATGCAGATGGAGAATCGAATGAGGAGCCCCTGAGATGCCTTTCCAGAATCGTGCAGAAGTATAATATGTTGGCCACTCCAGGACCGTTCTGCATTCCTGCATCAGATGAGGTGCTTGTTGATCTGGAAGGTATCGTACAATGTAAGCTTGCTACCCCCTGCTTGCAAAAATCTGGATTCTTCATCCTCACTAACTAAGCTAATAAGATCTTATTTCTGAATCAACTGTTGGGTGAGTTTCAATTCATTCATTATTTTATATCAATTAATTTTGTGATTCAGAGCACCAGAGTTGTGACATTCAGCTACACAGAGCTCTGAATACTAGGATTGGTGAATATTGATCGACTTTTCAAGGTGCCCACCTTGAAAAGTGTCAAAGTCATGAATTCCTACCAACTCAGCGAAATGGATGATATTAGTTGAGTGCTTGAGAATGATCATGTGGACTTTTATATGAAATTTGGGAGATGCAAGCTTGTATATTATGTTGCAATGGGGTGTTTCTCGTCTTAGGAATGTAGAATATTTTGTTTCTAGGAACCAAGGTCGCACTAATAGAAATGGAACTTAAAGTAATACTTTTGGAATGACAAACGTGAACATTTCTAGAATGATACCTTTACAATGACAAACATCAACATTTCTAGAATGATACTTTTAGAATGACAAACATCAACATTTCTAAAATTAATTGAAGTAACAACAAACATATGCCAAACCACGTGACAATGTAAGAGCCAACAGAAAGTTTCAAGTGGGAGGGGTGATAATATAGTGGCACAAAGCGCTACCTAATGCATGTGTGCCCTTTCAAAATAATTTGGCATGGAGAGCGTTTTACTTCGATCCAACCCAAACAAATATTGCTCATCACCCAGGCTTCAACTAAGGAAATAATATGTCCTAAGAGATTGATTATCGTGACGGGGCAGACTTTGGCCCAAGGGGGCCTGTTTAGTGAATAGCAGTGAGGCAGAGTATCATTGTGGATCACACCTTTGACCTTGTCTTCAAAGAGTGCTGTTACTTGTTTTATTAGCTTTTCTACAAGACGATTGCTAAGGTTGATACTTGATACGCCTCAGGTGTCCCGGATTCGATCAAGGATGATGGAAAAACCTTCTCTACACTGTTTAGAGAGAGAGCGGACGGTTGTTGCAATATTGGAGAAATGAACGCTTTGGTTCAGAAAGTAACTGACTTTCTGGACACCAGGTCAGACACATCATCGTTTTATGATACAAATTTTGATGTCAATTGTTTCTTCTCTTTTAATCAGGCTGTCAAGCAAATCGTGAATTTCGTTAAATTGGCATTGACGATTCGAGGTGAGAAGAATTGTGACATCATCTACACAAGGTTCTAAAAACTAAGACAAATAAAGATTTACATTGCAGTCCGTGTGATTTGCCAAGTGCCGAAGTTGTGGAATTCTGCCAATTTTACGAAATCGTTGTTAGAAGGTGAATACGAAAACTGACTGGAGTCATCTAGTTTCAAGTGCTAGCAGGCTGAACTAACAGTCTTGTAGCACTTTCCCCTAAGAAGTCTGGAAAAAACAATCTATTACCAGCACAAATGGTGTTGTTTGCACCCATTTTGAATCTTACAAATCCAATACAAATAACAATCAGAGTGTTGTTCTTCGAATGTCATACTTTGACCCCGTGTCTTCTCTATTGTTTACTTTCTTGTTCCAATTTTTGCTAACGGAAGGGTAAGATTTAATAAACATTCATAAGCTTGTGGCTGTCCTGAAAGCTTCCCATATCACTCGTTACGACTTATGAAGCAGGTTTCTACATTTCTACAAGACAGTGTGTCCAAATAAATCTAGATGTTATTAAATGGATATTCATTGCAAATGTTCACTGGCAGGAAATTGAAATTAGGGCACGGATTGGAAACACTATCAATAGACTTTTGACCTGTCTAGTAACGTGCGCATACAATATTCAAGTACCATTCTTGGATTTCACCAATTAGATGCCATTTGCCGCGGAATTTGCCTACGCATTTGCCTGTGCATGGCAGTCACACAATCATGGCTAGAGACGATCCGATCGACATTGCTAAATAGCTTGTCGGTCGACCAATTCCTACCACTCGACTAGCTTACCATTTTGTCTGTTACGTTTGGTTTTTGGTTTTGGGTGCAGTTATGAAATTCATTACGACAAGAATTACTGGATGATCATGGGAATTGGAGGAGCCCTAGTGGCAGCGGGTCTGGTGCTGATTCCAGTAGGGGGCGCTGTCCTGGCGATAGCTGGAGTCGCCACCATTGCAGCCACCATAGTGACGACGGGCGCGGGCGCGGCGGCAGCTGTTGGCGGCACCAGTGTGATTGCGGTTTGTCTGAGCCCCAAGAAATTGATGCTGGAGAAGTACAGTGACATGCTGGTGCTGGCCATCCACGAGGCCTCGCTCTGGAACCGTTCGGCCTCCAATCCTATTCCGAATCCATTACCGCCAGCAGCTCTGAAGCCTTCTGAGTCTGCGCTGCCTTCGACAGAATTAGAGTCCTTGTTGCAACAAGAAGGTGGGCATGGAACGTACATGCATGCTTTCTCAAACTTACATTCAATTCCATCTTTCCCTTCTCCATGTTTGGTTTAAACCTGAAATGCCATCTTCGGAGGACAAAAAGTGAATAAGGGACCGAAAACATAATCTATAACGTCAATTTCGTTAAATTGGCGATATTTTACAAGTCAAAATTGTGACATATAACTTCACCAAGGTTTAATTTCAGGTCATAAACTAGGACTGATATAGATTTGGGTTTTAGGCTGCCCGTCCTGATCTGCACCAAAGTAAGGGAATATTGTCAATTTAACGAAATTGACAGTACGTGACTTTCGGGCTAACTGTAGAAATCAAGAATGCTCCTATTCATCCGGGTATCTGATACTCCGTAACTAATTTTTAGTTGATTACCTAAACTTGTGATAGGTCTCATCCTCCCAAGGGTTGATAATTCTACATAACTTTTAATGGACCTTTTTGGCCCCATATTTTTAGTCAAGATTTGCAAAGATCCCTTCAGAAAATCAATTAGTTCTAGGCGGCCAAAATTCGAACATTCACCTGCACAAAACTCTAAGACCTAGGTCTGCTTGAGATTTGCATTTCGGGCTATTTGAACAAGCTTTGCTCCCTAAACGATGCTAAAATCGTGGAATTCTGACAATTTCATGAAATTAACGTTTATTAATATATACTTCTAGTAAACAGATTGAATGCCATGTTAATTACTTTGCTCAACCTTGCAGAATATGATGTATCTCCTTTCCCTTCGAGCAGTTACAGGTACATAGAATTTGAACTTTGAACTCGAGGACTGTCAGGGGGAAGGTGGTGCAACCCGATTGACTAACCAACTTGTGCCTGTACTTTCAGTTGAACGTAGTGGGAGCGAATTTGATCGAATGATGGAGCTGGTCCACGATCCGAAAGCCAAAGATATCAGCTTCCGGTCCCCCTCGAATTTGAAATTTGCCACCCCGAAATCGAAACGAAACCTCTTCAGGAGGATGCACATCGTGGCCAAAACCGTGGACCTTCACAACAAGAAGGTGAAGAACATTGAGTTTCTGGGATTGGTCGGGCAGGAGGACTCTGGAAATTCAACATTCATCAAGGTTGGATACTATTACTTCGAGCTCCCAGTCCTGCCATGTACTTCAATTCGTTCGTTGTCACAATCTGCACTGCAAACGTCAATTAAGTTTGTTAAAGTAGTCAAACTCCACAACTTCGCAGCACTTTGCAAGGCGCGTGGCAGTTTGAGTTCAAATTCAGAGCTTTGTGTAGGTGAATGCCATAATTTAGGGCGGCCAGAATTGCGCCATTTAACAGTTCAATCGGGTTTTAATTCCCAGAGGGCCTTTTCCAAAATAAGGTACCCCAAGTATGAGGGCAAAACCCTATGGCGGAGGGCACCTTGTACTCGGCAAACGCTTGAAACTTCAATTTCGTTAAATTGGAGATATTCCATTACTTTGAAGCGGTTCAGACCGCGCGGCCCGAAACCAAAATCTATACCTGTCCTGTTTTCTGGCCTGAAATTAGACGCGTGCGAAGATTTATGTCACAATTTTTGGTTAGTGGAATGTCGCCAATTTCACGAAATTGACGTTCTGATCAGAGAGATCTTATCCGGAGTAAGTTAAATCTTGCTGATTGAGGGCCTTACAGCGCAATTGGCCTCGATCACCCATGTTTTCGTCAAGGTTTTCGTCTGCAAGGAAGACCCCGCCAAACGCATGGTCGTCGAGTCTAGGCCAGCGGGATTGACGTACGATCTTGGTACCGGGCCCGCTGAACGACTGGAGTGCTGCCTGTCGGTTTTACAGAATGTTATCGAAAGAGTTGGAGCGGCGCAGGATTCCGGCGTGCCCCAAGTAGGAATGGACTGCCACACCGATGCCGTCACACCATACAGGCTCCGAGACCAGTTCTATCTGGTGGACTTTCCAGGCAGCAATGGAACAGAGAAGTATGCGGATGCATGGGTTCAGTTTACAGCGCTTCCCAGTTCCTGTATCCTGCTTCTTGATTTTAAGGTACGCTAGCTCACAAATCACAATGTGTAACGTCTCGAGTGCGGTAGGACTTTCGTTTCAAAAAAAAAAAAAATACTACCGTTATTTATTGCCACCCGTGTTCCATTGTGTGCGTGATATTTCATTCACTCAGGGTGACATCAAGAAGGAACAGGTGCAGACGACGTACAAGCAGATGCAGAAGGACCTGGATTCCAAGATCGCCGTGGTGTTCAACAAAGTGGATCAACTGTACACACCGAGAGTGGAAAAAGTCTACAATGCCAAGTATTTTGAAAATCACAGAATGAAATCGGCCAAGTTGCTGGGCTGTGATGCGAAGGATGTGCACTACGTGTGTCTGGACCCAGACCCCGAGGAGAGACTCACCAAGTTGCGGACGGTGGGCGTGCTTGGGTTTAAAGAACTGGCATCCAAACTCGGAGAATGGCTGGGCAGGCACTCGGGCTCGGAATCACATCGAGTGCTCTTGGACTGCTTGAAGTCGCCCGAGACCAACCTGAGCCTGGAAGGGCTCTGCCTTGACGGTTGAAATTTAGTAAAGTTGTTTTTCATACAGATCACAAACGAATGAGCATTGGGGCAGCAAGTGAAATTGTAAAGATTTGACCAAGCATCAACTTGTTATGATTTTTGAATTGTGTTGACCAACCTTGCCCCCAAGAGTCCTTAGAATCTGGAAATCAACATAAAGCGCATTGATATTGCTCATGGTACAAACCTAAAATGGATACAATATTCTTCAAATAATCTTTTTATGGGCAATTTCGTTAAAATGGTGGTATTCCAAGTGCCACTTTGACGGTGTACCATTTTCACCATCTAGGATTGGTATAGATTTCAGAACGGTTGTTCTGAACCATCTATGACAGATATAGATTTCAGAACGGCTGTTTTTGAACTGTTTTCATGCCATTTAAAAAAATTATCACCATTTTAACGAAAGTGCCCATTTTTCAAAATTTGACCCAATGTACGAACATATCCCTCCTTCAAGGGAGGTCAAATATTTTGCTGATCCAAGATGTGTTGAGCGGATTGCTAGGTCAAAGAGCCATGGTTAGCTCAGTTCCTTTTATACTTTTTGCATCCCTTCAAACCAATCCTCATTTGTACAATTTCTTAATGCCATTATTATATAACCGCAACTATATAGAATTATCTTATTTTATGTAAATAATGTTACTTGTACTACAACATTTCTAAATTTTGTTGAAAGTCTCTAATTCCTCAATTAGCCATGGTAATTTTTATAAGTGTACAAAATATTTTGAGAGCCATTATAAATCTATATATGAGATATGTAGATGGATTTTTTGCATAAAATTCTAGATAAATGTAGAGAATATAGATTTATAAAATAGCTAAATGACTATAGAATCAAATCTTCAAATATGGAGAATTTTGTTCAAATGGCGGTATTCCACAAGCCATTTTGACCATCTAGGATAGGTGTAGATTTTAGAACGGGCGGTTTGAAGTGTAAAAGTGCCAAAGTTCCGGAATGGCGCCATTTTAATTAAATTTGCCATAAATCTTCTATTCTATACTAAAGTTGTTTCGGCAAATGGATTGCTCGATGGATTGAAACAAAGTCAAATATATTAAGTAGACCCTTGTTTGCCACAAAAGCATAATTTGGGAATATATTTAATATACAGTCAAAATTATTATAATATTATTCAAAATATTATTATACAGTTTAAATATTTGCCAATATTTATGAATATTCAAATGAGTTGTCTATTATCTTTGAAAATCTTCAAAATAACATTTGACATCAAATGTCTCAAACAACAACTACCAAGTATGGAAAATATCTCAAACAAGAAAACTGCGCTCTGACTATATGCTCCAATTTGACACAAATATGAATAAAAAAATTTATTTTCCATATGTAATATTGTGGGTCCACTATTTTATTAATAAAAACTTTAGACTTTTTTGCAAGATTTTAAATTTCATGAAGTTCTGAAGAAGAACTAAAAAAAATATATTTCAAATACAAAAGTTGCTTTAAAATATGAAAATTTTGCCACAAAGATGTTACAATAAAAATGAAAGTGTAGAATAAGTTACATTACAAACCAAAATTTTGGATTGTTCTTTATTTAAAGAATGTAGTTGCAATATTTCAACATCAAATTGCAATTAATATTATTTTTTAGAATTTAAAATGAAGTAGAATCCAAAATTAGGAACTCAAGTGTTATTTTCTCATCATTGTACAAAGAAAAGAAATAAAAAGAAAAAAAATTGTGAATGTCAGAATCAATTTTTAAGAAGAAAATAAAATATTAAAATGTACTACACAAGCTAATACAATTAGTTTGTCTTGTTGACATACACTAAGTTGGGAATTATGTGGCAAATGCAAATCTAATGTTATGGATGTTATTTTCAAACAATCTCAGATAGTGTGATTTTTATCCAACTTTCATCTACTATCATTGACTTTCATCAAATTGTTTGCAATAGTTAAACCAAATTCATTTCTCATTCTACCAAATTAGTGTGAAGAAATATTACATTATTCAAACTATCCAACTAATCGATTTAACATGTGGTGTACATAAATATGTTGATTTTGGATCAAGAGTATATAAACTTAAAAAAATATATGATAAGACCTCACCTTAACCCTAAAATGGTACAGAGGAATGAAAATGTTTGATAAATGAGACTTCTTCAAAAATTATAGAAACAAATAATGCACATGCTCATTCATAAATATGATAAATTTGCGGGGACTACCTTAGTGATAGGGCCACCTCCTATTAGGGTCCAAAATGTGAAAATACCATCAATAAAGTTGTACACAAATAATTGGATGACAATCATCCATTTCTGGATGAACAAAACTATCCCTACACCCATTTTGGTTCATCCAAACGTTTAGGATCATTGGAGTGATCGATGCATAACTTACAATGTGATCATTGGAGTAACTTAGAAAGACCCAAGTCCCGGTTGAAATTGAAACATTAGTCAATGTCTTACAAGTAGACATGACCAAACTTCTAGGGTTAGCGCTTGACAGGGTAGAAGGCCGAGGAGCGCTCTATCGTTTCTCTCTTTGCAGCTTTGCTGCGTTTGCTCGCACAGTGAAAGCCCCGCGAGCTTCGAGCTTCGAACTTCGACTGATTCGCCACCATGGTGCACGTGGCCCACTTCCGCAATTGTAAGTCTTCTCCTTCTCTCCTTCTCTCCCCCGTCTCTTGCCGTGCCGGTCTGTGAATTTCGCAACACAGGGCAGGGGTATGGTCTTCCCTGCACCCGAATTCATCCTTTTTAGGGTTTCGTGCAGAGAGCGGGTTGGGTATGGCAAGACGGTGTTAGGCTTCAATTTTTTCGTTTCGATCATGATTCGGGGCGAGAGAATTTTAGGTCTGCGGTGATACCTTGGATCACATTTGCGGTATGGCGCGGGTGTTTATTGGTGTCGCGGTCCTTGTGTAGATGGGAAGACGTTCAAGAAGCCGCGCAGGCCGTTCGAGAAGGAGCGTCTGGATGCGGAGCTGAAGCTGGTGGGCGAGTACGGTCTCCGCAACAAGCGCGAGCTGTGGAGGGTGCAGTACGCCCTGAGCCGCATCCGCAACAATGCTCGTATGCTGCTGACCTTGGATGAGAAGAACACGCGTCGTATCTTCGAGGGAGAGGCTCTGCTGCGACGCATGAACCGGTACGGTCTGCTGGACGAGAGCCAGAGCAAGCTGGATTACGTGCTGGCTCTGACGGTGGAGAACTTTTTGGAGCGTCGGTTGCAGACTCTGGTGTTCAAGTCTGGGATGGCCAAGTCCATCCACCATGCTCGCGTCCTCATCAAGCAACGCCACATCAGGTTAGAAGTGTGGATGTTGGATCGAATCACGGGCGTGGCTGTGCCATTGTAGCAACTATTTATTTAGTTCGTTCCTGGTTCGGGAATGTGCATAAGGTGGAACATGATGATCTGTGGTGCTTGGTGAGCAGAGAATGGGACGATTAGGGTTTTAGAAGCACCGGAACGTGTTAGAAGCGGGTGGAAATGTTTGTCATGGGGCAGAGGACGTAGTGTCGCCTTGTTGTCTTGGGAGAAAAGGAGAGGATAGTCAGTGGGATGGTAGGGTTTGGTGCTCTGGTATTGATGCTTGTTGTGATTCTTGTTGGATGTTCAGGGTGGGCAAGCAAATTGTGAATGTTGCGTCATTTATGGTGAAAGTGGATAGTCAGAAGCACGTTGACTTCTCTCTTTCGAGTCCACTTGGCGGCGGCCGACCAGGAAGGGTGAAGCGCAAGAACATGAAGGCTGCGTCGAAGAAGGCCTCCGGTGGCGATGACGAGGAGGAAGAGGACGATGATTAGACTTTGGTTAGCAGTCACCCTTAGCAGAGGGCATGGTGGGGTTATATTTTTATGACAAATGTAATGAATTACGAAGAGCAATCAAATACTCGTTCCTTTGGACAATTTTGCACTTGACTCTCTATTGTGACTTTTATGGATGATTTCTGGAGTTTTGTGATTCTGATTTCCAACTGCAGCGTACATTAAACAGGAGCGGAGCCTGCTTTTCGTCACCAGGTGTGTTACACTGCTCATTCTAGTTGTGGTATGAACGTTAAAGATTGTGGTCAGCTCATTGTCATTTGTTTTCGAGAACTTCGGTTTTTATTGATTGTGGAACAAGAGGCTTGCTACCTATTCTCTCACCTATACTATGTCAGACTGTAAGGCCCGCATGGCGGCTGTGTAGATTAGCAGCAAATGTCGAAATTAATGGAGTGAACTCAGAGAGCAAAACATATAACTTAAAGTCCCCAAACAGAAATTAAGGTAACAACGCCTGAAATGCCAGATTTCTTGTTCTACCAAGGTAGGAATGTAGGATGCCCATGTTCTTGTAATCGCCCGGACAATTGAACCATGAGTTGTTCCTGAGGGGATGTGAAATTCATCAATGATGATTAGGTACAAAATTAAGGTCACCGCAGGACAATTTTTTAAACAACAAAATGGAGCCAAGGACAATCTTGCACACTTTCGACTATGACACTGGTCCAATTTGAGTTTGAGGCTTGAGCACGTTTATATTTAGGTTTTTTCTGTGCCATTCTGTGCCATTTATACACAAGCGCTTGGCATGTCATGCCGTAGAACCTCTTAGTGCATACTCTGTTAGTGCATAATATGCACTAAAAGAGATTGTAGTGGTTGGAGGCCTTGTAGTAGTTAGAAGCCATGTACATTATTGCACCTCTCCAAATGCATAAACCTCTCTCAGTGCATAGTCCCAACACTATGCACTAGGAGAGGTTCTACTGTACCTATGAATTGAAATAGTACCCTATGCTTGCTATGCTTAATAAATCATATCTAATTCAATATAAGTCCAGAAAATACAATTTTAGAGCCTTGATGTGTTTGCCTTTCTTCTTTCCTTGAAAAATTATTTAGAAATGTTTCAATCAAAAGGATAGAGTTGACTTGTTCTTAAAAGGGCATTTTTGTCATTAGAGCAAAACCTTAGAGCATCTTCAATGCTTCATGCCACATGAGCCACTAACATAAATATTGGCATAGTTACCTACAAAGGCCATACAATATTAGTCCTTCTACATGCCACATTTGGAAATGTAGTGTGGCCTTCCCTATGGTTGTTCACTTGCCTGGATAATGCCACTGTGGCAACAACCAAGTCTACTTTGGTGCAAAATAGTAGCATATTCTTAAAATAATAACTTTGTAGGATTCATTTTTTAATGCAATTTTCATAATTTTCAAAAATAATTGTTTGACATGATTGAGTTTGCTTGCTAAAATAATCTCACCTCGAGTCTCACCTTTGGGTTTATGATGTTCTAATTCCATCTTAAAGCTATTAATGATTTAGTTTTTCATTCAATCTCATATCTACTTCTACTTGAAAATTCTTTAAAGAATGAAAATTAAGGATTTTTTTTTTGAAATTTTTTCCTACTTTCAACTCAATTCTTCAACAATGATTTTTTTTAAAAAATTCAGCATATATAGTGCAAAAAAATTAAGCTAAAAAGATTCAAATCCTTAAAATGTATATAAGCAAGGTGAAAAATGACAGTTTTCTTCATTTCAAATCCAAATATCTTACAATCCATGTGGTCAAAGTTTATGAAATTTCTTCCATACATTCTCAATCATACCAATCTAGTACAAGATCCAATGGTTGGATATGTGAAAAAAACAATTACTAAAGTTTTTGCACTTTGCAATAGAAATGGCAGTTTTGAGTTGTAACTTGATGAAAGAAAAAAACCTTGGGACTTTAAGGAAAATTAATAATTGAAAAAAGACTTTGTTGTCACCATTTTTATTGTAAGAGATTTTTAAAATAGTTAGAATAAACACTACTAAGAGAGTCAATTTCAAATATTATTTTGGCTAATGTGAGAAGTTTACTTGGAAGAAAGATTGCCATGAAACATTTTTTAAATTATTGTTTGAAATATGGATCAACTTTGATGCACTAGAATTTTTAATTATCAATAAGTAAGTAACATTGTAGGGAGTTTTTTCTTCAAATTCATTTTTGATTCAAAATGTGAATGCAATGATAGATAAAAATGTCTAAAATAAAGATGAAATTATAATGATTGAATGAATATAGCACAAATATTTTGATAAAATGATATTTCTTTTGCAAAATGACAAACATGATTGATCTTATTTTGTTTTGTGACTTTTGTCTCCTAAGAAAAATTATTTAAATCCCTAAGAGTCTTGAGATTCATTGGATGGATTATGAGTGATTTTAAATGCTTGCTAGAGGAGCTACATGAGATGGATGAAGTATATTCAAGCCCACATCCAAGTCTATTGTGACATCAAATTTTGCCTATTGTTGTGATGTGACTAGCATTAAATTTAATCAGTCTTTAGTAATGTGAATCATATGACTAAAGTTAACTTTTCTTTCTTCTTGAACAATATGCCTAGAGTTGTCACTTGTGTCCATGCATGATTTTTGTGCAAGTTTCTAAATCAATTTATGTAGGGAATTGAAATGAAAAGAGATTAAAAAATGAAGATCTTAATTCTAAAGTCATGCCCTACATTTCTACATTCCCCTCTGTGTGAGAAACTTAACTCTAAAGGATAAAAATCCTTAGGAAGATTGCACACTATTAACACTTTGTCCAATATGTGACAAGGGCACTAATTTACCAAAGTCACGCTATTTCGAACTAGTGCAAGATGAAATACCATTGTGTTGTACAATTTCAAAAAAATAAACATTTTGTAACTACGCTACTAATATCGCAGGTCACACTAATTTCCTTCCGTCCCTTCAGTCCTACTGCAGTACAAACCAGTCTCCTCTGGCTACTAGTTTGAGCTCCGAGGCGATCCTTTGCTCAACCCAGCGCGCTCGAAGTCGAATTGCGGCGCTCCGAACGCGGGCTTGAGGTCGTGCAGCCACACCGCGTCCGGATCGAATTTGGCGAAGAAGGGTCGGTTCACGAGCTGCGGATTGCGGCAGCGGATGAAGTGCAGGGCGAACACCTTTTCCCCCGCGACTTCCACCACCCCGTCCACGCAGACTTTGCCAGGCGTCGCGGACATGCACGGCCCGCGCACGGTGCGCGCCAGCCCCGAAACAGAACTGTACGCCTCCTGGAAAATCTCGTAGGCGCGAGTCAGCGGCACCGCGAAGTAGTCCTGAGGTCCCGTGTCGCGCTCCACGAACATGTAGTACGGGATCAAGCCCAGCCGAGTCTGCGTCCGCCACATCGATGTCCACACCTGTTTCTCGACCCCCAAATGCACATAACCATCGGTGTCGGTACTGTCTGTCCAAAGACTTGAAGCTTAAAATCGAAGTTCAAGTTGTTTGTGTGATTCGGTGCCCTAATAACGTTTCTACGGGACATGCATGTTGATTAGAGGCGTCTACCACGTACATTGGATAGTTGCCAGTAAACTTGGAGTTGATGGGGTTTGGGTTACGCATGCATGCATACGAAGTCCAGAACCTACCTGGGGATCATCGTTGATGGTGCGAATAAGGGGCGCTTGCGTGCGAATCACTGCGCCGGTGTCGCGGATGCGTCGAATGGCCTCGCGGACCATGAGCGTGTCCATCTCGCGGGGGTGGCTGAAGTGCGCCATGAACGCGAGGCTCTTCCCGGATTTCACCACTTGCGTAAACAGGCGGAGCATCGCATCGGCGTCGGGGTCCGTGACGAATTTCTGGGGCCAGTACGCTAGGGACTTCGTTCCGATCCGAATGGATTCCAGTTGGTCCAGCCTGTATGAGGAGTCAACTGGGCAAGTAAGTCAAGGAACAGTAGTGGGGGTCAGACCTTGAGGGATATGTGAACGGTTAGGATCACGCTGACTTCGATCGTGAGCTGAGTGCCCAATCAGAAATTTAACTGGCAGCCCTAGCGACAATGATGTAAAAGTGCGTAGTAATGTTTGCTCAAACACTGTGATCAAAAGCAGTGAAACACTGCAACCAGCAACAATCAACAATCAACTCAGCATAGTAATGTTACTCAATTTGGATAGATGGCCGGAAATCCACCAGGGTCTCTTGGAGGATTCCTTGTGGGCACTCTGACACTCTGTACGTAAATAATTCTTCCCGAGTCTCACATTCCTTTACAACATGGCACCCATGGAATGACAGTATCATTCTTGGGGTTCGTGTAAATATTTAATGGCAACGAAGATGTTGTTTAGTTAGGGTATTTGAAATGACTCACTAAGGTATCTGAAACGCCCTGCAACGAAAATCTATACCGCTCTTAGCCTTTTGGTTTTAGAGCTTTAAGCAGATTGAATATCACAATCGATAGAGACCTGAATTATACTGCCAATTTAACAAAATTGACGATATTCCAGAATGTCATACATGGTAGTGTAGAGAGAGATAGGCGATTAAGGAAGGCGGATGGAGTGTAAATTAATGCTAGATGCATCCCACCTGAGAAGCGGCTCCAGGTAGCGGCGAAGAACAGAGGTGCCCATGATCATGGGATCGCCACCCGTGAACAGAACGCTCGTAATCTTCGGATGCGACACCAAATAATTTGTAAACCGATTGATTTCCTTCGTCGCCATCTTGAGGTCGGGGTCACCCACGAACTGCGCCCATCGGAAGCAGTACGTGCAATACGCATGGCACGTTTGCCCTTCCCGGGGAAACAACAACGCCGTGTCCTCATACTTATGCTGAATCCCATCCATCGATTCCGGAATATTAAGCTGTATCTGGCCGGACGGGTGCGGGTTCAGGCGCATGCGAACTTCCCGCGCCGCGGCTTCCAATTCCGCGGTGGCCGCGTCGCGCTGCAGCAAGTCCGCAATGCGGCTCAGGTCACGCGTTGGCAGCATGTCGGACTGCGGGAAGACCAACCGGTAGATGGGATCATCCGGAGCCGCCGTCCAGTCAATAAGCTCGTCTACCACGTAACTGTTTGCCCGGAATGGGAGCACTGTGGCCACCGCGCGAATCGCCAGTCGGTCTTGTATTGACAGCCTCGCTCGCGACGTGAGAAGCTCGTCCAAGTGCTTCGCTGTGTACGGCCGGAACGTCTTTTGCCCGGTCGACGTCGATAACAATGGCGGGCTGCCACCTCGGCACTCGCCGTGGCAATGACTTCACGTCTGCGAGAAACGCTTGTCAAAATTGTCGATCGCCGTGTCAAGAGATCCATCTAGCTGCCAGGTACCCAATCAATTCAATCTCAGCAATGATTTGATCAATCTGTAGCTAAACAATTGCAATATTCTCAACGTACTGCTATGCAGATGTACAGAGTCGACTTCGATGACCAGCTGAGAATCTCGACGATCACATGGCGACTGGCAGGCTCAGAGATCTGAATTTTATTTGCAGACTTGCAGTTGGTCGTAATGGCCATCACGGCGTCGATTATTAGCAGCGCTGATACGTGTCATACAAGCAATGGACTAGAGGCCGGTTGGAGCGGGACTGCGGGAGGTTTTGAAAAGAATCAGAACATCATTGGACATTATCTAAAGTGGATGAATCACATGGATGCTTATTATTAGTTCCCATCATGCCAAGTGTTGTGATTTGTGTTATTTGGTTGATCTGGGGGTTGTGAATGAGGAGAAGGAAAATTTGTGATAATCCTCTTATGAATTATGTCTAGCCAATGAAACAGTGGCACAGTTGCCTTGAGCATGAGACTTGGCATTTTATTATTCATAGTTGAAAGTCAGCGTTTTGCTCTTACGAAGTCCGTGCTCTCGAACGGATAACTTGGCAATTTTAATTCGTGGTTGAAAGCAAGCGGGTTGCTCATTCGAAGTCCATGCTCACGAATGGGTAAGTTATTGTGTGTTTGCTGTGTCGCAGGTGCGGCCCACATCATGTAAGCTGAATAAATTGCAGAAATTCGATTGTCTTACAAATCTGTCTTCTCTGACAGAGAGCTCTATATAGGACTCAGTTTTGGAATTTTCCTTCAAAGCAAACAAGTGAAACAACCGTTTAAGTGTTTATTGCACTGACTTTGTTAAAGTCTTTTGTAGACTTTTACACGAGGATCTGTGCATATGCGATCGAAGGCAAAACCGAAAGATTCGCAGAAGCCGTAGCCGAAAAAACTGACTTTGCCTTGATCCTAAAAGTTTACAACGTCAATTTCGCCAACTCAAGTTTACGGAATTCGGGGTAAAAAATTGTTCACAAAATCTACACAAGCTCTACTAATCAGGATATCAGGATGGGTATATATTCGTGGTTCCGGAAAGTGCCAAAGCCGTACCAGTAAAAGGACTCGAAGGTTCTTTTGTTGGGAAGTGCAGAAATTAAGCAAAGTGCTGAGGCTTTTTACATCCATAGACCGATGAAACAAGGCCGTATAGAGTTTGAAGTTAGAGGAATATATTTCTTCTTCTTTTTTTCTTTTCTTTTTTTGAAACACATGGACCACTTCCATTGCAGGGATTATATTTCTTTTTAATGTCTGACAGTGCTATCAAAGTTTGTGTCCTTTTGGAATAAGATTTTTATAATTGCACAATATATCATGTTGGTTACACACATGCCAAATTTTAGAAACAGATGAAGGATTTAGCACAAGCAACCTAAATTGCCCTCATGTTGGGGGCAGTTAATTAGCCCCTAGAATTCAATTTCTGCAATAACTGAAGGTCTAGTGAGGAATTGCCAATTTATCACTTGAGGCCATGGAATTTTGTTTACTCCTTGAGTGCATTGGTAACAATTAATTGTTTAAGCTATAAGAATTTTCCTTTTAAATCTTTTATTCAATTTTCTTCTTTGAATCTATATTATTTCAATATTTATTTGATTGTTTGAAATTTTGGTAATTTTCTTGATGTTTTAGGGTGTGTCACTCTTTCGGAAGGGATCATAGTTAGTAATGCAAAACGTAGAATTCTCTCACAAAGTAGAATTGACTTTGATTTGATTTTTCTAGAAATTTAGCATTCCACCTCCTAAGGTCAATACAATTAGCATCACTGTTCACATTCAAAGAAACCTACACTGAATAGTGAAATTAAGTTGCCCCACATTAATTTCTCGACATTCTACACTATATCAATATGTCTAGTTACTTTAGAAGGATTCAGTAAAGTAAGAACTATGTGTATGGCATGGGTTGGTGCACTGATTTGTAACTCGGGATTAGAGATTAGCATGTGCCTCCATCTGGACAAGCATTAGTCATGAGGTAACTTCTTTAGGGTAAGGCAATCTAATTGTCAAGGCAACCCAATTTCACTATTTAGTATAGAATATGTATAATCATCATGGGTCGTTGCAAGAAAGGGTGTTCAAAAACAGTAGCATTTTGTACAATACTAATTTTTTCTTTTGGGAGTACTTTAAAATTAAAAAAACAATTTAAAAAAATGTAAATAATATAGTTAATGTACACACCTTTAAAAAGAAGGTACCCTAGAAAGGAAAAGTATAGAAAAATTCTCTAAGTAGGAGAATTAGAAAACTGCAAAATCTCATGAAAATAGGACTAGTCACTGTAATTTCACATTTTTACTTTGTAAAAAATAGGAAAAACCAATTTTTAAAAAAAACTAAAAATTGGCGATTTGGGAAGAATTTGTAGTGATGAGATTTCACCAAAAGAATGATCTTAAAACCATCTTTGTTGTTCAAAAATTGCGCGCAATGGGAATACTATTTGCACTCATAGGGATGACACAAAATAATATATTTTTAGATTTCCTTTGGTAGAAATATGCTTTCCTACTATGCAAATAGACTATGAAAATTTCACCTTCAAATCATTAAATTTAGGGACTCCTAACATAGTAAAAACCACTAAACCTAATTCTGTGACAGATGAACAAAAATGATTATTAAATATAATTTTTTTTTTAATTTCTAAAAAATAATGGATATGAATACCATCAAGTTAGACATGTTCCATAAAAATTTCATGTTCATTGGACTTGTGCTTCAAAAGTTATAGAGGATAACAAGAAAGTCACTCTCATTGTGATGGGAAATAGGACCGCAATGACCCTCCTACATTGATTTATTCTATTGGTGAGCTTAGGTTGATGAGGTTCCAAAATTAGTATCACTAAAGAAAAAAATTTATGGTACAACCGAGTATAATAGAGTGTATTTATATACATCCTTTATTTGTAGTTGTGAATCAATCTTTGTCTCCAAGACTTATTGATTGTACTTGTGAAATTTCAATATCTGAAGACTAGAAAAACAACCCCATAAGAAGACTCACTCATGTGGTCTAAGTTGCCATGTGAATCTTCTCTTGAATCTTCTTGGGGATAGTTTCTTTGATCCACACATAAGACCTTGGACCATATTTCTCTTTGTGGCCTAAATGCCGCAATTTTTTGGCACATGAAATACTGCCAATTTTACGAAATTGATGTTATGATTCATCAGCATTATATTGTAACTAAATGCAAAATATAGAGAGTGACTGCAATGAGAGAAATTTGTACATCTTAAAAATTCTTCCGAAGAACGTCCATCTCGTTAACCTCTAAAGGACCATCTTGCTAATTTTGGCAATATAGCGATTTTAGGCAGGTACATGTGACTAGAGATTTGCATATTTTAGGCCCAAAGGCAACATAGCGATTTTGGGCAGGTACATGTGACTAGAGATTTGCATATTGTAGCCCAAATTTTAATAGAAGTTGTGTACAAGGAATATCTTTCATGTGAACAAAATTTTATGACATTTGAAAATATGAGTCAAAAGTTATGGCCTAATATGTTATTTTTTTTGTAAATGGGCAATCTGGGGAGATAAGAAAAATCACTAAAAAAAATATTGAAATTGATTTTCTAGATTTATATATGTGTGAAAAGCTTTGAATCATTTCATTTTAATCAATGAGATGAAAGTTATGAGGAGTTTTAGTTTGCGGGTAGTTATGGATTCTCTAATCTAAAATAAACTTTGAAGTCCTTTACTTTATTCAATTTTCAATATATTTTGAAAAAAATAAAATCATAAGATGTTGATTGTTTATTACAACATTACAACCATTGGGATTGGCATTTTTTAATTCCATAACTAAATTTTTAACAATTTTGTATTTTGAATTAATCTCTATTTTTTTCTACTTATTATTTTTTTCCTATATGTTGTACAATTCTAAATGAAGTGAAACTTTTCATGCATGTAGCCAACTTGCCTTGAAGAATGAAAACAAAGAAGCCGACCACCATTGTCAACCTTTTTCATTCCATTGAGAGCTTGTAAAGTATAGTTGCCCTTTTTTTTGCAGGGGCAAAAAAAGGATTTTTGCCAATTCAAACAGTAATATCTTCCAATCCACTCATTGGAAAATTCTGAAATTTTTTCCGCAGCTTCTCAAACCAGCGTACTACAAGATCCTATGGTTAGATATGTCCAAAAATGATTTTTCTCCAAAATTTGGTACTTGTGCTCAAAAAGGCAGTTTTCAAGCATTTTGGGAGAAAACATAGTCAAGGAACTTAAGAGCTAAATTGGCTGAACTCTGCGACTTTGGCACTTTTCAGAGCACAAAACCTTAAATCCATGCTGTACCAGTCCTGATTTTGACCGCTCCGTGCAGATGCATTCACGTTTTGTACCAGTTTTGCGCCAATTCATGAAATTGGCGAAAAACAGTTTTGGGAGCCCAGTTTTGCGCCATTCTCATCAATTGACGATGATGAGAGATTACTTGTTCTTTGAGAATCATGAGATAATCACAAGTGACGACCAAGACTCTACTCAGCCATTGCATCAACTCTCTAGTCATCTCACATTTAAAAAAAAATACTCCGTAACATTCAACAAAACTGGTCGAAATCCATGTTCAAACGATTCAGGATTGGATATTTCAGTTTTTGAAATTTTTTTGACACAAGTGAAAACTTTATGATATTTTGATGAAACAAACTTGCCCAATTCAAAGTCACTCTCCTCTTATTTTTTTAAGAGGATACATAAGACCACATTGCTAATGTATGCAAAAAAGCAGGTGTACAGTACAGCCAAATGTTCTTCAATTTTGGGAGATAGGGGACCAAAATCTAAGAAAAATCTCTGGTCTTATGGCCATACAAAGCTGAACTGGCCGCTCACTATGCGACTCAATACGAGAGCCAAATGCGAAGTGAATGCAGCTATTCTCAAGAAAGGGAAAATAAAATGTAAAACATGTAGCACTATCTACCTGAGACTCGTAATTGTATAAAACACATCCCGGGCAACATCTTATTCTCATTTCTTATTCTACAAGAGACGTTGCTTGCTTCTGTAAACATTAAATGCGTCAAGAAAGGAGTGGCTCCCTCAGGTCAGATTCCAACTTTGCGTGAAGGCCCTCGGCTTCAGCTCTTTTCTGACGCCGCTCTAACCGTTGTCCATAATACACAATGTAGAATCCGCCAATAATTAGAATGGCCCCTGCTAATCTGCAAATCATACTCAAATATGGTTAGCACAGAAACCAAACTAGCCTGGAGATATTTATTTGTAATCCAGCATCCGACAACAATGATGAAGCAAGTTAGAAGGAATTACATAGTCATGTAAATCCCCCAAGTCTCTCAGTTCCTACATTCATTCTTTCACAATCCCTAAAGATTCTTGTCTTTGATTTTGATTTGGACTTTGATTTTTCATGATGACAGATTATAAAATTTTGCTAAATCGTGCTTTAGATTTAGCATGATCAAAATCTAAATCTTGATAATTGTATAATTTCATGACCCGTGGATGGAAAACTACTGGGAAATATATGGAAGCTTTGAACCAAATCTGCACAGTTTTCTTCTAATGTAAGCTATCTATGCAATTAGTAAAAGCTCTGCTCTGATTAATAAGCAACGCAAATAGACAAGCAATGGACCATGTCAACTTACATTCCCACGTAGAGAGTCTCTCCCAGCAGAAGGATTGCCAGGAAAGCCACCACCAGCGCTTGGACCGGAGTATATAAGGAATTAATAAATGGGCCCACTTGTTGGATACACCATGCTTGCAGCACTAAGTTGATTGCGGAGGATACAATGCCCTGCTCATCATACAGTAAAACCACTGGTTTAGAATTTCTCATATCTGAGAATTAAGCACATCGCCTAGCTTTGCAGCACAGCCAATATTACCATCATAATCACCTTTCTAATATCAAAACCTCTAGTCTCTCAGCAACTCCTAGGAAAAAGACATACCCTCAAAGCTAATTGTATACTCTCACTGGCACACTTTCTTATGTCACAAGAAGTTACATGCAAATGTGATAACAAGAAGTTATGGGCAATTTCATTAAAATGGTTAGACAAGTACAAAAAAGATTCTAGATCACCTTCACTCTTGCAACCCCAAGGGATTAGATCACGTACTATTTTCTCGCTAACAGTATTGATTATCACAATGTTACAGTTAAATTCCATTGATAAGCACATGATTGTGTGCATTTAGGGCGTCATGGTGTCACTTGTCACATACGACAAAGGAGACTGCATTCATTCAAGGCCGTAACGCGAATTAGAAGCAGTAAACTTACGGCATATAAGATGCAGGCAAGGTGATTCATTGTTATGGTTCGAACGTCAAGGAAGGTTGTGCCCTCAAGCGCAAATCCAAGAACGCTTGCTTGCATGGCACCAAACAATTCCACCAGGCATCCCATTGATAGGACGGCTGGGTACTTGCGCATTACAGAACCCTGCACAGAAACAGGACCAACATCGGATACCATTAGCTACATTCTTCTGTGGACTTTGTGTGAACTTTGAAATAGGGTGGGTACCCCAGTTATCATTGAAGTATAAAAGAGTGAATAGTATTGCCATTAAGATGATCTAAATATGTAGATGCAAGATGATTGATTCATGAAGTGAAAATTAGCTCAAAATTAAGTGAGTCACAATAGATAGACGTAATTATTTAATGCTGAGATTTTTTTTGAATTTTTGCACAGTTTTCCTCACATCTTTGGACAAAAATATCATACACCTCAATCCCATCAAATTGATCACAGTGGAAGGGGGGGGGTAGGAGTGCGTGCCTGGATGATGAGATAAAATCCCCATGAGGTGCAGTTCAACAGCAGACAGAGTGCACCAACTGCCCAGTGACCAATCTTTATGTGCACAAGAGCTGGAATTCCAACGTGCTTGAAGAGCTGCACAAACCCTAAACCCTCCTCTGGTTCAGCTGCCCCCGAGTAGATTGCCACGCCTTTGTACAGAGTCATGGTCACTGCTCCACTGATGCATATCACAGTCCCCGAAATTTTGGCAAGGCCGCTCGTCTTCCGAACCGTTATTTCTTCCAACCTACATTTGGGGAACAAACCTTCCATCAATCGTAGCTTGCATAAGGTGGAAATGTGGAATTAGTCAATCCATGGTGAAAACAATTTAAATTTGGGAAGAAATTAGAATTAGTCAGGCTATTTTCTAATTATTTCTTGTTGTTTCATCACTTTATATGATTCCACAAAAGTCACAAAACATGCATGTGTGAGGAAAACGAGAAACTAGACTAGATTCATTTCTCAGTTCATGTTTTTGCAAAGTCCAAGGTTCCAACCTTTGCGTCTTTTAAATTGCATTGTTGATGGCATGGAATTTAACGAATTTTAATTAACGTCTTTTTAAATTAACTACTGGTGAAATTCCCCGTACCATGACCTATGGTAATGTTTTGTAAGCTGCTAGCTAGCAACATCGAGGTACCTGTGGACTTACACCAGTCTAGTTGACATGGCAACAAAATTAATTTCATAATTAAACTGTTCTTAACTAATTAATATCCAAGCAGTGTGGTACTAGAGGCAGATAGATTTCATTACCCAATCACTGCAGCTAACAAGAAGGTGATGACGGGGATGGTGTTCTGGGACACGGCCGCAAACAATGGTGATGTGAGCTTCAACCCTATTATGAACAACTGCTGGTTTCCCAAAACTCTGCATGTACCACGCGCACATTCAAGCAACACATCAGAACACCAGACACAGGCATTCAAGGAACTCTACATAGTTTATTCTATGATTCATTCAATGATATACTAAGGTGCTTTGCTCACAAATGCTTTGACCCGCCGTTCCAGGCCATCTTTTGTACAATTCGATCTAATATTTTCTCTCTTAAAAAAATGATTGAAAAGATGACGGGAGATCAAGTACGCACCACTTTTGGTCTCCCATATTGGTTCTCCCATTCCAACGTTCGAGGCACAGACTCAACATTGTCCAACATTTTGCCTTCTAAAATACGCTGAATCCCACTAGAAAATGCGAAAATAGGGATTACTTACCCAAAGAAGGCAAGAAAATTCAGAGTTCTGAGCACGGACAGTGTCATTTTCGGGCGCACATTCCTGTGAATTCATCACCACACCAAAATGTGAATCAGAGCTCCAGAATATGCACAAAACATCAGAGTCTACCTCATAGTGGATACGTTGGGGCATCTGTATGCAAGTCCCTGGACTCTCACATGTTCCACAAACTTCAACATATGCCATCTAGCTATTTTAACTTAATTCACCTTCAAGCAAGCATTTTGGACACTGAACAGATTTCCTCCTTTCAACATCAGTAGAAAAAGTGATCGAGACTCACTTATATAAAAATATATGGGAGTAGAATGGCAACCCAAGTAGAATGAACACTGACGCTATATATCATTTACCTCAACAGAAAATAATGCACTATGACTGTCATTCTAGCTAATCTTTGGTGTCACACAACGTACCCCACCTTTCTACTAGTCTGTGCACCCAACCTTCACCACTTCTTCCTGAGAGAATGAACTAATTGTCATGATATATATATATATATATATATATATGCAAGCAACAGATGACTCACCGTTCGAAAAGGATAGCGCCGGGGGCCAAGAAGAGCCCCGCAATCAAGTTGCGGTAGAAGGTGAACAAGAGCGGATCGATGCCATGCACCAGCGCCACTCGCGTGAGGATCTGGTACCCCGCATACGTGAACTGGAGAAGCGCCAGCACGATGTAAGGCACCACAGTCTTCTGACTCCAGTGCTTCTTCACCACCACCACTCCACCTTTGCCATCGCCAGCTGCTGCTTCTACAACGGAGCCTTCGATCAGACTCCTCTCTTGCTGCCGCTCCACATCCTTCAAGCTCTCCATCGAGCGTGGTCCCTTCGATTAATAATGCACACCCACTAGCTAGCTAGCTAGCTCCGATCCCCTCACTCCCTCAGTCGTCTGCACCACTCTCGGAACACTACAACTGAAAACTCATAGTCACAGAGCAAGTGATCGATTTACCCTCAGCTCAGGAGCTAGCTGCAACCCGAAATGCTTGAACTGAAACTGGATACTCACAGTCATAGAGCAAGTGATCGATTCGACCTCAACTCTGGATCTAGCTAGCTGCAACCCGAAACGCTGTAACTGATGTAACTTGTAAACTAGCTCACAGTCGATCACAGATCGATTCACGGAGCAGGTGATCGATCAGTCTTCACTCTGGAGTTAGCTAGCTGCAACCCGAACTGATAGTAGTCATAGTACTCTCACGCCACTAATATCTCGACGTTTTGAAGCAGGATAGCTACTAGGTGCAACTCGTGATTCAAGAACGTTATTCACGTTGATGAAGCTTCTCGAATAATATTTTATCTATGTATCCGTATGCTTCAATCATTCGGTTCCGACTGATGTGGCGAATGCTCACGCGTAAGTTTGCAGATCCTGTAACGTGACCGGGTTTCCACGGGCACATGGAGGTGATCAGACTGCCTGAGCTCTGAAGTGGCAAATGATCCGAATGGTTCTATGACTTCTACGTTCGTACTGAGCATCGTGTCAGCAGAGTGGCGGCGTGCCTGGTTGTGAATGGACAGCTAGCGCGCGTGCTTTTTCACAGCCAGCGCTCTGCCAGCCTTGCAACTGCCCTGATCGTCATAGATTAACCCTAAAGGACCAAAGTTCCTACGGAGGAAAAAATTTCAGGCTCATACGGTCTCATTTTCGGAAACTTTTTCTTAAGATAGAAAAAAAAAGAAAAAACATTAGCTTTTAGGGCATATAATTTTTTTTTCAATTGGTGCCTACGGGCAAAAGTTACTCCATCCTAACACAATTTTCACCTCATTGGGCAGCAAAAGAAGTCCATAAAAATTTGAAATAAAAATTTGAAAAATTTGTTTCATATGGATCATATTTTAGTCTACATGGAAAGATTTGATTCATTCCATTTGGATTAGTGAAGTGGATTTTATGGAGTATCTTGTTATCTAACCTTCTAGACAAACACAATATCTAAGTTGTGAAAAAATAATGTATTGGATTCATTTTTCAACTCAATTTCTACAATTTTTCAAAAACAATCCACAATGGTAAGTTTGCTTTCTAGAAAATCTCACTATTTGGAACAGTGTGTTCCCTTTCTACTTGAGATCTATATGGCCAATTTCATTAAAATGGCAGTATTCCATTAATTTGGCACTTTTAGCAGTTCAGACCGCATAGCTTGAACTGTTTTTTCTGTACCAAAATCTATACCAGTACTGGATTTTTGAAATCTACACGACTACACCTGTCCTAAATATTTGAAATTTATACCCATCCTTGATTTTTCAGACTGCGCAGTCTGATATCTATGTCATTCCTAAATTTTTGAAATCTAAAATTGACATAGATATTAACAATGTATATTTGTCCTAGATTTCATGGTGTGAAAATGGCACATGGAATATCGCCATTTTAATGAAATTCGCCATCTATTAACAATTTAGTTTTTCCTACTAGCCTGTATCTACTTCTATTACAGAATTTTGTTAAGATTGAAAATTAAGTGAGTTTTATTTTTATTTTCTTTCCTAGACTCTCAACGCAAATCTTCAACATAATTTTTTTTTTTTTTAAACTCTCTAGTCAAATAATCTAGTCATTGAGTCACACAAGCCACAAGGTGCAAAAAAAAGTTGTTTGCTTCACTTTAAATACAAATATCTTACAATCTATGTAGTAAAAGTTTATGAAATTTCTTCCACACATTCTCACACTAGTCTAATACAAGATACTACCATTAGATTTGCAAAACAAAATCGATTTTCAAAATCAATTTTCGCTCTTTGCAATAGAAACAGCAGTTTCTGAGTGCTTTTTGATGTAAAAAAGCCCATGGTTCTTAAGGGGTTAAGCTGATATGGTCCACTTGGCACATGCTTTTTGAATGAGCTAGCTCCAGCCACAAGGTTAGTAACTACACGTGTGAGTTAACTTAAATAATCATTTTCCACGGAGTTTGTTGCTTTCAGTCCAGGTGTGGTCTGCAGTCCTGTGAGTAAAATCACTGCCGGCTTGGGCTTAATTTGTTGTACCTCCTTTTGCAATGGAATTTTCCTTCAGTTCGTTTGCTCCGAGTAACATTTCCCCCCTGACCGCCCAAGGGATTTCATTTGCAATAAGCTTATTTCATTGACTCTCGGGCCTGGTCAAACTGAGACCACCGGGACGTACTTTTGCAATTGTATGTAACTTATTCCCGTGTAGTTTCAATTTCCCAGCTAGCTGTGCATGTTACCTTCCCGGGCGCGAACATGAACTTACACCTGTAGGCAGATTAACTTACCCTTCAGTTGTTTCCCTCCGAGTTGAGTCACGATACCGAAGTTCCACTCTTCCCAGTTGATCAACTCATTATCTGCACAACTGATTTTGCAATTTGCACTAGGAAGGGAACGAGGAACGAGGGAAAGGAACCATAAGCATGAATTTCGTGGCCCAACTTTTCCCTTGAACAGGGACCCCGAGATAAATCTGCCTGATGCCGGTGACTGTTTAGATTCCTCAACTGCCCGAGACTCCGCGTGATGAAAGCCTTTTGCTGCAATGCGACGCTGCTTTGATCTCATTGCCACAGTAAGATCCGTGACCACACTGGCTGTGCTGAGAAGTGAGAAGGTCGTGATCAGGCCGAGCTCGTCCGAGGCGTGGCGGTGGTCATTGAATGGAGGAATTGTCGGAGTGGGCGATGAGGCGCCGCGCAGCTGCCCTCCAGCAGATCCATTCTCTCTGGATGTGTTTGGGCTTCTTTGGTGGAAGGCGGACTTCGCATGGGACGATGCGACAGACTGCACTTGCGTCGCTTGCGGTGACCTTTTCCCACTCCAGCAAGCAAAGCAATTGCCGCCTGACAGGGAATCCCACTGTACAGTACAGTACTGTACTGAAATCCCTATCAGAGTGCCCGTGGCTCTGCCTGTCTTTGGAACAGATCCATTCACCCGCAAGAGTTTTTTAGTCCACAAAATGAAATAGATTTGAGGGCCTAGTGTAGAAGACAACAAAACGCAGCTCAGTACGGCCTGGAGGGGGGCAGTCAGTACAGTACGTCAGGCATTAGGTATGACCCGAAGTGGATATTCGCAGGACATTCACAGGTTTAAGGTTAAGAAAATGTGAAAAATGTTCACCCACACCAAAAATGTGCCTGGAGTATGAAAATCGGAGTACAACTGAACCTTGTGGAGAAAAGAGTTTGTCACATAGGCAGATTGTAGCCCATGTGACTTGTGTGAGGATAAGTGGATAACCATTCCCTTGAAGGACCAAGATTCAAGCGGTGGTTCATGCAAAGCGGGGGAATATCATAGCCTTCATGGGACAAATAAGGAATGAAAAGAGCACACCTTCCTCGGCAGGCGTTTTAATTTCCTTCAATGTAACCTTGCATCACCTACACTAAATACTAAAATTAGGTTGACCCATACTAATTTCTTAACATTTGACACTATATAAATATTTACTGTTATTTTACAAGAATGTACGGAGTATCACTTTTGAATTAGATATTGTTGTAATTGGGACTCATAAACCTCCGCATGTGTATAAATGGAAATATATGCAAAAGTATTTGTTGACTTTCATGGCTTGGAAAATAAATTTCTTGGGGTAAGGCAACCTATTTGTTAAGGCAACCTGATTTCACTATTCTATGTAATTATTTTGAAGATTATGATTTGATAATCTTATCAAGATAAAAAAAATTGAATGGAACTAACCCAAGCTAAAATACCAAGGCATTTTCTAGCTCTAAAACCACTAAAAACTACCATTTTTACTGCAATCATTCAAGAAACCAAAAAAGATTTTTTTTTTTTTTTTTTTTTTTTTTGGAAAATCTAACCATAGGATCTTAAACTTCACTTGTCTCAAATCATGTGGTAAAAATTTCATGAAGTTTGACTATACAGATTGGAAGATATTAGCATTTGAAGTTGGAAAATAAGTTTTTTTGAATTCTGGCTTGCAATTTCAAATGACTTTGACCGCCATTTGTGGAATTTTTTTGCACTATAGAATATGGGTAAAAAACATTTGGTGAACATTTGAGTTGAGAAACAGGGAACAAAATTTCAGAATATCAAAACTTGATTTCACATATAAAAAAATTGTTAAATGGGCAATTTCATTAAAATAGCGATATTTCAAGTGCAACTTTGACATTGTGCCATTTTCACCATCTAGGACAAGTATAGATTTCAAGATGGGCGTTCTAAACCATCTAGAACATGTTTAGATTTCAGAGCGGCCGTTTTGAACTATGAACGGGCTGTTTTAAAATAATATCGCCATTTTAATGAAATTGCCCATTTAAATAGAAGTAGGTCCAAGATTGAACAAAACACTAAATTGTTAATATCTCTAAGATGGAATTGAAACATCATAATCCCAATGCTGAGATTCTTTTTGCAAACAAACTTCACCCTATCAAAAAAAATTTGAAAAAATTTGAAAATTGCATTCAAAAACGAATCCAATGAGATGTTTTTTGAAGAAGATGCATAGATTGCCCTAAAAACAAGATAGTCCATAACTTTCTCATTATTAGTCCAAATAGAATGAATCAAATCTTCAAATGTAGACAAATATATACATATATATATATATATATATATATATATATATATATATATATATATATATAAATATTTTGCCCGGCAAACCGCTTTTACGACTTTGGATGGCATAACTTTTGCTCCCAAGTACTGATTGAAAAAAATTATATTTATAGAAAGCTAATGTGATTTACTATCTTCAAAAAAATTTCGAGAAATCAGGTCAAAATTTGAGATCACATGAGCCTTTTTGAAATTCCAAGTGTCCTCCGAGGGGACTTTGGTTCTCAAGGGGTTAATCCCTAAAGGACCAAGGCCTTTTTTCTACCAAAAAACACTGAAAACTGCCATTTCTATAGCAAAGAGCTAAAAAAAAATTAATTGTTTTTTTTTTCACATCTAACTGTGGGATCTTACACCTAACTAGTATGAAAAGGTGTGGAAAATTTTCAGAGTTTTGACCGCACAGATTGCAAGATATTTGCGTTTAAAGTGGAAAAAACAAGTTTTTCAGCACATTGCGAGACTAGATTTTTGACTTTGAACATTTTTAACTTAAAATTTTTGCACTACAAAGTTTTGAGCTTTAAATATTTATAGAAGAGAATTGAGTTGAAAGTCTAGGAAAATTCAAAAAAATTCAAAAAACCTTAATTATCATTCTTAAAAAAATTATTAAGTAGATGTAGGTACAAGATAGAAGGAAAATCTAAAATATTCATATATTTTAGATGGAATTAAAATGCACTAATCCCAATGGTGAGATTGTTTCAGCAAGTAAACTAGACCATGTAAAAAAAATTTGAAAAATTGCATTCAGAAATGAATCCTACAAGTTATTCTTTTCAAGAAGATGCTCTAACTGCCCAAAAAACAAGAATGTCCATAACTTTCTCATAACAAATCCAAATGAAATGAATCAAAGCTTTTGAGATAGACAAAAATATAACCTATGAGAAAAAAAAATTTAATTTAAATTTTTGTCCATTTTTTTTGTTGCCCAGACTGCCCCCCGTCCCTTGTTTTGAGCTTATTTGGTCATTATTATTGTTCTCGGGCACCGATTGTGAAAAAAATTATATTCCCACATAGCTAATAAACTTTTCTACCTCCAAAAAAAGTTTTAAAAAATCCGAAAAAAATTTCAGCCCGTAGGTACCTACCCAAAAATGCATTTGTCTATTGAAGGGACAACGATCCTTTAGGGGTTTAAAAAACAACATTTGCCAGCCATATGCTACATTCCATTAGAAGAAAATGAAGTACAAACTGATATCCTTTGGAATGATTACAACTTATCATTTCCTAAGTTTGAATTATATAATATGGAGTAATATCTAGGGTGTCATTACACTTCAAATTATAATTAAACAACACCTTAGATGTCATTAAATTATTGATACCCCTAAAATGTCATTTCATTTCCCTATTCTTTCTAATGCTAGCTTGTGGTGAAGACTTGTCAAAAACATTGGTTTGTTGCAAGAAACATTTAAAATTTTTATCTCAAAAACATTGCTTTTGACTTTTTGGATACACGACTGCAATTGCTACAAGTACTATGAGTATTGTGCAGGAGTAGTGTAGTTTAGATTAAGTTATGAAAATGAATTAAAAAGAATTTAAAAATCATTCAAAATTAATAAAAAAAACATTTTAAATTTTTTTAAATAAAATAAAAATCAATTTAAAAATCAATAAAAACATAATAAAGAACTAAAAATTAGTGTTGTACCATGTATTACTACTAACTGCTACAGACTACTATAGAGTCTGAAAGACTAGAAATTAGTAAAAAATGGGTGTATGAAATTATAAACATTTTATTTTTTAGTGATTTAAAAAAAATCATAAAAACGAATGAAAATTGCCATTTTTCTACACTCTGACACCCTTGAATTGCACCAAATACTTTTGAAAGGATTTTTTTTTTTACATTCCAGTCTTCGCAAAAAGGACTCACATTTTGAACCTTGTACAGTTGTACACGCCACACATGTTGTAACTTGCATAAAAACTCGTCATCGCTATGCGAAATCTGATTACAACATCTTCTTCCTCAATTTTCGACTCCAAATTTGCATTTTCAGGTCGAAAATAGTACCTAAATCCTTCAAAATGGCAAAAATAGACATCCAATTGGGGGCTTCTTAAAAATAATAAACTAATTTTGAAAAAATTCAAAAAATTATTCAATATTTGCTGTACTAACTTATGTACCTTCATTTGAATTTCACATATATTGGACATATACGTACCGCAAAAGCTATAGCTAAAAAACCATCCGTCCAAAGCTAAGGGGACCAAAACAAGGATAAGCATTTCTTGTAAACACCCTCCACCTTTGTGCAAAAGCATAACCTTTTTAGTTTTATATTTCTCCCTAGATGTAAACATACCTTAAAAAATTCACCTGGTGGATAAATGCTAAACATTATCTAGAGCTTATTCAAGGAAGTATATCAAATACATGAGTCATCCAAATATGTTAAAAAAGGAAATTTTGTCTACTCTTCATCATTCTATGCTTCATGTTTTACTAGCCGCTTGTTATGCTTCTTTATTGTTTCGGACAAGGCATGAATCCCGGGGGGTGATTTAGAAAAATTTAGCATGTTACGTGTGGCCAAAGATATGGTATGTACATTTTATTCATTGCTCCTAAATTTTTGAAAAAAATTGAGATAATATATTATAGAGAAAATAGGTGAATCACAATTATAATAAATATGCACACATAAATAATTTGGCCAATTTTTTTTTCTTATTTAGATCTAATGTACCATAGAATAAAAGTATCCTAGGCTGGGTAGAATAGGGTCATATTTTAGGATCATATCTTTGACTTCATACTTAAGTGATTTAATTGTATATCAATGTCATGTGAAGGTTGTGGCGCAAATGAAGGTTGTATTTCATGCTGCATTCCAGTTGATTTATTGTTTTATCTTGGTGTTTTGTATGGTTTGGATGGAAGAGTCACATTCATTGTAGACACTAAATATGTTTTGAATTCCTACACGATGGCATTTACATATGATAACCTCTTTGTGTCCACAACCTTCATCTGTAACTAAATTTATTAAGTAATAAGCAATGTTCTATGATACCATTGACATCATGTATTTTGTAGTATTTTGTTGCTTATACAATACAATTTTGTTACATATAGGGTATTTCTACTTCAAGACCTTTAATTATAATGAAGTAATGGTATAAAAAATTGGCCTACCTTTCAAAATCAAAATAAGTATATGGTACTTAAAATTATAACAAATTAGAAAATTAGGTAATGATATGGTCTATTTAATTAGTCCCCTCTATCAAAATACCCCCATAAATAATATCCTTCAATCACATGTGATATGCAAACCCCCTTAAAAATCACCTCCTTGTGGCATAAATGTAATTTGGCTAGGAATTTGGTAGTAGTCCATTGGTTTCAATTAAAAAATATTAAAGATTTTGAATGATTTTGTAGCATCTTACTACATGTGGTAGATTTGAATTTGATTTGGGTAATTTTTGTAATAAATCTTGCTCTTGACTTTCCAAAAGAATTTCTTTTGCGTGAAAGTAAACAAAGGCATGTACTAATTTGTCTTTCTCAAGTATAATTTTCAAAATAAAGACCCAATGTAGTTGAAATCAATAGTTTAAAATTTGTATTAATATATTATTATTTTCTAAAAATCATTCCAGTGACGACCTTTTGCTTTAGAACAAAATCAATTTAGTTGATATTTGGTGATTGTTATTTTTCATTTTTGTATTGCCAAATATAGGGTGCACTAGGTGTAAAGACACAATGAGATATTGAGATACAACTTGACTATGAAGTTTTGAGGCCAAACAATAAACCATAAAATGAAGCTACAACTTGACCATGAAATCATGAAGCCACGCAAGTGTTTTTACAATAGTTGCTTCAAATCATTTGCGTCCCTTCACCTACAATTGTATTATTATAATGTTAATGAATCAATTTCAATAAATTTGAGCTTTGATGGTTGAAAAGTTACTTAAGGCTCAAATTTATTTATAAAGTTGTCTTCTATATTGCATTTTATTATCAATGATGAGAATGTTTTAATAAGACTAATCAAGGTGTTGCAAGAATGAGTAGTTGATTTTGTTCCATTTTGGTAAAAAAATGGGGTTTGGACAATGAGTACTATATGTACTTAGTTGTACTAAAAGAGAAAGCTTGGTAGTTGATTTTGGGACATCAATCATACTCTAGATCGGTTGTACTGTACTATCAGAGAGTGTATCAGTTTTTGAGTACTATACAACACCTACACTAAATAGTGAAATTAGGTTGCCCCACACTAATTTATCGACATTCTACACTATATAAATATGTATTGTTTCTTTACAAGAATTTACTACTTTTTTGAATTAAAAATTTATGCATGTGGGACTCGTGAACCTCTATGTATACAGACAGAAAAAATAGTAGACATATTTGTTGATTAGTTGGCTTGTAAAGTGATTTTCTTGAAGTAAGGCAACCTAATTGTTAAGGCAACCTAATTTCACTATTTAGTGTAGTTATAGAGATAATGTCCCTATAAACCTTGCTTTGGGAAGGAAGTGTTTTTAGATTTGTTCTTAGAATCCTTCTGCAAGAAAGTTATAGTAATGCATTATTTCTATTCCAACTATACAAAATAGTGAAATTAGGTTGCCTTAACAATTAGGTTGCCTTACCTCAAGAAAGTTACTCAACAAGCCATCAAAGTCAACAAATATTTCTACATATATTTCCATTTATATACATAAAGGTTCATCAGTCTCAATTACAACAATATGTAATTTAAAAGAATTGCATTTTTATATATTAATAGTAATTATTTATATAGTGCCAAATGTCAAGAAATTAGTATGGGGCAACCTAATTTCTCTATTTTGTGTAGAATGATTTATTTATTGAGAAAAAAATTGAATCTTTTAGAAGTAGTACAAATCATTTGTAAATGTTGGATGGATGTATTGCAATGTATCTTGAAAGCAATGACAATAGAGGTAGTCTTTAGTTTATCTTGTAATTTTTATAACTATCCTTAAATCCTAAATTTTCAAGGTCATTATTTTGTCAAAAAACACTCAAAATTGTCAATTTCAATGCAAAAATAAAAATTTTTAAACATTTGTTTCTTTTACATATTCAACCATAGGATCTTGCACTACACTAGAATGAAAGTATCTAGAAGCAATTTCAAAAACTTTGACTGTATCAATCACAAGATATAAACTTTTAAAATGAAGAAAACAAGTTTTTTTGCTTCTAACTTGATTAGATTATAAGGCTTTGAGTCCTCTTAATTAAATTTTTTTGCACTATAGATTGTGAATTAAATTTTTTATATATTGAAGAATTGAGTTGAAAATATTTTTATTACAAAAAAATATAATTTTCTTTTTTTTTCAATTTTTAATTTGAAGCAAGTGCAGATAGAAGGAAAAACTAAATTGTTGATAGCTCTAAGATGGAAGTGAAACACACTAATTCCAACGGTGAGACTGTTCTAGAAAGCAAACTAAATCATATGAAGCAATTTTTTTTAAATTGTTAAAGATGAATTCAAAAATAGATCCAATACATTATTTTTTCAAAAATTTGCAATTTTTTCCTAGAGAACAAGAAGCTTCATAACTTTTACATCACTTATCCAAATGGAATGAATCAAATTTTTCCACATAAAAAAAAAAATTATCTATAAAAATTAAATTTTCAAAAAATTATTTCAAGGTTTTTTTGTTACCCACTTTTGCTTGTTTTGGGACTTTAGGGGTTAGATTTTAGCCCCTCAAGGCCTAACAACTTCTTGACAATGGCAGTTTAGGCTTATCTCCAAAAATTACAGTGACCTTCATGAAATTGCATCAGAGAAATTTTGATCCCTCCGGAGGGTTGCTCCAAAGTGACCAAACCACTCTATTAATCGCCTGAGATTTAGTAGGGGCATGTAGCCATAGTGCATTGTCAAATTGTGTGAATACAATAGAACCTCTGTTAGTGCATAATATGTACTAACAGAGATTGTACTTTGAAGCCTTTATTGTTGAACAGTGGTTGGAGGCCTTGTAGTTAGAAGCCATGTTAGGCAGTGAACATTACTGCACCTCTCCAAGTGTATAAACCTTTCTTAGTGCATAGTCCCAACACTATGCACTAGGAGAGGTTCTACTGTATCACGAAAGACGTCAAAGCTCCAATAATGAGGGGGTAGTAGAAGTCTGTTTAATAATCAGTCACATGAGAATACAAGGTGATTAATTGGCAAATTAATCAAATTCAATGAAATTAAGCAAAATGAAGTGGATTTTAAAGCTAGTTGTAGCACTCTTATGTTTTCCAACTTACTTCAAAAGCTACTTAGATTTGGGTGTTCAAAGACAACAAGAGAAGCTTCTTATGTACATATGGGGTGATAGGAGGTAGAACAACATCACAAAGTTTAGACCCTACGATTTGGCAACAATTATTGTGCGGTTATCGTTGTTTCATGGGTTCGTACCATAATCGCACTGACTCAGTGTATTTTTACGCATTGAATCAGTGCGAAAACTATGAATATCAAAAGCGTACGGTTTATGTACTTTAACTATACAATTGTTGTGTCAAAACTGCACAGCAATCATATAGTTAAAGTACATAAACTGTACGCTATTGATATTCATTGTTTTCACATTGATTCAATGCGTAAAAATACACTGAGTCAGTGCGATTATGGTACGAACCCATGAAACAACGACAACCGCACGATAATTGTTGCCAAATTGTAGGGTCTAAACTTTGTGATGAACCCATGTGGGATATGTAATTTAGAATTTGTAGTTTCTCAACCGCTCATAGTTAAATTTAAAGTAGGAATTGTGTTAAAACTAGAATTTTAGACCTCATTTAGGTATAGTAAAATATTTTTTTTCAAAAAACTTTGAACTAAACAAAGTCGGAGAATTAAGCTAGTTTTCATTTCCAAAAATCCGTTTGAGGTTTAAAGCCTTCAATAAAAAGTTATTGACAAAATATTTCGAGAAGGTATTTGAAAATGTCAAAGCAATTCTCCCTTTCAACCCCTTTTAGAATTTTTTCCATAAATTTTTATTGGAGGCTCTAAACCTCAAACAGATTTTTAGAGATGAAAACTAGCTTAATTTTCCAACTTTGTTTAGTTCAAATTTTTTTGAAAAAATTCATTCTACTATGCCTAAATGAGGTCTAAAATTCTAGTTTTAACATAATTCCTGCATTTGACAATGAGTGATTTCTCTTCTAAATATCCCATACCCTTTGATTAGATTCACCATAGACAATTGCTTTCTTTATAAAAATAACCTCTTCACCCTTCCTCATCACCAATGGATTTAGTCTATGATTACTCCATTAAAAAAATTGTTGATGGTAGATGTCCTTGGACTATTTTCAACATTTGCTATTTTTTTCATAACTTGGTTAGAAAACAAGGTATGAAAAAATCAAGGTTAAGGTGCATTACAATACCTGAACCTTGATTCTTTAACTACTTGTACTTGGGTTTCAAGCGACTGATAGTCATCGGACATCACAACTTCAGGCAATTGACTATGGGAAAAAAACAAATCATGAAGCAAAGTTAAATGTAATCCCGGGGTTCTTTCAGCTGCTCTGGAGCGGCCTTGTAGAAGGTTGATAATTTCTCTAATGGCAGTTTTTTTGATGAAATTGAGAGTGATAAATTTATTTGTTTTAATATTTTGGGCCAATTATATGCATTATGAACTTTAGTCTTCAAACAATAAATCTGATTCTAAAAATGCATTATATAGTTGTAAAATATAAATCGAATTGTATTGCCCTATTCAACAAATATTTCAATTGCAAATTTAAAAAATATAAATTGGTGATAGCATTGGTGAATCTAAATGTACGGATTCAAAATCTAGAAGTTTTATTTGTACATCAATTCCAAAATATTCTTCCAAATAATACTTTATCACGATTTTTTTCAAATTGCAAATTTTGGAGAAGATTGTAGATGTTTAAAGCATCCTCAATGCTACGTCTGTGGACGCACTGCAACAGCAAGTTCTGCATAGGTTAGAGAGAAGCACCAAAACCTTGATCCAATGCTCGCGATACCTTCCACGTTACCTTCACGGGCTCGGCATTTCCTAGCTTTGGCGCGGCAAAAACTTGTACTTTGTTGTGCCCTACAAATTCCTCTGCTCTCCTTGGTCAATAATAATAGCAACAATTGAGTGCAAATTCCAACATATTCATTGTTCCAAACCTTTCCCACCAACTGCTTCACTTCCCGCTTCCCTTCTTTCTGTGTCTGCGCTGTTTCTAGTTTCCAGTGTTGTTCGTTGCATTGAGGTGCTTGCGACGGGAAAAGGACCATAGTGAAGAAAAGGAGATGGGAAAAGGGGATTGCATGTACCGTTGCAGTGTTTTTTCACAGGCGTAGCATTGAGGATGATCTTAGGGGTTAAAATCATCATCCAAAGAACACAAAACGCCCTTGGCATTGTTTCCTCGGGAAGTTACGCAAGCCTCAAATAATGAGGCTGGAGTTGTTTTGTTTTGTATTGTAGAGAGATAAGGCTCCTGAAGGCCAATGCACAAAAGGGCGCAGTAGCCCAATGCATCTGGCCTAGGCTCAATGTTTTTTTTTCTCGCAGCCTCAACACATTTTGGAGGGGCCTTGCACAAAACAGTACTCCACCGTTACTTTCTCATGATAAACTTGAGCTGCAGGTTCTTCAAAAAATAACCCATGCACTCAACAATTGGGTGCCTCTTCCTTGACGCAGGACGATGGATTAACCCTTCACCGCCCAAGGGGACGGATTCTGGCCACTGAAAATCAAAAAAGGGCCTGCTGCAATGTCAGATGTCTGATTGGGGCGTGATAAAATATGGATTTTGGTAGCGTAGCTAGGGGTACAGTGATCGATAGCTTGTTGAATCTACTTCAAGCAGAAATGCAGACAGATGGAGGTCGGATTGTGAGGAAGAGAAAAACGAGACTTGGCGGTTTAGGATGAAGTCCGGAAATTGACTGGGAGGAGTCGGTGGTATATCGCTGGGCCTCGAATACTTGCGGAGGGGGGGACACTCTCACAACCAGGGTTACGGTTTCCGCTCTCCTTGTCTGCACGGCGATGGCGACGATGACGTGCAGAAGAACCTTAGTCGTTGGGGCACGGATTGAAGCTCGGACTGCATGGATTTTGGGAGAATCCGTTCAGGTCGTTCAGCCTACAAATTTTTGCTTCTTGAACAGTAGCTTTCGAGCTCAATGTCCCCTATTTTGACTCCCGAATTGAATTGGAACTTTATTATTATTCCGAAAAATTCTTGTGTTCTTCACATCGCTGTTAGAGTGGCATTTGTGTTTGTCATATGGATGTTAGTGTGGCGATTGTGTGGGTAAATGTACACTGCGAGGTTGTGTGTGTTCACTACGCCTTCATACCGAGGGGAAACACTGTTGGGAGTCCAATACACACCTGCAAAGGCCCGTGTCTGCACGGCGATATGTGACCGGCACTCTCCAGTCACTTGCCCACAACTTCGACGAGGCACTCGCCTTTCGTGCCTTTGCAGATCGCCGCTGGCAAATCAAACATCCCATTTGTTTTAGTACTGCACACTGCTTGAGGTTAGGTTGAATCCCTTGCAAGCGTGGGGTGTTTGAAACTTTGTGCTGTACACAATCTGCCAAATTCCGTGGCTGACACTCCAAAAAACCCTGTCTGCGCGTGCCCTAAACCCTTCATCAATTGCTATAATCTCTGGATCGAACGGGCGGATTCCAAATTTTCCAACTTCTGTAGCAATGGCTCTAACTAAGGTAGCATACTCAACAGTGGATTATCGCAATTCCAACCACGTTTTTGGAGGGGGACAGATTCGTTGCTTTGGGTTGCCAAAGCATGTTGCTGACGCAATCCGTGGCTGGGCAGTCAAAGGTTAAGGAGAATCCCTTTGTCAAACTTAGTCTAAACATGACAATGAGCATGCAACAAAGCACCAACAACCGCCACGTGACAAGAGATAGGGGATGTATAGTACAATGTCACGAGGTGTCATAAAGGGAGTGCAATCTATGGAGGGCACTTGTTAACCTCCAAAGGACCATAAGGCCACCACGGGGCTTCTACAATTACAATTGTAGAAAATTCAAAATGTGAACCTCGTTAACAATCCATGCATGAACAATAAAGAAACCCGGAATGATTTTTTTCCATTGAATCCATTGGCGCAATTCGATCAAGAAATGATTACTAAGTGTGCAATTTTTAATGAATTTTTTGAGAATGGAGAAGGTTCTTTGTGCTGTCACTTCACATCTTCATATCTTTTTTTCCTCACCTCAAAATGATTTGAAAAATATTATACATTAGTATCATGATGATATGTACCAAAGGAACAAAATTAGAGTTTTGGGAGCACTTTTGAGCATTTTGATGTCAACATTATGATTTCAACATATGTACAAAGTAACACCTAATTGAACATCTTTCATCAATCTTGTCAACAATGGCATTTTTACAAAAATTGTATGATTTTATTGATCTTTTTTTCATAAGGAAAGGTACATAAGTCCTCTTTCATTTCAAGAGAGGCAATTATCAAAATTATTCTACACAAATGAGGAATTATGCTTGTTATAAGAGCTAGTCAAGAAAATAAGAATTATACTCAAGCACCCCTAGTCCTTTAGGGTTAACAATGAACCCAAGACCTTTGAATTGCCCTACCAACCCCTCTGGTGCATCATTTTTGACACACCTAGGTGGCCGTGCTCTAAACATGACCATAATCTGACTATCCCTTCAAAATCTAGCGTCAAACATTGGCTATGGGAATAACTATGTATCAGGGCTTTTTTTTTTCATTTTTGAAGTGCCATAGTGGCGATATAAAATGTTACAGTGGTGCTCCAAATTGCAACATTCATCCACTTATTGGATGTATAGTATGGTTTTCATCCACAATTAGGCAATTTCATCTAATTTTTTTTTTAATTTCAAAGTTGTCTAGCGATTTCATCCAATTTTTTTGGCATTTTTTATAACCTTTTTTAGCCAGATTTTTTTTTCTAGTGCAATTTGGCACCAGAAAGCCAAAAAAAAAAGCCCTGCTATGTATTGCAAAAAAAATTACCTAGGTTCTTGTAAATAGTCCTTAAAAGTGTGGGAATTTGCACTACCGTACTCAAATAGAAGGTTTGGTACTTCGGTTCCAAATATTTAATTTAAGTCTAATACAAGCTTTGGCACTTGAAAATATTACTTTTAGAAGAATTCAGCATTAAATTTGAAAAAATCAAATGTATTTGACAATTGTCTTGTATATCAATAGTTTTAAAAGTCAATTGCTACAATTAAGTGCATAGATATGAACAAACAAGTTGTTTATACAATTTGGGTGGTAGAAGGTAAAAAACAACCTATGTGGGCTATATGGGATATGTAAATTAGGATTCGTAGAAGCTCCACCCCTTATAGTCAAGTCAAAAGTAGGGATTGTATTCAAAGTAGAATTTCAGACCCCATTTAGACATAGTGTAATAGTTTTTTTCAAAAAACTTTTAACTAAATTAATGTGTAAAACCAAGATAAATTCCATCTCCAAAAACTCATTTAAGATTTCAAGCCTTCAATCAAAAGTTGCAGACAAAGTTTAGAGAGGGATTGGAAGGGACATTTTCTTTAACATTTTCAAACATCCTCATGAATTTTGTCCATAACTATTTTTTAGAGGCTCAAACCCACAAACTGGTTTTTGAAGATGAAAGTTAGCTTGATTTAACAACTTTTCTTAGCTCAAAGGTTTGTGGAAAAATTAATCTACTCTACCAAAATCAGGTCTAAAGTTTGGCTTTGAACACAACTCTTGTGTTTCAAACAATGAGCAGTGAAACTTTCATCTTCAAACTATCTCATACCCTTTGAGGATTCCTAATGGCCAATGGATTTCAAATACAATCTCTCCATTCATCGTTCTTATTAAATGTCAATGCATTAATTCCTTCATTTTGCCATCAAAAAAATTTCTTAATAATAAATGATCAAATAATATATTGATATTTGGTTTAATGGAATGTTATTTGATTTTTTGAAATTTTCAACACACTTACTACAAGAGAAAGGGGTGTTTTAAGTGAATTTTTAAGTATAGTCCTAGATATAAGATTTTAAGTAATGACCTTTAAGGAGATTTTCAACAAAAATTTTACTAAAAATACATGTAAATTTTTGCTGAAAATCTCCTTAAAGGTCATTACTTAAAATCTTATGTCTAGGACTATACTTAAAAACTCACTTAAAGCACCCTTTCTCTTGTAATGACTATTTTTACATTTATTTGTAGATTCCATTGCCTAGTCCCAGAATTAGCCAAAAAATTGGCACTTCTTTTTAATAATATAAAGCCAAATTGCCATCCAAATGCAATATTGTACTAATAATGAAAATTATTGTTATGAAACCTATAGTATTATCCTTATCAAATATCTCACTCTAATTCTCATTTAGTTGAAAATTATTATTCATGTTGGATATTGATTTAGTACCAAGTACACTATCCTGGTCCTCATTTAGGTTTTTTGGTGGAAATTTAGTTCACAATTAGGATTCATGTTGACATTTAGTGTAACATTATTAGTGTTACAATTAGTTTGTAATTAGTGCTGCAAACACTAAATTTCATTATTAATGTACAGTGATCCCATCTCCAATACCAGTCCATGTTCCCAACAGAAACTCATCCATTCCCAATCAACAAACGGTATGTAAGCATGACTTGGGCAACAGGAAACATCTATGGCCACTGATCTTTGAATGGAAATGGGTTTTGAATGACCACTTTGAAATTGCACAAGAAATTCCTACACAGCGATCAAATAGTAATGTCGACATATTTGGCTCTTCAACCCAGAGGTCACTCCACAGCTTTGTGCATTTCCCAAAAGTCACTCCTAAACATGTTCAAATTGCTTAGTGACGCAAATAGTATCCTCTACCGTATTGTAATTGAAATCACTTCAATAGTGACCTCCAGTCATGGACAAAACGCTGGTAATAAGCTTCTTCTAACTCAAGATAGAACCGAAAGATGATCTTTCAAAAAACACTCAACAAATCACTTTCAGGTCAATGCATGCAAGCCAACTTCCACTAGCGACGACAGAAATAGAGCTTGGCAATTTCATCCCTAGAGACGACATAAGCTCATGAACCTCCAACTCCTAATATCAAGGGAACCATGTACCAACAGCATGAACTTGGACAACGGTACCATTATAAAGCTTTTGGAATTGGTCTCCGAAGGTAAACCCAAGCGTATCCAATCCAGGACATTGATGTAGTGGCCACCACTGACCAGCTGCATCGGTTGAACGAAGCACAAGCGTCAGATTTGACACAGCTGAAGATTATAACTGTCTTTTGTACGAGTCACACTATGATGGTACAACTTGCGGAAAACTTGTGGAAAACTTGTTAAAATAAAATGCACATGTGGAAAAGGGAAGAATCCTAGCCACCAAATGTGTTAGCGAAAATCTTGAGAAACGAGAGAAGCCTGAAAGTCTTCATTCTTATGAAATTACGATGTCCTGAAAAAAACTCACCTAAGAATAGAGACAACAGAATAGGTGTCCGGAATGTCCATGGCGGGCAGGACAAGTGCAGTGCCAATAAGCGCCAATTGCAGCACCATATTCACCTGATCACCAAATCATGATCTTATCACACCAACGCAATTACAAACAATTCATCGTCACTGCATGCACTCCAGAGCCAAACCACCTATTCCTCATGAACCCTCAAAGACCAAGGATTCATGGTTTTAAAATAACCAATTCAATTGATCATATTGTGAAAAATCAATATGATCAACATGGATGCTGAATAAACATGAGGTTCAAGCTGGGCTTCTTGATCTAAGAAGTATAAGAAGAAGAAGTAAATAAAATACCTTGCTTATGTAAAGAGGTTCAACCTTCTCCACACCACCCGCACCAATCTTGAAGAACTCGCCCCAGCCTGACCACTGTTAATAAACCCCAGGCGTCAGACTTAAGGTGCTTTTCATTTTGAAGTCAAAATAATGCAGAAAAAAAGTAGCGCACGACAACCTAGAACTACCATACTTCTCTATCTCGGTCGAGAGGAATCACCTTCCAACGAAGTGTATATGCACGGTACACGAAAGAGCCAACCAAAAGGACACCATCGCGGGCTACAATCAGTGAAACCAAGGCAGCTGCCATGCTAGAGACCCATCAGTATGCATGACCCGTGACACCCTCATGGATTCGGAAAAAGCAACCTCTTCACCTATATACTCTGTGTCTCTCACTCAACAGCGCCCTGCATACCATGTCAGCCTTAGAAGCAAGACATAAACCCACTATTCTAAAGACCGGAGGGATTCAAGATCTCAACTACACTCTCAAAACAGTTCTTGTTTTCAGATCAGGACACTATTCTCCTGCATTCGCTTAGCGTAAAAATCGCCCTGCTACTACACATGCAATGAAGAAAGCACACTTACGATGTAAGAGGCCAGAGTATGCCATGGATACAGCAATACAACCAACGAGGACCTGCATTGACATGCACATAAGGTCAGCGTAGATATCAATTTCTGCAGCCAAACAGCTGTCCTTGGCATCTAGAGGTCTTCCGAAGAGAATCAAGTATGTCCTCTAGCTGAAGAGAAATTGAGCATCTTATTACAATTCCATGAAGAAAGCTACGAGCGGGGAGTATACAGACACAGCCAAACATTTTCACCAATTCGTATTCGTAAAACTAACCTTATCAGCAAGTGGATCAAGGTAAGATCCGAGAACTGAATTAATACCCTGCCGGCGCGCCATGTAACCATCGAGCTGCATCGTCCATAACAAACTCACAGATATCAATATGGCGGTCAATTTCTTCTAAGTTAATGAGGTATAAATGCGTTAAAGGGTTTCAAAACATTAAGGACTTTAAAAAACGTGGGGATCATGCCAAGCAAATGGGTGACAAGTGACAAACTGATTTCAAGCCTTGTGAAATTTGCAATACTAAGCAAGAGGACATTAAAACCGTTAGGGACCTAATCTCGTCGCCTGTGCTCATCCTAGTTACCAACTGCAACTCACAGATATCAATATACTTAGTTAAACTTATTAGCAAATGGCGTCAGCATGACGTCGCCGACTTTCTATACAATTATTTTTCGAAGGAAATGGAGTTATCTACTATCCCTTCAATAGTGGTCCACAACCTCCCACTTTGAAAGATTGCATAAGAAGTTAACAAATTGTCGTGAAGGCTCTTGTACCTGAAGATCACTCCACAACTCTATACATCTCCCAAAATCCACATTCCTACATATGCTAACTGCTTAAAGTGACGCAAATAGTATCCCCTACCTTAAATTGACTGCAACAGTGGTTCGTAGACTAGGTAGAAAAGAGATCAAGGCAGAATCCGAAATCGTACCCAATCACTTCCTCCGGCCAGCACTAGTCCAACAAGAGCAGGTTTCGCCATACCCTGAGTTATCATCCTGCACCAGCATGTACTCTTATTAAATAACCATCCCTACAAATTGTTTTGTGTAGCAGAGTCCCTCAAGAGAAATCAAATAGAGACACACATTGGCAGAATCTCCTAGACGCTAGAGTGCATGCCTAAATAGTCGCAGTCCACACTCAACCTCCTCTAATGAAACACTGCAATTGCCCATTCCATATATATCCAGAGAATCTTTCACATCTGATTGCCCAAGTTGTGAGCACACGATAGAGTGCATTTAGAAGCCCCCTTGCCCCTCCGAGGCAGTGCCATTAGAGAGGTTTGGGTGAACTTCGCCAGATACAGTGAGACCGTAGCATCCGATGAATCAAAAGCAGGATGCTGTACTAAAGACTGATTCAAGCACATGTAACGTATCCTTTATGCGGCATATTCCGAAGCCTAGCTATATCAAGTGATTCTCCAAGTAGTTCAATGTCATGACCGATGTTTCTATATAGAGGAGCAGGGATGACATATGAAAAAACTAATTAAAAAAAGATAGTCTACCTGAGAGACAGCGATTACTGTAAGCATTCTGCAAATGTACCGTACCATGCTAGCAGTGGGCCAGAAAGAAGGCGACCGATGGAAATAGCATTCGGCCAATTCACAACCTCTTCCTTGCTCCATCCCGAGGATCTGCCAACCTCAGGAAGACTGGGACTACAATCGATTTGCTCCGAACGTACTGCAGTTGCCGAAATCTTCTCCTCCTCGGTGATCCCCCCTTTCCCATCGACTCGTTCTGTGGAATATGGAAACCTGGAAACGTTGCTGAAAACAGACCGGCTCCTTTCAGAAGAAGCTAAGAAATGACGCAGAGGAGTTGACAACACATCCTTAGGAGAAACACGTTTCGTCCAATCCTGTGACCTCCGAGAGTCTAGAAAAACAAGTTGATGATGGAGGGATGATAAGGGTCGCGCTCTTGCTGTATTTTCAGAGAGGGATAAGTAGAGGCGCCACGCCACCCAATGCGCGCGTTCAGGAATCCTCATGGTCCTTTAGATTCTGAATCGACTAGAAGGAGATGTGAAAAAAAAATATGAATTACGAACAGAAAATCAAGGATCAAGGATAATTTTGGGTAAAGGAGAAATGCACATTACGAGTTTCACCCTCACTGTTCAGTATTAGTGGAATCTGCAAGGCAAAGAAAAAAGGTGCTTCTGAGCAGTTCTCTTGTATCTCCTCCGCTACAACGAACATTTATCCAATTGGGATAGATCCACCGAACTTCCAAAATGCCGGCGCTCCTTTCCCAACTTCATCGAAATTAATTCAGCTCGTGCAAAGCAGCACCAATTTTTCTTTTTAAGGATCCAAACCTCTTTAACATCCCAGTAGAGCCACTTCTAGCTCAAGACTGCCATCAACCCGGCTTCAGAGCTGCCATTCACTAAACCCTAAACCCTAAACCCTACACACTCAATAGGGAGGCAGAATACACACATTAATACAGATTTCTTCCCTACAAAAAACACTCAAATTCCCCATGCGCCTCTTTCCGAATACGATATCAATCAATCAAAAACCTTCGCAACTCTCATTCCCTTCAAACCCTCGATCAAAATTCAATATCTTCACCAAAAACAAGCCAAGTCACGCCATTCACATCACTAACTTCACGAAATTCTTCGCAGCTCAAACTACGCAGGTACAGTGCAATTTCTGCACACAAATGCCCGCGAGCACTGAATGCCAGTAATGCTCAGCCCCATTGAAACTCCAAAATGGAAACGGTAGAAGGAACTGAGCTTACAGTGCAAAAGATGTCGAGCACGGCCATAGGGCTCTTTTCAAAAATGGATGAACAGAACTGCGACGGAAATGAGGATGACGGACTCTATCAACTGCAACTGAAGAACTGAGTATCCGATTCGATCTGATCTGCCCACGTGGTATGATGAGGTGGCAATTTGTGGTGGTTCCTCGGGACACGTGTCAGAAGAAGGCGGGCGCTGCTGGTGGTACAGAAACACAATGATGAGTGTAGAAATGGGTTTTGGATAATTTCCGGATAGCGCTGCCATTTCTCTTTGGAGTGTAGTGCGGAACTTCCAATACAGTTGGAAGTTGGAACTTGAAAATTTGAAATTATAGAAATCTTTTAGCTCTGTTTTATATAAAGGTATGTTGGCACTTGGTGTTAGAAGTGTTGTTTGGAATGTGAATTCAGTTCAGAAGTATCTCTAAATTTGTTCCTAAAATCCTCACTAACACCATCTTTAACACCAAGTGCATACATACCTTTAACCCCTAAAGGACCAAGGCCTTTTTTCTGTCAAAAAACACTCAAAACTGCCATTTCTATAGCAAGGAGTAAAAAAAAATGAAAAATGTTTTTTTTTCACATCTAACCGTAGGATCTTACACCTAACTAGTATAAGAATGTGTGGAAAAAATTTCAGAATTTTTGACTGCTCAGATTGCAAGATATCTGCGTTTAAAGTGTAAAAAACAAGTATTTCAGCACATTGCGGGACTAGATTTTTTGACTTTAAACATTTTTCACTTAAAATTTTTGCACTACATAGTTTTGTGCTTCAAATCTTTATAGTGGAGAATTGAGTTGAGAGTCTAGGGAAAAAAATATATTCAAAAAACTCAATTATCATTCCTAAAAAATTTATTAAGTAGAAGTAGGTACGAGATAGAAGGAAAATCTAAAACATTAATATATTTTAGATGGAATTAAAATACACTAATCCCAATGGTGAGATTGTTCTAGCAAGTAAACTAAACCATGAGAATTTTTTTTCCCCTTAAATTGCAAAAATAGCATTTAGAAATGAACCCTACAAGTTATTTTTTTCAAGAAGATGCTCTAACTGCCCGAAAAACAAGAATGTCCATAACTTTCTCATAACAAATCCAAATGAAATGAATCAAAGCTTTCCAGATAGACAAAAATATAATCTACAAGAAAAAAAATATTTTAAAAAAAAAAATCAAATTTTTGCCAAATTTTTCTTGCTGCCCGGACTGCCCATTTACGAAAAAAAATAACATATTTGGCCATAACTTTTGACTCCTATTTCCAAATGTCCTGAAATTTAGTGCATATGAAAGATATTCCTCGCGCCCACCTTCTATAAAAATTTCAGCTTAAAATATGGAAATATCTAGTCACACAGACCTGCCCAAAATTTCTATACAGCCAAAAAACGCATGCCGGTCCTTTAGGGGTTAACTGGCTAATAATTAATTAAGCACACTCTTATTACACTCTCCCCATAGAGGTTAAGGCACGTCATTCGGGGAAAATCTTAACTCCAAAAGACAATTGTCTCCTTAGGGAACAAATTGAGTTTTGGGTCAAGTCATACAATCTCAAATTTTGGTATGATTTTTTTTTAATTTTGTAGAAGATTTAGTTTTGTATTGGCATCTTATTGATATAAGTTTTTTTGGCAAATTTAGCTCACAATTCAAAACTTGCAAGGAAATTTTAGTGAAACGGTGCCAATAGTTAAGTTGGATTTGGAAAGGGACAATAGAAGGGCAAAGTGTGTCAACTATGGAAGGGCACTAGGTGGGCTTGAAGGCTTATGTTGTGTCCTTGGAATGAAATCTTAGCATTAAGTTAGTACGTGGTATTGACTTGGATTTGTGACATGAAGGCCACAAGGCCATGTACAATTGCATTGGCCATCTAATTAGAGGCCTTTACCATTTGCCAAAATTGCCATTGAAGTCCAATTGAAGGTCATCACCATGAGCTAAAATTGCCATTGGCATGAATGTTGTCAGAAATGGATAAGGGAGCAAAAGTTGGAGAACAAGCAAAGTGAACAAGACCAAGAAGATAACAAGAACAAACAAAAAACGGTTGTATTTGAAGTATACTTGAGGGCATTGCAAAGAATATAGAAATCTTTTCATCTACTTCAAAGATTTTTTGTTTCAAAAATACAAGAGGATTGTTAAATTGCAAAATTTGCTAGGATATTATCAATTATTCTAGAGAGTCACATTGTAAGATTTCTAAAGACATCTTCCAACCCTCCACTACCTTTAAAATTTGGTACACATGTGCCTAATATAATCATTGTTCAATTAAAGTTATAAAATTGCGGTTGATTGTACAAAAAATCATCACAAATGGTGGTCAAAGTCAATCAAAGTTCTCAAGTAAGTTCCCATCATCATAGAAGACAGTCAAAGTCAATTGAAGTTGTCCGACAAGACCCTAAAGAGACTTTTTCTTTCACTTCACAAGCTAATATCTTTCAATCCATATAGTCAACTCATATAAATTCTTACCACTCGTAGGCAACCCTAATCAAGATCTTGCATTTAGATATGTTTAGAAAGTTGTGTTTTTCGATTTGTAATGAATTCATTAAAAACAACTATTTTCACCTTACAACTCATAGGCAACCCTAATCAAGATCTTACATTTAGATATGTTTAAAAATTGTGTTCTTTGATTTGTGTTGAATTCATTAAAAACAACCATTTTTAGTGATTTTGGGTGCTAAATTTTCAAGAATTTTAGAGGTTAACCTTCCAAACAATTTTAAAAAAAACAAAAAACAGTCAAGATAAGGAGTCAAAACAACCTCATTACTCCCCTCCAACATCTTAGTGTCTATTTCATCCCTCTTAGGATTAGGATATGGTATGTTCACAATTAGTGTTAGGATGATGTTTGCAATGTCAATCCGGTCCAGAAGTAGGTCTAAATTCATTTGTAAGACCCTCAGTAACAACACTCTGTTAACACCAAGTGAGAACAGTTTCTGAACATATGCCCACATGTTACAAAAGGCAGCCTACACAGAGCCAAAAGCATAGCCTAGTCAATTGACTTTTCAAATTTTGTATCCGACACATGTCATGCAATAATAACTAAGTTGCTCGAAATCCATACCAAAGTCAAAATCAATAAAAGCCTTCTTGTTTGGCACAAGAAAAAGCTTTGCACCCAGTTGTGCACATGGTGTATGGTGTTGACAAACCAAAGGAAAATCGTGGAACAACTGTTTCCCACGCACCGTGACTGTACTAAGTTAATGAATGGCTCCTCCTACTGTAGAGCTATCGTATTGACTTGGACAGCAGTGGTGAAATCTGAAAAGAACTAAAGAATCGATGGCTATGAACTAGGACACGATGGCAATAGGTTGATGCATAGTGACCAACCAACTCTACAACACTGACAGGAAAAAGTACTGAGTACACATAGTATAAAGGTGCTATAAAGAAGCGCTACATCATGGAGATGATATCAAAACGACTTACGTCCAGAAACACATTTCATTTCGTCAAATTGGAAGGGTCACAAGCCCTCAAAAGATATGGAAAAACCTCAAAAGCAGCCAAGCCGCGATTGTACGGATATGGCTAACCTGCAGACTGGAATCCAATGTACCTCAGCCTTGAGCCTTTGCAAGGCGCTGTGGATAGATTGCTACTACATTCAATATTCCACTGGCCATATTCCCTGTCTTCCTAGTTTCCAGGGGTAAGCCACCAGCAAGCTGTTGATGCTCTCTGCGTGAGTCTCTGTTGTAGTTTACAACCTGGCAGCTGAGTAGCATCTGGCAGAGAAGAATGAAATTTGTAGCTATTTACATAAGAATTAGTCTACAGCAACCAGAGACGCCCCCCTCCTTTCAGGATGAATTCAACACCCAATTTTAGCCAGCCAGGATGAATTCATAGCCGCCCGTATCTTCACCTCATTCAACACAACCCAACTCTACTTCCGCTTCATGTCAAATCAATCAAAACTTTCTTGCCTGTTGTTCCTGGAAATCACACCACACCGATGGCGTTGTTGCTTGAGCTGATGCTGCTAGTGCTGACATGGAACGCAGAAGAGCTTCTGGACGGTTGATCCAGAAGCTTCAGAGTGAGTTGCGAAGGCTCGGGTGCAGAGAGTCCCAAGTTTAACTGCGACATTTCCTTCGTCTCGTTAACACCCACGTTCAGAGGCTCAGTTGAGAGCTTCGCTGTCGGCCTAAGTACCTTGGAATCCGCAGCGTTTGCAGGCCTGTTATATCCTCGTGGTAGCATAGACCACAGTGGAATGGGGTAAGGAATGGCCATGGTGCTACCATTGGGTCCAGAGACAGGGATCGTCACTGGTCTGGGTAGAACTGCTCTAGCTGCATCTCCACTGAAGGTAACAGCGGATGTCTCCGGTATTTGCTCGGTAGCTCCTAATGAGACAGGTCCCATGGACATAATAGGTACGGCCATGCTGGATGGGGGCAATAAATACGGTCTAAAGTGGGGGTTGCTTGCATCGAAGTAAATCCCCGGGTACATCGAGTTTGGTCCCAAGCTGAGCTGGTGCAGAGGAGCTGACACATCAGAAACAGCCTTGGTTGCTGGTTCTTCCAAAATTGGGGTTGGTCCCTGCAGAGGTCACAGGAAACATTGAGCATGATCGTCCTTTGTAATAAACTTCATTCTAAGAATAATATTTTAATGCATAGACCCTAAGATGACCCAAAGGAACTTGCCAGAAACAAACGATCTCTTAAGTTATGCCAACCATGCGTATTCCAGATAGCTGCAGAGAATCGTGAATTAGAAAAGGACGACGTACAGCTTCAGAGACAATGTCAAAGAGACTCGATCGCCTCTTTCGCTTGTTCATGTTACTTTGTCTGATAAAATACTTCTGCGCGTGACTGGCAACTTGAGTTGGTGTCCTTGTTTGGACGAAGTTTCTGGAGATGCCCCTCCAGTCTCCCTTTCCAAGCTTCTGAAGACCAAGCAAAAATAATCTGTGTTCCTCCTCCGTCCATGGAACACCTGGAATGAACAACAGCCAAAATCGTTAGTCTCTAAATCGACACAGCATCGATAGAGGCATTACTAACGAAATGTTCCCCAATGTGCCTCACTCATAGTTACAGCTGAAGTCACAAGACTCTTATGTGAATGAACAGAGAGAACCAAGAGCAAGAAAACGCCGTCCGAGGTATTCGATAGTGGCGAGGTTTGCATCATTATACCCGCATGGCGCTCTGATATTCCAGAACTGGGCAAGATATCGAGCTCTTGATGACAACGACACTCTCAAATCAAGAAGGTTTTCAACCACGAACTGTTGCCCTCTAAAACCATGGCGAATGCAAACCCCAAAGAATCTAATAAGTTTCTAATAACATCACAACGGGAAATTCAAACATTTGCCTATCCATATCGAACACCGATGTTCGATACCCCTCCCACACCTTCTGAACTGAAAACCACCCGGCGCTTACAGTCGACAATAATGACTACGTAAATACAATGGGTAGGACGCTTGAAAACCAATCTACGGCTGCCATTAAAAGAGTGAATTTATTAACAGTAAATTACATTCCTCGAACGACAAAAAAAAGTAATCTCGACTTCATTGTAATACCAAAACATCGGTTGACTTAATCACCCAAGATCCACAGTTTATAAGATAGAATCCTTTCATGATCAAATAAAACCCAGACGAAAGACCATAAATTTTCCATTGTCAGCTTAAAATGTACAGGGGTACAACAAAATATTGAATTAAATTCCAACATGAATTAGCCTTGAGTAATAAGAACACTGTTACGCAACTACATCTCAGCAGAAGCTTCTCACGGCTATTTGGGTTGCACATGTCCCCTAGATCGCCATTAGAAGAGAAGATGCATTGCAGGGACAGACACCAACATAAGAGAACAAGACTCCGGAATCATCAAGGTAAAACATCAACTTTCGATGGATTAAACACAATTAAAAAAAGCCGAGCACTAGAAGGAGATACTGACCTTTTTTCCTCTCCCTGGTGTTGTTGGATGTCTGCACGAGACCGTCGGAGACGTAGCCATCGCCAGCGGCTCCCGACTCGGAATGACTGGGTGGAGAAGGAGGATTGTTGGGGCTGGCGTAGTGGCTTAGGTTACCCATACTCACACTCTTCCTCATCACCCCATCTGTGAGCCTAACACCAAACAGCCTCACCCCTCGATCAGGGCATGTCCTTGAATTATGACCGTTATGACCACAGTGGGAGCACCCGCGAGCCATCTCAGTCTCTAGGGCGGCCAGCTTGTTTATTCTTAATAGAAATCGCTGGGCTTGCTATTTGCGGTTCAGAGCACTGAAAAGAATTTTGACACACAAGAACGGAGGAACGTTGAGAAAAATAGAAGGACAAAATTTGGGTGGAAGGACAAAATAAATTAAAAAAAGCCCAAGAAAATTCACCAAACCTTCGCCCAACAACTACACCCCCGAGAAAATAATCGCCTCGCAGGTAATAGCCGAGGAATAGAACTCCTAAAATCACAAACTAGAATCTCACAAACCTCTCTCAACCGATCCAGGGAGGCGAAGCCCACTCAATCTCTTCCCCAAACAAACTCCAGTTGCCCGGCCTCTACTTCAACTAAGACCACGTCAAACAAGGCGGGTTGACTAAAAACAAGGAAAACGGTTCACGATGTCCAAACCTGTTTGCTTCCTGTCTTACTTCGCGACAGCAGACACTACTATAAACTTCCCCCTTCACTAAAACCACCGATCTCGAACGCGATCGGCGATCCCCCACACAATTCCTAATCGCCTAAACCTCGATACTGCCAGTACAGAGCGGTTCACAACAACGAGACACGAACAGCCGCTTCCTATACCCCACAGTATCCCCAACAAGGACGATTTCTACCGCCGATCGCACACAACAAGCCGAAGCCAAATGACCCGAAACTCACACCTACCAAACCATCAACAACGCGTACCACCAAAAAAAAAAAAAAAAAAAAAAAATTTAAAACTTCTACAGTATATAAAAGCTTAAACACTAAAACACCAAAAACAACATCCCCGGAAGAGAAGAAAACAACACCCACTGAAGAGACACCACCAAACTCAAACTCACCAAGACGACGGGACCAAACACGAAGCCGCCACAACAACCAGTTGTCCCCTCCCAACAAAACCTAGCGTAGCGAGCTGTGAAAGGCGGCGATCGGCTGAAGAGACTTACAGGGGAGCGATCGCAGAAGAAACTGCAAACCAAAGGGGGAAAATCGGGGGAGCAGGGGCGAGGTCCTTTGTATTGTATTGGCGATGGCGTCCGAGGGCTGCTGCTGCTGCAGGTAAGCAAAGGCAAAGGAGCGCAAAAGGGAGCTGCGGAGGGATCTGCGGGAAAGCTGTCTGCGGGGGGGAGCTTGAAAGGAGCTCCACGCCTTCCCCTAGGGCGACGGACGGATGAATGAACTAATTGATGAATGATAAAAAAATCGTGGGTGGTGGGCGGAGTGGATGGATGTATACACGGATGGATGACAAAAATCGTGGGTGGTCAGTCATTCGTCCGAGACGAACGGTGACGGCTTCGTGGGGGCAGGCAGGGATGAAACCAGGGTGGCGTGGAGCGGTTTCATTCGTCGGCGACGAACGGTGAGGGCTCGTCGTTCTCATCCAGCGTGGTTCGCCCCCCACGTGGGAGGGGCTCCCGAGCGGCTATGTATAGCCAAGGGGTTTGCAACTGCTAAACTTGGCACTTTCAGTTGTTTTCTTTGTTTTCTCCTAACCGCCGTGATGCCGCAGACAAGGCTTTGGGGCCCTCCTGGCCTCTGGGATGGGCCCGAAACTGGTCTTGGCCCCGGTCTTGGCCCGGCCCCGGCCCGGCCCGGCCTGCCCGGGGGCTTGACCGCCTTCATGGGCAATTGCTCCCCACACGCGTGAATTGGTTGGCGCCCATGATTTCTCTCTTGATCCGCGACTATGCAGTTTCCAGTGCTTGATGACGCAGTGACCAATGTTTTTTTGCTGGTGAATTCAGGGTTGGGCGGCACTAATAAGTGTGTCCGTCTTGGGCAGCAGGTCTGGCAAGTTCAGTTGGGTGTGTTTTGGTTCCCTTGCATAAAAGTTAACACCCAAACACCGGGTTCAGTTCCTTCATTTGGGGGCAGCATGCGGCCCTGCCGAGCTGGGAATTTCGTTCAAAGGTGTCCGAGTTTACCCCATTTGCTAACCACCGACTTGAGGAATGCATACTACCCAAATTAATTCAATTAGTGTTCCGATTCTCTTACATTGCATTTTTCTAGCATTAGAAGTTTTTTACTAGAGTTTAATGACTTCACTGGGAAAAAAGTAGACTTCCATTAAAAGTGTCCCCTATAATGTCATTAAACCACTCCCATATTTAACATCGATTGGTCAACTGCTAATTTTTTTAGATTTTGGTTTTAGAATCAAACTATGTATGTGACAATTTCAATGGCCTAGGCCCCAGGAAGTTCCACTTTGAAAACTTGTGCAAATTACATATCTTATTCAAAAATTCTTTTTTTTTTAATTTGAAAATTCATGAATTTTTCTAGAAAGAGGAGACTCCAACTATACCTCAGAATTGCTTATTTTGACAGTTCCGGATGTTTCCATCATACCCATTTCAGGTTCATGGTGCACATTTCTGGACTTGCACAGTAAACAGTACTTCACTTTACCTTCTCAAAATTACCAGTGATCATACAGACTGGAGTGCACTCAACCCATGATTGAACAGCTCATTTAAATGAGATTAGTACAGTCTGCAATGGTGCTAGTTAAGCTCACTGCTGCCAGGTTAGGTCAAGCTTACCTTACCTTACCCCCAACTCCACTGACCGTCACCTAAAACTTCACTTCCTTCCCTGTAGCAATTGCTTCTTATCTCCTCCGTCATTCCCATTTATACTAGAATCTCATGGCCCAGGATAAAAATATAGTTATTATATATGGTAGCAGCCAGTACCTAGCCAGGTTGGATAAATATGAGATAGATATGCTTGCCTGGTTGTCCTGCAGGAAGGACCTTCGAGTAAGTTAAGTAAACTCCTCATCCTCAAACTTATCTGTTTGGCTCAACTTTGGGAGCCCCCACACACCTCCCATGTGAGCCATTTAGGGGGAAAATATCTGCTAACGTGGAGGTAGACGGATGCAGTCAATCATCAATCAACAAGGGTACCACCAGCCGATACCTGGTATGACCGGTACAGGGAAATTCAAGGATCAGAAGACTTGAGTGAGGAAAGGCCGAATCATTATTCTCGTGCTTAACCCTTCAAGGACGAAGGGGTGACCTTCGAAATATTCATCTTTTTGCATTACCATGTGAATCATTGGCTTCAAAAATTGCAAAAGAATTCATTGGAAGTCAAGCTATTGTAGAAGATCTTCCTTTTTTCACAACAAATTCCAAAGATGAATAGTTGCATTTCTGTCTTACACATTTTGATTTTCTTTCATCCATCGGCCACATAATGGTTGCGTCGACGTTTTAGGGTTAAGGGAGTCCTCGAAAAATACTCAAAAAATATGGAAATCCACATTGGACAAGGGAAATGAATGTGTTGGATGTTGGCATGATTTTAAGAATGTTTTTGCCATGGATTGATGCAAATTGTTAAATTTTGGGAGGAAAAAAATCAAGATTGGAAGATGTACTTTGTAGATCTTTACATGAGAGCTTGTATTTGTATTTGGGATTGAGTAAACTGTAATTCACTTAAGTATGTGAGACTAGATAGAGGTACATTCAAATACCAAGACATGGTAGATTAGAGAAGAGAAGGTTGCAATATTTTGAAAGGATTTCTAGTATCAAGGTTGTAGTCATTTTACATTTTATGACCTCTAAATCACTTCCATCTCCAAATCCACTCATTGTCCCACTTATTGATGGACACGTAGCTATACTACAATTGGCTTTGTCCCTATAGAATGGGCTTGCTTTTTGAGTAAAGTAGCCACAATACTTTAACTTCCTCAAGTAGCTTCAATGTCAATGCAAAGCTTCCTCCCTTTTAGTCCAAAGCCAACAAATGTCATTCTCCAAGGAATGATTGAGTGTAGGTTAAAGGTCAAGAATTGACAAATGATTTAGAAATATCTTCCACAGTCCACGTCTTCAAAAAATGATAGTGAATGTGAAATTGCCTTGGAAATTCTATAGAAATTCTATTGCGATTTTTGTTTGTTTGTAAATACAACATATTCTTAAAATTGCATAGCAACGTAAAAAAGTTTAAAAAAGTTTATACAACAATTGCATCAATGCTTTGTAAGCTCACCCAAAATCAAGCCAATTGGAATTTTTTTGTACCTTCATTTTCTTTGTATCCTAAAACACATGGTCTATACTAAGGAGACAATGTATTCAAATCTGTTCAAAGATTAAGACTCTAGGAAAAGATTAATTTTTCAAGTTATCATAAAGAATTTATAATGTGATTAGCAACAACTTTCTGGGGACCCATAGATTAGTTAACCTTGGAAGGACATAGCCCTTTGACTATATATTACCAGATAATAAGCCAAAAATGATTAGGTTTGAGGATGAATAGGTACATTCTTTGTTTTTACAATTTTTGAAGGTTATTCATCGGAGTCTCTTAGTCCTTGATGTCTAAGTCTAAATGGACAAGTGTGGGAATTGTTAATTAACCCCTACAGGACCAAGGCTTTTTTTCTGCCAAAAAACACTCAAAACTGCCATTTCTATAGCAAAAAGTAAAAAAAATTGAAAATTGTTTTTTTTCACATCTAACCGTAGGATCTGATACCTAACTAGTATGAGAGTGTGTGGAAAAAATTTCAGAATTTTTGATTGCACAGATTGCAAGATATCTGCGTTTAAAGTGAAAAAAACAAGTTTTTCAGCACATTGCGGGACTGGATTTTTTGACTTTGAACATTTTTAACTTAAAATTTTTGCACTACAGCGTTTTGAGCTTTAAATCTTTATAGTGGAGAATTGAGCTGAGAGTCTAGGAAAAAAAACAAAATTTAAAAAAAACTTAATTATCATTCTTAAAAAAATTGTTAAGTAGAAGTAGGTATGAGATAGAAGGAAAATCTAAAATATTCATATATTTTAAATGGAATTAAATTGCACTAATCCCAATGGTGAGATTGTTCTAGAAAGTAATATAAACCACGCAAAAAAAAAAAATTGAAAAATATGAAAAATTGCATTCAAAAATGAATCCTACAAGTTATTTTTTTCAAGAAGATGCTCTAACTGCCCGAAAAACAAGAATGTCCATAACTTTCTCATAACATATCCAAATGAAATGAATCAAAGCTTTCCAGATAGGCAAAAATATAATCTATGAGGAAAAAAATATTAAAAAAAAAATTCAAATTTTTGTCCATTTTTTTTTTGCTGCCCGAGCTGCCCCGCGTCCCCTGTTTTGAGCTTATTTGGTCATAACTTTTGTTCCCGGGCACCGATTGTGAAAAAAATTATATTCCCACAAAGCTCATCAGTTTTTCTATCTCCAAAAAAAGTTTTAAAAATCACGACAAAATTTCAGCCCGTAGGTACCTGCCCGAAAACGCATTTGTCCCCCGAAGGGACAACGGTCCTTTAGGGGTTAAGCCCACATGACATAGGTAGAATTATTCTACTTGAACTTCATATACATTGCCTTACCCCCTAAAAGTTTCTAAATTTTATATTTTGGACAATTAACAAAGAGTTTATAGATGTCTCATTCAAATAACTTCTCATTCATTATAAACAATGCTTGTACATCTAAGAAATAATTTTGAGTTATCACCAATTTGATTAAATCAAGATATTTAATGTATTTGTATGAACATGTAAGCAATTATATCTAAAAATTAAAGAAAGAATTTGGCCATGAAAGAGGTTTAGAAAGTGTGCCTCCTTTTGGGGCATCAAAGAATCACAAATAGGGTCATTAACCCCTAAAGGACCAACATGCATTTTTTGGCAACATAGAATTTTTGGGCAGGTACGTGTGACTGGAGATTTGCATATTTTGGGCTAAAATTTTTATAGAAGGTGGGGACGAGGAATATCTTTCGTATGCACTAAATTTCATGACATTTGGAAATATGAGTCAAAAGTTATGGCCTAATATGTTGTTTGTTTCTCAACTCGGGCAGTCTGGGCAGATCAGAAAAAATCACTTTTTTCAAAAATAAAAATTTGAAATTGGTTTATTAGATTTATATATACATGGAAAGCTTTGAATCATTCCATTTTGATCAATGAGTCAAACGCTATGAGGATTTTTAGTTCGCGGGCAGTTATGGATTGTCTACTTTAAAATAAACTTTGAAGTCGTTTATTTCACTCAATTTTTATTATTTTTCAAAAAAATAAAATTGTAGGATGTAGATTGTTTATTACAACATTGCAACCATTGGGATTGGCATTTTTCAATTCCATAATTACAAGATGGAAATTTCTGAAATTTTTTCCACATATTCTCAAACTAGAGTACTACAAGATCATACGGTTACATGTGTCAAAAAATGATATTTTTCAAAATTTTGGTATATGTACTAGAAATGGCAGTTTTGGAGCATTTTTGGTGAGAACATAGTCAAGGAACTTTAGGGGTTAAGCCAATGCCCATATTGGCCATTAGCACCAAGCTCCAAGACATTATAGCTTGATGCTCCAAGACTGCTTTTATACAAAGTGTTTGACTATGATATCTTTACATATATAAAATGGGTCTCTTGCATGCAAATGAAATTTCTAAAGAATCTTGTTGAAAAATGGAAGAGCAATTCTAAATCTAGATCTTCACAAATTAAAGTGTCAATTTATAATAGTTTCCAAAAATGTTGATGCCTCAAGGAGATTTTTTTGAAGGTAATTATATGGGTTATAGCATTCATTGACCTCATTGAGACTAAAGTTGTCATATTTTGTGTTATAATTGTAGTAGGACAATCCATTGTAGTTCCTTTAGTAATTGTATGCACTTAGATTGCTTCGATTTACATTTTTCTTTTGCAATAAATTACAAATCAAAGAATAAATTTGATGCATTTTTGGTCAACTTTATTTTTTAGTACAAAAGACAAATTTTGCAGTCAAGGCCTAATCATATAGCTTCCCATTATGTCTCTAAAGGAAGACTATCCTCATCCGTTTAGATTCTAATGTAATTATGTTAACTTTGCAATGTCAATCAAAAAGTTTCCCTTAAGATTTTAGAGTAATGAATGTCCCTTTTGCAATGAGTAGAAAATACACTTTGGTGTTCATTGAAGTCATAAATTTGTGACCTTGCAAATCATGTCTATCCCTTTCAATGCCATTTTCACATTAAAACGCCATCATGCCAATCCTTTATAATTTTCACTACATTAGGGGGGCAACATGGTCCAATTGAAGGCGATATTGGGTATGTATACCTGTTAGGCTAGCTTCACAATTAGGTGCTCGTTAGGCTATAGAAAAAAGCTTCTCTTCTTGATTTTTTTGGAAGGCTTTCCATCCATATTTAATCCTTACAACCAATGTTCGAGGAGTTTTTTTAGTTTTACGAGCTAATTTTTTCCACTTTCCACATTAAAATGTTTTTTCAAGTATAGAATCCAATTATTTTTTCTATTTTTATTCAAAATAGAAATTTTGTAGATTTTTTGCACGGGATTTTTGCTAATGTTTCCAAATTGCAATGGGTTTTTTTTCCAATTCCACCAACTAACTTTGAACTAAGGTAGAAGTACCTATTTCCAATAGCCCCCTATGTTGGTTATATAGAGTGACATATTGTTGACAACACTTAGATGCACTGTTCATTGAAAAAGATTATCTATTTGTACCTTCTTGTCCACTCATCTCTCTTCCTTTCTTGCTTAGGGAGAAGTGCCAAAGCTAACCATAATAGATGAGTCTATGAAACTGAAATGGATCCGAATGAAAAATCTACATTTGTATTGAATAAAATATTCACTATAGACGAAACTAAATTCAAATTTTTTTTGCATTCTTCCTCATCCTTATGTTTGCAGACATTGAGCCCAATTTCTCAACGAATTTCCCACATCCTCCAGACCGAAATGCTTAAGTTATTGGAAATAGATCCTTCTACCTTAGCCGCCGGTTCTTCCGGAGCCTAGCATACGACCCTCAGGTACGCAGGTGTGTTGGGGTTAATTGCAAGGCGGCTGAAAAGGCGGGCGAAGTGAGCATAGACTGAAGGGCTATCCGACAGCCACAGAGGCACAGAGGGAGCACTTTGAGTTCCGTCGTCCTGTAGCGGGGCGGATGAAGCAACGGAGGAGCGCAGCCCGGGCAGGGGGCAGGGGGGAAGGAAATGGCGAGCCAGGTTTGCGTGAGGGGAACCAGGGGAACGTGGGCCAGCATGATGTCCGGGGGCGACCATTGGGTACATGACCATGGATTGGATCCATGAATCCATCCATCCACCATCCATCCCCATGGCTGGGGCAGGCAACACGCTAATGGGCGCACCTCCTTCAGTTCGCTGTAAGTTCGGAGGGGGACATGTGCGCCCCTACGCTCTCCACCCTTGCTTTCCCCCTCCTTACTCTAAAATAATGTATTTTATTATTCCGAAGAACAGCGTTGCCGTGAGGGGCCTGCAGTTCCACTTTGGAAATTGCTCCCATCCAACAATTCATGACTTCTGTCCTAAGCAATGGGCCGTGGAATATTTAGTGGGTGCAAATCAAACTCAGCTGAAACTCGTTGGGAGCCGCTAAATTCATCCTAGAACACTACAGTAGCCCCAATAAAATAAAAGTAAAAACATTTTTTGAATTTTTGAATTCATAAAAAATTCAAATTTCAATTTTTTTTTTGCCATGAGTGAGAATGGGGTTTTTGGAGATCTTAACGTAACAAAACAAATAACCTCATTTAATGTATAGATGTTTGTTCCAATCATATTAACCCTAGAAAGATGCCATAAACACTTAGTGTCTAGTGGATGACTTCATTTGAGACTGTAGGATGGAAAAAATGTTTTTTTATTCAATATTTTTCAGGGAGTTGCTTGAGTAATATTTTTTTAGTGAATAGTATTGCAAATTTCCTTGTTATGGTATCAATGCTTTTCTAAAAAAGAAGATGCTTAACCCCTAAATGCCCAAGGCACCCAATTTGGGTGTTGACAATAATTTGAAGTTAAATAAAACCTAACCAATTTGCTATTTATAGAACTTTATGTTTTGAAAAATTCTATTTGAAGTCTAGTTTTAAAATCAAAAATCTGATTTTGAAAATGAATGATTATGATTTTTCTATTCAAGATTTTGTGCAAGGGTACCCATTGCAATCTTGACTTTCCCTAGTGTTGAGGGCTCTTGGAAATGAGCCTCAAATATGCTAGATCTTAGAGGAAAAATCACATTAGAAATCCATTTAAAAAAATTGTAGAGTAGATTTTGAGAAGCCATAAATCGATTGGGGTTATGCATGTTAGATCCTTTAACCTCGTATTCTTTTGGTGACCAATTTTTAGAGTTGGCATGTGAAAAGAGGATCAAAAGACTTCAAGTTATTTTCTCAGTTTTAACACCCTCATATTCAAACATTATAATCTTTCAATCTACAAGTGATATTGTTGTGTTTTCTTTTCCTATGTGATCTCAAACATATCCAGTTTGAATTTGTAAAGTTACAATTTTTTTAAAGTAGTACAAGTTATCAAAATATTGGCTTTTTGTTCAATTTTGAACAAATTCCTAAAAGTTCAAAAAAGGCCTTGGGCATTTAGGGGTTAATGCATGGATCCCCCTTGAAGTGTATTTTGGTCATTTCTTGCCATTTCTTCTTGATGTGAATTTTAGCTATAAAATTGATATTTTTTGAATTTGAGTCCAACTAATGAAATGAAGTTTATGAAGTGCAATTTTTACTTGAATCTAAATTTTTGATAAATTCATAAATTTCAATATGAACTTTGGGCCTACAATTATGGTTTCTTGATTTTCAATTTTTAGAGTGACACTATAATTTTGGTCTACATCATGATGTTATAAACTATAATATATATGATCTAAATTATTTGTTTTTTTTCCTCAAAATATAGATAAAAATTCCAAAAAAATTCACAAAACTCACAAAATTTTATGATTTGTAGCAGATGTGATTTCATTTCCAAAAAATATATTAAATTTTTTTCATTCCTATCTAAGCTAAAATAGCCCATTGCAGTCAAAATTAGGAGTTTGCCCTCATGCCATTGCTAAAATTCTTAAATTTTTTTCTCACACATAGACAAGTGTGAGAATCAACAAGAGCAATTGAAATTATATTTTTTTTCAACAGAGTTTGAAGTTGTTATGAATTTTTGAAGTGTTCAACCCATAATGGCCCAAAAGAGTCTCTTGACTATTCCAGAACCAACAAAAATTGTATCGATAATGCTCATCTTACACCTAAAGTAGTCACAATAATTTCTAACATGGAAGGCTTAAAAAAAATCATTTCCTACAATGAAATTACACTAAAAAGTTAGAAGTTCTTAATGAGGTCACTAATCACTCTATTATTGTCAAGTAAGACTTTGAGTGTGGCTCAAATCTCATTTACTAGAAAACCCCATAATAGAGGCATTCCCTAGGTGTCCCCTATAGGGGGCTTCTGACTACAATGAGTTGTTCTACTTTAGGGGAGGCAATCCGTTCCTGATCACCCCCCCATTGTGGCAGCGCAAGGTGGTCTATTTCCGTGTATCTCCAGAGGAATAAATGACTGCTTCTGACGGTCACTAATTGGTCAACAATTAACCATCACACGAATGAAGCATTGTCCATTTTGTTTCCACCACTTGGTCAGAATTGGGGAAACCATTTCACTAGAATGGAAAGAACCTGGTTTATTGCTAAAAAATTCACAGTAATTCCATTTTGCAATACAAAAATCTGGAAAATTATGGAAAGCTTCCTCTGTCTATTTTGTTTATTTTTACACCTGATAAATTGACCCACTGAAGAACCGTGCCCTCCAGATATGTGGAATGCTTATTTTGATTGGAAATGGGTTGCCTCCCCTAGTTGCAAAATACTCTGTAGCAAACAGAGTTGAGGCTTGACCAATCAGTGGTCATTGGACCGTTCTTCCAACGTTTTTTATTTATTTATTTATTTATTTTATTTTAAATATTTAAATGAAGGTCCTTCCAGGGTTAAGTTAAGTTACGGCATTCTCCTCCCTACGATGTCAACGATACATGAAACCCTCTAAATTCCGTAGAGACGCAGCTTGAGTGATCCAAACGGATGGATGTACAGTAAATCAAGCATCTGGTTGTAGTTTCTCTGTCAGAGGAGCGAGACTGATGTGCAGGTCAAACTAATAATTTACCCAAACTAATCAACCCCTAAGTTATGCTTAATTTACCTCAACTGCCTGCTGCTGTGACCGTCAATTCCGCCAGGTGGCCAGGGTCCACTCCCCCAATGCCTAATTCAAGTCGCCTCCAATCTGGAGACCCCTATCCTCCAGCTTCCCCAATTGTGAGTCCAACTGTGCAGGACTGCCCCATTTCTCCCAAAACACGACGTCCGTCTTCCAAGTCTTCCAACAGTGTCGAGATGAGCACAAGAAGACAAACCCCACTCCCAAGGGAGGCAGGTGCAGTCGACAGTGCGAATCGAAAGAGCATCTTCTTGGCTAAATTAGCAGGACCGACGCTAAACTGCCAAACTGGCTGGAGGACATGGAGCCAATGAATACTGTGGAGTGGACTGGCTGAGGACTGCGTCGCCCAATTTGGGCAAGCCCCTCCGGGCTCCGTCTGCCCTGGGGATGAATGTGCACGGAGGGAGAGCGGAGGATTCGGGGGCATCGGGGCCCATGGATGAGGTCTGGGGATCCAAGGGTGGGGAGAGATTCCAGGGAGTCGAGGCTAATTGCGGGGTCCGCCGTGCACAGTACTGTAGTGAGGCTGGCTGGGGATGGACCACGCACCGCTGGTGCAGATCCGGGGGCTATTGGTAGGATTTGGGGTCGGAAGAGGATTCGGTGGGAGAAATGCCGGACCTCCGGAGATCCGGCGTTGGCCCCATCCATGACGGTACCTTCCGGAGTCCGGACTTCCTCACCCTCGTCGTGGGCCAGACGGATCCTGCTATCCATGATCCATCGAAGATAACTTGGAAGCTATGGCAGTTAGTTGGGGGAGAATCGCCGGGTAATTTAAGGTAGAGGTATCTATAACAGATAATTTGAGCATTTCAGCGTGGAGGATATGGGGAATTCCTTGAGAAATTGAGCCCAAATGTGTGCGGAAATGAGGATGAGGAAGAATGAAAAAATGAACAACAATTATTTCCTAGAACAAATATTTTATTCAATAAAAATGTGGATTTTTCATTTGGACCCATCCATATCTCACAGGTTCACCTAAAATGGCTAGCTTAGGAATGTTTTTTCTAATCAAGTGTGAATCAATCAAGTGTGAGCAAATCAAAACTTTTTCAACCAACAATAGAACCAATTATTATCAATTATAGAACACCCTACATTATCATTGCAACAAAATTGTTTGTTATAGGTATCTCAACCTTAGTTCATTCTTAGCTAGTGGAATTGGAAAAAAAAAAACTAGTTGCAATTGGAAAACATCCAAAAATATGTAGTGAAAAAATCTACAAAATTTCCATTTTGGAATAAAATATGTAGAAAAACAATTTAACCCCTAAAGGACCAGCTTGCTATTTTTAGCAACATAGAAATTTTGGGCAGATATGTGTGACTGGAGATTTTTGTATATAGGCTGAATTTTTAATAGAAGAAGGGGACAAGGGATATCTTTTATATGCACTAAATTTCATGACATTTGGAAATAGGAGTAAAAAATTATGGCCTAACATGTTATTTTATTTTGTAATTGGGTAGTCCAAGCAGGTAAAAAAATCACTTTTTTGAAAAACAAAAATTCGAAATTGGTTTTCTAGATTTATATATACCAGGAAAGCTTTGAATCAATTCATTTTGATCAATGAGTCAGAAATTATGAGGAATTTTAGTTTGCGGTCAGTTGTAGATTCTCCACTCTAAAATAAACTTTGAATTTGTTTATTTCACTCAATTTTCAATATTTTTTGAAAAAAAATAAAATCACAAGATGTAGATTGTTTATTACAACAATACAACCATTGGAATTGACATTTTTCAATTCCATAATTAAACTCTTAATGTACCCACAATGCCTTTGTCACATTGTAGGGCACTAGTCATAGTAGCCACAACATACTAAATCTTCTACAATGTTTGCCTCTTGATTCACAATTTTTTATTTTTTTCTTAACACTTACCTCTTGATTCACAAATGTGACTACGGCTTCCATGTTGGCATTGTCATCACCATATTGGCCTTCTACTTGTTAGAACATGGAATCCAATGACGAGAAGGGGGCCGTAAAGGTCTGCTGTATAAACCAAAATTTAGCCAAGGTAGAGGACAAATCTACAGGCCCTGAGCCTCTACATATGCAACTACAGTGCTGTTGGGGGTTGAATTTCGCTCGGCCATTCCGGCCATCTAAAAAATCTGTTTGCAGAGTTGTTTTAGCGGTGGATAGGAGATGCTCTCATGGGCACAACCAGGAATGCTGTTGCGAATAAACTGGTATGAAATTGCTCCTCAACCTGCGCTTTTAGGGTCGGTCTCAGCAACCTTAACAGCAGAGCCAGTTGGGGATGGAAAGCCATGTGGCATCTGTCTCACTGGGTCAGATTCAGATTGCCATTGTTGGAAACTTGGAATTCAACTGACTTTCAGAAGTCCCTGAAAACTGCACGGGAATACTGAATGGATGCGTGTCAACTGCAACCCCGACTGAAATTTGCACTTGCAACCACGTGTTTTTCTCGGAGAAAAAACCTTTTTCCACGCCCGCCGGGGACCATGTTCCATGAGCCCATGTGGGAGCCTGGCAGGTTTGGAGCTAGAGACAAACGAGATTGCACAATAGGACAAAAGCTTCCGCCATTGGTCGTAGCCTGTGCTCACACAAATAGTTTGTCCCTAACTTACAAGCAAGGGTGGACTTCTGCCAAAACTACCAACTTACCCACAAGGCGGGTGATAAAAAAAAAAACAGATTCAGTTGCTTGAAGAGAGAAAAATACTGTCTCCGGAAGTACCTTAACCCTTAAAAGTCTCTGTTGTTTTTTGAATTTTTGCATATTTTTGCTTATATCTTTGTACAGTAATATCATTTACCGGAATTTCATGAATTTGGTCATTTAAGAAGGTTGTCTTTTCTAGATTCGAGTAGTATATTGGATGAATGAAAAGTTAGTTGGACTAAATAGTTCCTTGAAGTCCTCTGTTCATTGTCTAGAATATGGACGTCAAAGCGCTTTAGGGTTAATCCTTAAACGATGGTACGGTCGTTCTTCGGCCGATGAATGACAAAGAATCTCTCCATACTGGATAGGAGTGCAACTATTCATCCTTGGAATTTTGTTTGAAATGAGAGGTCTAGTATAGTAGTTTGACCTCCAATGAGTGCTTTTGGATTTTGTTTAACCCTGTAAGGACGCGGGGGGTGACCCTGGAAATCATGCATTGTATAACCGTGAGAGTCATTGGAATAAAAATATCCAAAAGTACTCATTGGAAGTCAAGCTACTGTAGATGTTCTCTACTTTCCACAAAAAACTCCAAGGATGAATAGTTGTAGTTCTGTCCTACATTGGAGAATCCCTTGTCATTCATCGGACACTTATGGTCCGTGGCGTCCTTACTAGGTTAAACCAATCATTCACATAGTATGAAAATGAATGATTTCCAATCATTAGTTTGTCTTTTAAAGGTTAAAAGTTTGTTCATTCATGGTCACACATCAGAGTTCAAAAAGTCGAGATGAAGATGTTATGTTTGACGTTACTGTTAACATAAAAAATAAGTGGATGTCACCTAAAATTACGTCAAAACACACACATAGGTTTTCTATAGTGTTAATTTGGTGTTAGGTTGATGGATTGCTTGGAAGAGGGTTTGAAAATGGTACAATGCGTATGTAGAGTATGTTGGGGCATAATTTTGCACGGCAATTGCCCTGTGTTGTTGTGGTATATTAGTGGGAAAGTAGCCGTGCTAGTATTGGATGGTGGAACGGGCGGCCTTCAAAAAATGCTAGTATTCATGAAGGTACGGCATGTGGAATTGGTTTAAGAGACAATGAGTTTTCTTAATTTTTGTATTGCCTTATTGTATCTTTGAATAAATAAGCTTTGATGTGGGTATTTTGTGCACCTTAGTAGTACATGTATCTATGTGTCTGTTTGATATTAAAAAATTAATACCTTGTGTAAAGTAGGTGTACCTTAGCTTTTTAATCTTCCCTTAATTTCTATTAATAACAACATCACCTTTTTTTCAATTGTAAGTGCACATTATTCATTCACTATAGAATCATTTGTTCATTGCATGCATTAAAATTCTCTACAAAATCCCTAATACTTTCATTACTACAAAAAGAACTACTCTATAGTATTTAGGAGTAGAGGGAATATATCATACATTGATATGTATCCTATTTTGTTGTTTGTATCCAAAATATAGAAAGTAATGGTGTCTATTATAATTCTATTGTGTGGTAATAGGAAAGGTGTCATTTTAGCCCCTAAAAGACAATTGTCCCCTCGGGGAATAGATTGGATTTTGGGCAGGTTCCTATGACTTCAATTTTTGGTGAATTTTTTGAAACTTTCTCATAAGATAGAAAAACTTATTAGCTTCATGAGAATATATTTTTTATTTCAATTAGTGCCCGGGAGCAAAAGTTATACCATCTTAATGCATTAATTTTGTCAATTTTCTGGACAGATTTGGATGTTTGAACGGACGAAATTGGGGCCAAATGTAGGGTGACAGAATTGGACTATGGACGGAATTGAGCTAGTCTACCTTAACCCCTAAAGGACCATTGTCCCTTCGGGGGACAAATGTGTTTTTGGGCAGGTACCTACGGGCTGAAATTTTGTCGTAATTTTTTGAAACTTTTTTTACAGATAGAAAAATTGATAAGCTTTGTGGGAATATAATTTTTTTTCACAATTGGTGACCGGGAACAAAAGTTATGACCAAATAAGCTCAAACGAGGGGACGAGGGGCAACTCGGGCAGCAAAAAAAAAATGGACAAAAATTTGAATTTTTAAATTTTTTTTTCTCATAGATTATATTTTTGTCTATCTAGAAAGCTTTGATTCATTTTATTTGGATTTGTTATGAGAAAGTTATGGACATTCTTGTTTTTCGGGCAGTTAGAGCATCTTCTTGAAAAAAATAACTTGTAGGATTCATTTCTGAATGCAATTTTTTCAATATTTCAATTGTTTTTTACATGGTCTGATTTACTTGCTAGAACAATCTCACCATTGGGACTAGTGCATTTTAATTCCATCTAAAATATATGAATATTTTAGATTTTCCTTCTATCTTGTATCTACTTCTACTTAACAATTTTTTTAGGAATGAAAATTAAGCTATTTTGAATATTTGTTTTTTCCCTAGACTCTCAAATCAATTCTCCACTGTACAGATTTAAAGCTCAAAACTCTGTAGTGCAAAAAATTTAAGTTAAAAATGTTCAAAGTAAAAAAATCTAGTCCCACAGTGTGCTGAAAAACTTGTTTTTTTCACTTTAAACGCAGATATCTTGCAAACTGTGCGGTCAAAAATTCTGAAATTTTTTCAACACACTCTCATACTAGTTAGGTGTAAGATCCTACGGTTAGATGTGAGAAAAAAACAATTTTCAATTTTTTTTACTCTTTGCTATAGATATGGCAGTTTTGAGTGTTTTTTGGCAAAAAAAAGGCCTTGGTCCTTGAGGGGTTAACAATTACATCCTAAAGTGCACTCTATGTAAAAAGAGTGAGTGAGCAAGCTTGGGAAGGTGAATGGGCTTATAAGTTATTGCTCTCAATGGACTAAGTGTCCGGGCTGGGGGGGGAGATTGTAGTTCCAGATTGCATATAAAAAAATAATTTGGCTAAAAAATTGGCAACAAATTATGAGGTTTTTGGCTAGAATATTTCAAAATATAAAGCAATCTTGGATGGAATCACCAGATCGTGGATGAAAATAGAATTGTGGACATGTGGTATGTGCTAATTTGATACTTTCTATCCAATATACCATAGTGTGACATAGGTTTTGTTTTTCTTATTAATTCATTAATGTCAAAATCGAATTTCTATAAAAATTAAGAGATAGACAACAAAATTTGTAGAAAATAAATAAGAGCTTTGTCGAAACTTCACTAATTACCAGAGTTGGAAGGGTTTTGAATTTGTGGAAGAGAGAATTTACAAGACCTTGACTATTTAGTTAGCATAGTTTGTTGTGGATTGGAGACATTCTATATATATATATTCATTATATTGAACCGTTAACAAATAAATGAACCACCACCGATACCTTGAACTGTTTCAAAGTCCACTTCTTTCATGTATGCATGAATCTCTTAAATTTGAAAGTACATGATATTTCAATCACACTGAAGAAATGACGAATTGTAAAACAATTACTAGACAACCAAACCAAAATCATCATTAATTCATATCAGTGTAAACAGATCACTTTGGCTGAAAAAAATAATTATTTCGTCATTGCAAAGACAAAACCCATGTCACATTACGGTATAGATGAATGTTGCAATTTGGAGCACCACTGTAACATTTTATATCACCACTTTGGCACTTCATTAAAAATGATGGAAAAAAACCCCACCTTATTGTCTACCTATTGGTGAACACTTGTAACCCATTGCTAGCTTTCCCGGGTGTAAAACCGGGGACAAGCAAGGGGGTTGGTTCGTTCACCCCAGCTGTTTGAACCGACTGTTTCTGCGGTCCCGTTGAATTCCATCTATCAATGCGGCTGGGGTCGTCGTGGCCTGCCTGCACCACATTCCATGGATTGGGTCCATGATGATCCCCAAGAAGGTTCCCTGCTGAACAGATGAAAGTTCGGGTGGGTGGATGTATTGTTTTTTTTTTAATGCAATGGCTAGTTCCAATTTGTTCAAAATAAAAAAATAAAAAGTTCGGGTGGGAAGTTTAGTACTGTATTTGGATGGGTTGCCATAGGCCCTCAGGCACTTGCATTCCGTCCCTCCCAGCCATTTGAAGGCACCACTTGGCATGCGGGCGGTCGAAGACGGACTCCGTTACCAAATGGGCTGCGGGACTGATCCAGGTGGAAACCATGCCATTGGCTCTTCACACAAATGGAGGCCTGGTTGGGGAGTTCCGAGGCACCCATGCAGAAAAAGGGAAACAGGCCAACATCATGCCAGGTGGACACATTTCAGTTGCATGCCCCCACCTGAACTGAACTGAACTGGAGCTGGGTGGGTGAATTTGCAATTGATTGGCTATAAGGTAGATCCCCCATTTCCGATCACTTAAGCAAATCGGACCATGTACAACATCGGGAAAATCAAGAAATAAATTTTCCCGTGTGCAGAAATACATTTGATAAGGATTCCGTACTTTTGGAGACCTTCATTCTTCCAAACGAAATTACTATAAATTTTAAACAGAAAGATTCTGTTTGCCCTCAAACTGTGATATAGGGTATTCCATTTCCGACCGACGTATGCTTCAAACCCTATGGCCAATCACCAAGCTTCAGGAGTCATCAAGAGTCATCATTTTTTGGTGTCCAGTTGATTGGAAATAGAGCACAGTGTGTTTTGGAAACAAACCACCCTATTCTACAGAAATGGGATACTGATTGGAAATGGGGGATCTACCTTAGCCTATTTTGTCTGAGTGTAAGTTTTGACTACAATTTCCATCACTACCATCCTATTCACATTGGTGGCATTTAACCGGTCGAGCTTTTAGTTGTGCGACGAGCCTCTTGTGGAGGTAAAGCCAAGGGTCAATGTAAAAAAAAAAAAAAACCATTTTGTGCCGTCTCTAGGGTATGTTCTAGGCCTCTCCTAGCTAATTTGGGGCTTTTGATTGCAAATATGAACTCAGAATTTACAAATTCTGTCATGCCTCGCAGATAAAAAAATTCTTGTATTTTTCCTAAGGATAAAAACAGGAGGTGGGGCAAAAGAGCCTCCGCAACAGGTCGTTGCACAACTATAAGTTCAACCCATTTAACCCCTCAAAGACCAAGGCCTTTTTGGTTTCAAAAACATAATTGCTTTAGAAGTGTTATAAATCTAAATGTCACTAAATAATAGAGATCTCAACCGCAGAGTCTTGTAGTGTACGTGTTGTAGATGCCGTGAAGCAAATTTAGAGTCATTCGGCCACATAGATTATAATGTTTTAGTGTTGAAAATAGATGCTGAAATTTTCCTAGCAATACATTTGGAGGTGAAATTTGGTTTCTAAACCTACTCAAATGAAAAAACTTTGAACCACAAAGTGATTCAAAACCAACATACAAACACAATGGTGAAAAAAATTTATCATTCAATTGATTCACTATGTCTACAAAATGGCTTTGAAATGTCAAAAAGTAGCAAAAAAAATTACAAAAAACACATCTAAGGCTGAACCTCCTTCTACTAAAATGCTTCTTAGCCATTCATAATTTCTTGGATTGATATGAAATTTTAGCCACACAAACTTGACTAGTATGCGCAACCTTTTTTTTTAAATTTATTGAAATTGGACACTATGTGAAGAGGAAACAAGCCGCTAAAGTTCACTGTAATCCATAAATGTCAGGGTTTTGAACTTCGAATTGCTTCCAAACATTCAAAACAACTTGGATTGACATTAAATTATTTACACAATAATTAGACTTCAAGGGGAACATAACTCAACAAATGTTATTGAAAACAAACAATGGATGAAGGAGATACAAGCCCCCAAACTTGCAGCCAATAAATGCAGTTTGGTGAACTCAAATTGAACCTATGAATTTCAATTGGCTTCCAAAAAATCAAGACATCTTGGATTGATCTAAAAAATTTACGACACAAACTAGAAAAGACAGTGAAAATTTTCCAATAAGTTTTATTGAATTTGGACCTTGGATGCAAGAGTTACAACATTTTGAATTGGATTATGAGGACACTTTTGGTCCCCTTGGGTGGTGAGGGGTTAACCCCTAAATGCCCAAACACCGATTTTTGGCAACATAGCAAATTTGGGCCGCTCACTACAAATGGAGTTTTAACTTCCTTTCTTTGAAATTTTTACACAAATACATTTAGGAGTTAATAGGGGGCTACAATAGGGAACCTTCATTTTCCAAACTTTATTGAAGATCTATAAATTATGTGGAAGAAGGTAAGTGGATAAATAAGAAGGTAAGTGGATAAATAAGAAGGTAAGTGGATAAGTAAGAAGGCTTCATTGAAATTGATGAAGAATCTTGGATTTCAACGGTGCTAGTATGTGAGCCTAAGAATGTGAGCTTGTGAGTATTGAGCCTACAATATAGGTACCTATAATATAGATACCCCACACTATAGAAGGTGTATGTATCATAAACACCTATAATATTGGTATTTGTAATATATATATCCTATAATCATCGACAGTTTCTATAGTATATACACCTATAATATAGGTATGTACGTAGTATTTCAGGCTCATGGACTCACACTCCTATACTCACATAATAGCACCCCTCTTATTTTATGTGCATTTGGTTAAAAATACTAGTTTTTACATCAACTTGGCCTATAAACGACGTGGCGGACGTTTGGCGTCTGATTAAATAACAAAGAATCCTTACATGCTGACAAAAAAAAAACTATTCATCCTCAAAATTTTGCTGTAGAAAAGGAAGGTCTTCTATAGTAGTTTGACTTTGAATGAGTGCCTTTACTTTTTTTTTAAAGCAATGATTCTTACGGTATCCAAAGGAATGATTTCCACGGTCACCAATCTATCCTTTAAGGGTTAAAAAATACATAACATGTACACATTGAAAATTAAATAAGCCATATATGATCACCGTCAATTAGAAAACAAACATGAAGTCAAATATTGGTTTCTTGAAATTGGTCTATAAATTTAAAGAATACAAACATATTCTACCTCAAAAAATAATTAATTCTTTAGTTCTTAAAATAGCCTTTCAAAAAAAAACTTAAATAAAAAAGTAAATTAAGAATTTCAATAATTCATCATAATCAAATCTTGTGAAATAAAAAGTTTGAAGGAATAAATCTTGTGAAAATCACTAATGTGCGGTAATCCACAATCTTGTTAGAAGAAGTTTTCAATCTTCAAACTTTTTGTTTCAAATTTTTTAAGATAAATATTGTTTAGCATAGAAGTAAATCCAATAGTATGAATATGATCAATGGATTATATTTTATAATTTTTATTTTGAAAATCATCATTAACTGTTTTTTCTAAATTACACTTTATAACACTTCACATTTCAGGAAGTTTGAACTACCACCTCATCTTTTAAACACATCATTTATAAAATCTAAAATTACTAACAAGTTTTCAAAGATGCACTTCTATATGACCTAATTTGTATTTCAATAGATATTGTACAATCCATAAATCTACAAAAATCTTATCTTTAGGTTTTTGATAGAAAACAAGCAACTATACTACAAGAGGCTTTATTCTAATAACAATGACTCATTTTTTTAACAAAGTAACTACTCAAACTTCCGCAAGATAAATTTTCTTATTCTCTAATGATCCAAGGGGGATGTGCTTTTAAAATTGGGCCAAAACTACCAAGAACTCAAGCAATTTGTTTGCTCATTTTTTCTTGAGATTGGATAAATTGTAATTGTAGGAATGTACAGTTCACATCAGGGCTTCTGTTTTTGACGAAATTTCACCAGATTCCAACTCCCTCTGACAGATTTTCACCACTGTGTTTGGCTCCCTCCAATTATTCACCAGCAAACGAAGGGCATACAAGGGCTCCATTGTTCATCTACAGTGCGAAAAAAAAACCTGGTTCACATTGAGAGTGAGCACTTAAAAAAAATTCAAATTATTTGACCACACAGTTTGGTAGAGGTTTAAATAAGGCAATGCACTTTGATGGAGCATATCTTAGTGAGAATATTTTGAAATGACGACCTTTTTGTGCTCAATGAAAGACAAGAGAGTTGAAAATGTTCATTTAAATTTTCGCAACATTCTAATCATTTTGCAATTTTTGGTGGAGTTTGCGGTACATGGCGGTCATTGAAATTAGAATAGTGCTTGTAAGAAAAACAAGAATGGGCACACTTGTCTTCTCCTCGAGCTCCTTAGATTTGCCCTTTCTGAGGTGGGCAACAATTGCATTAGTTGGATGTTTTTCAGTTTAGGGTGATTGCTCATGTAGAGCATGACCAATAGGACCAACAGAAATGTGCAAGAAGTGTACATTGAAAGCATAGAATGATCACAACATGTACATTGAAGGCCACAATTATTACTTTCATTGATTTTGTAACCAGCCTATGGTTAAAAATAGAATGACCTATATAACAAGAATAGGTTTCACAGGATCTTCACGAAAAAATTCATGATAATTTTGTTTATAAAGGAAAAAATGTAAAAAGAATAAATTCAAATCCTTTTGAAATCTATTTCTTTGCATAGGGAAAATTTTCCCCTCACCAAACTTAGCTGGTAGCTATGCTCGAATCTTTAAGGGGTTGGAAATGGGTTGTAAGCTTCTAATGCAACGCCGCTCCTTCCCAACCACCAATAGAAACATGGTAAGGTAGGACCACCCATACATGATCAAATAAGCAATTTCATAACAGATGAGGAGCAATGTAAGGCAAAAAGATACGTGAGAAAAATTTCTCATGTAAAGAGATAAGAAATATAAGGATTGTGAATTTTTTGTAATTATTATTGTCAAAATTGAAATTACTATGAATTTTGGGAGGCAAAAAGTGCTCCAAACGTGTAGCCAATATCTAAAGTCTTCCAATTCCAATCATAGTCGAACTACTTTTCCACTCACTAAGGTAGGAGGTCCATAAAGCAACCATCTAAGCATTGGACCTGAATTTTGGGTGGGTAAAACATCTTGAAATATTTTTCAGTAAATTTTCCTTGAAAGACAAGAGGAAATGGCATTTGGCCCAAGTTGTTTCATATTTTTTTGGAGCTTTGTGGAATTAGTTATTAAATTTTGAAGTTGAAAAGCCATAAGGCTCTAAAAGCGACCACCTCTTAGAATGTACATTGTTTGTACATTTTGGTAAATTGAAGAAAGCAAAATGTACCTATGTCCGTTCGGTTCAAAATGCCCTGTCGAAGTTCAAGCCTCCTACCTTACTTCCTACTATGTTGCTCAATACTTTCTGCACACTTTGGGACAGGTGTCATGACCTTAATCATCCCAATCTTGAAAAGGAGAAAAACACACATTCCAAAAAGAAAAAAACACATTCCAAACTTGGACACCCTGTGTGGTCTGAAATAGAGCATCATAGAGGTTGGCCATGGCTCCTTGATCTGGATTGGGTGGTTCTACCTTGTGCGTAGACTAGAGAAATGACTAATAAGAAAACCCACATGACAAATTTGACTCCCCATGGGTCTACTCGCAGACATTTCCCTCGTTTCCTCAGACCGTGACGTCTCTCATAGTGATCCAATCCAATCCCAAGCCCACAAGCTGGATCCGTGGCAGATTGCGGTGCATTCACCCAGATCGTTCCTCGAAGGTTCATCTTCTCGGCAGTTCTGGTCCTGCGAAGGAAAAGTGCACCTGGGGGTGCGTTGTCGTCGTCATCGCCCCGGGGTCACCGAGGCACCGCTGGAGCCTCCAAGTGAATGAGGAGCACCAGCTTGGACTCTTGCATTGTCAGCCACTCTTTTGGACTGCAGGCGAGACCAAGATGACTTGAATGTCAGCACACAAGATACTTCAGATCGTACCGTACAGCAGGACATTAGATACATTGGAACACATACAACAAGGTAGGGGGCTGTAAAAGCGACCCTTTAAGAGCTGATTTGCATTTTGGGGGAAGCTAAACTGCTTAAAACAATTTTCAGTAAATTTTCATGGTAAGAAAAATGGAATTGGCATCTAACCCAAGTTGTTTCATATTTTTTGGACATTCATGGAATTAGTTATGAATTTTTGAAGTTGAAAACATAGTGGTTTCTAAAAGCAACCCCCTCCTGAAATGTACACTTCTGGTACATGTTATGAGGCAGAATCTACCAGATCGCATTTAGAGACAGATCGCATTTAGAAACAGGTCGCTTTTACAGCCCCCTACCTTAGAGCCCAAATCCACTGCCCTTCATAAGATGGGTAAACCCAAAATCGCACCCTGTCTAAAACTGCCGCCATCTCTTTGTGTACATCTCCAAAATCAATATGTATGTAGGTTATAGAAGCAAATTTAGAACCTCAGTCAATGATTTTTTTTTTACCCTTCCTAGGTTTTGCATACGATATTCAAATGTCATGTTCATTGGTGCATTGGAACCTCCTTTTCACTTGCCTACAAAAAAATATGAAAATTGGACCAGTCTAATATTAGTAAGTTAACTAGGCACAGTAGCACACAGTGGTAGTTTTGGAGGGACTATATGTGAAGGTCTAATTCAGCACCCAGGTGCCGATATTGAGTTTCCACATCAGATTCACAAGGGTCCACGTCACTCTACACCGTTCACAAGATGACATGTGGCACTTTTTTTCTACACAAAAGACTTAATTTCTGCCCAATCTGACCTTGGCGTAGGGTACCCACCTGATTCCTGTACTTGGTTCCCATAGCGACAGATTGGGCTGCGATTGCAGTAACAGATTCTCAGCAATGAATTCCGAGGGAGCAGTCCGAAGTGGCCATCACTGAGTAGACAATCACATGGCCCTTGGTCCTTTTGGGGGTGACGGGACTTGCTGATTGGCTGTTTGACATGGTGGGACGTGGTCGGAGGTCAAAAAGGGAGGACTCAGGAGACATGACACTGTACAATTCCAGTTGCTGTGCGAACTAACTAAGCTTAATATGGTAATAAGAAGAAGCCGTGACGACGAACCTTCTTCTGAGCCTCACTCCTGCACCGTACAACACATAGCATTCCAGAAATGGGTGGCAAAAACAACTGAAGGGAAATATATTTGTGTCCTACAGTACGTCCACATCCAAATGGCTGGGGTGCTCAGGACGAGCTGCTGCTCTCAAGACTGACTTAGTTTCTAGGCGTAGACCTCAAATTCTGATAGGATTTGGTCCAAATTTTCTAGTATTTGGTTGCAATCTCCGATTCTTGCCACTAGGGTTGGTTACTCTATCAAGTGAAACAAAGCTAGCCCTACAAAACTAGCCCTCCTCTTTGTTTGTTCTTTTAGTTTTGAGATTCTTTTTTGATGCTCTTCTTTTTGTCCTTTGCTTGTCCTCTCTTCATTTGTCCAGCCTTTGGCTTGACGGTTACTTGGTTCTCTTTTAATACAGTGGTTTCCATTTGTTATAAAAAAAACAAAAAAAACAAATGGATGGGGTGAGTGAACGGACCCCATGACTTGTCCTCTCAAAGTCCCTGACTTTTTTCGGTTGAGTCTAAAGTAGTTCAACAAGCCTCTTGCAGAGGCCCCTATTTTGTCCCTAGGAAAAATGCAGGGACTTTTATTTGTGAGGCATGATAAAATTTGCAAACTTTGAGTTCATATTTGCAATAAGAGGTCCTCAATTAGCTAGAAGAAGTTTAGAACATACCCTAGAGACAACACAAGATAGGGGGGCCTTTTTTTACATTCATCCTTGGCTTTACCTCCGCAAGAGGCTCGTCGAACTACTTTAGACTTGACCCTTTTTTCCCCAAGGATGCATGTTAAAAAAAAAGAACCCTTTTTTGGATTTAATTAAGGTATGTTTGCACTTGATGTTACAGGTGATGTTTACAATGCGAATTTGGTCCACTAGTAGGTCTAAATTTATTCCTAAGACCCCAATACTACTCTTCAACACCAAGGGCAAATATACTTTTAATCTATTTTCTACACCACTCCCAGCTAATTTGGGGTCTTTGGTTGCAAATATAATTTCAACACTTCCAAATTTTATGATGCATGGGAAATAAAAAGGTCCCGTGTTTTTGCCGAGGGACAAAAACAGGGCCGAGCAATAGGGTTGGTTCACCTCGTCCCATCTAAATGTAGAGAGTGTACAAATTATCCCTTTAGAAAACATTTCATGTTCAGACTTAGTCAAACTTCATTACATTTCTACATTAAAACACACATTCCAAAATTTTAATATTTTTCACGTATATGTCTAAAATTTAACCTCCTTTTTCATAATTAAAAACATCAAATAGAATTTTATATGATTTTTCAAAGAAATTTCTTTGTAAAAATAATAAAATTACAAATATGCTTTAAATAGTATAAAATGAAAAAATGAAAATGAAAATAATAGTGACAAACATCATGATATAATTGATGTACTCCTTGGGTTCACACCAAGAGAACTTCAATGGAAAAAGTTTAAAAGTGGTATATTTTGAGCTTTCTAGATGCTATCTTTAAAGTGTTACGAAAATTATACTTTTAAAAATTTTGAAAAAAATTCAAATGGAGTATAAAGTACATTATTAGAGCTACATTTTCTTAGTTAGACTATGATATGATCTATGGATCACATTTTACAACTTATTTAAATGTCGCTGTTAATTTTATTTTCTTAATAGTTGTATTTTTATAGTACATCTTCACAATTTTGAAAATCTATACAAGCTTTGGTTTTTAAGGGATTAAAACCAATACTTTCTCTAAAATCACCATTTTGTATTAGAATTATTTAGTTTTCAAATTTCACATTTCAAAACAATGTTAGAAATATTTTATTATCTTAGGTTTAAATGATCTAACTCCATACATTAATAAAACCATATGAAATAGTCAAAATCTAGTTGTATAGTATTTGTCACTCATACACAAATTTGATGATTTTAGAGGCGTGGCTGACATAACATTGTATAACCACGCAATGGACCTCTCCATATTGGGAAGGTATTATGCTTTGCAAGATACCTAGGAAGCGAGACTTTTCAGTTAATTCAACAATCGGGGTTGTGTTGGGAGCCGTACAAGATAATTTTATTCACTATAGAGGGGGTTCTTTTCAAGGATGCAAAAGTGACCTTCCCTCATTGGTAAACAATGTCATGGAAGAATAAGGTAGTCTACTCTTAAAGTGACCTTTTAAGAGCAAATTGCATTTACCAAAAGTAAGCTAAACTCCTTGAAACAATTTTCAGAAAATTTTGTAGGAAGAAAAATGAAATTGGGATCAAATCCAAGTTGTTTCATATTTTTTTGGACCTTCTTGAATTTAGTTACGAATTTTTGAAGTTGCAATGTAGTGGTCACTGAAACCGACCTCCTCCTGAAATCAGTACAGTATTGGTACACATTGAAAAAAGCAAAATGCACCGTTGGGTTAGAGGTTGCTTTCAGAGCACCCTACCTTACAAGTTTCCTTCACAAAGGTGAACAATTGTGAAAGAATCAATATTCCAATGCTCATATCTTCAAAAGCTCAAATGGAAGGGTGAACAATGGCCTCCTGTGACCAGTTGAAAACAATACAGGAGCAACCAATGGCATGCAAAATTCTCATGATTCAAATAATGAATCATATACTTGTCAAAAGGGATGATCCAAATTTGAAGCTTTTAAGGCAACCGAGTGACAGTTGGATGATTCAGAACCCTTGTACCGTTGCTTTCCACCCTTGACATTTACCAATGAAAATGGATGATTGCAAAGTTACACTCCACCAATCCCAACATGGAAATATGGACGATGATGAATGCTACTCCGTACAATTAGACCTTTTATGAAGGAGCTTTTTGAGATTTGATCCATTTAAAAGTACGAGAGTTCGCTTTCTCTGCAGATGGTTTTGATCACATGGAAGTGGGCTTGAACCTTGATGAGGGATTGAAAAGGGATGGTTCAGCTCGAGGTCTTGTTTGGATTAGTTAGTCGCCATCATGCCACTCATCAGTGGGAGCCAAGTGTCATGGAAGACAACCCTCCGAATGGATTGCAGGCTTTTTGCACTTTTGACACTTTTAGATCATGAAATTCCTTGTATCATGAACGACAACTGGCGTTGGAGTGGATTGGAAGCTTTTGCACTTTGTTGGAGGCTTGAGTGGGTGCAAATTCAGTCCTTGTGTTTTTTGTCCAAAACTATCTGTGGAAGTACAGTACAGTAATGGCCCACGGGGGTTCATTGGAGTGTCAAATATGAGTCAGAAACTCAAATTTGAATTCATTTCATTTAATGTTTGAAGTCCATCTGTAATTTAGCTTGCACAACAACCACCCCCGGCTCTCTTCCATCATTCTGTTTGATGGTCATATGTGAAATACAAAAACAACTCAGCTTTGTATGCAAGGAAAGTTCTCAGGAGACTTCTTAAGATTGGCACATTGGAATCATGTAGTGAACTCGGTGGAGGGGACCAGACCGTCTCATGATGCAAACTACATTGTTCAAGACCTAATTATATAATGTCCACTTTATTTTGTAACAAGTCGAAGCAACATTCTGAATTAAAAATAATTTGCAAATAGGGGTGAGAACCAATTAAAAACAACACATCACATATTGACACCTAATGATAAGATTGCAATTAAGATATGAAGTGTCCAATCCGATTCAAAAAAGTAGATTGAAATGCTTTCTATTTGCCTCATAATAAGTGCACCACCTCCTCATGCATTTTCATATTACTTGTATCATGTGAAAGGTGATTTTTTTCAAGATGAGGTATATTTTAGAACTGTTGTTTGCATCAATCAACATAACATTATTAAGCAACATTGGCGGAGGTCCCCTTCTACACCCCCAAATCCAAGGACTACCCCAACGTTCTCATTGGAAGAGTGCAACCATTGTAGAGTGAAAAGTTGCAACCTATCAAGCATTGCAAATTAGCTTGAAGTCCAAGCAGAAGGTATATTGGTGGAGGGATATACCTTCCACCTAGAGGCGGCCAGAGAGGGGGTTAAGCAATGTTATGAAGGTGCAAGATTTCTTGTTATTTCGAGCTTGTTGCATCAAACAGTGCGGTCTAAAGTAACCATAGGAATCAAAAATGAAATTGGGTATGCATTCATGTGATGCAGGTGCACAGAAATGGAGGTTTAGCTGGTTAACAGTCTCAGCAGGTGATGAAATTGAAAGGTTTGCACAGAATAGGGGCAATCATTTGACTCCACTTAGCAACTCCAAACTCATGGGCCTTCTGCTACACATACCTGTGATATGATGGTCAAATTTCTGCGGTAAAGGTCATTCCACGACAACCCCTGAATAAAAAAATATCGAACTCCAGCGAGGGAACTTCGTCCTCCAACTGTTCTTCATTGCGTCCCTGCTGAATGTGCAGCAAGCGAAGATAGGTGATCTTTGAAGAGAATTGAAGGAATCGAGCATGAGAGTGGCCTAGTCGGGCCCAATTGGGGCACTGAGGATTGTGAACCTGTACAATACTTTACCTACCAGCTAACTTTTAAAACCTGTCCAGTACAATACGCGCTACTCAGTGAGAAGGGTGTGCCATAGTTCGTGAGGGGGCGTGGAAAGAAGAATGGCTGAAGCATTTTCTCTTGTTTTCCACAGCCCGCGCCTCACAGCACTTGCCAACTGTCCAACATACCACTCAGCATGACCATGTATGACCTGGTGATCAACATTATAACACTCTTCACTTTTCCTTCCTTTCTCTTCCTTCATACTTTCGAACTTGTCGCTACTTTGCGGGTTAAACACACTTACTCTCTTACAGCCATTAAGATGGCGTAATACAGGCCCCACGTCCTTGCCCAAAAATATTCCAGGAAGGACCTCCCTTCCCCAGTCTTTGCTACACGTTTTTGGTCTCACTGTCTCCGCTGTACAGTGTTTACACTTGACAGAGGATGGGGAGCAGCGTTGCAATATGAACCAGTCCTCTGGCTTGTGAGATCCGCCTGTACCGTGTGAAACGTGTCTCAAAGCGGCACTATTCTGGACTCCCAAGAAAAGCTGGCGCTCCCAGTCAAGAATCTCTCCCTCCTGATATAATAATCAATTTTTTCTCATCAATTCGGATAAGAATGATCCCAATCCGTCTCTCAAGAGGAACACGTCGGTCAGCATGCGAGATCCATGATGTTCAATGGTCCAACTCAACATGCTGATTTCAATCAAACATCGTGTCCTGTCCTGTTTCAAAGGTTTCTCACAAAGGCAAATGCCACTAATACACTTGGGTAAAACGTCGCCAGCTCTCTCTAAAGAAACAAGCTCTACACAAAATTCACTATCTCGAAGCTTGTCACTGAAGATTCATTATGCCGTCAATGAGCAACAGATGCACTGAGAACAATAACAACCCAATCATTCCAATAGAGAAATCACTCTAGATCTCATCAATTGTCAGATCAAAACTGTTCAAGTCAAAGCACAAATCATTCCAAAGCCATCGTGCTGAAAATCAACACGAAACAATGTAATTTCGTCACAGAATTCACCTCTGACTGCTTGTTGAGTATGATCCCTCGAGAACCTCTGCACCTTTCGTGCTCATATAGCAGCACCTGAAACCCAGTTTTTTACTTTTTCTTAATTGGAAATCACAATGTGGGTATTATCATTGCCATGTTTCCTGTGTACATATATAAATTGCGATTTTTATGCAAGCTATGTTCATAAAAGAGCTGACACGATAAACGACTGTAATATCAATGCTTTTAGTATAGAATGTGGAGGACGCACCACAGAGCCAAAGTAGTAAGGAGATAGCATGGTTGGAGTCGCCACCAAGAGCGTGCCAGGGTGCAAAGGACTTGAAGAATCCCACCACCTGCTCCCCAGTTTGAAAGTGCTGCAGGGGTCGCTACGCGGGTTAGTTTTTTACCTCGGCAAACTAACCCTTCCCATCGCAGCACTGCTCTCTCCACCTCTCCTGTTGCATCCAATCAAAAGACTCCTGTCACCCCGTCGCTATGCTACATACGTCTACACATAGAGAAGTCTAAGAGTGCTTCCTTCGGTTGCTTAAATGGCTAACCTAAGGGTCGGTGAGTTCACTTTGAGGATAGGAAGCAGATGCTCAGCGGTTGGATCTACAACATAATAGCGGGTATACTGTACATAGCACAACAGCTCTCCGTCAAATGCCACACTTAGAAATCAGAATTGTCATAGAAATGAAAATCCCGCAATGACCAACCACTGTAAAGAATTATCATCTGCGGTCCTGAAGTCTATAACAACGAAATGTGAAGAACAAATTCCTAGCGGTTCGATATAAATTGATTCTAAGTTCACATGAACCCAGCTATGTACAATCGAGAGTGAAATGAAGGCAGGCTTACTTGCATGTTCTGGAGTTACAACCATCCTCCAAAACCTTCATCTGAAGGCTGCATGGCAATACCTCGATAGCCAGTGAGAGACCATTCTCAAAGTCATCGATAAGGGTTTGTAAGTTGTGGCCAGCCAGTGCCACGTAGCATGCAAGCTAGAAGAAAAAGGAAGTCAGCGCCCAAAAACACATTGGTAGAGCAGTTGGACATGAAAAGGGTCTGAACTAGGACCAGCTTGACAGTATCCTTTCTTAAAAAAAAGCCTCGGCGTGTATAACTATGACCCAAACCACGACGATATCAATAACAAACACAAGTTCAATACGCTGGTATCCGGAGATTTCTTACTCGCAGATAAAGATCCACATGAGATCCTCCTTCTCTTCATCAAATGACCATACTAGAACTCACAGATAAGAATTCGTAGAAGATACTGTTATAGATAAATAAAAATGACGCCTAATAACTTGGACTCCATTACTCACTATAACACGATGAGAACCTTTCAAGAATCCGCATCTTACCAAGATGATGATAATGCCTGTGACTTCACAAGCATAACTGGTGCAAATTTTCCGCATCCGAAAACTCACTGTAGGTCGTGGTGGGGCTACAGAAAATTTGTGTGTGCACACGGAACATCTGCGAAGGACATGCATAACATAAGCCAATTTTTATGATGTAAGCGCAGATGTAAAAGTTTGGTTCCATGACAGTTCAGCATGCATTGACAAGAAGTCATATCTTACATAAGCGCTGGACTTAGTAATCCTGGGCCAGTCCTTTTTGATGCCATCACGGATTGTTGCCACCTCTGCAGGCATTTGTAATGCACGTACGCTTGAGTTCCTGCATCACTAGAAACAATTGTTTGATGATGTCCAGATATGAGAATACCTAAGTCTGTGTCAGGAGAAGAAATCAGAGAATAACCTTATACAACTTTGTGTATATATTGAAGACACTGATCCGCATTGCAATTAGTTTATTTCTACAAAATAGACCGCAGGAGACCCAATGAGCAAGGTGCAAACTTGACGCAGGACGCTGGTAACAAACCCTACTACAAGAGTGCTACATGGATCGTACTGGATTTTCTGCCCTGTACTCCTTCGTACAATGGTTATTGGAATTGAAAAAAACATGCTTACTCGTGACGTACCCCGTGCAGACAAATCATAGGATATGAAACTCTGCGAATAAAATGAATAGATTACACTACAAGCCCAAGGGATGATAAAACTCATATTATAGGTGTCAGAAAGAAAGAAATAATAAAACATGAGAAGAGGAAGCAAAAACACTGCTGAAACAAACATCTGCCTAAACATAGCATAGATCTAAAAATACGAATTAACAAATGTGGCATGCTTTGGAGTTGCGGATTGATGAATAAGTACCGCTGCAAGCACAAGGCGAAATTAAACGATCCTCATCTGCCACATCAGTAAATCTTGACACGCTGCCAGGGTTACTGTTAGCGATTGGAGACGACTCGAGACAAATGCGACATGTCTCCTCTCGTTGCCCCGATGGTGGTGCTTCGGTCATGTTCTTGAAGTTGAGAGTACTCGGAGTCAGTTCCTCTCGTCAACAATGCGATTGCCTCAGAAAATCCTTGAAAAGAATTTTGGTGACAAAGGCTCCTCCAAGACAAAGGGACCGCGTCATTAAAGATAACTGCTCCTCGCTTCGCCTCAAGCTGTCGCTCTGCGTGATATGCAAGCATATGAGAGACTTGTTTAAAAAGTCAGCTTCATAACTCAATCAAACACGTAAATGTGGAAGGAAGATATTGAAATTTGGCAATCACGCATGTATAGGGAATTTAAATGTGTTTACGGTCCAAATAAAGACCTGATTGAGCTTCTTCAGGACTGTTTAAAAATCTGCAAGCAATGCACAAGTTGCAATGCCTAAACGTGAGTGACATAACCGACCACAGTCCCTTAATTCCTTTCTCGGCATCAAGGAATCTTTTTCGTGTAATTGCGCAGTAACTCTTAGCATATGCATTCCAGGAGAAGAATTAACTACGGCAGCGAGACATTCTCTTAACAGAACAAAGACAGTTTTAGCAGTGGTGAATTAAAAAAAGCAAGAAATCCTGAAGATAGATCGAGAACACAACGACACAATCCACATGAGAATTGCGATACATCGGACGCAAGAGCTCCGGGTACATTGATGGCGTACCGTAACAGATCAAGTAATTTCTTGGCATTTAAAATAAACAAATCGCATAATCGTACAATAACCCTCAGACGTAGCGTGTGATAGAGTTTCTGGAGACGAACAACCATGGCGGGACATTCAAAGCAAAGACGGCTCTCGCAGTGATCAATTTCAAAGTAAGAAATCGTGAAGGAGAGATGGAGAACTCACTTACAGATTTCACAAGAGAAGCGTCAGACATCGGACGCAAGAACTGCGTGGACATTGATGGCCGCAATTCGAATTCTCCGCATGTACAGGAAGCAAACAAGATGTATCAATCACCATAAGGTCCGCAAATAAGGACTCGCAGCTGGCACAGAGGCGTGGAGAGAAAGAACGAGTAAGGTTTCGGCAGCAGAGCGACTGACCACGGTAGTGAAGAAAGTGGTGAAGGGACGGCATGAGCTCTTGATTGATGACGAAGGGAGTGAGGAGAGCGATGGACGCAGCGCTTGACGACGGAGAGGCGCTCGGGGAGACGAAGGTGTCCCCTTCTCCATGGCTCTTCGATGTTCTCCATGGTCATTGTTATGGAAAAATTGTGTGAATAATTGTTATGGAGTAATTAATATGATTTGAATATGATTCCTATCATTAACCCTGAAATGGCGGAGCTTATGACCATGTGACCGTGTGTTCAAACATCAAAGTCCTCTATGTTGGAGGCTTCATTTTGTCATTGTAAATGAATGGAATTTTTATTTTTACATTTTATAGATGAGCTTATATGTCTTCTACATGCATTAAAATTTTTAGTGAAATAGTTGAAATTATTTTTTAATAGGCCCAAAGTTCAAATGGCTATAAAACACACAATTTTAGAAATTTTGCAAAATTTCAAATTGATGTAGAAAGTAGGCTTAATAGGCTTAATTTCAATAAATGGGCTCAAATTCATGAAAGATCTGGGGAAAGATCATTTTAAAAGTCTAAAAATTTGATCAAGAGCAAAGGAGGTGGACATTGCCTTATACACTAGAAAGGCATCTTTTGTGATCTATGGATTTAGCATCTTGTTCTCTAAATTTTTTTATAGTTCCTTAGTGAGGGGCTTTCCACCACTATGTAATGTACACATACACAAAGAACTCTTAGAAAAAAATTGCCTCCCAAAAGAGGCCGCTTCGTAATGCAAAAATTTGGGTGGAAAGAGCCTTCTCAACTCACTAATTAGGCCAAGATTCAAATGATGAATTCAAAAATTTGTCATCATTACCTAATTCATCTCTACGATCTCATAAATCTCATGATGCTTCCATTATAGAAGATGGAACTCATGCCTTCTATAAATCTCTATATGCCAAGTGGTGGTTCTAATGACAATGTGGTCACTCTCATACTCATTCATTTAATATTAAACTAGTAAGAAAACTCAAAGCCTCTTTGTGGGTTCAATTTCCTTCTAATGGATGAAAATCATCTATATTTAAGTTACTAGATAAAAGCATGCTACACCATTCATCAGCCACTTTCTCATTGCATTGACGTTTTAGGGTCAACCCCTGAAGGACCATAAAGCCACTAGGTGGCTTCTACAACACGATTTTTTGCAACCCCAATCCTTTAGGGGGTAAGCCATTTAAATTTTTGTTGGATCTTGTTGAGAATCTTAAGGATTTCATATTTCCTAAACAAACATTTATTACAAACCATGTAAGTGAATTTTAAATTTCAAAGTATTGGAAATAAGTATATCCCAAATTGGGTGACTATAGGTTCTTACAAATACAACCCTTATCTTTTAGAATGGTGTCATTGTCAATATAATGTCAAAGTTTGGTGTTCCATGACCATATGCGCACCAAGCTAGTACTTGTATGGTCTTAGAACACCAAAAGCAAAATAGAAGCTACCAAGAAAGTTTTTTGAAGAAATCCTTTTGCTATAAGATTTAATCTTAAGATTATACCTGTGGATCTTAATGCAATCTAGCGAAATATTGTGCAAGAGAATCAACTTGAAGATCCATTGATATATTGCAAAATTGTATAACGACAAAGGATTTCCAACGTGCTTGTAAACAAGTAACATGTTTCGGCTTAAGCTGAGAACAATGATGATTGAGGACCAAAAGTGTCAAATGGATGACTTCACTGTTAACTACAGAAACAAAAAAATTGGCTGAAATCAATGGTCAAATGATCAAAGCATTTTGGTGACTACCTTGGTAATAGGGGGCCGTGTCCAAACACCTTGGTAATAGGGTTAAGATGATCAAACACTCCAGGCACTTAAGGCACTTTCAGGGTGAAGATTAAATGCACCAGTTGCTTCGTGTTTGAAAGAAGGTTGTAATTTCAAATACTACTACTAATTGTCAACCGACCCGCTCCTATCAGGATTTCCACATCCAATACTTGAGAAAACTTTACAGTCCCAATGCTTTCATCCCTTGACTATGATGAAGAGCAAAACAAATTTAAACCCTCTCTTTTGAAACCATCAGCTCACACAGCTTATGGTGAAAATATATCATACATGAATCTGAGAATTCTCACAACACAACAAGATGCGGACTATTCCCCAGGTAACCCTCACAAAACTATTTGATACTGGATTTGGTAAATAAAACAGCAGCTCTTTGACTTGGAGCATTGAGGTTACTAACGAGGATGAGCTTGTAAGCTGCGAGGTTTAGAAATGGCTTTGGTGCGTGGGTTTCTATGAAGATTATGGAGTATTAATTAAGTATGAATACGCGGCAAATGGAACAGTGGAGCTACCTCCTCTCGAAGCTCAATTTGCTTTGATTCACCTGCACAAGTTCAGATTCGATCTCAAAATCTGCAGCAATGGAGTCCAAGGATGCGCTGCGACGGTGGCCTTTGAATCTGGCAATGATGCCAAACGTGAAGACTGCGAAGAAGACCACCGCAATCACATGGCAGTTGAATGCGAAGTTCATGAGGGCCACTGCCCGGACGTTAGCAGCCTGGTTGGTGTCACAGCGGGTGGTGCTCAAAAATGTAAAGTCCCCCGGCCCACCCATGGCAGGAGAATACTCGCATCCCATCGGGATGTAGTTGTCAGAGTAGAGCGAGAGCGCCATTTGGAACTGCCAAGTTCCTTGTAAGATGAGAGAGAGGCACAACACCAAATTGACAAGGAAAGCCCTCGGTCGAATCACCAGCAAACCTGCAAGATCCACAGTTGACACAAAGCTTCAGCTAGGGCTTCATGCAGCACCCTTGCTGTGAAAAACTGGGCAACAAATACCCTTGATGTCGATGCCATATTCTCGGGCATACTAAGATTCTACATGTGCGTATCTCATGAAATTAGTTACACTCAAACCCTCTCTAGCGACACTGCCTGGGGGCAGAAAAGGGTTTCTAAATGCATACTGACATGTGTTCACAACTTGACATGAGGAATGACGAAACAAATTCTCAGGGAGGACAGAAAATGTGCAACTAAAGAGTGTGTCATTAGAGAGGGTTGAGTGCATAGCAATTGCAAACACAATATATGCATGAAGGAAATTTACACATTTGTCAAATTGCGATATCACAAGTATCGTACTTGGGGATTGAATCCATACCTGAGGAAACTGCGGATGCAGCTGCCGTATACGCCAGCAAGTTGCTACACTGCCGCTCAAAATCCGACCTCTGGCTTGCACTATGAGTAATGGACAGCCACTGCAATCCAAATGCCAGACTAGCGAAAAGGAAGGAACCCTCCGTTGGAAATGGGAGAAATGCGGTTGCATCGCTTACAAGCACTGTCAACGCAAACAACCAGAACATGAAGAGAATGGTGACATGCTCGAATCCCATGATGCTGCTGGTCGGCATGCCACCATCGCGTTGCGGTTGAAAGTGTGCCGCGATTCCGAGGTCGTAGAATATGGCCAACGGGAGGATGAACAGCAAACCGTAGAGCTCCAGGTGCTTGTATTTCGAGGGGAGCAAACCCACCGGATACCACGCGCGCGCAGTGTACTCTCGCGGGGATTTCACGTAGGTTGCAAAGAAGCACACCAGATGCCACACTCCGAGAGACAAAAAAATAATCCCTTGCAAGATGTGGCCACCCTGGCTCACCATTTTCGAATTCGCTCCTACCCTGATTTGATTCTATCCCTGGCTAGTCAGCGAAAACAATCCTGCTTCGCAATCTGGAGATGTTAATCTTCTTACGAGTATCAAATCTCTTGTTGGTAGCAATTTCATACCACAAACACCCTAGCAACTGCAATCCGTGAAGAACTTCAGCAAACTGCTTGCAACGACTACGGGAAAGTTAGGGTTACCTGAACTCAGCTGCAAATGTCTGGGTCCACGCCTTGCCAAACGAATCTTTCTCGGTCAAATTAAACAGAAAGCCCCGTACAGTCATGCCTTTCGATCAAATCGTAGCTGCGTTTCAACCATAACCCTAAAATTCTACTCTCAACTCTCAACAAGCACAAGAAGAGCTGGCGAATTCTAGGCAGGAGAGATCTGCACATGGGGCTGCGATTGAGTGGAAACCCTAAAAACAATCTGCCTCAGTGGATACATGGGTGCTTGAATCGTGGGCCGAAATGGAAGTTCGGATTCAAAGTCCAAGATTCGGCTGCAATGATTGCAAGTCCCGTTGACCTAAACTATCATAAGGGCCGGCTTCTATGTGGATGGGACTATGGGAGTCCGATTTTTCTGGAACTTCCATTCCGTCACTGATTCAAGGCGAAATCCAAACTTCCTTGGGTTGTAGAAGGTGAATAAAAAATATTAAATGTGGGACTTGAGATTTAACTTCAAAGTGTGAAATCCAAAGTCCCAACTTATCTCATGCATAATATTATATATTGTAGAACTTAAGTGCCCCAAAAATGAATCAAAAAGTCAAAAATTTGTTTTTTTTTACATTAGATAGATAGGCAAAACTTAAGCCCATGAAGATGGCTTTGTATGGTGTTTTTCACCTCATTTTATATTCAAAACAAGTGTTGGGATTGAGAGCCTAAGTTGAGTCTCTATTCTTGTTAAATCCAATTCAAGCTCCATGTCCAACTTCCTTGATGCTACAACTTCCAAAACGTTGATACAAAGAGTTGTGAATAGATCCAGAATAGAACAAGGCTTTTGTTGTAGAAATATTTTGTATGTAATTTCTTAAGATCCTAAAATCTCCTAAATAACCCTAAATCTATTTACAAATTCCTTTTGCTCAAATTCTATCTAAAATTCTCACGATAAACTAAAAAATGCCATAGGTAGCTTTAATCTGGCATAAAAGATGGATAGTCACTCCATATGACTTAAAACTTCACCATAATATAGAGTAACTATTCAAATATTTACTTTTCAATTTTCAACCAAATCTAAGATATTGTCCAACATTGCTAGATATTTTCCTATTATTGATTTTTTAACCTTTTTACAACAACCTAGAAACTACCATATCCAACTTTGATTTAGGATAAACTGAGATGGACAATCACTCCAAATGACTTGAAACTTCACCACAATGTAGATCAATTACCTAACCCCTAAAGGACAAGTATGCGTTTTTTGGCTGTATAGAAATTTTGGGTAGGTTCGTGTGACGGGAGATTTCCATATTTTAAGCTGAAATTTTAATAGAAGGTGGGCGCGAGGAATATCTTTCATATGCACTAAATTTCATGACATTTGGAAATAGGAATCAAAAATTATGGCCAAATATGTTACTTTTTTCGTAACTAGGCAGTCCAGGCAGACCAGAAAAAATCACTTTTTTCAAAATTAAAAATTTGAAATTGGTTTTCTAGAGTTATATATATGTGGAAAGCTTTGAATCATTCCATTTCGACCAATGAGTAAAAAATTATGAGGTTTTTTAGTTTGCGAGCAGTTATGGATTCTCTACTCTAAAATAAACTTTGAAGTTGTTTATTTAACTCAGTTTTTAATGTTTATTTGAAAAAAAATAAATCATAGGATGTAGGTTGTTTATTACAACATTACAACCATTGGGATTGACATTTTCCAATTCTATAATTAAATTCTTAACAATTTAGTATTTTGGATTGTTCTCTACTTCTTTCTACTTACTATTTTTTTTGTATATGTTGTACAATTCCAATTGATTTGAAATTTTTTAAGCATGTAGCCAACTTGTTTAGGAAAAAGAATTCAAAGAAGCACCACCATTTTGGACATTTTTTCATACACATGTGACCTTGTGAAGTGCAGCTGCCCTATTTTTTGCAGGGACAAAAAATGGATTTTTGCCAATTCAAATGCTAATGTCTTCCAATCTGCATGGTGGAAAATTCTGAATTTTTTTTCCACATCTTCTAAAACTAGTTTACTGTAAGATCCTATGGTTACATGTGTCAAAATTTTTTTTTTCACAAATTTGGTACTTGTACTAAAAATGGCAGTTTTTCAGTGTTTTTGGTGAAAACATAGTCATGGAACTTTAGGGGTTAAATACTCACACATCAATTTTCATCTTTATATATGATTGTCCAACTTGGGTGGATATTTTTCCACTACTAACTTACAAACTACTACCCCTTCCTTACGACTTCTCTTTTGGTTGCTATTTTGTCCATAATTAATTGAGATTTAGTTGAAATCTCATGAAATTTTTATAGAATTGTAATGAAGAAGTAAACCACATACTCACTAAATTTCATAACCATATAATGAAAAAACTTTGAGATATGCTCCTTTGAACTTTGTTGCTTTAGATTCAATAGATATTATACATCTTCTATTTCAACACTTCATAACCATCAATATGTAAAAAGATATTGCTTCCAATTTTTTTTTGCAAGTAGTGTATTTTGGTAAGAAAAAAGCCTCAAAATTTCAACTCAAATGGAAATACCAATAGTACACAATAGCTAAAATATCCAACGTCAAGAAATACATTCTTTACAAATAACAGAAGTCGCCCACAATAGTTTGTACAAAATGCCATCCTCACCTTCACTATTCATCAAACTTTGTCCACATCCTCCTAAGGTCCAAGAAAGAGACAAGAGACTAGCCCTTTGCTTCTAAGTAGCTTCAATTAATTCCTAACCCTAAGCAACTAGCCGACATCTAATCCTAACCAATTCTCACTAATCCTACCTACCAATTCATTCATCCTACTAACCACTAATTTACATCCAAGTAACCAACTAGAACATGAATAACACTAATATCATCTAAACAATACCTATTACAGCATTTGAACTCAAACAAAGATAAATCTCTATTTTAAATTGTAAACGGAGACATTACAAAACGGATTGCCATAAAAGCATTTTCCCATGCATGGACTTTGGACGTCATTTGAAGCCCCACGTTTCAAATTTTTTAACTCTCCACCATTTAGATTTTGAGAATTCAGTGGAATTTGGGCCTTAGAACATAGTATGAAGCATCTTTATTTGCATAATCATCTCTTACAAGATTTGTCCTTAAAAAGAGGGCCTTTTGTCCTTGACTCTAAAAAGACGGACCTATGTCTATAGAAATGAACCTCAAACTACTATCCCTTTGTATGTTTCCATTTAGTGACTACTTATTCTCGAAACTTTTCATTTTTCATTTTCATAGATGAAATCACATGTGTTCTATAAGTCATAAAAAATTTAGATTTTTTTGTGAAAATTTGAAATTATTGTAATGTTTCTAAAGATGAGGTGAAGAAATTTCATATCAATTACAAAATTATCTCAAAAAATCTGAATTTTTTACCACAGGTGTATATTATATGTAAAATATTCTGGTATAAAAAACCTTACCTTGTCTTTCTATAATTAAAAAATCAAGGGACAATGGTTATTCATCCAAAGTTCAAATTGCAATAAAATATTCAATTTTAAGAATTTTCAATTTTTCAAGTTGGTGTAGAAACTACACTTCATTATCTTCATTTCATTAGTTTAATTTAATTTTTTTTTAAATTATTTTTTGTCTCAAATTCACATCAAGTACAAGAAGCTTGAAGTTGCCAAAATACACTATATATTGTGATCCATAGAATAAGCATATCCTTGTGTAGAGAAGTCAACAATGCTACAAAAGAGGATTTCCATCACCACGTTGTTGCAAAAACTCTCAAGTTCTAAATTCTCAAAAAAATTGGATGAAAAACTATTTTTTTCCATTTCTTCACGGTACTAAATGTCATCTAGAAGCTACTCTATAGCATCCTTTATTAGCATTTTAGGGTTAAGAAGATTAATTTCAATCTTTCAGACGAGCGTAAATAAGGTGTGTGGTGGGATGGCTCATCTATCTAAGGCTCATAGACCTAAATGATCAATTCCATCCTTGATACTTCAATTAGTAAGTAGACCTTATAAAGAAACGACATGTTCCTTTCCCTGAGAAATTATCAAATCTGCATATGATGACGAGGTAATTTGATCCCCTACTATAGTTGAGGAGACTATAATGGTAAGCACCCTGCCAATACCATGGTTTGAATTCATGACCCCCTTAGTGGTGTATCAAGGCTAGAGCTACTAAGCCAAGACCATAGACGTCTTTTTGTCCTTATTAACTACCTTAATAACATTCTTAACCTTGAAGGAAAAACCTATGACCATAAAATTGAACCTCAAACTCATATATTTCACTCTATATGTTCCCATTTTGTAACTACATATTTTGAATTTCTAAAGATATTTTCACATGTCCTCTATAAGTCATAAAATTTTGAAGTTTTTAATAAGATTTTAAAATTACTATGGTGGAAGAGTGGAAGAGGTGAAGAATATTCATATCATACACAACTTTGAATCAAAAAATTTACAAGATTCTCTATGGATGTATATGATAGTATGGAACATCATGGAATAAAAACATTTACCATGTCTTTTGACAAGTAGAGAATAAAGAGACCATGGTTATAAGTCTAAAGTAGAAATTGCAATAAAAAATTGAATTTTAGGAATTTTTCAAATTTTCAAGTTGAAATACAAATTACACTTCATTAATTTTATTTCATTAGTTCATTTAGTTGGTCCTAAATTAAAAAAAGATCATTTTTATGGTTTAAATTCACATGAAAAACAAGGAACCTTTTAATTGCAAAAACACATTGCACAATGATCCATGGACTAAGCACTCTTCTTGTACAGAAAAGTCAAAATATATCACAATGAGGAAAATAATATCCAGTCATATAAATATCATTATATTAATATTCAATCACATTCAATAAAAATGCATCCAAGCAACTCCCTTCAAAAAAATTGGATGAAACAAATGTTTTTTTCCATCCAATGGGCCTTTTTGAAATCATCTATAGGATACAAATAGTCCTTTCAAGCATTTCCGGGTTAACTAGGTGTAGTTGAATCCCTCCGAAAACCCAAAAGAAGAAGTATTTCTCCTAGGATACCTTAGAAGGATGTTCAAGTCTAATTGAAAAGAAATCATAGCTTGTCACGATTGCTTTTGTCTTAAAAGCAAACTTTCCTGCTTTGTCAGAAACGGAAAAGAATTTTTGAGCTTTCCATAAGATTGTATTACCTTTGCTAAGTTTCATGATACTTTCACTTCTATGTAAGGAGAAGAAAATTGCATATAAGGAGTAGCTTTGACTTATTGACAAACCAAAGGCAACTCAAAAGTCTAAGTCCAATGAATTTTTTTTTTTTTCAAAAGTAAAAAACTTGCCTCTCATGCTTTTTACAAGCCTCATTCAAAAAAAATCCTACCAACAATAATGATTATATTTTTGCAAAGATTGCACAATTCAATCTAAAAATTTGAAATAATTTTTTTGTCTTTTATACAAATTTTGGCTAATTATAGATTTCTAGGTGCATAGAAGTTTACCCTTATTATACTCAATCCCTCTAAGTTTTGGGGGGTCTTATTGTGAGTCAAAAGGAATTTTTTGACTTCTTAGTATGTAATATTAGAGCACCATATAAACATGCTCCAAATTTTCCAAATTTTGATTTGAGCCCTAAAACACTGAGTAGCATTTTTTGGCAATATAACATTTTGGTCATCCATTTACAAATTCGATTTTCATTTTTTTTCTTTGAAATTTTCACACAACATGTGGTCAATGAGTAGCTTTAAGGGGCAACAATTTTCATAACTTTTGACTACATGGTTATTGTATAATATGTAGTTTATTTTGGAGCTCGGGCAACTCAAAAGTAATTGCTTTAAAAATTGGTTTTCTAGATTTATATATATGTTAGAAGATTTGAATCATTCTATTTTTATTAATGAAATGAAACTTATGACGAGTTTTAATTTGCGAGCAATTATGAAATCTCTACTCTATAATAAACTTTGAAGTCCTTTATTTAACTCAATTTTCAATATTTTTGGAAAAAAAAATCATAGGATGTAGATTGCTTATTGCAAAATTAAAAGCATTGGAATTGGCATTTTTCAATTCTATAACTAAATTCTTAACAATTTAGTATTAAATTGTTTTCTATTTCTTTCTGTTTCTTATTTTCCAAGCATAAATATGAAATATTTTTTTGTTGAAATTTTTAATATATATTTCCATCTTATTTCCTTAATATATTATTATAAAAAATTTAAGTTGTAGGATCTACACATTTTTGGGTAAAAAGTTTGAAAGATGAAATCTAACTATTTGGGAAGAATTGAAAATACTTCTTTTTTAAATCCAAGTAGCATGATTTTGCAATTGGTAAGGTTTCTTATTCTATAATTTTAGGAAGGTATATTCTAAAAAATTAACTAAAGGATTACGGGGTTGGATTTGTTAATAAATAAATATAGATAAAGATTTTATCTTTGCTTTGGAGACTACCGGTAGTATTTTGAAGCAATTTTCGGCCTCTAAACATGAAAGAAATCTAGGGGTTAAGTGTTTCCAAAACCAACTCTAGACTCTTATGACTAGAATTTGTATAATTTAAGCAAGAATTCGTGGAATGAATTTTTTAAACAAGTCACAATTACGTGCAATTACCTCGGTATATTAGAAGAGTTTATAAATTGTAAATTCTTTTGTTGTAAACATTATTTTTTGAAGGGTCTTCATGTCTCTTTAAATGAAATAAAACCAAAACCAAAAGCATTTAGAATATGTATTTAATGACAAAAGACTAATTCTTAATAATGAATCACTTATTGTTAATTCCATCTTTTTCAACTTTATTGATTTTTTTGACTCAAAACTATAAGAAGAAATAAATAGAAGTCATTTTTTTTATTTCACTTGCTTACAAATCAAGAACAATAAAAGTAGGAAGATAGAAAGAAAGAATACAAGAAAAAAAATTGTTCTTCAAAAACGTTTTGGCATTTTCAAGGCTTCAATTTCTTCACATCATAAGTCCCAAACTCTCTTTGAAAAATCTGTTCAAAGTATAGTTTAATGGTTTCAATATTTCATTATTTCATTCTTTTTTAATATAACAACTAAAATTTTTAGCTAAATTTTGAGGAATATCCACTTAAAGTTTTGTAGTGAATTTTTTTTGTTGAAACTTTAAAAATTGAGATTAGAAGTCCTTTCTAAAGGGGCTATTTTATTTTTTAAGATTTGTAGGAACAAAAAATGTGTATTCTACAACTTGAGCAAGTTGATGATATCTTGTTGTACTCTCCAAAAAGCAATAAGCTGAGAACTTATAGAAAAAGAATCTAAAAGATGTAAAACAAAACTAAATTGCTAAAGTCTTTAACATAGAATTGAATTATGTTAATTCAAATAGGTAGAATGTTTTATCCCTTAAGGACCAGACTCACCAGAGAATAGTCCAAATTTCCATATTGTGAAGATGTATTAGAAAATGTGATTTTGAAGAAGAAATTAATAATGATATTCAAACAATAGTTGTAAAATATGATCCATAAATCATGTCTATATAGTTAGATCAACTATTGCATTAACTAATATTTTCTTATTCAAGTATAGATTATTACTTGAAAGTTGAAACTTGTGAAAATGAATTCAAAATAAAACATAGATTTTATTTTTTTTCTAAAATACCCACAAAATAAAACCTTTTGTATCCTTTCCTCATTCCTCATTATGCAATGAATTAAAGGTCACTTGTATTAATAGATCTATCCTAAGCTGAAAATATTTTTTAAATTTAAAAAAAATCATATTTTTAATTTTCACCAAAATAAAAGATCATATCAAGTCTTATAAAACAAGGTTTTGTATAAAGACTATGTTTTATACCACACTAAAATCCTCAATGAAAATAAATTAGAAATATACAGTAATAAGGACCTACGCATCCAAAATCAACTCAAAAAAAAAATTCATTATGACTCCAAATCTTAATTCTATTTTTATGAGAATTAATTATTTTAATTTCAAACCTACTAAAAATAACTTGTATTTATCATATTTGTTGATGGTGATGTCGACTTTCTTTAAGTATTGGAAATATATGCATGTGCCTTGTTCTACATGAATGAAAGGCATATACTTAGAACTCTTTATATTCAAGTTTGACCTAGGCAACCAAATTAAACATGATTATGTATGTGAAATTATGGAGTTATTAAAAAATACAAAAATATAAAATTAGGATTTGTAAACCACTAAACCCTAAATTTTTGTAACCTAATATTCTGAAATCTTGGAGAAGGCACTGGTGAAAAAGGTGATTGCAAGAAACACCTGTCCTATTTTCTGTCACACATTCATTGTGGAAGTTGTTTTGTATCATAAGTATTGCAAAAATGATTGAATGAACATGAAATTCAAAAATAAGCTTTGTATAGCAATAGAAAATGTACTTAAATTATTTTAATTTTTTCAAAATTAATTCAATAGGTGATATTGATTTTTGAATATATGTCACACATAACTCAGCGATCTCAGAACCTAATCCCCAGAATTCGCCCAAACGCTATTACCGTGCCACAGTGACAACTCATTCAGCAACAACTCCTTCCGCGTGTCAGAAGTAGGCAGATAAATTGGACCAAGAAAAGTCGCTTTTTGTATACTTTTTTTTTTGCGATATGGTGAAATTTGCGACTTGTGGAATACTGTTGTATAAGATATAAAACTATTTTTGGTTTCGCTTGTGGCTGCCATTGCTAAGTGTTCAAAGAACATGTTGTATACATGCTATTTTTTGGGGCAAGGTTATACCATGATAGACTTACAAATTTATATGAATGGAAGCTCCTTTCCAGTTTCTAGTGTCCAACAATTTACAGCATGGTCTTCTAAAAATGAAAAGCAGAAATGAGTCGAATTGAAAGGTAGAATTCAGAAATGAATGCAAGTGACAATCACAAATAAACATAGAACATTTTACTGACAATTAGCCTCATAATGACATAACATTTCATTGACAAGGGAATTGAACCCTCTATGACTGCCCAATTTGCAGTATCAATGTTTTGCACAACACAGAACACACAAGACACATTAGTGTGGTTAGCCCTAAACCACAAATCCACAGAAATGATCCACAGCAGGTCGTTGCACTACAAAAAAACAGGGGTATAAATGACTGCGATAAATGACAGTTTTGCAGTCATTCCGGACATAATTGACTCCACCGCGACTCCAGGCCCTGCAGTCATAGTGGACAAGTCATTCTTTTAATGACTGCAACTCTAATATCACCAACGAATGGGGCCTTGGATGAAGAACGGATGGGAGGGTCTACGTGGCATTGAGTTCTGGGGACAAAATTTTTGGGAAAGGCCGGGCAGTTGCCCATTTTTTGAAAAATTTGGTCGGCCGTTGCTGACGTGGACCTTTGCGTGAGTCATTCTGCAGTCATTTTGCAGTCATGAGGGAGTTGTGTCGACCAATGCGGGAATGACACGTGTCCAGTCATTTATTGCGATTTTATCTTCAACGGACGAATGACGCTTTGACACGTGTCCAGTCATTCTGCAGTCATTTGTAGGATGTACTTTTAAGATTGTCCAGTCATTTTTAAGTGACGCATGTAGTTGTTTTGAAGTGACATAGATTTAGGGTTTAGTATACTTTCCAAAGACAGGGTAATTCATTTTTTGGAAACATTTTAAATTTGCGGCAATGCATTGTGTACAAAAAGGAATATAATGACAAATAGAAGGAAACTAGTCATTCTATAGTCACATATGGATACATTCAAAGTTCCATAGCAATACACCATATACAATATACCAAATATAATACATCACATATACAATACACCATATACATTATACAATACACCGTACAACATACTTATATTTTGCATGACTTGCATGGCTTAGTGTGTAAGTATGAAGAGATAAAATGACAAGCCTTTTATAGAAGTGGGGTAGTAGTAGGCAAGACAAACCATGTGGGATATTGAAAATGCAGGAATTGTGTTACAAATAATATTTTAGACCTTATTGAGGTATAGTAGATTAATTTTTTCCAAAAAAATTTGAACTAATAAAAGTTAGAAAATCAATCTTACTTTCATCTCCAAAAATCCATTTTACATTTTGAGCCTCAAATCAAAAGTTATAGACAAATTTGCTAAATGGATTGAAAATGATTGGCACATGAAGAGGATTAGGGATTTAGGATCACCTATTTGACTTCCCCAAAACATAGACATATATAGTTGTTCTAGGACTCCTCACTTCATGCAAGGAAAGTGTGATGATGACTATCCATGATGTCAACAGTCTTCCAGAATTGTTGAATGTGTAGTCTGCGAAAATGCCAGGCTGATTGTCCGGTTGCCAATAGTGTAGAAGTCATTTGTTAGTCATTTTTGAGTCGTTTACGCAGTACAATCTTTCACCGCGACTTTTAAATGACTATGACGAAGTCATATTGAAGTCATAGGATTGTAGGGTACAAAGTAGCGTTCAAAGAGTCCCCTCAAAGTACTGTAATGCTTGTGAGCCTTGTCCTCCTTGTCCCCGGGGTTGGTTAAAATCAACGGAGTAGTTGCATCTAGGAAGTAAACCATGGAGGAGTGGTAGACGCCATTGAATTATCGGCAAAGGAGAACCTATTAGTATAGGAGGCATATTAGGCTTCATTGTGGGAATTCTTTTCAATAGGTGCTGCTGTAGATGCCCGGGGTGCCCTTAATAAGTGCAAGAACATAGCAATGGTCAGAAAATGCATGATAAACGTGATTTATAATAGGGAGATCCAATAGTTCTACATTTGGAAATGAGGATAGCAAGCAATCAGTAGCCCATCACTTCTAGATTATTATAAGTAGTTAACTGGCAGTCATTTGCTAAGACACAAAGGACATCTTTATTAATACTACTGTAGAGATTGTAGGGGTGACCGCTCCTCAATGGATGCTTATTACAGCGGAGGTAGTTTATCTAGTCGGGACTATCAAATTGTCAGTGGAAGAGAACTTATCAGCTTAAGAAGGATATTAAGTTGTCATTGTTGTAGTATTAGAGGCTAAGAATTAGAGTAGTGACCACATAGTAATTTATTAGTTTGTAATAAGTCCTTTCAGAGTCGCTTACAGTCATTTCCCAGTAACAGCGTAGAGGTGGCGCAGTTGCAATGTATGCGACCCCACACGTCAGAATTGTCTCAACAGTTCAATGTCCAAAATTGTATCAATTGGTGTAGTCATTTTGTAGTATAGAACGACTCTAGTTGATTTTGAAATCGTAGTGCGGTGTGGTGTATTGGATTAGAACGGCTTTGTATAAATTGAAAGTTTTCCATTTCTTTTCTCAGTCTGTAAAATTTGAAGGACTACCTACCCATGTCAGTACGGGCAGAGGTCCAAACCGTGAAACTAACTAAGGTCTCTGAAGGAGTCGTGCCAGTCATTCAATAGTCATTCTTGAGTCGCTCAAAAGTGAAGCTCAGTCAAATTTATGACAGAAAAATGACTCAGAAATGACTTTGCCGGCCACGTTGGATTTATCCCTTTTCCCGCCAATAAGTTGACGACGCAGTGAACGAGAACATCGCTCCTGCGGCCCTTTTCTGTCGACTGTTCATCCCGTAGTCGCTGTGCCGACTCCAAAATGACTGGGGACGGAGTTTGGTTTCACAGATGGTGCAATTAGAGAATTGCAGTCATTTTCTAGTGAAACCGGACATGCAGTCATTCCTCTGCAGTCACGAAAGTACCCATTTTCTTGTAGTGTTGATGCTCTCCCGCAGCTCCAAAAACTCCCGCAGCTCCAAAAACTCCCGCAGTAGCGCCCAAAAGCAAGTCACAAGTCACAGCAGCGTCCAGAAGCAAGTCACCAGTCGCAGCAACGTCCAAAAGCAAGTCACCAGTCGCAGCAGAGTCACAGGTAGGAAGGTGCACCAGTGAAACTTAAAGTCAAGGTGAACATAAGTGGGAGAGCCAGCTTAACCTCATGAAAACTAACGGAATCAAATGTTGTAGTGTGGATACTGCTCCTCATCTCCTACTGCGCCTACATTACACATCCCCTTGCCGGCCAACCTTAACGGCACATTTCCATGATTCAACTGCTTCCTTGTAAGGAAAATTGTCAAGTGAAAAGTACTTCTGGCCAAACATACGCACAACAAGGGGCAGATGTTTCCCTAACCTGTTTCTCTGGCAAGATTTGAGAAATTTAAGAGTAGAGAAGCATCTCTCATCCTCTACCGAACCAAGAACCAAGCAACAACCAATCTTAGCAAGTTTCATGTACTCAGAAATTAGCTTACAGAGATGCCGAGACTGGAACAGCTTCCGCCAAAGCTTAATGACGGGATTAGTGTGGAAGGGCGCTGCACAAGCTTCTTTAGCATTTGCCTTCATTGTCACTTTAAAAAGCCCAGCCCGGTTGTCCAGATTGGAGGCTGAGAGAAGCTCTGGTACCGTGTAGGGCTTTCCCCCGTCAATCAAAGGCTGCCCTTTGTTTAATTGCTTGGCTGTGCAGTAAAACGACTTCAGCATCGCCAAATGCTTGACAAAGGTCTCTTCCGCCCCACCCTGACGCCAGTACTGAGGATCTATGATCCCAAACGCGTCCAGGAGGTCCTGCTGCGGAAATCGACGCTCAAGCTCATCACACAACATTGTGCAATCTCTGTACAGCCAGGTCACATGTTCACATAAACCAAGTGAGTAAGCTTGAAGCATAGCAAGCAATGGAAGGACGTTGAAGCTCAATTGCAAGTAAGATATGAACCACAGGTCTACACCAAAGCTATGAACATATGCAACATCAAAAGCATCAAAAAAAATTGGGAACTTGAAATACAACCGATTGAACTGAGTCCAGCTCGCACTCCTGCCAGGCCAGGAACAACTATCCAAAAAAATAATGTAATACAAAAGGAAAGCCTCTACAACATGAACAAAAAAAATTTGAAGTAGAATGTCTACTCATAGTCCTCCAACCTACCAAACATATACACAAAAAGGAAACAACCAACCAAGCAAAGAAACCAGAAAAAAAGATCTCATTTGCAGGCAGCTGCACCTCGCAGCTCCTGCACAACCACCCTGAAACCAACAAGAAGAAGATGGATTCCCAACTTCAAAACCAAAGCTGTCCCAAACCGATCAAGACACGGAATGAGCAGATAGATTACATACAAGGAAGCAAAAAAAAATTGGAAACCAAGAGCAAAGACCAAAAAAATTGGAAACCAAAAGTAGTTAAAAAAAAAAATTGGAAGCTGAAGCTTACCTGAAAACTGCCGCTCTATATTGTCTTGCATGCGATTGAATTCTTCGTGGATCACGAAGAGGTGGTTTCCCGTCTGTTTGTCGTAACAGTGGAAGAGAATATGGGTGTGCCCGAAATCAAGGTACAAGTGCGAGAGACCAGTCTCTCCAGGAAGTGATTTCCACTTCAAGGGTATCTTAGTGCAAGAAAATGAAACAAGTTCACTGTACCGTGTGAGCTCCCAATTTGTCACTTGGGACTCGTAGAATTATTTTTTTGAAAATTTGCAATTTAAAGTTGATAAAGGTATAGAAAAACCCATAAAAAGAGTGTAGAATCGAAATAGGGTTGTGTCATACCCATTATAGTATTTAATCTAGATTTGTGTTTTTTACTTAGAATCCCCCAAACCTTGCCTAAAAATAGTATAGAAATAACGAAAAGGTTAGATTTGGAGGATTCGAGTCACACAGCTCCCAAAGGGCTAAATCCCACCATGAATGTGGCGATTTATGGCTAGGTCGGTCCGAGGGATCCACAGCAAGGCCACTAGGTTGGGTCCTAGAGTTAGATTTAGAATTCCCCATTAGATCGACGAATTCCCAAAATCCCGATTGTTAGCAAGCAGGAGCTACTCACGCAAGACCGGGCCCGTGGAGGAATCTACAGCCCAGGGATGGTATTCTAGGGTGAATCCCATGCCAGGAGTCCAACGGCGAAATCGGTTCGCCAAGATTCCTCCACTTGCAGAAGATTCCCGCATCATCGCTAATTCGAGGAGATGGCCAGTTTAAATCTCCATTGACCAATCGTGCCAGGTACAGAAACACACCCGCACGTCTTTCATGCGACTTCCTGAGAGGTCACGTGAAAAATCCCGACATCTTCCGACTTGCAGAAGAACCTTTTCCGGGTGGTCAACCCTCCTAACCTCCAACGGGAATTTCATGGAAATTACCCAGGTTACAATAAAATCTCACTAAAAATTAGACTAGCTTGTTTTATGTTAATAATGCGCTCCGTGAAGTTTCACGGCATTCCGATAGCGGCAAGTACCCGAACCGGCGAGATTCCTCGGAAATTAACCACGTGGCGGGGTCCCCGCCACGTTGACCGGCATCCCGGGCCCATACGATGGCGAAACGAAGTCAACCAAAAGTCCTTCCCAACTCTCTCGTACCTACCGGAGACCCTAGGCTATTCACATTTCTCAAAATAGGAGACCCCCAAGATCTAGGATTTTACCACGATTTGATTTTTAAACTAAATTAGCCTACGATGGGTTTTTGGCCTCGGTACGGGGGGTAGAGGGATTTAGGACTAAACACGGCGATCTGGATTCAACGGCGTAATCCGTTTGGCGATTGGAGCTAATCTCCAAAAGTTAGGATGTTGGTCCAGCATAGATGGTAGAAGTAGAAATTTAGGATGTAGGATGAAAATCTTTGAGGATGAGGATGAAAATCCCCGTTGATAAGGTTACCTTAGAGCTTTAGAGAGAGGGGTGAGCCCTTGGGAAACCTATATAAGGGCCTCATTTCTCTCTCTAAAACACCCCCAATTCTTGTTTTGGGTCCGTGGGTCCAAGTTATTTTGGATATTTTGGCGTTTGAAGCCAAAAACCTCTACGGTGTTTTCGGAGCACTTTTGGCTCCATTGTTGCTTATTTTCAAGCTTTGAAGGTCCTTGGGGGTCCTTCTACCTTGCTTTGTGTACTCTTTTGTGAAGTTTTTAGTACCTTGTTGTAAGTGGAGAGCCTCTCTCTCCCTCTTGTACGTGTTGTGGTCTAACTTGTGAAGTTTAAGAGTCTTTTTTGTATTTTGCACTAATTCTAAAGTCACCCCCACCGTACCTTGGCGATGCCGCTTTGGGGGGCCTTTAGCGTGTGAGCTTTGTGTTGCCAAGTGGTCTAACTTGTGTGTTTTCTCTTTGTGTTTTTCTTACACCCTCTTCTAACCTTCTCCTTGTTGAGTGGACCCCCCTCCGGGACGGCGAAGCTTTGAACCTCCTTTGTGCATGTTTTCTAAAGTTATCCCAAACCCTCTTCTAATCTTCTCCTTGTTGAGTGGACCCCCCTCCGGGACGGCGAAGCTTTGAACCTCTTTTGTGCATGGTTTCTAAAGTTATCCCAAACCCTCTTCTAATCTTCTCCTTGTTGAGTGGACCTCCCTCCGAGACGGCGAAGCTTTGAACTAGTGACAAAGTTGAAATCCTAAAGCGTGTGTTAAAAGTGTAGACGACGGAGCTTTGAACCCCCGAGGTGTCAAGAAGTTCTAAAGTTGGTATTAAAATCAATCTAACGGCGAAGCTTTGCACCTCCTCCGTGTTTAGTTCCAAAGTCTAGTTTCCAAGACCTTTGTGGAAACTTCTAGAGTTTAGCTTCCAAGATATGTAGGTTCCTTTGCATTTAGTGAAGTTTAGTTAATCCCAAAGTTTTCTTTAGTTTAGTTGTTCCCCAAGTGTTTAGTGAGTCTGAGTGTTCCCCAAGTTTTAGTGTATTTAAGTTGCTCCCCAAGTGTTTAGTGAGTCTAGTTGTTCCCCAAGTTCTATTTTCTTCAAGTCTTATTTTTCCCAAGTTCTATTTTCCCCAAGTCTTATTTTCCCCAAGTTCTATTTCCCTCAAGTCCTATTTTTCCCCAAGTTTATTTTCCCCAAGTTCTATTTCCCTCAAGTCCTATTTTCCCCAAGTTTATTTTCCCCAAGTTCTATTTTCCCCAAGTCCTATTTTTCCCAAGTTTTATTTTCCTCAAGTTTTTTCCCTTAGTTCACCAAAAACCCAGTTTGCCAAAAATCCAGTTTTTCCTTAGTGGTCAAGGTCCAGAGCCAAAACAAACCAGATCAAGTCGAGAACCAAACAGACCAGATCAGTCAAGAACCAAATAGACCAGATCAAGTCGAGAACCAAACAGACCAGGTCACATCATCAGAATATCAAAAGAAAACAAATAAATAAATATTTATTTATTTATTTTGTTGAACCCGACCCCCCAGCAGCTAGCCAGCCAGCCGGGAGGCTAGGCTTGGTTCGGCAGGCAGTTGGGGCCCCAGTTCGGTCCCCATTTTTGGACTCCTTTTTCTTGATTTTTGGTTTCTTTCACACCAGAACAAAATAAAGACAAGATAAACAAAACAAAGGAGAATGGGGGGCTGACTTATTGCCAAGTAGGGATTGGGGTAGGGATTAGGGTCTAAAATCAAAAAGGGAGAAGGGAGAAAAGAGCGGAGCACCACCGTACCTGCACACAAGGAAGTCTCACCCTCACCAACAACTACAAAACACTCTACACACAATGGAGGAAGGGTAGAGAAAAATTGAATGAAATAGGGGAGAGGTGAGAGAGACGATGAATAGTGACTTAGGCTTAGAGTAGGTCGACCTAAGAAAAAAATTTGAGAATTTGTGGTGACCGTTGAGAGAAGGATTAGGATGACACAAAGGCAAAATTGTGTAAGAGGATAGTTGGCATCTTAAAAACCTCCTTGAAGTTTGAGACCATAGTGTAAGACTCATAAAAGCTTAGGTGGAATAGTACTAGTGTAGAAGGAGAGAGGAAGAAAGAAAAGAAGGGAGAAGAAGAAAGAAAGAGTTTAGATCATCAAAAATTGTAATATTTTCTAAATAAGCAGTGAGCTTGGAAAATCAAACAAAAACCAAAGATTACCATGGAGCATGAGGATGTACACGTGGACGTGGACGAAGTTATTTCCGAAACCGGTAGTGAAGAGGTGAGTTTTTGATTTAATCTTTGATGTTTCTCCCTAATTAACATTTATTTTCCTAATCAGCCCTTAGAGCGTGATTAGCATCCGAGATTAGTGTAAATTAGAAGTTTAGATTCAAAAGTTGATAGATTAGGAATAGAGGTTTCCGAAAACTTCTTATAATTAAGATTCGATCGTAAACTGACCATGTTAGGCTAAGTTAAGCGGTAGGGGGTAGGATGGAGGAATTTTGAGTAAAAATCATCCAAAAAGAATCATGGACGGACCTTAGGGGTTTAAATTAGAAAGAGAATTTAGGATTAAAATTAGGGATTAATTAGCGGTTAGAATTAGAATCAATTTACATTTTATTTCTTAAAGTTAAAATTCTAAGGTCAAAATCTAGAGTTAACTTTGGGAAGTTAAAAAGTAGAATTAATTTGGAAGTTTAACTTAGGGGGTTAAAATTTCCAGTGAAACCTTAGGGTAGTTTAGAAAAGGAAGTTAGGACTAATTAGGAGTAAAAAATCCGAGTGGGAAGTAGAAATTAAAAAGTAAAACTTTGGACTAAATTTAGGAGGTAGAAATTACGAGTAGATTTTTGAGTTAGAAATAGAGTTAAAATTAGAAGTCAAAACTCAGAGTAAATTGTGGAAGTAAGTTTAGAAGTTAAGCCCTAGAGTTAAAAGTTGAAATTAAATTTAGGAGGATAACACTTAGAGTTAAACTAGGATTAAAACGATAGGATTAAAGTTGGAAGTAGAAAGTCAAAAGTCAAAAGTCAAAGTTAAGATTAAATTTAAAGGTTAAACTTTAGAGTCAATTGGGGAGTAAAAAGTTAGAGTGAAAAGCTAAAAGTAGAAGTTAAAAGTTAGAGGTAGAAGTTAAAGTTAGAGGTAGTTATTGGAAGTAGAAAAAATCTAGAGTCAAAGTGAAAACATAGAGTCAAACCTAGAGGTTAAAATTTAGGATTAATTTTAGAAGTAAAATTTAGAGTTAAAAGTCAAAAACCTAGAGTTAAAATTCAAGGGTAGAGTTTAGAGTTAATTTAGGAGTAAAAACTTAGAGTTAAAAGTTAAAACATAGAGTTAAAATTCAAGGGTAAATCTTAGAGTTAATTTAGGAATAGAAACCTAGAGTCAAAAGTCAAAACATAGAGCAAAAGTCGGTAGTTAATATTTAGAATCAAGTTAAAGAAGTAAAATCTAGAGTTACATTCCGAAGTTGGAACTTTAGGGGTAGCTTTTAAAAGTAGAACTTCTAGGTGGAGTTTTAAAAACCCAAGATAGCCTTGGAGGTTCATGGAAGGAACATAGGGGTTCCCCTTTTTATGTAGTTAGGGACGTTAGAAATGACGCCAACTACCCAGTCGACCCTCGACATAGGATAGATAGTTAGGGAGTTAGAAGTTTATCATTACCCCTGAGCTTGTAGTTACCTTGTGAGTTATTACATGCATTCTAATTATTCGCTGCCATCCACGACACTTTAGAAACGTTAGCAAAAAAGATTCATTGCTTGGAAGGCACAGTGGACCGCGCTCACATCACCCCCATATATTAAAAATTGTGGATAAAGGCATAGAACCTGGTCGGTGTTTGCTTTATTACCAAGGGTGGGTAATCTAGCGCCCGCATACCGCTGAAAGTCAGCCTTGCTGTACGCCGTGCTGCTATCAAGAAACATACAAGCCAATTCGACCTAGCACAACTTCATGGCACTCATGAAATCACAGATGAAAATATCACGAGCCTGTGACAGCTTAATCAAGTAGTGGACAACGTTAACGAGGGGAATGAAAACGGCCAGTGACAACAACAACTCAACATCGGCCAGAAGATCAAAGTTCTCGGCAGCAGCAGGAACTGGTTTGTGACCAGCAGCGGGCGTCATATCCGTCCCCATCTTCATCAGAAGAGTCGGGTACTCAGACATGATTCGCGCAGCAGGACTTCTCATAGAAATCCAACGTGTTTCTACGTTTCTCACCATCTTGTTTCCTTTAGTTTCCATGAGGTCAGCAAGCCTCTGCAACTCAGCGTGTCGTTTGTTGCTTCGGCAGAAATAGGAGTACACGGACTGGAAGAGGCCCTCCAGTCTAGACACCATCGGGAATTTAGACATTGTTTCCACAGCCAAGTTTAGACGATGACTTAAACAAGAGGCTCCAATAAGAAATGGAGCCCACTTCTCCCGGATTTGTGTCGTGACTCCCGTCCGAGATCCTTGGAAGGTGCTGACTCCGTCGGCACCAAAACAAACTACTTTTGAAGCGATTGCCTCACGAGACAACCCTCACTCACTCATGAGAGCGTGCATGATCACATCGGTCAATCGGTCTGCAATGCTGTGAGCTCCCAATTCGTCACTTGGAACTCATAGTCTTCTTTTTTCTTAGATTGTGCAATTTATGTCATAATTATACACAAAAAGACCTAAAAAGAGTGTAAAACCAGAATGGACATGTTACATACCAATATGCCCTTTGGTCCTAAATAGCCTTTTCACCTTAGAATAGTCCTAAAACCCACTTGTAAATAGGTTGAAGCCATAGAAGTAGTGGGAACTAGAAGGTTTGAGGGTTCTTACCCAAAATAGCCTAAAATCACTATGCAAGTGACCAAGCTGGGCTAAATTGGTCTGAGGGAAGTTTAGGGAGATTCTTAGGTAGATTCCCCAAAAGAGGTTTCAGTTCCCCATCCCATCGACGAATAGTAGAAACCCCAATTGTTAGCTTGCAGGTGTCACTTTCGCAAGACAGGCCAGTGGAGGAATCTACGGTCACCGGATTGTGATCTTGGTTCTAAACCATACCGGGAAGTCATAAGCAAAATCCATTCGCCAAGATTCCCCCGTATGCGAAAGATTCCCTGACTGCCGGTAAACCAACGGAGGTACCTTTTTGCCCTCCGTACCAAGACATGCAAGATCAAGATGTGAACTTGCAAATCTCTTGGAAAACCCCATGAGAGGTTCCCCAAAAAGTTTCGGAATTTTCTGGATTGAAGAAATACTCCTTCCGGACGGTCAACCGCCTAAAACCACGATGGGAAATTCACGATAATTACCCAGGTAGCGGTAAAATCTCACTAAAAATTAGGATAGTTTCTTTTATGCTAATAACGCGCCCCGACGAGTTTCGTGGTGTTTCGATAGCGGGAGACGGCCGAATCACCAACATTCCTTCGAATTATCCACGTGGCGGGATTTGCGTGGAGTTGACCGGCGTCCCGGGAGCACACGAAGTCGGAACAAAGTCAACGAAGGGTCTTTTCTTACTCCCTAAGACCTCCCAGACCACCTTGGCTAGTCACCTTTGTCAGAAAAGGTAACCTCCAAAAAGTAGATTTTTACCTCTTTTACTGACTCTAGTTGGCGATAGTTTACGGTAGGATTTTGGCGTTGGAATAGGGGGTAGGGGGGCCTTAGGACTAAAAATGGCCTTCTGAAGCCAATGGCGCAATCGATTTTCGATTTGGAGTTAATCTCCAATAGTTAGAGTGTTGGACCAGCAAACTACGTGAAAATCCTAAAAAATAAGGATGAAAATCCAAGTTGATAGGGTTACCTAGGTTAAAAGAGGGGAGGTGAGGGCCTTGGGAAACCTATAAAAGGGCCCTCATTTCTCTTCAAAACCACCCCCATTCATGTTTTGGGTCCGTGGGTCCAACTTATGTTGGATTTTTTGGCTATTTTAGCCAAAGGCACTTCCACGGTGTTTTGAGCACGTGGTGCTCCGTTGTTGTTCTATTTTCAGCTTTTGAAGGTCTTGGGGGTCCTTCCTTCTTTGTGTCTATGAGTTTTGAGTAGTCTTGGGTATTATTTGGCTTATTTTTGAGTCACTTTGGTCACTAACTTGTCAGTTGAAGCACCTTGCTTGAGCACTAACTCGCTTGGGAGCACCTTGAGTTTTGTCCTGATCCTAAAGCTCCCCCCGAAGCGTCTTGGCTTTGCCGCCCACTGAGGGGTCTTTAGTGTTTAAGGATTGTGTCTTTTTTTAACCCACGTGTCCGTATTAACCCCCGAGTGCTTCTCCCTTAGTGGGAGACCTCTTTTGCTCTCTTTAAGGACCCGTGGTGTGTGGTCCTCCCCCCCGTACGGTGGAGTTGTGGGCCCCCCTAGGGTCGTTACGTACTAACGGTCTGGGTCCTTCTTTGAAGTTGGTTGTTGACGTGTGGCTTCCCCCTTAGACGGCGAAGCTTTGATTCCGCTAGCACCTAAGTCTTAGAGGAAGTATTAAAAACCCGGTTAGACGGCGAAGCTTTGAACTACTTCGTGTTCTCAAAGTCTTAGAGTTGGTGTTAAAACCAACTTGACGGCAAAGCTTTGACCTCCCCCGGACATCACGTACAAGGTTTAGTTTCCAAAACCTCTTGGAACTAATTCAAGGTTTAGCATCCAAAATCCCCCTACGGACTTAGATCAAGTCACTTTTTAATCCAGTTTAACTTTGCCTTGTGGGGAGCCCGGCTAGCACGCCTGGGCCCTCCCTAGAAATCCCAGCCAGCCAAGGCCCAACCAGCCAAGCCCCAGCCGGTCAAGCCCCAGCTGACCAGGCCCCAGCAGCAGCCGGGCCACCGCAGCAGCTGGGCCACCGCAGCGCCGAGTACCGCAGCAGCCGGGCCGCCGCAGCGCCGGACCAGCGCAGCAGCTGGGTACTGCAGCAGCCAGCCATCGCAGCAGCCGGGTACGCAGCAGCCGGGTACCGCAGCAGCCAGCCACCGCAGCGCCAGGCCGTGGCCAAATTTTGGTCTTCTCGCTCTTTCTTTTTTTTTGTCCGTTTTTTTTGGCAATTTAGGCTCTAGAGAATGAGGAAAAGAAAACCACAAGTGACAGGAAAGAGGGAGTCAAGGCCAGAATCGGAATAGTAGAAGTAGAAATTAGAATAGTAGAAGTAGAAATTAGAATAGTAGAAGTAGAAATTAGAATAATAGAAGTAGAAATTAGCATAGAAGAAGTCGAAATTAGCACAGAAGAAATAGAAACTAGCCTGGTAGAAGTAGAAATTAGCCAAGTAGAAGGATGGAAGCAAAATAGTAGAGGTAAGGGTTGGCCAAACGGACGTGTAAGCTAAGATCTTGTAGGGTTAGGGAAGAACTTGTGTTAAAGCACCAAGTAACCTGCAAACTCATACAATCACTCCACGCACAACTCACCCAAGCTCTCCACACACCATAACCAAAAACCTTGAGCATTACGAACAAGGAAGAAGATGAAATAGGAGAGAAGCATGCTAGTGGATGGATTAGGGGAAATCTCAACTAACAAATTTGGGCCATTGGGAGAGTAAGTGTAAGGGTAAAAAAGAGCGTGCCCGTGGCGTAAGAGAAAGGTCAACCACGTAACCACTTGGGAAGACCAAGGTGTAAGAGGTGTAAGAACGAAGTCAACATGTAAGAACTTTGGAAGACAAGTTGGTTGGTGAAAGAAGGGGTGGAAAGAAAGAGAAGAAAAAAATCCCACCACATCTACCACTTGTTCTCAAATCTTCCCCGATTCAAGAATCACTCAAGGAGCCAAGAGTCCAAGCGGAAGGGACATGGCCGAGGGGGGGAACCTCGACCGTTTGATCCAAGACCTCCAAAATGAGGTGGGCCCCTAAAAACCCCACTCTTCCACGTTTAATTTTGTTTTATCAAGATAATTAGAAGGAGGCCGAGAGTTAGAGTAGGCAAGAGGCAAAGTCAGGTTAGAATTAGCTCTAAAATCTTATAGTAGAGGGCTAGGGGTTTCCAAAAACCTAAAACACGTCCAGATCCGAGCTAAAACGAAGGAGTTATGAGCGGATGAAGTTAGGGAGTCATGTTGGATGAAACCTAACAAATTTCATCCAAGAGGAACAAAAAAGCTAACATAAAAAGAGGGATTAATTTAGGAACCTAAGGTCAAATTAGAAGTTAGTTTTGGAATTAGGGCTAGCCGTAATTAGCGGATGAAGTTTGAAGGACCGATTAGCGGTCAAACTTCATCCATGGATAACTTTTGATAGGAACACCCAAACCTAATGTAATTAGTCAAAATAGAAGGCTAAAATTAGGATCTCCTCGGAACAAGTCTTAAGTTTCTAAGATTAGTACATTAGTAACCACACTTAAGATCCTTAAGTAAGATTAGAAGGCGGATTAGGGCCGTTTAAGATTAAGGTTAGGCTAAGTATAGATTTAGAACATTTTAGGACAAGTTTAGGGTAACCCAAAACTAAACCCAGCTTAAGGAAATACCTAAATCCCAAGCAGTTAAAAAGGGATGAAGTTTGGAACAAGTAATGGATGAACCCTAGAAGATTGCATCCATTTGAGTCAAGACTTGGTAATTAGGTTAACATTAGAGGGTTAGGCCCATAGCCCACATCCCAAGTCAAATCAAAATCCAGAGTCCATAGAAAATCATGGATGAAGTTTGAGGGACCGAGTAGCGGTCAAACTTCATCCGTCCCTAACTCTCTCTAGGAGAGTCCAAATCAAACAAGCTTTACACTTTTAGAGATGGCATGAGGTACTCTTTCATTTAGGATAGATAATCCTAGACTAAGATCAACTCTTCTCCTAAACCACCAAGCCTCTTAGGCTTTGATTCAACCTTAGCAGTGATAGCAATTCCAATTAGGGTTTTGTTTTGTTTCTTCATTACCCAAAATTAGCGAGTCTTAGGAGTTTAGAAAAGATCCATTGCTTGGAAGGCACAATGGATTGGCGCTAGACACCCGTAGATCGAGTCAGAACGGTTAACTACCGAGAGCCTAGTTGTGCTCGCTTCTTTACCAAGGGTGGGTAAACAAGCGCTCACAAGTGCCGCTCTCAGAAACACAAGACAAATGCAGAAGATGGAGTACTCTCTCCCAACAGTCCATTGCATACACATGTACGCCGACCCAACAAGTATTGTCTACCGCAGTTACTTCATCGGCACTAATGGAAACAATGCTAGCACCCTGAACAACATTCTTAAGTGCAGCAAGAACGCATTCATGTAAGTGTTCACTCATTTTCCATCCGGTACTCTCCAACCAATGCTTCCTTGGGAGATTTCTTACCTTCAGCTGTCGAACCAAATACTGCTGCCGCTCATAATCACACATCGGACGACCATGAGACAAAATGTGGAAGAGGGTACAGAATTGAACTCCCTTTTTCTTTGTGTTGCTCTCCAAGCCACCAAGCACCTGCTCAGCCACGGTGCCCGCTTGCTTCCGCCCTGCCCAAAGCTTGCACAATTGCAAGTGCCTGCAGTCACGTTTTATAAAGACGTCGCCCTTCTTCAGATGCAGGAGCGGGTCACCGTCCTCTTTGCAGGTACATTTCCCTTCATGCTTCTCCAAGTTATCAAGTTTTGGAACCATAACCTTGCGCCTCCCAGTGATTGACGTGCAGCTACGATAGACGACCCCAACAACATCGCCGTCTGCGTTGAATTCGCCCTCGGCCCATGCAAATTTGCAGGCCCAAATTTCTTGACAGCGGCAGGTGACAGTGTTGGGGGCAGTCTTATTCTTCTTCCGCGCCGACGCTACCATCGATTTCGATCTCTTCTCCCCCGGCTAACCTTCGCACTCACTGGCGATCGGAGCAATCGGAGACACCACAGTCGCCTCAGAAGGCGGGCAAGTATGAAGCGCGGGGGTGGCGACCGAATCCTCCAGGCGCGTCTCCGAAACGTGGGTCACGCTCAGCATCACGTATTTGCTCAAACCGCTCGTGTTGCAGCTGGATCCAAACGTCTTGACCTGAAAATTGTCAGGGAATTTCAATCGGGGCGCCATGTGAAAAATGAAGAGCGCGCGCGTCCAAAGTCCTGCACCCCAACAACCCACCCCAACAGCACCGCAAGCAACCAACTCGGCAAGAAAAGAACACAATAGCGGAATCGGAAACGAAAGCAAGATCAATAAAAAACAACAGCAGAAGAACCGCAGATGGACCGATGGCGCAAGTCGATGCAAGAGTGCAGGAAGCGCAAGACGAAGCAAGAGTGCAGCAAACGCAAGACAAAGCAAGAGTGCAGCAAACGCAGATCAAAATTGCACGAGCCCAGCAGCGAGTGGACCCATTAAATCTCCGTGACGAAGCCTCAGAAGAACCATTCAATTGCTAGCTCGCCGCCTCCATTCCCAAATTGCAGTGAATGCAAGAGAACCTCCAAATCTCTCAAAATTCACCCGCAGCAAGGAAGTGGCGGCAACAAATTGAAAAAATGACGCTCAAGCATTCAAAGCCAGCAAGGAGGGAAACGAACTTCAAAAAAATTTGCATGTTTACATGAATGCGAGGCACGCATCTCCAAAGCGTCAGGGTGCATGAACGGCAGCGATGGAAGGGTGCTGGGCTGCTGGCTAATCACACTTAATGCTAAACGAGGACATCATCAAGAGCGTTAATGCGAAAACCACGGATCAAAGTGAGGAAGAAGATGTGAATTCAGGAAATTCGGGAGAGAAACCCCAAACCCTAACCCTGCAAATTCTGGCCCTACGATGGAGCCGCCAGGCGAACTCATCAACGGCCAAGGAGTATCGTCGCTACGGATGAAAAGAGAACTACAAGATGGATGCTACTGGCAGCTGGGATGAAGAGTCGAAACTGCAACATTCTTCGGCCCAACCTCGAACATTTGGCTCAAAATCTATTTTTATCCCTGATTTTCACAATGTAGATTTCGCACATGTTCCTTACAGGTAGAAAACTGGCGCAAATTAGCCACTTTTGGGATCACTGCACATAAGGTTTTGGTGTTTTTTAGTACTATCAAGTACCTTTTTTGAAGTATTACAATGTCAAATTTGGTAGGCTAGCTCTTCTAATAGAAATACACCTTTTCAAGAAGAGGAAATTCTAAGAACATGTTCTAAGGGTGTTTTATATTGGCCTAAAGTGTGTTATATTCACGTTGAATTTATGTAGAATTAAAAATGGTTTTTTACGGTTTAGCTTCGATTTTCTTTCTTTGCTTTTAGTTGGCAACAATGGCCATTTTAAAAATAAATTGTTCAACTATATTTTTTAATTTTAAAAATAGAAATATAGAAGTCCCATTTTCTAGCATAAATTGTAGCTTGTGGCTCAAAAGAGTACTTCAGGGTACAAAAAGACTCAATAGTATTGTTGGAGGCCTGTAGTGCCTCTAATTAGTCAATGTAAAATGTTTTTCTTGTGGCGAATGAAGTATTGTCATCCATCCTTGCCATCCAATGATGAACATCATAAGTTGTCGAAGTAGTAGAGTTGAAATCCAATCGACCATCCAGATTTTATGTTCTGTGCCTTCAATAGTACTGAAGGTGACTCATAGTACAAAAAGTACTAAAATGCTGAAAAAAAAGTACAAGTGTTTCTTACAATCACCCAAAAGTAGAAATTATGTGAATAATATTATAGAATGTTTTTTATTCTTAGAATCTACAAATTATATTTTCTCTTAAATAATAATACAGGGTCTACAAAATTATATAAGAATATATTTTTAGAATAGTTTTAGAATATTAGGAACAATTCTATTTTAAAAGCATTAATTCTAGGATTCTAAAAAATATTCCTTGGACACATGTGCATATAAAATGTACATGTACGTGACTTTCCCAAGCATAAAATAATATTAAAATATTTTTATTTTTATTATAATATAATATTATATACATTTTTATATTAATATTTTAATACTATTAAATATTTTATCTAATTTTATTAAACGTTAATACTAATACTAATAAAAATGATTTTATGATATTCTTTTGTTTTTGTTGGGTTATTGCAAAAACTTTGGCATTATGTATTTGTCACAAGGGAAGGGGCCTTTCTTTGCAATAACTTTTGAAGCATGACTTGTATGAACTTGAAATTTTTACTAGAGATGGTTGTCTTGAGTATAATCATATCCCATATTTTTCAATAATTAAAAAATCATTTTATATTTAAAAATATTTCAATTAATTTGTCATGTTTTTTATTTTAGAGTTTTTTAATACCATAGAGTACCCAAAATTAATGATTTAGAGCTCAAATTTAGGTGGTCTATTTTAATAGTAGGCAGACATGTTCCTACTAGGAGATGTTTGAAAATATGGTATTTTATATCTTCTACGTTTGTGCATATATGATTCCTTTACATGCACACTTTGATCATTGAAGATGGTTTCAAGATCATGTTCTTGATGAAATCTCTTCACCATGAAATTCTTTCAAATGGACAATTTTTAGTTTTTGATAAATTATTTTTCCTATTTTTTATAAATTAAGCATAAAAAATTCTCAAAGTAGGAGAGCTAGAAAAGTGCAGAATTGCAAGAAAATAGATACTTCAAATTTTTACTTTTGTAATGTACCTTTTTTTATAGGTCTATATATTGGACATATCTAATTTTATAAAACACCCCCCAAAAAGATTGAAAACTACCAAAGTGGAATAAAATCGGTACGTCATTCTTGCAATCATCTTATTATTCAATAATTTGACTACTGATACATTATGAATTTAGTTATAGTTATTGGATGATTCCTTCTTAGACTTGTTTTAATCTATAACATCACAATTTGTATAAGGTCTATATGTGACCTTAAGAAAAATTACCTACTTACTTTTATATATACATGTGTCTAAAGGGTATTTTAGGAGGAATTTTTTTATTTCCTTTCATGATTTTTATGTACACTATTTTTTCCTAATTTTCTAATACAAGCATTTTAAGTGGGGTAGTGGGCTATTGCTTGCTTAACTCCTAAAGGACAAAGCTTCGTTTTTTTGGCAACAAAGTGATTTTGGGCAGCTTTCTACAAACATAAAAATTCACTACATTTTTTTAACTTTTTTTGGATGTGGAGGCAAGGGGAGTACCTTGCTGCTCCACCAAATTTTTTTATAATTGGATGTGCCCATAAGGAGTTATGGGGGGGAATGTTGTTTTTCATGGACAAGGGGTAGCATGGGCAGGGTAATATACACTACAATAAAATTTGCATTGCAATGCCCGGAAGAGCTTGGGCAGCTTCTTGCCCCAGTTTCAGACCGGAATACTTCTTTAACATTTTCTTAGACTATAAAAAATTTGATGCAATGTACAAGGAGGTGGTGGCAAGAATTCGGTTGCTATGTGGCTTTCTTTGGCCTAACATGGAGGTTACTCCTAATTGCTACATTTGAATAAAAAAACAACGCCTATAGAATCCATTAAATCCATTACCAATTTGTCATTTGACAAATTACCATCCAATTAAAGAAATTGATGATTAAATGAAATCATTGCTTCTTTAACACTTGTATGAATAAAGGGTGGAGAGGTAATTTTTATAATCAAATTCATTTTTTTATCATGAATTGTCATTTGAACAATATGGGATAATTTGAAGATGAGAACTTGACCACTCATTGTCAAAACATAGGAATTATGTTCAATATAGAATTTTAGGCCTAAATTTGGCATAGTAGGATAACTTATTAAAAAAAAATTGAACTAAAAAAATTGGAAAATTAAGCTAAATTTCATCTCTAAAATCCCGTTTGTAATTTTGAGCCTCTAAAAAAAGTTATAGACAAAATTCCGAGAGGATGTTTGAAGTGTCAATGAAAATTTCCCTTCCAGTTCCTCTGTGAAATTTGTCTATAACTTTTGATTGGAGACTTGAAATCTCAAAAGGTTTTTTGGAGATGGAATTTAGCTTGATTTACTCATTTTTTTTTGTTCAAATTGTTTTGTGAAAAGTTACTCTACTTTGCCAAAATGAGGCCTGAAATTCTAATTTGAACACAATTTCTACTTTTGACTTAATTGTGAGTGGTTGAGGCTTCTACTCATTCTAATTTACATATCCCACATGGGTTGTTTTTACCTCCTACTAGCCCATTTTTGTAAAAATGTTCTCTTCTCATCTTAGAGCACACAATACATGTGATTTCACAAGTTATGCAAAAGTTTGCTCTATATTTTGATATCATTGGAATTTATTGTTGAATATTCTAAAATTATAATTCATGGAATAAAGAACATCTTCAAACTCGAGGGAAAAGGAAAAATCTTTAAAATCGAAGAAAACATGATCAAGTGTCAGTGATTCTTGACGAGTCGGTCTTTGCTTACCCTGATCCAACTTCCTCCTATGCTAGGCCCAATATCCCCAATTGTCTTTCACTTTAGCTTAGACACAAATTGATCAAGCTCACCTAAGCTTGATATTTTAGGTGCTTTTTATTTTTATTTTTTCCTCCTCTAGAGCTAGCTAAAACCTAAAACTCCATTGTTCACATTTTGATGAAATTACTATATGTGCAAGCCATAAATTGTTGAAAAAAGGGCTTTGCATGAGACTTTTCTTGAAGCTAGTTCCCTATTGGAATTTTTTGGTACATGTTCTCCAATTTGAAATGTTATAAATTTTTTGAATATGTAGGCAACTTTATCACAAAAAGAAAACAAAAAAGTGAAATAAACTTTTGCAAAAAGCCTCCCCAAATCAAAGTTGACATGAATTTGGATGCCCCCAAAAAACATTTTTTTCAACTTTGAACACTATAATCTCACAATCTATGTAGTAAAAACCTCCCATTTTTCTACTACAACATAATGAAGTAGTCTACCACTAGATCTTATGGTTAGATGCAACAAGATTTCATCTATCATTTTTGGAGAGCTTTTGCTATCAAAACGGCCCATTTTGAGTGTTTTTTGGTGAAATGCAATCAAAGAATTTTAGGGGTTAAATTTTTTTTTGTAGGCTATATTTATTTAAAAGTTTCATTTACAATTGTTTTATTCTAGTTTTGGAATAAATGATAAAAAAATTCAAACAACATATTAAACACATACAATGTTTTGAATGCCATGTTAAAAAAATAGATTAAAAACAACTTGAGGATGAACACAACACATCTATAATGCAATTACAAGTGCAATACAAAGACCCATTGAATACAATTACAAAAATGAAGCACTATTGCAATTACAAAAACCTACTAGAAACATTTAGAAGAAAAATGAGCCTCTTAGAAACATTCATTGAAAGAAAAAATCCAAACATTTTAGCAATACTTGCAAAAAGGCAACCCTCCGTCAAAATCAAAGACATGCACAATCACAAGTTCATGCAGTTCACAAATATCTAGCAACAACAACAAACCATTTATGTGTATGAATATATTAAGTAATCCCTACACTCTTAAAAACTATTAGAATTTATATAAACAAGTCATGTATTCTTGCAAAGAAAACATTCATCCATAGTTCACAAATACTTCATAATTTCCCATATTGCCATTGCATTTGGGAGAGAAAGCAAAATATATATTAAACCAAGATAATTTCTATGTTAGTATGTACACACAGTTGCAATATATTCCACAATTTCCTTTCCACTTTTGATTTTGCATTGCTCTCTTAAATTCTAGAAGTCAAATTTCCACTCAAAGCATTTTGCATTCTCAACTCGCATCTTGAATCTACAGTAAGATATCTTTGGCTCACATGCCACCTTATCAATATTCTCGCATGGGAATGACACCTCCAACAATCCAACGCATTCAACTACACTTTGTAAGGAACCATGTAAACCCAAAAGCAGATGCAAAATCCTAAACTAGGAAAATAGAGTTACAGTATATTTGCACTAAACACTTGTACGCAATGACTCAAAGCTCAAAACTAAGATGCAGAATAATCTTAAACCACGGGTTTGTGCCCACAACAAAGAATTTTGTGACTATTGTTAACAAAACTTTCCAAACATGCAAAGCTTGCTACACGGCGCTTATGGACTATAAATCAACCATTCACAGCTATCATGCCAAATGAATACCTTATCAATTTTTTAAAGAGGCTTCATAGATCAAGCTAAAGTCTTGTTAGATTTATGTTTTTTTTATAAGGCACTCTATGTTCAATTAAAAGATCAATGTTCAAATTAAGACCCTATGTCAATTTCACACCCCCCCCCAAAATGCCTAAAAACACCTTCTAAAAAATGAATTTTTTTCTTAAGTATTTTTAGAGAATCCTATTTTTAGATTTATGTATATTTCTAAGACCAGTGCCTACTGGCTCTCTGACATTTGAAAATGAATTTTAACAGACAAAAAAATGACTTTTCAATTCTAAATATTTGTTTTCTAAAGATTTGTGCAGTATTTAGAGAAGATGTGACCATAAGAAACATGGTTGGAATTCAAGTATAGACAGTTTGAAAGTTGTTCTTTGGTATTTATTTATTTATTTAAAATATGGATGCGGATACCTAAGAATTATGGGTGTTAAATTATTTTCTCACGTTGTTTTAAATTGGTATTAATGAAGTGATTCATATCCATAAGGATACTACAATGTATTCCTAAGACCTTCATTAGTAAGGATCACAAAGTCCAAAATTGCTTGTAGAATTCATGATTTGTGTTTTAAAAACAAAAATAATATGGGCAATTCAATTAAATAGGTTTGTAATGTTTTGAAACAACTTATTGCAGGTAGTCATATATATTGTATGTAAGGGGCTAGTGACAATCACCAAAAAAGATTCAAAAATTCAAAACATTTGTGATTATTTTTCACAAACCCTGTATGGGCCATACAAAGTAGAGGTCAAAATCAAAATTAATTGTCTATTATTATTATTATTATTATTATTATTATTATTATTATTATTATTATTATTATTATTATTACATTTATCTCATTACATTATATCTTTGTCCCATGCCCTTGCTCTGGAGTAGAAAGTGGGGATATTTTTTCCTTACATGAACGTTCAATGGAGGGCCGCTATTTGCTTTATGCAACCATTTTAGAGGCCAAGTGGATTTCTTGGAGATGTTCATTTTATAAGGTGGTCTTGGTGTTACTATAGTAGGAAAAAAATTGAGTTTTTTTTGTTACATTTGAGTTTATTTTCTTTACAACACAAGGGCACAAGTGTAGTTCAATTTCTTTAAACTCAATTGTTTTCACTTGGTTGCTTTTATGCCTTTTGTAGACTTGAATATTCATAATGATGGCATCTAAAGATGGCAAATGGATGTACCATAAAAAAATCACTTGAATTACATATATTCTAACTATGTATTTTAATCAAAGGCTAATGCTACAATAACAAAGGTCAAGATTGTCCAATTGCAAGAAAAAACATTACTATGTCCTTGTAAGTGTTTTTCAAGTACAAGTTTGGAAGTAATGACCAATGTAGTTGAAAATTCATAGTGAAGATAAATGACCATTTTACACTTGAAACGATAATTTTAATTTTCCCTAAAATACTTTAGAAGGAAATAATGGTTTTCAAAAATTTGTTACTCTTGCAGTTATAGGGAGTGACAATACTATTGTATACTTTGCTTAAAGAATTTGAAGCTTAGTTTTAGAAGAAATGTTAATTTGATAGACTTCCAACTATTTAACTACTAAAATTCAATTCCAAGGCCTTTTTTCATCAAATTCCATTCAAAACTACCATTTCTATTGCAAAGTGCAAAAAACTTTAGAATTTTTTATCCTGCATATCTAATCATAGGATCTTATACTAAACTAGTATAAGAATGTATGGAAGAAGTTTCAAAAACTTTAATGAGGTTGATTGCAAGATGTGTGCATTTAAAGTGAAGTAAATTGTTTTTTTTGCATTTTACATGACTAGATTTTTAGATTTTGAATCTTATTAGCTTAAAATATTTGCACTATCAATATTGAATTAAAAAAATTCATGTTGAATAATTGTGTTGAAAGTCTAAGACAATAAATTCAAAAAATCAACACTTGGTTTTCATTCTTTAAAAAATTGTTAAGTAAAAGTAGGATTGGTACAAGATTGAAGGAAAATATAAATCATTAACAAGTTTAAGATGGAATTGAAACACAATAATTCCAAAAATGAGATTTTTGTAGCAAAAAAAATAAACCCCTTCAAAAGAATTTTTGTTGAAAAATTGTAAAGATTTCACTCAAAAATGAATCCTATAAGTTATTTTTTCAAGAAGATGCTTAGATTGTCCAAAAAACAAGATTGTCCGCAACTTTCTCATTACTAGTTCAAATAGAATGAATCAAATCTTTCTACATAGACAAACTTTTCCTATGTAAAACGAAATTTTGAATATTTTATTTTGACTTTTTGTGAATTTTGTGTGTTGCCCAATGAATTCTAATTTGGACTTATTGTAGCAAAATTGTTGTTCCCAAGCATTGATTCAAATAAAAATTATATTTATAGAAAGCTAATGTTTTTTTTAATGCCTTAAAGAAGTTTTGAAAAATCACGATAAAAATTAAGATTGTAGGAATCTACCCAAAATCCATGTTGTCCCCCCAGGAAACAATGGAACTTTTGAGGTTAAAAGGTATTAAAAAAATTTCCTATTATATTTTGCTTTAGAAGCCGGCAAATTTAGCTTCCTTCATCATGCATAATTAGGATCATGCATTTTCAGGCATGGAAAAAATGTTAAGATAATTCTTTCGAAACATTGCCACCTTCATAAAATTGTTACAAATGGACAATTTTAATTTTTAATTTTTTTACAAATTGAAATATCAACAATTTTGTTTTGGCATAAGATTTTATACCTTAATTTATACCTTAATCCTTAAAGGACAGACTTGTGACTGGAAATCATCTCTTTGGTTATTGTGTGAATCATTGGCCTAAACAATTGCACAAGGACTCTCCTTTTCACAACAAAATTCCGATGATGAATAGTTGCACTTTTGTCCTACCAAATGGATTCTCTGTCATCCATTGGATAGAAAACGTGTTCATCTATGTTTAAGGGTTAAAAAATTTCTTACTCACAAATGTATATAATTACATTTGACAACGTATTAGTTAACAATGAATCACCATGAGTAGAATTTAGTTGTCTGAGTTCTAGATCAATGAAGTGCAATGTTGGGAACTTCTTGACACCCAACTTCAACCTCTTGCAATTAATATGAGATCTAAGGTTCATATCTTAAACCTCATTATTTATGGACTTATATATGTCATATACATCATTGCCAAGCATGAAGATGTTTGTATCTATGCAAGAAGCTATAATTGGGCGGTTAGGGCTTGTCACTACTAAACTACACGGTATAAGTAGAAGCTTTGAAGGGACACTTTTTCATTTAGTTATAGCTGCCTTGAGACTCTAGTCAACTATCCGTATTTGGAATTGTTGCACTAGCTACTTAAGATTTTGACCACTGGATTCAAAGTTTGTTTGATAGTTGAAAAATTGCAATCAAAATTTGGAGAGAGGTTCCTATGCCCATAAATCTAAGGATCCTTTACAAATCAATTAATGTAGTGTCCATTCATAGTCGGTGGCAAAGTTGGCATATCCAAAATTACGGTTTCATCATGGCAAGCAGGCATACAGGAGTAGCAGAAAGAGATGTAGGAAAGTTGAGACTTTCTTCAATTGGAGAAAGAATGTGGGGTCTGGTTTTGCGGTCCCATCTTTTGAATCAACATGATGCGGGGCATAAAGAATTTTGCCGAGTGGCAAGAGATTATTGCCAAGAGGCATGGTTCATCATAATTCATTGTTTGCATTTGTGGGTTGTTAAAGATCATAAGGGGAGTGCTTATATGAAAGATGGATCAAGACTGGAGAAGCCCTTTGATTTGGTAGTAATACCCATTCATGACAAAGGCAAACAAATTTGGAGAGTAAAATTTTTGGATACAATACATTGTAGGACATGTTTGTTCAATGCTATTGGAAAAGTATTGACCAACCAATTTGGATGTAAGGTGGAAATTTGAATTGGTATCGTTTATAAAATCATTTATAAAACTTGATTCAATTTTTCTTCAAATGTCCAAAGAACCTCCAATAAGGAAGAAAATGGTTTATCAAAGACAAGGAACAACAAAAAATTGAGAAAAAGGTGGCAAAATCCTAGAATGTGAATTTATATTACATTCATTCTATTTGAATAAAAATTATTCAATAGGGGATATCATGACAATTGCATGTATTTTAGAGCCAGAATCAAGTACCATGAAGGCAAAACAAACTATGGATCCAAAATTAAGCACCGCAGTTGAGAGACAAACTTTGAACTTGAATCAAAGAGAAAATACTATGACAAATAATCAAACTTTGGACCCCGAAGCAAGCACAATGTCAAATAGTCAAACTATGGACTTAGAATCTAATGTTGTACATATTGATCCGTTGTATCATACTTCTTATCAAACTCAAGCTGATGCTCTTTTTCGAAAGAATCTCACCTATCAGGTACCATTTACACGCAACCCTAATCTCAACAATTCTAATTTTGGGCACAATACAAGTAAATGTAGTGAAATCTCAAGACTTTAAGTAAAGCATTAAATCAATAAATAGAGGGAAGTGTGAGCATGAGCTATGTACTAGAGGTAGATGATGGGTACTTAACAATATGACCTTAATGTAGTGGCAATTTGGTTGAAAGATAATTTATATTCCTCAATATTCCAACAATGAATAAAATGTACTATTTTAATTTAGGCTTATCATAAGCTTTAGTTTTTCCTATAATCTTAGAAGTAGAAAAGACCAATTGTTGATTATTGATTATAATGTGATTTTTAGCTCGTGCCTTTATGAAACATATATTCCATTATTTTCTAGTGTAGTACATTTAATATGAGATTTGATACTAATCTTTCTTTTTTATAATTAGGTGATTAAAAATCCTCATTTATTGTTGCTAAAATATTTTTAAATTTAGTTTTTTTGCTTATATTTGCTATCATTTTCCCCTTCATGAGTTTTTTGTCTTATTTTGAATTTAATAATTTAAAATAAAAGACGAGGTGAACTTGTAGACAATTTGATTTATTTTTTTGATCAGTTGTACAAAAGAGATCAATGTGTTCCTTCATATTTAGCACGGCTTTGAAAGATGTATTTGAATTGATGAAATTTAAACTATTATCATAAGAAAATTGAGTTGTATATGAAAATATTAACTAAACATGAATGTCAAATGTCAAATGCCTAACTTATGTTTTGGGCTTGATTCCACAGAAAAGAAATTGGAAGACTAATAGTTGTCTGGTTTGCTTTCCAATTACCCTCTGTGTACTTCTTGTTGTTATCCAAGTAGTTGTGAACCATCTACTTGGTAGCGAGTTCCAATGTGGATGTAAGTGTGTGACAATAATAAATACAACTGGGTGCACTAAGCTTTGCGGTGTTGATTATTCAGACCAAGATCAAGTAGAATTTTGCGAGGTACCATATCCACAAAGTTGGCCAGTTATCTTACAAGTGCCCCGCCCAGAATATCGTGCTATCAGAAATGCTGGTTCACCTGAACTACAAGATGAATCATGTCGAGATGATGGAGATTGTGGATGTACCATCCTTTATACGGCATCCAACAAAACTTTGGCTGATAGTATGTGGTGACTAAGTTGTTGTTATAATTGCACTTAATATGATATGTTCTTATCATTCAAAATGTATTATTTGTGTATGTTTTTTACTTTGTTAGTAGATAATAAGCCATCATATGTAATTTTTTTTTAATGATATTCTTCTATTTAACTCCTATATTATAGTCTTTGGCCATTTAAAATCATGTCAATTTGAACTTGATCCAAGATTGTCTCCAACAAAGAAAAAAATTGTTTTTTGACTAATTAATTGCTTGTGGAACTTTGGACACTTTCTTGGTCAATAATTGATAGTTCTACTACAAAGATTTTCAAATTTCCTTCAAGTTATTTTTTTCTTAATGATTTTCATTGTAGTCAATATTGATTTTGTTAAGCTATTCAGTCAAATCAACTATTTTTAGAATTTGACCATTTATAATATACCAAAATTGTATCTTATATCAATATTCTTTGTCACAGCCTTGGCAAGTTACTTGTTGATTGGTGGTTCATTGAATGGCAATGATCCTTTATACTCGCTTGCATCAGTGGTAGCGGTAAGTTATATTATACAATTTCATTGGATAAAATGTTTGAAAATTATTATAAAAGGTCTTATATTCACATCCTAAGGTTGAACACCAATTGTATACATCATGTCATTATTGTATAAGTCTCTTGTTGCAATTATGTCTATAAGGTGTTGTGTTGTGGAAATCTACCTCTAGTAAAGTCTATCTCATATTTATAGTCATGAAAATTAATTTTGTCCCAAATTGAAGAATGTTTAGGGTACAGATGCGCATCCATGGGATACTCTTTTAGTTGAGTCAGCATTTGTAAAACGGACCCCAATTCAACTACTTCAAAATACTTGTTTTATTCCGGCCTTCACCTTATCAGTTCCAAGTGCGACTGGTCCACCAATAAATAAAGGTTCAAATCTGATGGAAGATTAGCAAAAATTCTTTGTTGATTTTATTCTCTAAATTGTGAAAAATTTGTTAGCCTTCAAAAAACAATTTGAAGATTCTATAACATGTACTAAAAATTTGATTTTGTGGCCTGTGCAGCATTTGAATGTGTACCAACCTCAACGTTATGGTTAAGTAGTGCTACCACTGTCAATGATGAACTTTATCGAGGTTTTCGGAAAGGCAATGCTGCTAAATACATAAATGAATTTCCAGTGGGTAAGTTGATTGTAACATGTTGATGTTTGCAATTTTTCACAAACAACAACTTAAGTAAAGTATATATTTAGGTTCAAATGGCTTTAATATGCTCTTTTTCACTTGAGTTATTGCAGCTTATGACTTTGGAAGTTCAAATGCATCTGCTTTTGATGTGGATGTTTGGTTCAATGCAACATTTAGTAACCAAACTGCCCATGAACCTCCAAATCTCATTCGAGTATCTCGAGCTCTAAATATGGTGAGTCTCTTTTTTCTTCCTCTAGTCTTGAATGTTATTTCAAAGCAACACAAATTGAAGTTAGATTTCAAGCCTCCCTTTGTTTGCAAAGGTTATAAAGATTGAGATTGACTCTTGGTTTGACTGAAAAACCATGAAGTGAAAGGCACCGTTGACAACATTAGATATTTTCATTGAGATTATTTGCAATGATGTAATGCAATGGACATAATTTTGAAGATTAGTATGTATAGATTTTTTCTTTATTTTTTTAAATTAGAATAAATGTATCATAAGCTTGAGCCCTTTGAAATTTGTAGGCTTCACAAGCTTATTTGCGCTTTTTGATGGGTCCAAGCGCTCAATTACCACTTCTCTTTGAAAGAGAAATGCCCAAATCTTCCATGCAACTTCGGCTTGATTTCTCATCACTACTTGGTCCTCATTTCTACATGTGGGTTTTGGGATTTTTGTTTCCTGTAAGTTTTGAATCAATCTCATCATGAGCCTTTATTTAATGATTATGATATTTTATTTGTTAGATATATCTATTATTTGCTATAGACACAAATTAATTTCATTGAATTCTCCCTACATGAAATCCTTTTTAATAGTGCATTATACATTTCATTGTTATGATGGAGTATATTAATGAATACTCTTTATTGTATTTCGATAGACTTGAATTCAATTTGTAATAGAATTGAGATTATATAAGATACTATATGATGATATAAAATATATAATAGCTGGATATAACAATCAAATTTCCTACTAAAGAAAACCATACCACTACACAAAAAAGAGGCATCTTCAATGTTTTTTTAAAGTGAAGTCAATAATCAAACCAATACTAATCAATAAAGATTTTGGATCAAGTGTCTTAGGTGGTTTTGACAGCTTTAGTATATGAGAAGCAATATCACCTCCGAATGATGATGAAAATGCATGGTCTTGGCGATTTATCCTATTGGACCATTACTTATATTTACTTTTTTGTGCTCTTCATGATCTACATGTTTTGCTTTATTCTATTTGGCTCTGTCGTTGGTGAGTTCTTAATCCTGCAAGTGCCTTATGGAACTTAAATTAATAGTCTTAGGTCGTTTACTCTTTAACAATCTTTAGTTTAAGTGTTTATGGTGCATATAGGCCAAAAATAAAGTGATTGTCTTTACATGCTTTCAAGTTTCAACTACTCATGCTATTTAACCCTGGAGCGCTCCGACGTCCATTTTCTGGACGATGAACAGATTCAGATCCTTGTTTCTGTCTCATTTTTGCTTGGATGAAAGTCATCCTAATTTTGGGTGATACTTTATCAAGTTGTTGTCCTATCCATCGGTTGGATTTGGTGTTACTAGAATATATACATTTCTAAAATTACAAATGTGGAAGTATGTCAAGTGGTCAATTTGCATTGACTTTAGTTCAAAACTAGATGTGCAAAAATGAGGTCAAAGATGTAAAGGTCACAAAAATTTCAAAAAATCACCAGATGAAGAGAACCTTATTTCAAGTCCATTCCAACAAGTATTACTCAAAAAATGATAATATTTTACTTGTAATTGAATTTAGAAGGAATTCTGAAATTTTCTTTTCAAAATTTATAGAAAAAGATTGGTGATAGCATTAGTAGATCTAACCGTACGGATAGAATTTAAAAATCAAAATCTACAGCTTTCATTCGTATACCTATTCCAAAATATTCTTCCAAATTGTAGTTTATAATGGTTTTTCTCAAATTGTCAATTTTGGAGATGAATCCAGACGTTTAGGGGTTAACTTAATTTCAAATATTTCATTTGGGTACATTCTAGGAAATGATTATGGGGACTTTCAAATTCAGGGAAAAGAGAGAAATCCAAAAGTCCACAGACCTACTTTTATGGTGCAACTATGAAATTTTTACAGCTTGAGTATAGAATAAAATGGAGCAGAGTCCAAAATTCCAAAGTCAAGCTGCAAAATTTCTTACTTGCTTTATGGAATTGTATATATAAGCATTTTAAAAAATAAAAATTTAACTTGACTGTCAATTGTTAGGGTTGTAATTCTAAATCTGGTTGTATCTTTGTAGGTTTGCAATTTTTCCTAAAAAATGACTATAGCATCCAATTTGTCTTCTCGTTTCTCTACATCAATATGATTATTGCCTTTGGTTTTTTGGCATCAAATTTCTTCTGGGATGTCAAAACTGCCACTGGTTAGTCCACAAATTAATTTTGACTTCAATGCGTATTTTTCAATTCTTCTCATTTGATATCTTTTTTGCCGTCTATAATGCAATACGTATGGGATGCTTGTGTAACTAGGATATGGATGACAGTGGCAGGATATTTATATGTGTTTGGATCTGGTTTACTTGGTGGCTTTTTTTTTGAGAACTTTGTTGTGGATCCTCAAACAAGCAGTACGTGTTTCTATATCCATTTCTGCTCAAATTCCTCCCTGAATGATAGCTTAGCTCTAAAATCAAAGAATTTTGAGCATGTCTTTGAACTGATTGATTCACAATTGGAACTAAGCAGGGAGTCTTGTTTTGGGATTGGAGATCATACCGGCATTTGCAACATATCGAGGCTTGTATGAATTCTCACAATATTCATTCCAGGCCGTGTACGCAGTAAGTAACAAGTGAAGTAATGGTGCAAAATTTTAGATACTTTCTTCTTCTACATTTCTTTATTGTCATACCATGATCATGCATGAATTTGAATATGGAAACAATTGACAAGTTTAGATTTAGGTTTTACAAGGTTTCTTAACAAATTAGATTGTTGAAGCAGAACACAAATGGAATGCGATGGAACAATTTGAAAGATACAAAGAACGGGTTGAGCGATGTGTTTGTGATTTTGTTCATGGAGTGGATTATATTTATGATTTTGACCATCTACTTGGATATTGTGGCTGCATCGGAGAGTGGAGTTAACAAACACCCTCTCTTCTTCCTGCAATTTTTCTTCAAACGCAAGTTGGAAGGGGAGGCTCTCTTTTGTGAAGAAGCTAAGGCTATTGCTCACATAAATCCTGAAGATGATCGACTTCCTAGTGATCGTCCCGATGTTGCTCGTGAGGTTAGTCTTTATTCATAAGGAGGTCATACACATAAAAGAAAGTGAGACATGGGAATGCATACAATTTCCTTATGTGATTACCAGGGAATGCTTGCAAATGCGTCGTGTCTCTTGTTCACCTTAGAGAGGTAAGAAAATCTTGCAAGCCTTTGTGAGGTGGAGGAAAACATTAATGTTGATCGTATAATATCATAAACTTCTTGTGATCTATATTGTGATTTATATTGTCAATTTTGATTGCAAAGTGATGCAAATTTGGTGAACATTGATGTATCATCATGTAAAATTTGTATGCAGAAGAAGTTGGTGCAAGAGTTGCGTTCAAGACCAAACAAGATTTATTCTATCATTTGCGACAATTTGAAGAAAGTTTATCCTGCAAAGGATGGTAACCCACCTAAGTTTGCTGTTCGAACATTCTCACTTGCAGTTGCTCGAGGTGAATGCGTTGGAATTTTGGGTCCAAATGGGGCAGGCAAAACTAGTAGCATCAATATGGTATGCCCCTACCCTTCAATCTCAAACCCTAAATCCTAGTACTTTGTTAATTTCTTAGTGGATTCTTTGATGCTTTGTAACTTAAATTAATGTCATGTCTTTTGCCATTGTAGATGATAGGATTTTTGAAGCCAACAATGGGCACCGCATACATTCAAGGGATGAATATTCTCACTGAAATGAGTCGCATCTATTCATGTATGGGAGTTTGCCCCCAACACGAGTACGAAGATATCTTGACCCTAGACTTCAATCTTCAACTTTTTTGGAATAATAATACTTGAATGGCAATATTGTAATATATTAATGGCATGCTCTTCATTCACCAATTCTAAGAAACTTATTACATTAATTGTACGTATTTTTTGCAGTTTATTATGGGGACAACTAACCGCCCGTGAGCATCTTCTTTTTTATGGTCGTTTAAAAAATTTATCAAGGGAAAAACTCCATGATGTAAGTTTGAATACCTTCATTGTAATGCAAGTGAATTGGAATTAAAATTTTCAATTTGTTGGTGAAATATCGTTCCATATAGCTTAGTAATACACAAATCCTTTTGTATTGTATTTATTATTTCTTAAATCTTATAAAATTAAAGAAATTATAATTATTTCATGCAACTATGGGTTTGATTCTTGATTTGACTTAGGCGGTGGAGATCTCCTTAAAAAATGTCAACTTGTTTGACAACAAAGTGGGAGATAAACAATGCCAAAAATACTCGGGTGGCATGAAGCGTCGCCTAAGTGTTGCAATTTCTCTTATCGGGAATCCACAAGTAAAATATTTTACCTTCTTGCCAAACCTTCATTGTCCATGATTTTGAAATCTCTTACTATAGAAAAAATATTTTTTTGTAAAAGAGATAAGATATGTTATGAAACATTTTCAGGTGGTGTATATGGATGAGCCAAGCACAGGCCTTGATCCTGCATCTCGGTACAATCTTTGGAGTGTAGTGAAGGATTCCAAGCAAGACCGTGCCATCATCCTCACTAGTAAGCTCTAACATTGAGTGTTTTTTTTTTATAGAAATCTTGTAATAATTAATCCAAAAGCTACAAGGGTTAGATCTTGGCTTTTTAACAATAATGGTCACAATTCTTTAGTATTAATTTTGTTTTATTTTGAACTTTATTGGGGATAAAAATTATAAATACTTTCAAGAAAAGCTAAATTTTATAGATCAAAAGTGATGGTCAATTGACTATTTCAATTGTCAAATGAGGTAAAATTTAACCCCTAAAGGTCCAAACACCGTTTTTTGACAACATAGCGATTTTGGGCAGCTCACTACAAGTGGAGTTTTTATTTTTTTTCTTTGAAATTTTCACACAAAATGTGACCAAGGAGTATCTTTAAGGCCCAACAATTTTCATAACTTTTGACTACATGGTTAAAAAGTTATTGTATGATATGTAATTTTTGGTGCGCGGTGGGCAGCCCGGGCAGCTCAAAAAATTCTTTAAAAATCATTTTTTTTTAAAATAAAAATTTGAAATTGGTTCTTTAGATTTATATGTACGTGGAAAGCTTTAAATCATTCCATTTGGATTAATGAGTCAAAAGTTATGAGGATTCTTAGTTTGAGGGTAGTTATGGAATCTCTACTCTAAAATAAACTTTGAAGTCCTTTATTTAACTCAATTTCCAATATTTTTGAAAAAAAACAAAAACATTGGATGTAGATTATTTATTACAACATTACAACCGTTGGGATTGGCATTTTTCAATTTCATAAATAAATTCTTAACAATTTAGTGTTTTGAATCATTCTCTACTTCTTTCTACTTACTATTTTTTTCCTATATGTTGTGCAATTCCAAATGATCTGAAAATTTTCAAACATGTAGCCAACTTGCCTAGAAGAATGAATCCAAAGAGTAACCACCATTTTGGGCACTTTTTCATACAAATGTGACCTTGTAAAGTGCAGCTGCCCGGATTTTCGCAGGGACAAAAAAAGGGTTTTTGTCAATTCAAACGCTAATATCTTCCAATCCGCATGGTGGAAAATTCTGAATTTTTTTTCACATCTTCTCAAACCAGTGTTCTATAAGATCTTACGGTTACATGTTTCCAAAAATGTTTTTTTTATAAAATTTGGTACTTGTATTAGAAATGGCAGTTTTGGAGCGATTTTGGTGAAAACATAGTCTCAGACCTTTAGGGGTTAAAGTTGAAGAAAATTTTGGAAAAAATTGCTCATAGGGTAGGTCTTTTCTATAAAGAATGCTTTAATTCATTCCATTGTGATTAGTAAGGTGAAAAATATGAAGAATTTTTTTATGTCAATAATTGAGATACTTTTCCTATAAAATAACACTTGAAGGTTGTTTTCAAAAGAAAGAGTGCAAGGTTTAGATTGTTTGCTACATCATTTATATCTCTAAAATTGACATGCTATATTAGAGTTAGTGAATTTGATTTTCCTTTCATAATAGATCCCCTTTGTATAAATTTTTTTTGACAATGATATATTGATGTTGGTCTCATTTTTGAGCAAAATAAAATTGGAGTGACATTGGCCATCAATATTTTGTACAAATAGATTTGAGGTTTGTATTTAACAATGGACTAGAGGTTTGAAAATTTGTGGACACATGCAAGTAATAGTTGAAAATAAGATGGTCAAACATGGTTATATTTTTCATATTTGTTCTAGTTTAGGCAAAAAAATTAGATTCTAATACCATGCCATTATGGATTAGATTTTACCTCACTTCTGCTCAAAGCTTTAGGGTTTGAGCATCTTGAATTTTGTTTATTATTAAATAGTAGAAGATATTTGTCTATGTACATACTTATTTATTGAGTGCCATTTCAGCTCATTCTATGGAGGAGGCGGAAGCACTGTGTGATCGAGTGGGTATTTTTGTGAATGGGGAGCTCCAATGCATTGGTAACGCAAAAGAGGTGATCTATCTTGTATCATTTAATAATAATTTGAATAAACATTTACAATTTTGATTTAGGCCAAATGTTGTTTCAAGTCAATAATGACTTATAAGAAGGTAATGCAGACAAAGAAAAGTGAGACAAGGAAATTCATATAAATCCTTATAGACTGAACACTTTCGATTATACAATTATGTTTGTTGTGATATATAATACAGCTTCGAGCCAGATTTGGAGGCTTATACGTGTTGACAATCACAGCACCGCAAGGAAAAGAAGTGGAAGTGATTGACTTGGCCAACAACTTATCTAGGAATGCCAAGAAAGTCTATGGTCTTGCCGGCACACAAAAATTTGAGTTACCAAAAACTGAAGTTAGTGTTGCAGACGTTTTCTTGAAAATGGAACAAGCAAAGCAATATTTGCACATTCAAGCTTGGGGCCTTACTGACACCACGTTGGAAGATGTATTTATCAAAGTTTCAAAAGCTGGTGGTAGTATTGCACTTTCATAGCAAAAGTTGTTGAACTTCATATTGCTTGTAGACTAGTGGTTTAGTGAGTGCATTGTTGTTGGATTTACTTTGTTTGCTGAAGATTATTTGATTTTTGGGGGCATTTTATATAAGATTATGCTTTGGAATGACACAATTAGGATGAATATTGTGAAATGTATGTAAGACAATTAAGAGTTGCACGAATTGAGAGTGCTACTTTAGTACGTGATCAACATCCGTTTTAACTGGTTCAATTTGAGACAAGATATTGAGAAGTCTTGTCTTTTTTGAAGCCTATGTACAAGGCTACTAGGGATTTTGTAACTAATTCATAGTATAGGTTATTTAGTTATGGTTCAATTTGGAATTGTAATATACACATGTACACCTATTCTTATTACTTATTGCAATGAAGCTAAAATTGGCAAGAGTTTGGATGAAGGAATAACAACATAACTTGTGTTTTGTATAAAATAGAAGAGAAGGTACATTGCAATGGAAGTAGAGAATTTTGAACAAACATGAAGAGATTCTCACTTTCAAAGTTTATATGAGGAAAGCACTTAGTACTAGTAATTGATAGTAGGATCTCTCATAAATGAAACACAACATATGTTGAAAAGAATACAATGAGTGTACAATATGGTAGGTTTATAATATCTAACTTCCTAATAGGGTGATTGCATGAAAGACTGGTCGATTTTTGTCACACTTTAGCAAGACGAGGTTGTCTTGTGCTATAACTTTTGAATTAAGATCCCAATGCCAAAAACAAGAAAGCTATTTCTAGATATTTTTATTGTAATTATATCCCTTATTTTTCAAAAATAATAAAAAATCATTTAATATTTAAAATTCAATTTCTCTAATTTATCAATTTTTCAAATTTAGGAGTTTTGAATACAATTGAGTGGCTTAAGTTAATGGTTTTCAATTGAAATTTCTATGGTACATTTCTATAGTAAGCAGACATGTTCCTACCAAAGGGCATCTAAAAATACATTATTTTATGTCCTCCACATCTGTGCAAAGAGGCCTCCCTTACGCACGCAGTTGTGAACAATAGAAATGGTTTTGACCTCATTTTTTCTTTAAAACTCATCATTAGAAAGTCCTCCCAAATGGCCAATTTTTAGTTTTTTTATAATTGTTTTTCCTATTTATTACAAATTAAAATGTCAAAGTATGTATTTTTTGGGACATATTCTCGGACATAGAATTGTGGCAAAAAAATACATACTTTGACATTTTAATTTGTAATAAATAGGAAAAACAATTATAAAAAAAACTAAAAATTGGCCATTAGGGAAGACTTCCTAGTGATGAGTTTCAACGAAAAAAATGAGGTCAAAACCATTTCTATTGTTCACAACTGCGCGCGCAAGGGAGGCCTCTTTGCATAGACATGGAAGATATAAAATAATGTATTTTTAGATGCCCTTTGGTAGGAACATGTCTGCCTACTATAAAAATGTACCATAGAAATTTCAACTAAAAATCATTAATTTAAACCGCTCAATAGTATCCAAAACCTCTAAACTTGAAAGTGTGACAAATTAGAGAACTTGAACTTTAAATATTAAATGATTTTTTATTTTTTTTGAAAAATAAGGGTTACAATTGCAATCAAGACATCTAAACATTCTATTTTTTTGTTTTTGGCATTGAATTCATAATTCAGAAGTTGTTGCAGAAGACAACCCCAGTTTTGCCAACGTGGAACAAAATTGACCAGTCTTTCATGCAATCACCCAATAGTGACCTTCTATTGGCAATTTGTCATGCCTTTCTTTCGCAATCATGCTCATATTTTAGGCGCAGATCTTGAGTTTCACTAGGATCCTCATGCTTTAATCTTAGGGTTTGCACTATGTAGTATGTTTGTGGGTACCATGCAACCGAGCCATAAGGGCTATGTAGGTAAATTTTGGAAATTTTTATAGGGCTATATTGACCTAAATTTCTAAATTTGGATAATTGAATGTACTCTATACTTCATTTTTTTTTAAATTGCACTATTTTGGGGTACCCTATGTTCATTATAAATACAACATTTTGAACGCTAGATTCAAACAATAAGGACTTGGAACTTGGAACAAGCTGTAAGCACAAACCATTTTCAATTTGATTTTGGGTTCAAAAGCAAAGTGCTATTGTGAAAGCAAGAAGTTTGAAAATTGGAACTATTTTGAAAAGCAAAGTCCTATTGTAAAAGCCAAAGTTAGAATTTGGAACAATATTCAAAAGCAAAGTGCAAATGACTAAGCCATTGAAGTGGATTCATACACGTAGTACTTCCAATTACAATGTAAAATCAGTTTCAAGTATAAAATTAATGTTGTTTCCAAGCACAAATTTCAATTATAGAACTCATCCAATACCATAAAATACTTTGAAACACAAAGTCTTGCCGAATCACAATTGCCAATACAAACAATTGCCAAGTTTACAAAATACTTTGAATTGCCAAATCACAAGTGAATCTAAACAATTATCAAGTTCAAAACAATGGAAAAAGTGATAGAATGTAGCGTCTGCATGCATTGTGCAAGTCGACGCCATCCTCAATCCCAAATTTGAAATACTACGTGCAATCGTTATCACCAACCCTCACCTTGAACTTCAATCCTAAAGCATGTGCAAACCCTTTCCAAAACAAACCCGTTACCTTAAATTGCATAACCATAGTAGTCGGATCTTGCAACCCATAATTATTTGTTCACTGAAAGTAGACAAGGAGTTTGAAACCCTAAATTTTTTGCTCAAATTGAAGCCAGCAAGCACAGGTGCCAACATCCAAGGTGCATGCCGTCACCCACTCCTGCCACTTTTCCTATTCATATCCCAATGACTACATTGTGGCCAATACACCAATCCACCGTGTATACTAATTTTTTACATACAACCGAGTATACAACAAACAATAACTAGTTCCAACCGCAAATACCACATACCTTGTTAATACACTAAATACCACATGTAGCACACTCTAGACGTATTCCTAAAAAGTTCAGATTTTATTTTATTTTTTTCGGCAAGGCTAGTTTAGAATTAAAAAAAAGATCTAAAACTCGGTATTTTTTCCCAGCCTTCATTACTTATAAGGCCCCCAAACCCATTAAGATGATGCTAATTTACTTCTAAGCCATTTCTAAAATTTAGGAGCAAGGTAATTATAATAACCTTTCATTAAGTTCATTTGCTTGCACGTCCCCAGCAAAAAAAATGGGAGTACAACCCCCAAGGCTTTAATACACTAGAATCAATGCAAAACTTTCTCACCTCACTATAATTTTAGATGTAAGTTGTATTAATGCAGTGTCTCTATTCCAAGTAGACAAAACCCCACCAAACATCAAATAGGAGGCACACTTTACTCCATTTTCAAAAATTAATTATCTACACTCACTTGTGAGTGAACTGAACACTAAGAAAGTCAACCAGATTTAGTAATCCAAATTTGTCTTCCTATGGTAAGGAGCTTTGCGGTAAAACCTCGGAATTTCCAACAAGTCATCCCACATAAGTGAACTTAGCTAGCCACCCTCCAAAATTGAGTTCTTCATGCCCAATTCACGCTGCTACATGCAGTCACTACTACTCCACAACTATAAAACATAAAATAGATTAGCTTCATAAGTATGTAGGTATAAACATATTTCAAATCAAATTGAGAACATGATGGCTTTATGACTTGACTTGACAATTGTAGTAAGATTTAATAAACTTAAAATTTGGAATTTAAATACTTTGTTTAAAGTTCAATCGAGAAGAATCAAAATAAGTAGATATTCTAACTATGAATTCAAATTGATTAGCACAATACAAGAATCAAATATTCCTTTCTAAATTGTCTAATTCCAAAATTTTGCTTTTCACTCTTAAACTCTTGGTAATCCAAATTGGAATTGTTTTCAATTTTAATTTAACCCCTAAAGGACCGAGGCCCTTTTTTTTGCCAAAAAACACTCAAAACTGCCATTTCTATAGCAAAATTTAAAAAAAAAATTAAAATTGTTTTTTTTTCACATCTAATCGTAGGATCTTACACTAATTGATATGAAAATGTGTGGAAAAAATTTCAGAATTTTTGACCGCACAGATTGCAAGATATTTGCGTTTAAAGTGGAAAAAACAAGTTTTTCAGCACATTGCGGGACCAAATTTTTTGACTTTAAACATTTTTAACTTAAAATTTTTGCACTACAGCGTTTTGAGCTTTAAATCTTTATAGTGGAGAATTGAGTTGAGAGTCTAGGAAAAAAAAAATTCAAAAAAACTTAATTATCATTCTTAAAAAAATTGTTAAGTAGAAGTAGGTACAAGATAGAAGGAAAATCTAAAATATTCATATATTTTAGATGGAATTAAAATGCACTATTCCCAATGGTGAGATTGTTCTAGAAAGTAAACTAAACCATTCCAAGAAAAAAAAATTGAAAAATTACAAAAATTGCATTCCGAAATGAATCCTACAAGTTATTTTTTTCAAGAAGATGCTCTAATTGCTCGAAAAACAAGAATGTCCATAACTTCCTCATAACAAATCCAAATGAAATGAATAAAAGCTTTCCAGATAGACAAAAATATAATCCATTAGAAAAAAAATATTTTAAAAAAAAATTCAAAATTTTGCAAATTTTGAATGCTGCCCCCCATCCCCACGCATTCCAAGAAATGGCATAACTTCTCACTCAAAGGTCCGATTTCAATTTTTTTTTTCTGCCACATACCTCTCTCAATTCTTCATGTTCACAAAAAGTTTCAAAAAATCAGGAGAAAATTTCAGCCCGTAGGTACCTGCCCGAAAACGCATTTGTCCCCCGAAGGGACAATGGTCCTTTAGGGGTTAATTAAAGAATTTATTTTCATCTGAAGATATTGTTGCTTGTTTTTTAATAGATTTTTCTTGAAATTTGTGGATGAATGATGATGAGATTTTGATAGATTCTAAGTCTTGTCTATACTCTAATTTTTTGTAGTTTTTTAAAGCAAATCATAGATACTTTCTTCCATTGAAAACAAATCATTACACTAAGCTAGAAGAATCACAACTTGACAAAGTTACATCCTAAGTTTCATTTAAAAGACATGTATTGGCTTTGTGTAAGTTATGTTTATGCAGCAAAGCTATTGGTGTCAAATGATTACAAATTGTAGGCATTGAATTCAAGTTGACTTTGTTTAGAATTGAATTTTTATTTGACCAAATCTTCTTCAATTGTTCTCAATTTTGTATGTTCTTTAGAGATATCCTTAAAAATGTAAATCAAAGGTTCAAGTTGTGTTTATTTTATACTTCCAATATTTGAATTGACTAAAAAATTGAGTCCAAAGGTGTACAATTAGTATAGAATAGGAGGATGTACTCCATTGATCATCAATTACATGCACATATTGTTATGGACACCGTAAACAAGAGCAAGAGCAAGAAATATATCCAAAGTAAAAAGCTAGAATATATAAAGCAATAAATTAAAACACAAGAGATGTGTTGTCAAGGCTAAGAATCTTCTTAGTCTTGACATTCTTATATACTACTATCTAGCTTCTATTCTTAACCTCTAAAGGACCAGCCTGATATTTTTAGCAACATAAAATTTTTGGACAGGTAAGTGTGAGTGAAGATTATTTTCATATTTTAGGTTGAATTTTTAATAGAAGAAGCGGACAAGGAATATCTTTCATATGCACTAAGTTTCATGACATTTGGAAATAGGAGTAGAAAATTATGGCCTAATATGTTATTTTTTTTGTAATTGGGCCATGCAAGTAGATCTAGAAAAAATCACTTTTAAGAAAAATAAATTTGAAACTAGAGTTATATGTACGCGGAAAGCTTTGAATCATTCTATTTTGATCAATGAGTCAAAAATTATGAGGAATTTTAGTTTGCGGGCAGTTATGGATTTTTTAATCTAAAATAAACTGTGAAGTCGTTTATTTCACTCAATTTTTAATACTTTTTGAAAAAAATAAAATTACAAGATGAAGATTGTTTATTACAACATTACAACCATTGAGATTGACATTTTTCAATTCCATAATTGAATTCTTAACAATTTTGTATTTTGAATCATTCTCTACTTCTTCCTACTTCCTACTTTTTTCCTCCATGTTGTACAATACAATTCCAAATGATTTGAAAACTTTTAAGCATGTAGCCAACTTGTTTAGAAAAAAGAATTCAAAGAATGACCACCATTTTGGACATTTTTTCATAGAAAAGTGAGCTTGTGAAGTGCAGCTGCCCTGTTTTTTGCATGGCCAAAAAAAATGATTTGAATGAATTTGAATGTTTATATCTTGCAATCCACGTGGTGGAAATTTCTGAAATTTTTTACCACGTGTTTTTAAGTCAGCATACTATAAGATCCTACAATTACATGTGTCAAAAATGGATTTTTTCCAAAAATTTGGTTCTTGTACTAAAAATGGCAATTTTTGAGCGTTTTCAATGAAAACGTAGTCATGGAACTTTAGGAGTTAATCTAGGAAGTTTTATTTCTAATCTAGGAAGTTCTATTTCTAATACATAGGTCAAAGAAAATTAAGTGCGATATGAATACTTGAACTAGAATTAAAGGATACTTCTAATGTGGCAATAAGTGGTCTTTTACTAGTAATACAATATACTTGGTTGTTTTCATATACTAGAGAAAAAATAACAACAAATAAAAAATAATAATAAAAATCAATATAAATAGATTTTGGAACCTAGATATAATGATATAATATAAATTTGTTAAAAGTAGATTTGGATGTTAGGAGATTAAATAATTTATATGAATGCAACTCTTTCTTAATGTAATTAGAATATTGCTTACATAGCATTATTATTTCTTATCTTTTCACTTTGATTATAATTTTGGAATAGTTTTTTCAGTTTTTTAATTAGTTAAAGATTCAAAATATTGATAATTATAGCTTGAATTTTTTTGCAAATTGAATATAATAAAATCTTAAATTTCTAAAATTTCTAAATTTGTACAATTTTACATTTGTGAAAAAAAAACATTCACATAGAAAATATTGTTTATGTTTGAAAATTTGAAGTCACTTCATTTATTTAGACAAATACAATTTTTCATTTAATAAGTCAAGTGTATTTCTTCAAGCTTTTCTAACTACATCTAATTTTTGTAATGCCCTTGTTGAACCAACTTTGTACAATGTGGTTTTTAATTTAATAACATTTCTAAAATCACTGCTCTATATTAATTATTGATGATATTTCAATCCTAAATTCTTCATTTTTCCTCAAGAACAATACAATTGATGTAGATATCAATGATTTTATATATTTTACACATCTGCTTTAAAATCATTAAACTTCTTCTAGCTTAATTTATTATTATTAATTTTTTAATAAATTTCATATTTGTTATTAATTTTTTAATAAATTTCATATTTGTTATTAATTTTTTAATAAATTTCATATTTGTTATTAATTTTTTTTTTTAATTCATATAAAACTTACTTAGATATTAAAATGCAATACTACCAGTAGCAACAATTTTTATAGATTATGTTTATTTCTAAGGAATATTTTTAGTTAATTAGTTAAACTAAATAATAATATAATATAATATGATATAATATATTATTAATGAGTGCATTCACCTATTTATTGTGAAGAAGAAATGATATATTTTATACTTTCAATCATTTCACTTCATGAATGTAGAGCGCACCTTCACAAAATTATTTGATTGACATTGTGACTCTTTAAATGTTTGTAACACTAAGTCCTTTTGTTTGAAGTTATTCCTAGGACTATACTATTTTGTGCATTACTTTTCATGTTACAAGAAAATCATTAATATGTTACATATTACATATTTCATATTTCAACACAAAGAATTCCTACGAGTCCTAATTTGCCAAAATTATTTAAAATTCAATTTTACAAAGTCCTTACACAATGAATTGACTTAACTTTAGTAGTACCATTTTATCTTTAAATCGTCTTTTGCACCACATATATTTTTTTTTATTAAGAAAATAACAAAATTCAATATTTTAAAAATTTGCCAAAAATTGTATTAAGATATTTATTTTGAAAATATTCTTTAAATTGAAAGATTTTGAATATTTTGATTGTAGATCAATGACTCTTTATGAAGACAATATATGACCTTTAAATATCTAATAAATTCCATAAAATAATAAAATATTCATACATTTTGATACTTTAAATAAATTAGTGAAAAAATAAAGATAAATATTGTCTAGAAATGGCAGTAGAATATAATTAACCAATATAAAAATGGTACCTAGAAGTGAGAAGAACTAAAAAAATTAAATTTAAAAAATGAATTATTGAATTAATAAATGATACTCTATGTATACCATAATAGATGATGGATTTTGTAAAAAATACAAAAATAATAATCGTGGATCACATGAAAGATTAAACTAAAGACTTTATAAAATATGGATATTCAATTTTAATTTAAAAAAACTTTAGAATTTCATTCACCACAATGACTTCATATTTAATTTACAAATAAAATTATACATTGTCTTCCTAAAAAACTAAAAACAACAACTAAAATAAGAATATAATGACAAATAAAATTTTATACCAATAAGTCTCTTTAGTTTTTCATTATTACAAAAAATATCATCTATTATTGATGAGGAAGTAAACATACCAATATGCTTGTAAACTATAACTCCAAGAAATTGAAGTGGTTTTTATGAATTGCACCTTCTTTGAAATATCATATAACTCCATATTTCTACAATTTTATTGAAAAACCAACAACATAATATATGTTAAAACTCATTACATAATATTCATAGGATAATATATTAAAACTATACACAAATAAATTGAATAATTTTTATAAAGATTTCATTATAAGCAAATCTATTTTAAAATATGAACTAAGAGTCAAAAAATTACTCTTACAATCTTAAAAAACAACTACAAGTCATCTATACAACATCTTTACAAAAACCTGTTGAAAACTATGATTTCAGCTTTTGTAATTTATTTCTAGTCATACATTACATCTTATATGTGTTTTAATTTTTTTTTTAAAACCTACGTCAATTTTTTTCCAATTTATTATAATAATTTTATTTTTTTTACTTGTTTATTTAATATTAAAATGTTTTTGTCTTTTTACTTGACAATTTTTTCTTTAAATTAAAAAAATAATACAACACCTTTAATTAAATTTTTAATAGATTATCTAATATGGTATCAAAATTCTTTAAATTTTATCAAATTTTTTATCAATTTATTATTGTAATAAAAATTTTAGTATACTATTTGAAACTTAAATATATAATATATATTTTTTTTATCACCAAAAACATTACATACTTACAAAATGGAAATATGATACTAATATTCATATAAAAAGAAAAAAAATTGCTAGTATCACCAAGTATTTTGGTTTTTAATTTTAATAATACAGTAAAAAATTAAAGTGCTTAGTGTTATCATTTCTAAATACACTAAAATATTCTTTTAAGGATATAATATAAATTGTAGGAAAAATCAAAGAACTGTTCATTTAGAAATGATTAGCAAGAGTACTTATTAATTACCACTAGCTTTGAAATTTAGAACTTCAAAATTTAATTAGAAATTGACAAGCAAATTGGTTGCACAATAAAAATTCAATATTTTTTTAATCTATTTGTATTATAATTTGATTAGAAAATATTATATCTTGCTCTTTCAATCCATATAATTTTTTTGTAAAGCATGATAAATGATAAATAATAATAACATACCTTCCTCTTTTGTTGTCAGCACTTTCTTAATAAATTTTATTAACTTCATAATAGAGTTGTTTCCTTCTTTGTATAGTAGATCATGCATCTCAAAATTATTAGAAAAAAAACTTAATGTATTTAGTAACTAAATATAAACTATATTTTGTATTTTTGCTATCCCAAAGTGTTTAAAAGACCTCATTGAGGTCAAAAAATACTTGTATGCATATTATTATCTTTTAAATCAAATCCATAAAAAATAATTACTCATCCAAAATATTTAAAATTTGATTTAAAGTACACAAGATTTACTAATATAATTATATTTAAAAAATTGTGTTTCATTTTCATTTTAGAGTTATATTTAAAGAAACTAGTAGAATTTTGAATGGAATCCATACATTAAAATAAAAGGATTTTGAAATCAGAATGATTATAATGATGGGCAATTTCGTTAAAATGGCGGTATTCCAAGTGCCACTTTGACGGTGTGCCATTTTCATCATCTATGACAGATATAGATTTTAGAACGGCCATTCTGAACCATCTAGGACAGGTATAGATTTAGAACGGCCGTTCTAAACTGTTTTCATGCCATTCTAAAATAATATCGCCATTTTAACGAAATTGTCCATAATGACATGTTGCAAGACATGTTAAAAATAAATAAATAATAGACAAATGAATATTTGAATGAAAATATAATCAAATTATCTTACCTTTTATTCTAAAAAATTACAATATAAATATAACATTTAATTTTAGATTATAAAAAATTACTTATAGAAAGATCTTTTAGAAATAATAGAAGAACCTTATGATTATATAGTAGTAGCCACCTTAATTTAAATATATTGAGTATAATTTTATTTCTCCCAGTACACAAAATATAAATAGCAAAGAAAAATAAAATAAAATTTTAATAAATGAAATCAATTACAAAAAAATAATGATATGAAGGAAGAATAAAATTTTCATTTCAAATTAGAAAACTTCATACAAAAGAGATGTTTGAAATAAATTATATACTTAATTTTCATGATTATTCTATTAGGTAGGTTTTATTATGATAAAATCAAAATATACCATATATAATCTTATAAAATAAAATAAAAATTAGAATTATTTATGAATAAATATAAATAAAGCAAAGAGGCTACTTTTTACACAATATGCAATTTTAATCTTTAATTGCTTTAACATTCAGTTTTAAAATTTTGACGAAATTTCAACAATGAATATTTGAAAAGGTGAATATGATTTATTATCATTCAAAATTATCCTTAAATTTTTTTATAAGAGACTTATACGTGAATAATATAAATTCATTAAATGAATTATACTAAAATTTATAATTAAAAATTAAAAATATGCTAAGCTAAAAGCATACATCTTTTAATTCAAATGTGTTGCCATTTCAAAATGAATTACAAATATTAAATCTTTAGAATATGTGATATAATAAATTATATTGAATATTTTTACATATAAAAATATTGCAACAAAATTTGGTCTGAAAATGTTAAGGATTGGACTTTTGTAAATTATAAAGGAACGCTTTATAATTTTATACAAATCCTATCTATAAAAATACCTAATAAAAATAATAAATCTAATTAGAGTGATTCAATCTAAAATCTAAAATTTATTGTTTTTTTTAACAACAATACCAAATTATCCATCTACTAGAATTTTTTAATACATTATTACAAATCCTTCAAAATAATAGATATTTCAATCCTTATAGAGGTTTCAAATCCGTATTAGAAGCAATCTTGCAAAATTTTATTACAAATATTGGTTTATGCAATTCTAACAAATGCAATTGTACAAATGTGATCTACAATTTCAAGTATACAATTCTGATATGAATATGAATAGATTTTGTTTCTAAGTTGTTATTTATTGAATTTTTTTCATTTTTCAAATCTCATGTAGGGCATAGGTAGTTGGGGGCTAATATAGAGACATATGATATGACTTCTATAGTGTCAATATACAATAAACTTAAAAAATCATGTAATTAAAATTTTAATGCAAGATAAAATCATTGTGCATATTACAAAATTATTCTTCAACATATTGTAATGTAGCATTGTGGACAAAATGTTTAATAAGGCCGATAGCCTGGATTTCCATTATGAGTGTGATTCCATCTAGTAGGACCAGTTCCTCCAGAAGGAGCTTGATGTTGGTGAGAGACTTGTTGGTGTTGAAGTTGTTGGTTTTGATTTTCAGTTTCACCCTTCTTCATCTCCACTTTAATACGTTTGCCAGAAATAACCATACCATTGACTTGGTTGATTGCTGCTTCAGCAGATTGTGATGAATCCATAGAAACAAAACCTGCTTGGGAGAGAAATAAGGGATGCATGTAATCCAATTTATATGAGCTAATAAAACCTAATTGGATTATTAAGATAGAATAACAATAGAAAGTTAAAACAAAGGTCTTTAATAGTGTAATTGATTTTCTTCAATGATATTCAATGATAGTCCTAGAAAGATTTGCAATAAAAAGATGTCCATTAAGTCAACCAATCATAAAAAAACATCTTCAGTTTTTCATTGAAATTGGTGAAAAGTTATAAATTAAATTATTCTAAAAAGCACATAGTAAGTAAATACATGTATGGAGTTATGAAGAGATTTAGAGACAAAAGATGGGAACATCTCTTCATAAATTGCATCATTTCAACCTCTTAAGTTATTTAAAAAATATTACATTAGTTTCTTTTTATTTGAAAACTACACTCAATATTGCACATTACTCATTAAATTGAACAAAAAGAAAGTAAATGTAATTGACTTTGTAAAAGTAGATTACAACTATAGTTAATTAATGTTATCAAATTTGTTTTTTATTTTTGAGATTAAAGAACCAATTTTTATAAATTTTTGAAATATTTAAAATAAAAATAAAATAAAGTTTATATTTTTTTTGCAAATCATTTATAATGTTTTACTTAGATAATTTTTGTGAAATATAATCTTCTAAGATTTTATTTAAGATAGCATTAATCAACTCCATCCTAGTAGAAATTAATTTCTGTTCTTTTTGTTTTTTTACAAGTTAGATAATAGAAAAAGTCTTCCTATTCATTTTATAAAGTTTAAAAACTCTCAATTAACTATTGAAATGAAAATAATTTTTTTCAATTCAAAATCAATATTCCTTTCAAATTTGATGTAGACTTACTTAAAATAAATACATTGAAAATTGGTCTAAATTATTTTTACAATATACAAATTCTTTCAACTTATTTCTAAAAGTTATAAGATTCTACAATAAAAACTTATCTAAACTTATATAGGTAACAAATTTTAAAGAATCCACCAAAATTTAAAAACATTAATTCTATTATCAATACAATAAGTTATTATTTAATAATGCATATTGAATTTTTAGACATGACGTACTTAAAATGACAATGTATAAATAAATTTGTGACAACAAATGCAAGAATAAAATATATCATGTTTTTATAAATATCACATATAATTATATACATATGCTTGTTTATTTTGATATAGTTGCAATGCATTTTTTGATAAAGTTAAGATATACATAAGGCTAATTAATAACATGTGATGTATCCAATTCCACCTTCATTTAATTCTTCATCCACATAATAACTTAATTACTACTTGAAATTTTTCAAAATATTAAATGGCATGGTATATAATTGATATCTATAGAATTGCAATACGATCAATGGTAGAAGATACTATTTGCATCACTTTAAGAGTTTTAACATTGGAATGTGATTTTTGAGAGATATTTTGAACTATTGAAAGAACTTTAATTTGGATACTATAGCCAAATTTTTGAAGATGAATTTGTTTATCTCTATAATTCTCTAATGGAATCACAGAGTTAAAGATTGTTGAATGATATAGAATCATTATAGATTGTCCAAGTGAATTGTATAAAAAACTTTCAATATTGGCAAAGCTTTTTATTTGACCTTAAGATGTTGTGCCACTCAAGAATGATTTAGTCTCCAATGATTTTTCTCTCTTGGAAGATCACAATGTAACATACAAAGCTCATAATGAAAAAATAAAACTTGCTCTAACAATAAAGCAAACTTGGTGAATTAATATGGTAATAAAACCTTGTTTATAACTGCTAGAAAAGCTAGTAGACTTCTTAATGCGATCCATGTGGTAACTCTCATCATCTACAATTTTTTATGCAATTAATTCAAATGACATTGGGATTTTCATCAAGTAAGTTTTCACCTGTAACAAATCTTTAATGTATCAAGGACAAAATCAAACATCTACCAATAATTTGTTAAAATAAACACTTTTAATTCAAAGTTGTAGCTAAAACGGAAAAATACTTAACGCAATTACTTTGGCTCATAGTAATTGCATGGAAAGGTGACTACCTTGTAGTTTTCCTAGTTTTTAGGCCTTATTGCAATCTTGACGTTTGATTTTATACCCCACAAACATCAGTCTCCACCGTAAATGAAATATGCCTCATACCTCAAGCATTCCAACCTCCAAGAGGGCATTTGAGAAGAATCAAGTAGTGCAAAGAAGCAGTGTATGGATGGAAAAGACTAGGGACATACCATATGTTCGATTGCGCCCTGTTTCCTTCTCCACCCCAACTTTTGAATATATTACTGTTCCAAACGGGGCGAACAAGTCGGCCAACTTTTTGTCTCCCATATCCTCAGGAATGCCAAATACGAACAGCTTTGCACCTGGACCAAGAGAAAACTTCATAAATGAAATCATCAGTTTAACAATCGTCAAGCACAACAATGTAAATGCACTCAACGCTACGCCAGTGCGGACAGATAATGAGCTTGACGACTATAACATCGAAGGTACCAATTTTTTCACTATATATGACATACTTAGTTTGAATGTATGACAAGTGAGTTACATTGATTTGAGGTTTGAGGTTTTCTCTAAGTGAGCTACGAGTGTGGCAAGTGCGCAGGATGATCAACAATTTCATTTTAGAGTGGTCATAATAAAGGTATTTTGAGTGTAGCTTCATACCATTTGGAGGGGGTCCTGCCTGGGCGCCATTCCCTGTAGCTTGTGGCTGGGTCTGAGCTGATGGAGTAGGAGTTGTTTGAGCAGTTGCTCTGGTAGCAGGCTGCCCAGGCTGTGTTGAAGCCTGTGTCTCCTGACGCTGCTGTTGCTGCTGCTGAAGTTGGATTTGTTGCTGCTGTTGTTGTTGCTGCTGCTGTTGAAGTTGGATTTGTTGCTGCTGCTGCAATTGCTGTTGTTGTTGAAGTTGTTGTTGCTGCTGGGCATTTGCAGCAGCATACCCACCTGAGCAAGACTCAGAAACGCTTAAGTTGAAAATTAAAGTTACATGCTTAATTGGAACTCAAAGTTAAATGATTTGCTAAAGTTGCGGTTAGAACTGAGTTTAAAATCTGAGCAGAATTTGATCTAATGTTGTTTGTAAACATTGTTTCCAAATCGATTCGTAAACAGCTTGAAAATTTGATTGAAATGAGCTGATCTAGGGGCGATTGCAATAGCAGGGGGAGGCAATAGGGACAAGAAGGTGGGATGTTGGATACCATTAGCTAAATGTGCGGGCCCTTGTAGTGGAAGCAATCCAGCACCTGGGTAACTAAGATGACCATGTACAAGGTGGGGCATTGGAGCAGGCGCTGGAGTCTGCGGAGCTTGTCCAGGCGCTGCTATAACATGGGCTCCCTGAACAGCAACCGGAGTCTGCATCTGAACACCTGCAGGGACCACCGTTTGTTGAATTTTCCCAGCTTGTGCTTGCACCATTCCAGGATGTTGAACATAAGAACCAGGTTGTTGCTGAATTTGTAATTGGGTACCCGGATATGTGATTGCACCTGCAAACGTTCTAAGCTCTGTAAGAATATATGCTGATCCCCTGGGAATCAAAAAATCTGGCAAGCACAAAATCTGACACTTTTTCCGTATCTCATCAGACATAATTTGAGACTGGTATGTATTATGTTGTTGCCACAACTGTGACACCCAACCACTGCTGAATTCCATTTTTCGACAAGTTTTCCTACAATCGGTAAATTTTTGAATGAATGATACTATTGGTCAATATGTCCATATTGTGCAAAACTAAGGCCATGCACCTCACCTTGCTGAGAGCCCGGCTGAGAGTTTTCCAATGATATCTCACGCACCTTGTAAGCATCCCAATTTGTAACATCTCAATATTGCAAACAAAACAAATAAAACGAATGAACAATCCTCTCAGTTCGATCGTAGGCCTCACAGCTTGATAGATATAAGAAGGACAAGAAAGAAAAAGCGTGCCTGGTTGTGACAAATAGACTCCAGGTTGCTGCTGCTGGCCGACGTAACCAGTGGTGTACTGCCCAACTGCAACCCCTTGAGGGATTTGAGCTCCATTTGCGCCTACTTGATTCATAGCTTGACCATGCTGAGCAATTAGAGTTGCCACGGTTGGCTGCTGTTGCGGAAGATGAGGTGCCATGGAATTTTGCTGAACTTGTCCGTTCATGAGAGTAGTCAGAGCATGACTTGCAATGATCTGGTTAGCGGCTGTCTGCAAGGCTTGCGAATTCGTGACCTGCGGTTGCATATGCGCCTGCCAGTCACAGTAAATGAAGATGAACATCATGTCCTCCACAAGAGTACCGGTGCATTCACAAGTTTCTTTATTATGATCTTCTCTAATATGACAATTTAGAATATCAAGCGCATCTGCCACACTATCATTGTCTGTAACACAATTCTCACAAATTCAAAGTACGTCATAGTTAAAGGTTGGGATCCAGTAGTAAGATTAAAGAAGTATTGAGTATGGGTTAACTACAACAAACATTTTAATTACTGTGAGTTGCTTTATTCTGATTAACAAGCACCAATTACCTAAGAGGGGTGTTGAGGCCCATTGGATGTTAGCTAACCTACTGAATGCCTGCACTTGATGAATTGACTAATGCAGAATTAGGCTTCCAACCTACATGACTAAGCTTGGGCAGAATGGGCATTTAGTGAATAATTTCAGTCAGCTATTTACTGGCCTAACTATATTGCATCAGAAGTGATGACATGGTTGAGAACTTGCAGAATTAGTTCATTTTCTGGTAATAGTGAGAACAACATCAGCACGTTTCTGAGAAGAACCTGAGCGTGATTTTGAGCCTCCAAGGCAGGTGGTTTCTCCCACTGTGTTGTGCCCGTGATAAGGTTGTGATAAAATGGTTTGCCGTTGGGTGCTTCATGTGTGGCCCAATCCTCTGTCACTCTTACATCACCAGCTGCCCTGTAAGGATCCTGCGTTCCCATGGAACCAAGATAAGCATTATTTACACCTTGCGATGCTGTAGCCTTTGCAGCTTCTGTTAGAGCTTTTCCATAATCACTCTCCACCGCTGTGGAGGAAGGTTGAAGACCATTTGCTGCTTCCTGCACGACACCTGCTGTGAACAAGATTGTCTACAATGCCGAAGACCACTGCAAGAATTTGCATTCTTACCAGATAAGGTAGACGATACCAAAACGTCTACCTTATCCCGTCTCCTATGCTGACCCCTGCTAACAACAGCAAGCCTTCTCTTCCAATAAACGAGGTTGGCCTTCAATTAGCAAGTGGTCTATGGCTTGAATGGAAATTACCCTTTGGGTTGTCTATTACCTTCAATAGTGGTCTACAACCTCCCACTTTAAAATTGCATAAGAAATAGTGATCTAAATTTCATTTTAATGGGAAATTTTGTTAAAATGGCAGTATTCCATATGCCATTTTCCAAATGTTAATTTCCTTCTTTAGCCCTAAAGTCGAGGACTGGTATAGATTTCAGACCGCACGGTCTAAACGTAAAAGTGCCAAGTTTGTGGAATGCCGTCATTTTAACGAAATTTTGGTTTTAAACAGATTTGGCTCTTTAACCCAAAGATCTCCCCACAGCTCTGAGTCTATGACTGTACTGATCTCCTAAATAACACTCCTAAATATGTTAGAGGGACACAAGTAGTATCCTCTACCTTACTAGATGACACAGTCATAGACACAGCACTACGACAAAAACTCCGTTGCAGCAAGAAAATGAGGAATTGAAATTAAGGGCAGTAGACGCACACTCTTAGAATTCCCATATTGTGCATAAGCAGCCTCGGTGCCGTTGTAAACTCCATTGAACACTGCACCACCTGTTCCTTTGCAGAAAACAACACCCAGAAAGTTGAGTCAACTACAATATTACTTCTTGCCAAACACGTCCTTCAAAGGAAAAACTCACAACTCCAAGCACCTGGATTTAAACGAGATCTTTTCTCAGCACTAGCCGCCTCTGTCCGTAGCTTCTCCAAGTCTCTAGCCATAACCATCAGATTCTGTTCCATGGCTTGTCTCTGCTCCTGCTGCTCAACATTGGATTTCTTCTCAATTTCAAAAGCAGTTCTGAGGCAGATCAAAGGAGAGAGCTTCAATATAACCAGAAAATGAAAATATTAAAACTAATTCAGGCACTAAGTTGAGGAATACTGGTACAATTGACTAGAACAGCTGCATATATCACAACTTCTCATGAAAACACAGTTTTCATGAAACTTGGACTGTTTCAGGAACTCATAGACAACATAGTAAAGAGAATCATCTTCGAAATTCATGGGGAGCTCTCCTATGGGAACAATCATCGTACAGAAGCTTCCCCATGATACATACTGTAGAAGGGCTTTCATAAAGTCATTCTGACCTTAGGGAGACCTCCCAATGAATCATGTAGAATATTCTCATTATGGTGTAATCTAAAAGTTCTCCAAACAAGTTTAATTTTACTGAAAACCTTGTTTGAAGAGAGAGCTCGCACTTGAAACTCAAACCAACGCTTCCACTGTCATGGCTCAAAAACTCAAAATAAAACACATGGGAGATATGATTGATCATATTTTGAACAATATAATTCAGCTGGTGTTCAAATTTACATCATTAGAGTCAGTAAAGAAAATTGCATGTTGTTGGTCGAAACAAAGACACATATGAAGAGAGTCCCCGTATGACCTACTTAAAACTGTTTGATTCGAGTACCTGGCTCGCTGCATTTCGGTTCGAAGGGTATCCAACTCGGCCCGCAACAAAGGGATTTGTTGCACATCGGCACGGGCACGCTGCAGTTCCTGTTGTGTGGTCCGCACCTGTTGCGTCAGATCTTGAGAGTGCAGATGCAGTTTCTGACAATCGGTTCGGGCTTGAATAAGCTCCTGCCGAACAGTCTCAGAAGACCGCAGTTCCGACTCCAGTTTCGCAGCCTTCTCGATCAGTGATCTTATCTGCGCGTCTTTCTCTGATTGCATGCCTAAACGTGAACAATTCAAGTCACTTAGTAAAGAATCTAGCTCAATATCACAAAACCGTCTCTAATGACACTCTGTAATTGCAGATTCTCTGTATATCTTCAAAATCTATCATATTGTCGACAACAACTGATTGGACAACTTTCAAATGTCAAGTTGGGAACACGTGTGACAGGAGCTCATTTGTACCTAAAGGCAGTGCAATTAGAGAGGTTTGGGTCTGAAAAAAAGTGGTTGATGAACGCAGTGTGAAATACGGAAGTCAGGTACACCGAAAATCGCAAGGGACTCAAAAGGGCCACACTAAAATCTCAGACAATAGGTACCTATTGATTAGGAGGATGTGCACCACTTCCACGTACATATGATCGAGAGGCGATATTACATCAACCAATAAATTTTGAAATGTTATAACTATTTTATGTGGTATCGAAATGTGCATTTGGAATCCTCTTACATTTGCAAACAAGAACAAAATAAAAAATTTGGGCAGTCAAATGACAGAAACTTTGCTGTATGCTCCGTAGCGAAAGTGGCGAATTTAATGTCCCCACCTTAAAAAAAGCACCTGATGAATTCCGTGTAAAATACAGAGATGTTGCAAACGAATGGCTCAGCATGGTGATCCATCTAAAATATAGCCAATTTCTACATCATAATGCAGACAGTCTTGGTTTGGACGCATTACACTAGTTAAAGACTCTTTGATCTTATCGCTTGGGTTCCCAACTGACACAGTTTGAATGTGCGACAAGCGTGCTACAGTGAATGATAGTGTGGGAAGTGTACAGGATTTTCTCAAATTTCATTCCAGAGAAGGTCATATATAATATAATCAAGAGGTTTGCGTAGTACCTTGCACCATGGAAGTCATGCGCTGCATTTCCTGCTGCGCCGCGGCAAGCTCCTGGCGAAGAGCCACCTGCGTGGCCGCGAGACGCTGATTCTCCGTGAGCAGGCTCTGGATCTCCATGTGCTGCGATTGAATCTTTTGCTCTAGAATGGCGGCGGGCAACGGCCCTCCTCCTCCGCCCATGTTTTGCCCTCCACCGCCTCCCATCGGGGAGCCTCGGTAAGGACTCAACCTCCCATTCTGAGACCCTGATCGCGAACTCAGCCCCAGCATGCGGCTCCGACTCCCCATGGTCCGCTCTCAGGCACCTCACTCAGCAACAACTCAGAATGCAATCACACAACTGTCCAAGCTCGAAGAATTCAACTCGATTCTCCTATTCTACACATCTTCTTGGGACTGCAATGCGCGAACCAAAGAAGTAAGCTCCAGGCCTCCAAAAACGGTGACTTTCGAAATCGGGTGAAGCAAGCTGCAACTGGCAATGTTGATGATACAGTTACTGAAATTGGAAAGTAGTTAAAGAGAATTGCTGTCTGTAACGAGGTACCTGCGCGGCGAAGAAGTCGAGCAGGAGGCTTCCAAGAGAGGGTTGATCATCGACCATAGAGAAGCAAACCCTAACAACAGCAGCAGTAGCAGCAGCAGCAGCAGCCATGCTTCGTCTCGTAACTGTCATCGAACGGGTACCGTGACTCACGAAGTCACTAATCCATTTCCCTTCGGAGTCCAAACCCTGACTACAAATTAATGAGGCGCGCAGTTCATACCGCGGTTCTGCATGGGTTTTCCATCGGGCTCATGTCTTCCATTTCCCAAACACATCCTCCTCGACGCTTTGATTCTTTCCATTCCTTCGTCTGCATCCGTAGACAAGAATTCGCTTAGCTGCAGTACCATCGTGTACGCATCTTTCCTGTCTGCAATTGACGTTCCAAACTGCAGACAGGGTTTAGGGGTTTGGCATCCTCGTACAATGCTTGAATTGATGGTGTGAGCAGTGCCGCAGAAAGACCTAATCAAATTCTACACAATCCATTCTATTTGGTGCTGATCAATCGAAATCTGTTCGAACCCGAGCGAGCAGATTGACTACTGGTGACGGAACGATGCTCAGTCTCTGACGCAACATTACTGCAGACACAAGTTAATTCTGTATATTGGACCATGCTCGTGGAGATCAGCCGCTGACATATGTCTCGATTTGTCACACAGAAGTCTACGAGATGTTCTTTCGTCGTGAGTATGAGAAGGCCTTGGATGGTGCATTTGGCCACGTCGGTGTGCACTAGCAAAATCTGGTTTGGAACGGGGAGACACAAAAAGGACCGACACCCAACATCTCTTTGATCTTCAAAATGGTATTTAATTTGGTCTTCTTCTTGTCGATTATGCTGATTTTCTGAGCTTTGTTGATTTTGCTCAACGTTGCGTGAAGATCAAAATTGCTAAGTCACTCCATTACATCACTGAAGCATTGATTTTTACGACATTCACACTCCATTGCAGCCCAAAATCTGTGATGTTTTTACACCAAATACATGCCCCAAATTGGCCTACAGTAGGACACAACAGGGCAATCTATTTTCACGTTAAATGCTTGGATCCTTTTCTTAAAAATTGCACAATTTTTCTCATATTTGTGAGCATATATAATATTTAAGTTGTTTTTGAATTGGTCATAAGGAAAGGTTGTCTTCTAAAGGCTCAACTATCATTTGGAATGATGTGGACAAATTGAAGCAATAAGTTCATCATCCAATACTGTATATGGATTGCAGAGCACTTAGGGGTTAACCCGCAAACACCCACAGTGGCACTAGGAAGACTTTAGAAGGACTTGGTGGAAGTGGTATAGCAATTTCTCATCCAAGATTTTGATAGGAAGTAGCTGACCAACACAGAGGTATCTGAAATTCATCATAAGGGATGGAGAACTGTGAACTCCGGACAAATATGCCAAATATAAGGTAAGAGATTTTGAGGTGCTCTTCTAATTCCGTGCAAGAGTTTTCTAGCAAATCCGAGAATCATGCACCCTACTTAGACCCGGTTTAAACTTAATTTAATGCATGCAAACAAGAAACTGATTGACTAGGTGCTTAAAATTCTAGCTCACTCTATCCTGAGGTCCTGTTTCAGCAAATGCCGCTTGATTTGATCTTCTCTTTCATGCCCAAGTGAGTCTCTGTTCTCAAGCTCATACTCCATGCACATGTAGGACAGTAATTTCGGACCTGCCTAATTAGAGTCTTTACTAACATAATCACGATTCTCTCTTCAGAACGTGATGAAGATTGCAATTTCTCAGTCTCACTATACGCCTAACTCCACTGTCCGTCCAACAAAAGAGATTTGTAACCATTTCCAATCCCACGGCTCTTCGAATTTCAACTCAATCGAAGAAACTATTAGGTCTACATGCACCAGTCCTTCCAGGGTTAGTTGATTACAGACACTTGTTGTGGCAGTTGTTGAAAACGGAACACTGTCAGTGTTGCTTGTCATCATAACTTACTCGTGCACACTAATAAGGTAAAATGTCATTGTAAAGCAGAGTGACATACCTACTGAAACAACTGGGTTCTTTGAACAAATTCCCAGTTCAAACCATACGAACTAATGAAACAATCTGGTATCATATGATGTGTACAACGTACTTCCAACCTTGAAACAGTTTACAGTTCATAGCCCTTTGAACGTCAGACTTGGCCTCTCAGGTAACCATTTGAACGAGGATTCCCAGACGTTCAAAAGTAAAATTAATTCTTGAATAGACCAATCCAATCTTGTACACAATACCATTTCACAAATATACTCATTTAATATAGAATCGTTTCTCCTAGCAAATCCATCAATGTCAGCAAACACAGAACAAACCTATTCTTCCTCTCCCAAGAACATCCAAAAGAAACTCATTCAGGCTTGCACAGGCTTTCGAGCTAGTGATCCAGGGTGCTGGGAAACACAGGATCCATGTCCTTGTCTTTGAGATATTCCTACCGAAATCTGTGCATCCGAGAGCTGTCTTGTTTCATCCACTGGGTTCGGGGTTTGCCGTTGCACCTGCGAAGGACTACAAGTAGTGAGGTAACTACACCAAATTGTGGTCCTTACCCAAAGCAACCGCTAGTAGGTTCTTGGCAAAGGCATGCCCACCGAATGGTGTATTTGTATCTAAGAAATGACGTCTCAAACCTCGTTTAGCAAGTTCCTTTCAGATAAAGTAACGAAAAGCCTTTGATTCCAACAAAAGAACCTGGTTCTCAAAAAATAGATAGATATCTGAAGGGAGAAAAACTTTCTAAATCCAGCGACCTGTGAACTGCAATGATAGGTTATCATTCAATGCAGTGACCATGGTTCACGTGTTATTGGTTTTCTGAAGATCATGTTTTCCAGATACAAAAATGAGACACCTGGGGATTCTCTAAAATGTACATGATCTGAACGAGAGAGCCTAGATTTTCTATTGGTTACACCTACGATTAGCACTTATAAAATTAAGGCAGTCTACTAATAGTGACCATGTTCAGATGCTTATTTGGACGCTGCTAGGTGTACATACCTTAGAATTCGTCTGTACACCATTACTTGTTTCCTGTGGGTGTGCGTTAGCAGAGAGAGGGCCAGAATCTTGCTCCATTCGAGCTTTCTTCATCACAGGCTCCTCTTCGACGGGCACGGTGACAGGGGCAGGAGGTTCAACCGTCTCACGTTCCTGGATGGCCAGGGCCACACATGCAAGTGAGCCAGTCTAGCAAACAGAGAAGCGGTAAAATGTATTTTTGTATATTGAAGGGACAAGAGGCAAGGTAAAACGATAGCATATGCTGACCGCTCAAACGTTAGAGATTCCACCAGTCAAGGAATTCAGTTTGTCAATGCTAATTCGACGTGCCAGTTGGAATGAAATACCGGTTTCGTTGAAAAGTCAAACATAAGTATTCTTGAACAAAACAAGCAAAGACTTGTTTGAAAGTAAAAACCAACAAACCTTGAGGCTTAGAAGGTGTCACCTGTTGAACGTCAGTTGCGTTCTGTGTGTCTACGCCTTCACTTGAGCTGGGAATATTATCGGTGGCTGCAATCGTGGTCACAGGGGTACTTCCTTCAGTCACTGGAAGCACACTGCTGGCGAGGGCCGCTTCGGAAGCTGGGATAGGTGAAGCCACCACAGAGCTAGGGCGGTCCAGTACCATTCCTCCTGCTCTAGTTTGAGATTCAATCATTCTTTGCAGCGATTGCCCTTGGGCCTCAATCCGTAACTGCAACTCTCGTTGGACCTATAAGAGAATCACACATTTGCATGAACAAGATATGGTAACGGCAGCTGATACTAATATTCCTGTTCCCATTAAATTTTGCGGATTTGATAGATATTGAGAAATAGAATGTACACTAATGTAAATGACGATTATAGGTAATTAGGGTGATTAAGAGTCACCAATTCATAAGATAGTCTAAAAATGTCCAGAAGTTGTGTTCTTTTCAACCCTAGGTACAACCCTTATTGTCTATCACAACCAATTTTCCATATGAAACCTGCATATATGAGCAACTGGTTAAAGTGATGTAAAGTGTCCTCTCTACCTTACGTGTTTTATTTCATTTGAAGGAAAACTCTTTCATTTACGTGCACGATTCTCATTGATAACACATCGTCCACATATTGGTGCAACTGCTGTGCAAGTAAACGTACAGCACAGAAACTGTGGTTTCGAATAAAGCGATTGAAAGGGACTACCTCAAGCTGCTCGTGGAGCTTTTTCTGCACTTCCATCTGCATTTGCAAGGCTTGTGTAATTTGATGGCTCCTGCAATGGGACGTCGGGATTGGGATATTTAAACGGAGAAGAAAGAGTATGGTGATGAGAATCGACAGATCAATATTTCTCAAAGTTAACTCTCTTAGACCAAGCCGGTACCAACCAAGTAGCGCCACTTAGCTAGCTGGTGAATTAAGGCTTGTTAGCTAAGCTCAACGTTAACTAAGGTCCTATGTGCCCAAACTCACAAGGTAACTAATGGGCAATTAGATTCTTCAGTTAGCCAACTGAACATTGGCACAAACAAGCAGCTTCAATACATATCCGAAACCCTCCAGGAATAGGCACCTCAAGCATTGACTCTCCTTATAAAGTCTACCCTTACAAAGTCATGAAAAACAACATCAAACTGCAGAGTAACTTACGACGTCATATCCAGTGGCGTCAGAAGGCTTTCAGTCCTCCGACGTTCCGCTTTTTGTTCTGCACGTTTCATGCCACAAAATGAATGTGCAGCTTAGAATTTAATCATAACTCTGGTCGGAAATATACCTAATAACACCGACGGTGAAAGCAACCTAATCAAGAACTTCTGAATGTTTTAAACCAGCAGGCACCTGCCAATTAATTGACAAAGGAACGATGGATCCTAGGGTCATATAAGCTTTTAACATACCTTCGGTCATATCTGGCATATGCTTTGCAAGTCGGTATTTCTGAACGCAACCAAGGGCCGCATTAGACGTCAAGTCAGTTCCACTCACATGTCTGGCGGGTGCACTCAATGTATTCCATATGCAAACACGTGGGTGAACAAAGGGGTACATATAGAGGACATATAAGTAGAAGTATTTTTTTCTCCTAAGGTTTGTCCATATGTTAAGTCAATTACGTAAGTGATCAAAATTGTAACAATAGGTAAGGGATCTAGGATGAATGTGAATTGAGAAATATAAGTATTCAGTGTTATAAACAATTCAGAGCTATTATGAGCAACAAGTAACCAATGTATATATAAGCGAAGCATGTATTCTACTTTACAAAAATTGAACACGTATACACACTCAAGCCTATTTCATTTCCCTAGATTTGTAGGAGTATTCTCGTGTTCTTTGATAAAGGAATCGTACATAGAGGTATTTATTTCATAGGGATTCAAGGACGGTATCATCAATGTTAATGAAGTGTGCGCTTGAAAAATAAACATACGAAAGACTATTAGCATATTGATATATTCGCAGCGGTTGGGTTAAAAAATTACATGTTGAATCATCTTACTTGTGCTAGAGGGCTAAAAAGGTAAATTGAAAAAAGGATCCTTATCCAGCAGCAAAGACCGTTGTTGCAAACTGAGGGCGTTTACAAACCTGGAGGTGACTCTTTACATGGTAGATAGTTATTCCTTCAACACCCATTAATCGCAGCACTGCTTTCGGTGTTGCACCTTCAAATAAAAAGAACGCAGAAGATGAGAGCCTCTCATAATGCAACAAGGAGAAAAACTCACAACAACTAAAAGAGGGCTACAGATTAGTTAGAACCTCATGTTCGTTAAAGTGGTAGAAATTGGCACAGTTTCAATCCTCCAACTGAAACCTCAGACGTCATTCAGTCCTAGTTCTTAGCTCTCTGGGCACTTAAACAGCAAAACTAAGGCGCTTTGAAACATGACATTTCAGCGAATATGACCATTTAGTTGCTGAACCAATCACGGCTAATCAAAGAGGCCCTCTCTTTCCATACTTCCAGCTCAAGGCCAAACAGCAATCACGCTTGCACCCTCCTAGCATATTATTATCAAATAAATTGCAAGGAGCAACTAGCGAAGATATAGTCCACCACGAGGTCACCACAGACTGCAAAACCAAGGAAATTTATGAATTTAATAGTCGACTGGTTTCCGAAGTCAGTTGTCACGTGTGTGAACTTACGATCGGCCCCTCCAAGATGCGCAACAGCAATTATAAATTTCTCATGTAGCTCTGGGGTCCATCGCATCCGTGTCTTCCCAGAAGCTGAAGCAGAACCAGCTGCAGTTGCACCACAAGATGGGCTGGGACTGCCTGGAGAGGCGGCCGAAATGGCACTTGTGGAAGCTACAATCCGGAAGAAAGGAAAACCATGAGTGCCTAAACTAAAACTAAAAGTTCACTCTGCAAGTAAATAGTCAATTACGGTGACTTTCAAATCATATTTTAACAGTTCAAAAATGTGAGGTACAATTTCTTCTTTCTAATTATACATATTGTCACCTTCCTTGAAACTTCCAGAATGGTTTATTTTGAAAACCTATAGATAGATATGGAAGAGGCCACTTGTGACCATTTAAAGATTAAAGATGTAACATTATTGTGTCAATCACCATCCATAACTAGCCCTCCATGGCCCAAGAATGAAACCAGCAAAATCCTCCTGCCCCGCTCAACTATCTAACTTGTTTAGATATGATATATAGAGGGAATGCAATGCAGTTAGCAATGCAAACAGATATCTATGATTTACAAAACGGATAAACTTTAAGGAAATACTGAATTATTCTCAACCTACATGAAAAGACGTCATGCAACAAGCAATGGAACCTTGAGATCAAGTAGTAAAGGCCCAAGTATTCTTCAATAGAAGTCTTGCAAAGATATAACTTACTTGATGGACGCTGCTCAACAGGGGTAGGTGGCGCCGGCATTGATGCAGAAGTTGGCGTCTCCTGCAGAGTAAGGCACGTAGGGAAAAATCAGCATCTTATTAAGAAGCTCTTCCCATTACAAGAAACCTAGTATGGCCTTCAGCTACACTAGAGGGAAATAAACTAGTATGGCACGTATCACTGCCACAACTATGCCACTGGTAAAGAAAGAAGAGGTGGCAATGCAATAGGCAACAGCCAATCCACCAACACCAATTCTTGACCAGAAAAGGATCCGGCACGAGTGACACCCGAAAGCCTCGCCAGACACAAACTTCTCGAAGTGCAAGGAGAGCAAGAGTGAGAAAAGCAGAGCAAAAGAAAAGAAACAAAAGGTGGCACTTCTTACACACTTAACAACCCACCCAACCCCAACATTATTAGTTTCAATTTACTTTCCACACACTACTAACTACTAGCCGATGTTGAGCAGGTTTGACATCTTTTAATTCATCACCTACATTCCAGAGCTAGTACCTAACGCACTTGAAAAGTTAAACGGTGTCGTACCCACCAGTGTTGGACTGGTATGCAGCAAAATCATGCCAGCTTGATACCATGGTAATGCAGTCCCAACACTAATACTGTACCCACTCAACATTGCTATTAACCTTAGTAGTAGGGTTAAATGGCATAATCATTTTATAATTCGATTTCTCAAACTCAAATTCCATAGAATCAAATCTTCTGAAATGACAAACGTGAACATCCTCATTTCTAGGGCTCCTCTTCTCTAGGGCTTTCCAAGAGTTCCAAGGAACAACGTCGTCAGCCCTACAGTCCAAGAGATTTAGGACGTGCTCAAAAAACAAATAAGAATAATAAACGATCTTCACCCTGTAAAACAGGTACTCACTGTTTCTACAGCTCACGGATCCCTCAAAACGTCTGCCCCTGACGAAATTACGATTCCTAACAACTGCACAGCTAAATATCATTTCAAAACCCCAGATAAATACATATGCAAAAAATTCTCAAGACCGGAAAAAATGTTCCTCCACCAGCTGAAAATGGAAAGCCCTGCGACACTAATTGTGCACTCATCAAGAAATCTCCCATCTTGTCAATTCAGGTGTTTCCAATACTATAACAGAATGCGGGAGCGGAACTTGCTCAAGCTCTGCGGAATTATGAACGCTCTCGCCACACTCCTAGCCTAAACCGACTTGCCCTCAGTGCTAAAGGCAAGCTCCCTGATGGCCAACCATGGCTGACGAAATCCAATCTGGCTACTGCTCTTCTTCTCAGGCAAGGTAGTTCAGCCAATGTTAACATTCTCTGGATATAAGATAACCACACCTAATCGCCAACACCTCCCTAAATGCGACAATCCGAAATCTTGCCCCATGAGAGTATACTGTTGAGAATTACATCAGCCCTCAAGTTGGTTTCAGATCATCTACCAATAAAACTTTTGTAACCTTTTGCATACGGTTTCCAAATGATGCATCATTAGGAGCTTTGGAATCCTCTTTGATTTGCTACCAGCAATACTGAAAAAATCTACGAATTCAACTATGCTCCACGCTTGAAGTGTTGCAGTGAGGTGTGATTGCTTTAGGGCAAGAAAGGCGAGAGACGTACCCTTGCTGCGTCCTGTTGATGATCGACATTTGCGATGATATTGTCAGTCCACTTGACGATGGAATCGTCCTCCGGCATCCACTTCAGCCACTCCGCCCCCGACCCGAACACCTCGCACGCCGCCACGGGCTCTGGCTCCCCCATGGACACCATGGCTGCCGCTGCCGCTGCCGCCTGGGCCGATGACTCCTCTGCCGAAAGAAGGGGTGCTGCAGCTCCTGCCCCATCCGACGACTCCAACAACCCCTGCATCCACACTCACACAACCATCACCCTCTCTCCTCTAACACTCTTCACCTCAACAAACACACAAACACAAACACACACACACACAAAAACAAAAATCACGGCAGGATCTCAATTCGCTTCACAAACACCCGACCACATAAAACTGCAACCCCAAACCTAACTCCAAACCCTCCTCCTTCTAAAGAGCACCACTACGGCCCTAATGTAGTCCTAATCTAATCCCCGCGACCATTACCCAAGTTTTCCACATGGAAGCTGGAAGCGCCTCCTACATGAGCACGAGGGACTCGAAGCAGCAGCACCAGCGCCGTGGTCGGAGTCCACGAGTACTCGCAGAGCGAAGGCAGCGCTGCTTCGCTCTTTCCCTACGAAGGCGACGAGCATGTGCTTCGCCAACCCCAGTGACATAGAGCCCCAAACCACAGAAAGCAAGCTAGCAAAGGCAACAGCAACTCAATCTTCTTCTGCTTCTGCTTCAGTCCCTCCTCCTCCTCCTCTTCTTCTTCTTTTTCAAGCTTGGTTTCTTTCTTCCTGTCTCTTGTTGCACCTGAGTGTGTGTCCTGTGTTGAGTGATGCGCAGGGGCAGAGCTGTCTGCAGAAAGGCGTGAGTGCGAAAGAGCTGTACTGCAATGCAAGCAAAGGCGGAAGATTCCGAAATTCCGAAAGGTGGCGAAGGCTAATTACCAGATCATGTTAAGCTTAACTTCAGTATGCTTAACTTAACTTAGGTGCTACCGTAGTTAAGCTTACATGAGCAGTGGTCCCAAATGTGATTTTCATAATTAGCTCTTCGCTAAACGTGCCAAGACAAAACATAACAGTGTGAATTTCACATCTTTTGGTAGAAGATTTTAGCTAAATTCAGATATTATTCGAGTTGAGATCGTGCTACAGTAATTGCTAATCTCCACACTAATTTAATTTAGTATAGGTTGAAAACTTGAAATGCAAGTGCGTGAGAGACCGGTGTACTTAAGTTAGTATTGTCATATTGTGGTTTTGACACTTTTGTGATTTTGCAGTGTTAATGATGATCGTTGACCCAACACGTGGCTTGTTGCGATTAGGGGGGTGCTCTTGACGACTAGCAACCGCAGATTGGTAGTGTTGGTCATGATGTGGGAGTTCACTGTCGCAACTGGACTATTTAATAGGATATTCTGTAATATCACATCCACTGTTTAGCACCTGGCTAGTGTCTGTATTTGGTAGCAGGGCCATTTTTCTCGATTTGAGTGGATTAGAATGTTTTAAAATCTTTTAGAGTGGATGAAAACTGTTTATTTATTTATTTTTATTATAAATAAAATTCAGAAATATACAATGAAATACATTTAAAACCTGGCCGAAAGGACGGGTCCATTGGCCACTGATTCAAGCCTCCCTGTCAATATTTTTCCATCCAAGAGACTTACTGTAGGTGAAGTCATGCAAAGGGCGTTTTGTCTCCTCCGCGGTATTACAAGGTTAAACTAGGTGCCATGTGCCATTGCCACAACCGAAATAAAAGTAAAAATAATTTTCTAATTTTTCTAAACCAAAAATAACTCAAAAATTCATAACTTTCCCACCACAGGTCCAAATGCCACGAAACAAAGCTAGTGCACCCAACCTCATTGAGGGTTTTCCGATGGTACCAAGAACGCGGCCAAGGGACACTCGGTCCAGGAGATCTCATCGCAACAAACAAACAAAACAAATAGCCTAATTTATGGTAATGGATGGATAAATAAATGATATTTTATCCATAATTTAATTATACTTGGCACCAATCAGTTTAAATGCAAGTGAATGTTAAAGTTAGTGATTTTTTAAAGAAATAATATACTTGCAGAGTGGGTTTGGTGGAAAAAGATTCTAATAATACATGCAAAAGGTTTGAATTTTTTTAATTATATAGGAAAAAAATCTAGAAAAAAGGTCTATTTTTAGCATCTATCAAACCTCATTTCTGGAACAAAATAAATGTTTGGAATAGGAGTGTAGATCCTTCCCTACACTTGTAGACCTAGAGGTAGTCTTGGAAAAATCTCAAGTGCTTGACTTCAATACCAAAACAACATTGAATTTGTAAATGTAAAGTCTAATATAAAGTCAATCATAACTTTATATAGAGAGCTTGAATTTTGTACAATGCACTCCAAGAAGGAGAATATTTTGTCACTGTTACACGCAAAAAATAAAAGAAATAGGTCAAAAAGAAAAAGAAAAACATTGATAATATTTTGCAATTCAAAACTAATGAAACAAAAGACGTGTTGTAATACATTTTAACCCCTAAAGGACCAACTGAAGGCCTTTTTTCTGCAAAAAACCCATCAAAACTGCCATTTCTATAGCAAGGAGTAAAAAATAATGAAAAATGTTTTTTTTCACATCTGACCGTAGGATCTTACACCTAACTAGTATGAGAATGTGTGGAAAAAATTTCAGAATTTTTGACCGCTTAGATTGCAAGATATCTGTGTTTAAAGTGGAAAAAACAAGCATTTCAGCACATTGCGGGACCAGATTTTTTGACTTTAAACATTTTTTACTTAAAATTTTTGCACTACAGAGTTTTGTGCTTTAAATCTTTATAGTGGAGAATTGAGTTGAGAGTCTAGGGAAAAAAAAATATTCCAAAAAACTTAGTTATCACTAAAAAATTTATTAAGTAGAAGTAGATATGAGATAGAAGGAAAATCTAAAACATTAATATATTTTAGATGGAATTAAAATACACTAATCCCAATGGTGAGATTGTTCTAGCAAGTAAACTAAACCATGAGAATTTTATTTTATTTTTAAATTGCAAAAATAGCATTTAGAAATGAATCCTACAAGTTATTTTTTTCAAGAAGATGCTCTAACTGCTCGAAAAACAAGAATGTCCAAAACTTTCTCATAACAAATCCAAATGAAATGAATCAAAGCTTTCCAGATAGACAAAAATATAATCTACAAGAAAAAAAATATTAAAAAAAAAAAAAAAAATTTTGCCAAATTTTTCTTGCTGCCCGGACTGCCCAGTTACAAAAAAAAGTAACATATTTGGCCATAACTTTTGACTCCTATTTCCAAATGTCCTGAAATTTAGTGCATATGAAAGATATTCCTCGCGCCCACCTTCTATTAAAATTTCAGCTTAAAATATGGAAATTTCTAGTCACACGGACCTCCCCAAAATTTCTATACGGCCAAAAAACGCATGCCGGTCCTTTAGGGGTTAATTTGCAATGAATATGGACCAACTTATCTTATCTTAGTTTTATGTATGGAGTCAAATGACATCTTGCTTCCATTTGAGAATAATGATGGATTATGAATGATAATGAAACATGATATGAATCACCATTTCTAATTAATATTGAATAAATATTTGATTTTCAATATTGAACTTGTAAATTGTATTTATTACATGATTACATGAATTAGGGCTTAATAATAATGAATTTTATCCTCTTTAACCTCTAAAAGACAATACTAGAATTTCATCATTTATGACATTTTTATGCATGCTACTACAAATATAAATTTGGTTGGATTTTGATAAAAATTGGTGTGGACATGTAATTTGCTACCATCTTTTAAGGCACTAATTTTTATTCTACTTTTATAAGCTATTCAAAAACTTACACCAAAAAACGTCCCCAAAAGGTTCTTTTTTTACAGTAAAGGAAGGGTGGGCAACTCACAAAAATTGTTCTTTTTAAACCAAAATAAAATTGCATTTAATTCTTTGGATTTACATGTATAAAAAAAGCTTTGAATCATTCTACTTGGACTAATGATTTGAAAAATATGAAGACTTTCATTTTGCAAGCATTTATAAAATCTCTTCTCAAAAATAAAGTTTGAGGTTCATTTTTGAATTCAATACTCAATAATTTTGAAAAATAATAAAAATTTAGTATGCAAATTGCTTATCTCAAAATTATCATCATTGTCATTGACATTTTTAAATCTATATATGAATTAGTAATAAATTAGTATTTTCCATCATATCTCCTTTAGTTTAATATTTTTTATAAGAAGTCGTTATGTAATTAAACATGAAGTATTATCTATTGAATTTATTAATAAATGTTTGAAACATTTGTCATTTAATTTATCCTTGACATATTGACTTTCATTACAAGTTGTAGCACATACTACTCTCTCAATAAGAAATCTGAATGATGAAACTTTGCCATTGGAAAGAATTAAAAAAATATTTTTCTTTGCTTTGACCACTACAATCATACAATCTATGTGGTCACTACAATCATTTTTTCCAAAAAAAGTTCCACAAATTCCTATAGTAGTACAATTTTGTTGGTTAAAATTTTTTAAATAACACCTTTTTCATTTTTGCTCATTGTATTAGAATATGTCTCTTAGAAGCACTTTCTAATGAAACATGATTTAGGTCTATTAAGGATTAAATATAAATTTTAATGCCCGTTTTAACCTTGTTTCAATATTCTCTTCTTTTTTAATAAAAAATCAATGATAAAATAAGATTGATTTTCATATTTGGCAAGGTGAATATTTTTTCAATATAGAATATACAAACTTGGGACTTTCTTGATGAAAGTAGTGCAAAGTTTATTTTTGAAATAAAACGTAGTCTTTTAAATGGATATATGAAAAAATTCCCTTATTTCTAGAGCAAATTTGTTGGAAAAGGAACTTAACTAATTAAGATGTTTGTCCTAGATTTCAAAACCCAATAGCATCAAATGAGTATTTTCACGCAGTCTTCTTTTCAACAAAACCTCGCAATAGAGCACTTCTTGCAAGTGATCTTATAAGTGGCTACATAATATTGCAATTAAATATTCAACTTGCATACTCCTCTACAAGAAAAAACTAAACAATCATCCTCTATCCAGATTTTCAAATCTCCCTCATAAAAGCTTCTAAAATTTTCAAAAAGCTGTAATTAATCTACCAAAAACTCAATCCTTTCTTCCTCAAACCATATATAATCCATATCCCAATTCTTGCACTTTTGAACCAAAAATATCCACATGGTATGCATATTACGTAGTCTAAAGTCTCCCTTCTAATACAGGTACTTGGTGTAACTTTTGCCATCCATTGAATTTCAAGTGGGACTTCAAATGAACATCCTCCTAATTCATGCCAACCTCAAAAGTAGGCTAGAATGTTTTTTTAGCTACAAAATCGCACCCAAAGCTACTTTGTCTTAGTAGTCTATTCTCCATACACATAGCTTGAGAGGCAATACCATATGTCATTGTCTCTTTATTGTTGGAATTAAAAGGGAGAGATTTTGCAACGTAAATAAGTGGTTGCTACCAATGAAAGTGTCTCCATCCTATCAAAAATGTTTTTCATTTCAATTGAAAATTATATGTAGAAACTTGTATAGAAATCAAAGTCACTATATAAGATCATTCATCAATATGAACTCTCATTACATAAATGCAAAATTATAACAAATATAAAATATATTTATCTCTAATATATACCATCAATTTGGACACTGAAATTGTAAGGAACAATTATAAATTGTGAAAGCATATTGGTGTGAAAGTTATTGAATTTTAAAAAAATTATGAATAAAAAAATTGAATTAAAATTTTGAACTTTGATTAATAATGACTATAGATTTCTATTGCCAAAAAATTTCAACTAAAATAACATATGAAATGACTTCTAAAATAGGGTGAAAAATAAATTGAAATGGCATGTGTTTCAACTCAAACATTTATAGAGAATACGTTTGGATGACCATTGCATCAATGTTCAAGAAAAATGAACTTTCAATAGAGATTTATTTTAAAAAATTTCTTATTCACTTTTTAGACAATTTTAAAAGAATTAAATAAGGGATCCAAAATTATTTTTAGCTCTACAGTGTATTTTTTTCTTAAAAATTTGTAACTAATTATCATCAACAAACAATTATATCAATGATTTAAAATATAAACTTTGATACTAGAAAAATTTAAAAATTCAATTTTTTTTGTTTTCTTTAAGTTAAATTTAAAAAAGTAAATAGGAGTACAAAATCGCTACCACATGTGGTTTGTACAAATAGATAGAGTGCCCTTGCATGTCGCATGTCCAAATACCACAAAACAAATTTCTTAAACTTCTATTCTACATTTGCATGTGCATAAAGCTTTTTATTTGTATCAAAAACGCAACTTCTCACATTGCAACAAAGTCCTTGCATTAAAAGATATTGAATTTTAAAGTTTTTACAAATTAGAAAATTAGAAAATTATTTTTACTTTTATTTTGGTTGTGACAATGACACAAGGCAAAATATAGTCTTCTTATATTTTGTTTGTTTGTTTGTTTGATATACTAAGATCTAATAAATCGTGAGTCCTCTGGCTGTATTCTTGGAACCATTGAAAAGCTCTCAGCAAGGAAAGGTGCATGGACTTGGTTTTCTAGCATTTGGCCCTACGATGTGAAAGTTATTGAATTTCAAAGTTTTATGAATTAGAAAATTGAATTAGATTATCTTTTATTTTAGGAAAAACATAATCTTTACATTGCATGTCCAATTGCCACAAAACAAAGCCCTTGCACTCCTTTGTGATAAAAGATATTCAAATTTTTTATAAATTATAAAAAAAATAAAAATTATTTTTACTTTTATTTTGGCTGTAGCAACGGCACAAGGCATTTTTTGACTTTTAAATTAGGCTAGTTGTTTACTGGTCTGTTATGAGGAAATCTCTAGAACCATGGGGTTCTCAGTTACATTTTTGGTATTGCCAGAAAGCTCTCTATAAGGAGGGGTGCACGGGCTTTGTTTTGTGGCATTTGGACCTATTGTATGAAAGTTACTAGATTTTGAAGTTTTTATAAATTAGAAGCTTTCTATTCATATCAAGAATGCAACCTCTTACACCACAATAAAGCCCTTGCACTCCTTTGTAATAAAATTATTCAAAGTTTTTACATACTATATATTAGAAATATTAGAAAAATTTAGAAAAAATATTTTTACTTTTATTTTGGCTATGGCAACAGCACAAGGCAATTTTTGACTTTTAAATTAGGCTAGTTGTTTACTTGTTTGTTATGAGGAGATCTCTAGAACCATGGGGTTCCTGTCACGTTTTTGGTATTGTCGGAAAGCTCTTTACAAGGAGGGGTGCACAGGCTTTGTTTTGTGGCATTTGGACCTTTGGTAAGAAAAATTACTAAATTTTTAAGTTTTTATAGATTATTAAAATTATTTTTATTAAGTTTTTATGAATTAGAAAATTATTTTGATTTTGATTTTGATCGTGACAACAACACATGGCACACTAGTAAAATTTAAAATAGGATGAAATTACTTGTACATTCACATTTATAGTACTTTGAAGCACGTATGTTGTATTATATAATGACAAGAAAGACAATAAATTTTTATTTATTAGAAATCAAGCATTTTATTTACTTTCCACATTTTTAGAATAAATTCATTGATCTACAAGATCTTTTATCTAGAATAGACATTAATCCATGAACGGTGGCAAAAAAATAAATTTATGATATTGTAATTGACTACTAGAAAATAAATAATGCAGTAAAATATGGCAAGACAAACACCATTGGATTGAAATTTCAACAACAAACATCTTTCATATAGAAGTCATGTTAACCCTTTAGTGACCGGTTGACCACTTTTTGGTCAAATTTTGGATTCTTTGTCTTTTACTACCTTCAATATAGGGGATTTGAAAAAATTCAAAGAGTAACGCAAATAGAGCTTTAGCATGCGCTCCAGACAAATCCAGTTTTAGAGAATTTTGTGCAATAACAAGGTAGCTGTGCTTGTCCAAAGACAAGAGGACTGACCTGAATCATACCTTCTAAGTTGCATATATATTCAGCAACTCATGTGATTCTATTTGAAAATGACGACTAAGAACGATAGAAACGTTGCCCAGCAATCCCATGAATTGTAGAGGTATGTTTCAAAAGTTATGGGCAATAATGTATTATGCTACTTCAGCTGAAGGCTACTTCGATGCATCGCACTTTGAAGATCATTCACAACAACTTGCATCGTCAGATCATGTTCACTTTTTTGTTTTTTTCACGGATAAAGCCTACAACATCAATTCCTACGGTTTGATCTGGGATTACTTCCTTGAAGTAGTGATAAAATTTCCCTTTTCCAAATTAGTATTCAAAAACTGCGCTCGCCCCCCAAATCAACCACGGTCACTAAAGGGTTAGCATTCAAACATTTTTAAATTCAAATACAACACCATATTTGTAGAATATGTAACCATTATGTAGCTTTCTAAATATATAGAAGGTGCCAACATTATAATTCAAATTGGAAGTGCAAAGTGTCAATGCACCTTAATAAAACAACAAACCTTGGTCACAACCACATACTTCAATTTATACCTCAATTATGTCAAAATACACCAAAATCATTGTCATATGCTTAACATTAGGCTTCCCACACATTCATAATATTAATAATGAAAACAGTACTTCAATTCAATGTTTTATCTAATTACATTCTCATTCACTCATTCAAGCAAATTTGAGATCCTTAAGAGGTCATTGACCTCTGTACATATCCAACTTGATGAACTTAAGGGTCATAAAATACTTGTAAAAAATATAGAGGACAAAAAATCAGTGAAAAGGTAAAAAAAACGAATGAAGGATTAAAAGAAAGTCCGGAAAGCTCCACTGGGCACACACACTTCTCAATTCTCACTAACCAATATATAATTTAAAATTTTTAAAATCGGAACAAAAGAATAAGATGACCGGTCCACCGCCTGCGTCCGGTCGCACTGTTGCGCGGCCTTTCTTCCGGCCGCGTCGTCGCTGCGGAGGAGGAGCTCCTCGCCATAGCCCATTTCTACCCCTCTTCGGCCCTCTTTGTCTCACTCTCTCGCTCCCTTCTCGCCTTGTTTCCATCCCCGTCGCCTCGGCCGTCGCGTGGCCTCTCCAACGAGCTCTCGGGGAGTTTTTTTGGTGCGGTTTCGGTGCCGTTGTGTGGTCTGTTGCGTGGACGTCGGGGTACGAGGTTCGTGCCGTGCTTCTTCGCCTTCGTCTTTGTATTGGCGTGCGTTCGTGGCGTGAGGAGGTCGTTTCGACGAGCCGCTGAAAGCGTGGTCCACCTTCGACATTCTTTCTTGCGGTGCCGGAGTTTCGGTGTCTGGTGTGTGGCCTCGGGGGTTTGTTGTTTCTGAGGGAGTATTTATGCGTTCGCGTTCTTTGTGCTTTCGCGGTGTTTCCAAACGAGTTCCTGGATTCGTGTCGCGCAGGTGTGGTTAGCCGTGAGCTTGTTCAGGCTTGTTAGGTGGCTGGAGCTTTGGCTTCTTGAGCGGACGGTTCCGACGGTTGCTGCCGTTGTCGGGGTGTACGCAGCCGGGAGGAGGCTTAGGGTTCAGGGTGACGTCCTCCTGGTTCGACGTGAAACTGGAGACTCGAAATTTTGAGTCCGGGACCGGCTCCGTTGAGTTCTGTGAAATTCCCATTATGGTTAAGAAGAGGTTCGAGAAGGTTCGGGCCGGCTTTTTAAAGCGCTGAACGGGATGAAGCCAGTATGTAGGTTTTGGTGCAACACACTCTAGTGCGTCGAAGTTTTCCGTCTCCGTGGCTATGGCGAGGTTACTCTGCACGAGCGGAGCGTAGGGTTTACTCTGGAGGTGGAAGTGTGGATACTCTTGGATCGCGAAGGAAGGGAGCAGCAAGCGAGGACCACTCTTACTTGGCTGAAAATGAAGAAGAAACTGGATACACGCTTTCCGGCTGTAAGTGTACAAACCCTAGCGCTTTGAAAGAAAATACTCCGTATTGCTTTTCGGCTTTGAGATGACGAAATATTGAACTGAAAAGCGAACCTATGGATGAGAGTGACAGAGAGGCAAGCGTCATGTGGTGATGAGGTCTTTGGTTCATGGAAACCGGCACCCGAGTTTGGGTTTGGACTGTTGTCGCAAGTGTATGTTCATGTGTAAACGCCTTTAAAGTTTTGATATGGCATGCGAGTAATGATTGAAGAAGATGGACCGCTTTTCCAGCTTCTGTTCTGGTCATCTACCACCGACGTCCGGAAGAGAGAGCTCCTGTTGTCTTTGTCGAAGTAGGTGTAATACCGGTCTTGCCGAAAGATGCCTGTGCAGTCGCTCGAGCGAGGAAAGCGATAGAATGTCAACGACTTGCTCTAGCTTAATATTTTAGTCGTCAATTTGCGGAAATGAAACTGTAAGTGTCGAGTCATGATTGCGGCTTTGGAAGGAGGAGGCCACTGTGTGAATTTTTCGGGAAGTTCTGTTTGAAGGGTGAGGGCGGGGTTAAGGATAGACGAGTCGATGTTTTATACAGCGAGTTCGCGAGCTGCGCGTATTTTTTTGGTTACCACATTATTCGTCGAACATTAAGTTTATTTCTTCCGTGGGATGGAGAAGCACATTTCTTGCTTCACCGCACGTAATTTGTCTTTGGGAGGAGAGATGTAGCGCTTCTAAGTTATCATCCAAGTAACGGCGAGAGTGAGTAACCTCCTTTCCTCTGTCTCAGGCGCGGATAAAAAAGATTATGCAAGCCGATGAAGAGGTGGGGAAGATCGCTATGGCGACACCGGTGTTGATCTGTATGTTCCTCTAAGCCTTATCTCTCTTCGTGAACTCTCCTTGGGTGACCGATTTGGAAGGCGCTTGGTGCTTGCAAGGATGTTGGGCTTGATGGTTGAAGCCAGTGGAACATGCTCCTGCCATTTTACTTCTTTCTGTTGAAGTGTGGTAGGAAGTGAATAGCGTTTTTCCCGTTTCGTTTTATGCATCCACAACGGGGAGCTGATGAAGTCAGTGGGCAGTGGTGGCAGGTTGTCACTGCCGTACATTGTGTTTCCAGGCGTCATGCACGGTCCGAGACTTTGTGAGTGATTAGTCATAAGGTCAAGACTGCACTCCAAGTCCTCGTGCTAGCAATACCTGTACGTAGCTGATGAAAAGTTGTTTAGCTTGTCAATGAGTCTTCCGGCTGTTTTGCGGTATTCCAGAGTTAATCTGGAGTTTCGCTTTTTTTTGGTGCAGCTAAAGCTTTGGAGCTGTTTCTTCAGAACCTCTGCGACAAAACTTATGAGATCACTCTTCGGAGGGGCGCAAAGACTATGAGTTCGATCCACTTGTAAGTGACGTCTTTGCTTGTCAGGGGTGTGTGGAACGACGTTTACCGTCGTCGAAGCCACCATTCGTTTCTTTTCCATTTGGAAAGTGGTACCTGAACTCTTTCATGTCGATTTGACGGTCTACTCGTTTCAGAGAAAACTATTGTTTCTCTCGTCGTCAGTGAGTTCGTCGACAAATGAACTCCTGATTTATTTATTTCCCGTGTTGACCCCGCAGGAAACAGTGTGTTCAGACGAACAGTGTGTTTGACTTTCTTCAAGAGATTGTTTCGAAGGTTCCCGATATCGGGCCCGAATCTTACCATGATGAGAGGAATCCAGGAAGGAGGAGGTATGCGGTGTCCAAGTTCCCTCTCTTCGTACGCGTCGGAGTCATTACCTCGCGTGTGAATCTTCTTGTGGTATCTGATTTCTGTTGGTTTATATTTGCACAAACGAGCCTGCCGTGTGTGCCGTGTTGGTCGCCAGTGGGCTCGAGCTATTGGACTCCCTTTGTCGTTGATGTTCCCATCCGGGAATGTTTGCAGTGGAGCCAAATGTGTCCGCCCTTGATGAGTCATGTAATAACCTGTTTTGGCTGTTGTCTTTGCGCAGAAAGCAGTCCGATGGGGATGACAGCGACGAGGAGGAGGTGGTGAAACGGCTGAAAGCGGTATGTGGTTTCTTCGCTCTGTCTGTATCCTTTCCGAGCACTGGCACTCGTGCATGCATTGTGAACGTGCCTTGCGCTTCTGCGTTTCTATGTTTTTTGGCGGTATGTGTGAGCTGTCTTCAGGGATCGTACTCCGGCCTTGAACAGCGAGAAATCCGCATCGTTTGGAAGGTCTGCGATTTGCGAGACGCTTATGGGGTTGACCTGTGTGTGCAGGAGGTTCAATCCACTTCAGGTCGAGGTCGAGGACGAGGCCGGGGTAGAGGCAGAGGGAGAGGGAGGGGGTCCAACGGGACTGCCAGTGCGCGCACGAACGGGGTTGAGAAAGCGGAAGATTCTGAAGATGCAGAAATGGATACGGGCTCCCCGTCCTCCGACCAAGCGGCCGATGTAATTTTAGACCCTATAGATCATAAACGCAAACCGGAGGCCGTCAGCGCGGATGCCACTCCCACTTCGTCCGGCCCTTCATCGAGGTCTCCGAAAGTCCTTGGATTTGATTTGAACATGGACTTGGACGAGAATGGCGAAATAGCTCCCGAAGCCCCTGCGAAAGAGGAGGAGGAGCAAGAGTTGGACGGGCCTCCCAAAGATTCGGATGTAGATAGTGAGAATGTCTTAGGGGTCACAGTGCCTTTACAAGGGAGCGAAGGTCGCCCCTCCGTGCATCCCGATGAGGACGATTACGACTGTGAAGATGAAGAAGATGGTTAGTTAGGTCGCTGCGCTTTCGTGACTGCCATGTGTGATTCTCGTGGCTTTTGCTTTACTGACTGCACTGACCGCTTGTATGGAACACTCTTGGGGTTGATTCATCCCCTGCGACTACATTTTACAAATGTAAATACAATCCTTCTTCACAGCGTCGGGTCGTTGTGCTTTTGCTTTGGTTGAGGGACGATCTGAATTTGTTTGTTATGAGTCTTACTCCAGGAGGTGGGGAGCTTTTTAAGTTTGATGGTGTTCATATTTAAGAGTTCTGGCCTCCTGGGTGTAAATCACTGACGGAATTGATGACCCGTTTTAGTAATCCTGCGGTGGCCAGAAGGTGGAAGTGGAAAAGCTGCAAGCCAGTTCGGTGACAGTGTGGTGACTTTTTTCTTTTCTTTTCCAATGACCGCGTGTGAAATGTTGTGGGCAAAATCGCTATGTGAAATTTCGCACACAAGAAAACATAAGAACTCAGTGCAGCAAATAGAAGAGATGAACTGTGCACTACACTACAATGATATTTAGTGTTACACCTAGTCTAACTGGTTTGAAGAAGCTCTACATTTTTACTCTTCATTTTTACTCTTCATTTTTACTCCTCGAAATTTCTTTCGAACTATGTTTATGGGGATCCTCCTCCTCTTTGAATATTCTTGGTATCGATGTTCTTGATAAAAATATTCATGAAGATTAAAATTTTATAGCATTTTAAAATCAGTTAGTACAGATAGTACTAAATACCATTATTAGTGTAGTGATGTTTTTTGATGGTGTAGTTCAAACAAAATAGAGGCCAATCAAAGTGACATCATAAACTAAAGTGTTAATGAAAATTCATTCGTTTGATTTGGCCCTTGGCATGTTGTGGTTATACAGTAGTTGTCCATAATTTTTTTATGAGTCAAGTTACCATAATTTCATGTGTCATGGCTTTTAGGCCACAAGGGTCGTCATTGCAAATAAGGTAGGGATGCCGGATGCCTAACGATTTGATTAGGGATGACCCCTCTTTATTGAGGGACGACATTATTTTGAAAATGCATCTATGTCCACACATGGTGGCCATTTCTTGAATACATTCAATACACATGACTATGCTATCAATGAGAGCTAATGCATGGGTTCTCTGACTAATTGTGCTTCTTTGTAAGCACAACAATGTGAGACAATTGAAAGTGCCTTTGACTTTGGTGCATGTCCAATACCAAGAGTTCATGTGCGGTGGAGATGTAACCGATCAACTTCATTCAAATTATTTTGTGCTTCTTTCCAACCACAAGTTGTGGCATAAAATATTATGTTTTGTTGTATATCAATCTATAATTATTTTGCATGTCATGCACAATGAAGAAATGGAGTCTAATTTTAGGTTGCTATTAACTACCCATATAAGCTTCAATTTGGTTGTAGCCTAGCACTTGCTAAAAACTCAAGAGTGGATTATATTGATAAGGTGTAGAATTTGCACAGCGCTAGCTATCTCTTGTGGACTTCAAAACTCTCATTTGAGGTGCCTTTGTAAAGTGTGTAGGACCAAAAAAACTCGTTGATACTATAGAAGCTACAATCACTCTTAGATGTGCATTCCAATTTGTTACAGTTGGGCTTACAATGTTGTAAGCCTATAAACGCTGGTAGGTTGAAGGACACTCTAAAAGTATACTCGTCTTTGTTTTCTTTTAGCAGAAATGCATCAGAGTCCACTCAGCTATTCGTTTTTTCTATCTTCAAAAAAATATTCAAAAATTGTGACAAAAGTTGAGACCGTAGGTACATGCCCCAAACCCAATTTGTCTCCCAAAGACCTGTAGGGACAATGGTCCTTTAAAGATTAACCCCTAATGATCCAAAGGGGTGTACTTTCAAAGTTACGCCAATGTCAAATATTTAAGGCTAGAATTATTTCTCTTTTCTAAATTTCAAGTGATATGTTTATAAAAATATCCATTGCACCAATTGATTGAAACAATCCTCAACAACCATTTTTGTCTAATACAACCATTGAACGTGAGTCGTTCAAGTGTCAACTTCATCTTCGATTTAAATAAATAAACCAACAACTACTTGCAAAATGTAATGCAACCATTGAGCATGAGTATTTCAAGTGTCAACTTTGTCTTTTTTTTGAAATAAACAATCAAAACAATTGCAACCATGTACTAAGGATAAATTTCCAGTGTCAATTTCTTTTCTTTTAAATAAATGAACTAATTAACCACTTCTACTTACAGCATCATTGATGGGAAACCTCCTACATGGTAGAAACAAATTTTGTCAAGAATAGATTTGAATTTAATATATTTCACCATTTCACCAATAAAATTGCTACATCACTAGACAACTATTTGGTTTTCTATACTAAACCATTGAACTCTTATCTTTTTAACCCCAAAAGGACCAAGGCCTTTTTTTTTTTCCAAAAACCACTCAAAACTGCCATTTCTATAGCAAATAGTAAAAAAAATTGAATTTTTTTTTCCACATCTAACCGTAGGATTTTACACCTAACTAGTATGAGAGTGTGTGGAAAAAAATTCAGAATTTTTGACCGCACAGATTGCAAGACATCTGCATTTAAAGTGAAAAAATCAAGTTTTTCAACACATTGCAGGACTAGATTTTTTGACTTTGAACATTTTTTACTTAAAATTTTTGCACTACAGAATTTTGAGCTTTAAATCTTTATAGTGAAGAATTACGTTGAGAGTCTAGGAAAAAAAACTTAAAAAAAACTTAATTATCATTCTTAAAAAAATTGTTAAGTAGAAGTAGGTACGAGATAGAAGGAAAATCTAAAATATTAATATATTTTAGATGGAATTAAAATTCACTAATCCCAATAGTAAGATTGTTCTAGCAAGTAAATCAGACCATTTAACAAAAAATTGCAAAAATTGCAAAAATTGCATTCAGAAATGAAACCTACAAGTTATTTTTTTCAAGAAGATGCTCTAACTGCCCGAAAAATAAGAATGCCCATAACTTTCTCATAACATATCCAAATGAAATGAATGAAAGCTTTCCAGATAGGAAAAAATATAATCTACAAGAAAAAAAATATTAAAAAAAATTTGTCCATTCTTTTTTGCTGCCCGGGCTGCCCCCCGTCCCCTGTTTTGAGCTTATTTGGTCATAACTTTTTTTCCCAGGCACCGATTGTGAAAAAAATTATATTCCCCAAAAGCTTATCAGTTTTTCTATCTCCAAAAAAAGTTTCAAAAAATCATGACAAAATTTCAGCCCGTAGGTACTTGACCGAAAACGCATTTGTCCCCCGAAGGGACAACGGTCCTTTAGGGGTTAAGAATCAAATTTTGTGGTCATCTACAAATGGATAAAAGGCAAGGACAAAAATGACAACCTAACTTACATGCCACACATTCAATACTCGTCAAAAAGAGATATTGTTGATAAGCTTTTTTGTCTATGAGCACCATTTTTTTTAGGAATTGTTTGCTTCCTCATGACTTCCTTTCAAAACTTGTAAAATATTACATGAGAATGACAACCACCTTTACCTAGAGGATGGAGAAAAGAAAAAGGAACTCCAACCCTTGCATAGGAAAGCAAGTTTGTTTTGGGATAAGGTATGCTCACCTACTACCGACACTAATTGCAACTAAACATGCTTACTATTATTTAACCCCTAAAGGCCCAAAGTCCCCTCGGGGGACACTTGGGATTTCGGGCAGGCTCATGCGACCTGAAATTTCGACCTAATTTTTTGAAACTTTTTTTGAAGATAGTAAATCACATTAGCTTTTCAAAAATATAATTTTTTTTTCAATCGGTGCCCGGGAAAAAAAGTTATGCCGCCCGAAGTCAAAAAAACAGTTCGCCGGGCAGAAAAAAAAAACTTTAAAAAATTGAATTTTTTTTTTTTGATTTTTTTTTTCTCAAAGATCATGTTTTTGTCTATATTTGAAGCTTTGATTCATTCTATTTGGACTTAGAATGAGAAAGTTATGGACAATCTTGTTTTTCGGGCAATCTAAGCGTCTTCTTCAAAAAACAACTTATGAAATTCATTTTTGAATGCAATTTTCAAAAAAATTCAAATTTTTTTTTTTGAAAAGGTTAAGTTTGTTTGCAAGAACAATCCCACCGTTGGGATTGTGGTTTTTTAATTCCATCTAAGAGCTATTGAAGATTTAGTGTTTTGTTCAATTTTGGACCTACTTCTACTTAACAATTTTTTTATATGTGAAAATCAAGTTTTGACATTCTGAAATTTTTTTTCTCCGACTCTCAACTCAAATGTTCAACATAAAATTTTTTAACTTTATGGTGTGTAGTGCAAAAAAAGTCCACAAATGGCCGTCAAAGTCATCTGAAATTGCAGAAAACAATTCAAAAAAACTTTTTTTTCCAACTTTGAATGCTAATATCTTCCAATCGGAACGGTCAAATTTCTTGAAATTTTTACCACATGATCTGAGACAAGTTTAGTACAAGATCCTACGGTTAGATTCTAAAAAAAAGTTTTTTTTGGTTTAGGGAGTGATCGCAGTAGAAATGGCAGTTTTCAGTGGTTTTGGAGCTAGAAAATGCCTTGGGCCTTTAGGGGTTAACAATGTGTTTTTTATAACAACTGGAAGAAGATTCCAATGCCCTTTAGCATGAAATAGGTTATAAGTTTTCAAAATATTGTCTCAAGGTGTACTTGAAACCAACATTAGATTTTCATAGACCTTCATTTTTAGATTGTGTACATCTTATCTAATTGATCAATATTTAGGAGAAAGTGACTCTTTTCGGTCCAAATTTAGGTGTTGCATTTTGGGCATAGTCGATTGTGGATAAACGTAAGCTTACCACTTTCAGTCACATTGCCCGTTGCCATGAAATACTAGTTCATCTCTTCTATTAAGTTTGCATAGTATATTCTTCTATATTTAGATGCCATATTTGTTTTGTTTGTCACAGTGAGATCTCTTGGATTGTGCGTCCCCCGGTGGCGTGCTTGGTACCGTTGAAAAGCCCTCAACGAGGAGGGGTGCACGGGCTTGGTTTCGTCGCGTTTGAAGTTACAGTGAGGAAGTTATTGATTTTTGAAGTATTTATGGATCAAAAAATTAGGAAATTACTTTTACTTAGATTTTGGTCGTGTTCTTGGTACCGTCGGAAAGCTCTTGGCGAAGAGGGGTGCAAGGGCTTGGTTTTGTGGCGTTTGGACCTATGGTGAGAAAGTTATGGATTTTTGAATTATTTTTTGTTCTTAAAAATTATTAAATTATGCTAAATTAGGTATCTTTTGAACCGTGTGTCAATTGATCATGTTTTTGATACCACTGAAAAGCCCTCGGCAAGGAGGGGTGCACAGGCTTTGTTATGGATTTTTTAGTTATTTTTGGTTTTCAAAATGACTTTTAATTTTATTTTGGTTGTGGCAACGGCACAGGGCTACACTAGTCACAATTGAAATTTGCATCAATGATTTCAAAAAGCTAGACAAAAAAAGAAATACTAATCCACTGCGTCAAATGTTGCAATTGACTAATATTTACAGGGATTAATGCAGAAACAATGACGAAAGAAATACTAATTGTTTCAATGCTATTGAATCTCACATGATCCCTTGATTGTTTCAAAATAAAATGAAATGAAAGATACATTGACTGTTTCATTGCAATTTGATCTTAACACCCACTGTTGCAAACAAACAAAATTCTGCCTGTTTGACTACAACTTGAAATTTAGAAAAGTAAAATATCTCCAACCTTAAGGTAGGTATCCTTAAACCGTCACAATTTTCTCCTGTGCCTAATTACTACTATTAGACCGTTCAAATTCTTCTATATTCTTATTGGCAAGGGAAAGGAGGTTCCAATGCACCAAAGAACGCAACATTTGGATACTGTATGCAAAAGTTATGAAGGAACAGAGTCTAGTTCTAAAAGCGTTTCTTCCACAGAGGTACATAACTGATTTTGGAGATGTACACACACTGAAGATGGCACTTTAAGTTCAGTGGCGGTTTAAAGATACCTATCTTAAGTATTTGAGGCTGGTGTAACTTTGAAAGTACCAGTTTGGGTCATTAGGGGTTAAAGTGAAGAAAGCAATTTCTCTTCTCCCTTGTTTGACTTGATTGTAAGACTCTCAATCTTTATAATAAGCTTTTTGCACAAACTCAAAATAGCAGTATTATGTAGATTTCATTTGTTTAAACATTTTGAAATTTCATATATTATAAAATTTCTTGGGTTTCTACCATATGCAAACTCTAGAAATGTTAGATTTTTGTGAATAGAATTCATTGCCTTGGAGATTGACAACTTACATTTTTTATGTGTCCAACCTCACGGTACCCTTGTCAATCGATACAAGACAATTGCATCTTGTAAAATCTACCAAATATTAGGTGGAAACAACGTTGAAATGTAACATGAGTGAATGTGAACTGTAAAGTCTACCAATTTGGATTTGCACACACGGGATTTGGAGAGAATTTATGAAAATTCTTGTAAAAAAATCCCATGATTTTCTTCTAATCATATAGAAATTCTTTGATGACATTAGAACACAAAAAAACAAAAAAACTCGCAAAAACCATCAAGGACAAACTATTGGATCTCCTTCTTCTTCATTGAAATTCCAAACAAGTTTGTTGTGATTGAGGGTCTAAAATCATGTCATCTTCGTCACGTTTTGCATATTGACAATGAGGGTCCAAAATCACGCCATCTTCACCACATTCTCTGCCTACTGACCTTAGAGGGATAAAATCACGCCATCTTCACTACATTATTTGTTTATTGACAATGAGGGGATAAAATTATGTCATCTTCACCACATTCTCTTAATTGACCTTGAGGGAATAAAATCACGTCATCTTCACCACATGTTGCATATTGACCTTGAGGGTCTAAAATCACGTCATCTTCATTACATTCTACCTATTGACAATGAGAGTCTAAAATCACATCATCTTCACCACATTCTGCCTATTGACAATGAGGGCTAAAATTACATTCTTTACTATTGACGTTTATGACGTTATTTACTAAATTGACGTTAGGGAGAAGAGCAGGAACAACTTGGTAGCAGGGCTTTTTTTTCACTTTTTCCAAATGAACGAAAAGGCGAATAACATTTCTCTTTCAGTGCAACAGTGGCGACTTCCAATAACTTATGGTAGTTCAGAGTTGGCGACAGGGGTTTCTTTACAATGATTGAATTGGCGATTTTTTTTTAAACTTCAAATATTTTTTGGCGATCAATTCCTGATCGCTTAGCGAATTTGCGGCGACATGAGGCGCTCCCTAGAGGCTCAAACGGCGAAGTGCAGAAGACTTGGGGCGTCAATGAGGCGATAAGCAAGTGATTTGAATCTTTTGGTCACATGGCGAAACTGGTAGGAACTGGAATCTGTGCTCTTTTCAAAATACTACGAAGATCCAACTGAGATTAAACCTGTTGAACATGCAACATATATAAGAAATTCATCACAAAGACTTAGAAATAAGCCATAGGAAGTCCCTGAGCTACTTCTAACCGAACTACTTCGTCTGCACTGCTTGAAATCTATAGAAACTCAAATCTGGAACGTCAACCTGCATCCACCCAAACACCCCTCCGACGCCCAAGTAAGTGAAGTGAAATAGCATGCATTCAAAACCATCAAACAAAACCATTTGCAACATGTTAGAAACTCCACAACGACCTGCACCCGCCACAACACCCCTCCGATGCCTAAGTTAGGAAATCAGAAAGCGCAGATCAAGCAGTAATTGAATCTAAACCTGCATGATAAGAACAGGGAATAAGAAACTCCATCATAAGAACAAGTCAAACGTGAGTAAGAAGGCCATTGGTGTGTGCAGGATGATTCCACATATTGGATGGAAATGCTAAAAACATCATTGAAACCAACAGCAACCCCAACGGAGTGCATCTGAGTTGACATAAACTAGAGAGATGAAGAGTAGAAGCTAACCTTCACTCGTTCAGTAACTAAAACATTGAAAATCTGTCAACTATTCCTGCAAAAAAAGCCTGCACTACCTGTTGACTTGCCACAGTAGCTGCTCCGAGGCACTGCACCCTGGCTACGTCACTCCGTCAGACACTAAAGACCTGCCATGTACCTGCCGCGCCCTCCAGTCACGAACCAGTCGTCGAAGACCTTCTGGTATGGAAAGTTCTCCAACGTGAAAATTCTCTGGGAAAACATGCCAACCACCACCTGAATGTCCTCTTCAAGGTTATTTTGCAATTTCGACTTGAGAAAGCCGACACTGGAAAACAATCGTTCGTCCTCGACGGACCCCAAAACATGGACCACCACCATCTCTGCTAGTTTAAGGAACTCGCCAAAATTCTGTGTCAAACTATTGTTACTATCTAACACACGCCACACTTTCGTGAGTGGATTTACATCGAAAGGGAGGAGCAGGGCAGCACGTGCATTAGATTTCATGCACGTCTTAAAAAGAGCACGCTGAGAAATGAGAGCGTAGCGGTCAATCAACAGTTTAATGAGTAGTTTCTTGTCGCCTTCTCTAAGGATTTTACCATGACCATAGGTGTCCATGAGGGTCCGCAAGTGGTTGTCAAAGGATTCCTCCACGTTTGGCTGACACCAGTATTGCAAAATATTTCATCACATGCTGGGCCGGGAATCGGGCATCCAGCTCTGCCACCAGCACTTTGGCGGCATCTGCAACAACAAGGAAAACAATACTTTATTATTCAGTAAGCAAATTAAAGAAGCACAAGTGTGCTAGTGACTGAATTGGCAAGATGCTTGAAGCAAAAGGTTTAGGAAACTTACGAGTACATTCGGACTTGACCTTGTCCAACAAGTTGGCCCAAACATCACGATCCACCGGTAAGCCCTTGTGCTCTGCATGTATTTGTTCTCTATGACAAATGAAGGTTAATACTGCGGAACTATGGTTTATATTGAGGTCTGTAATCCACTTTATTTGGATTTGTTCATGACTGCAACTGAGGAGATTTGAAAAACTCCAGAACTCGTCACTGCTATAGGCTGGTGCGTGGTCTTCATACATTCTGTATAAGGAAGCTTGGCACACTTTCACTGTGGCCACGAAGTCGCAGATGTAGATGTCACGTTTTTGGGCGAATTGCACTAGAGTGTCAATAGCCTTAAGCAATGGCAGGAGAGCACACATCCCGAGCAAAGTGAACGGGTCCAGGAGAAGCTCCAAGTATGCCTACAAAAAGCCACGCAAATTGCTCAGAAGGATTCCCAAAGCTAAGCACAAAAGTCGAGATACTCTACAGTGACCTCCCATAGACCACGACAAAAGCTACAATAAACAACAGACCAGTGACAGCCACGAACTTTGCAGCTCAAGAATGATTGCAAGACCCACCGAAATCTACCATCAAGCAGCAAAACAGGAAATGGATACAGATCAAAAAAGGGAGGAACAGTAGGAAACGAACCTGTGCTTTGCTGTTGTCATTCAAATCGGCAGTCATTTTGTAAATTAACGTCCGATACTCAGATAGTAAGCGGCGCAAGGGCTCTATTAAGCTTACCCAACGAGTCTGCACATTCTTTAGCATCTTCAATCCTTTAGTCTCCGTGAGCTCTGCTAGCATTTTGAACTCCGAATACCTTTTTGGGCTTTTGCAAAAGTAACCATGAGTCACGGAAAGTAGTGTCTCAATGTCAGAAAAGATCCACAAGTTAGACAGGGCCTTGAACGCTAAGTTACAGCGGTGGGCCACACAGTGAACACCAATCACAAAGGGCGCATGCTTCTCTTTAATCTGGTGAGTGACCCCAGATCGTGTCCCTTGCAACGTGGAGGCCCCATCTGCGCCAAAACTCACCAATTTTTGGGCGACAGACTCAGCATCCAAGGCCCCACCATCAGTGATGGCCCCCACTATCAACTCAGTCAAGTTATCTGCGTTTGGTGCGCAATCGACGTGTTGCAGTGAAATCAACAAAGGAAGACGGACCCAGTCCTGGACAATGTACGCATGGACTGATAGGAAATTGCTATTATCTACCGCGGTGACTTCATCAACAGTGACAGCCATGAACTTCGCAGCTCCAATCAGCCGTTTAGTTTCTTCTACCACCTGCTTGTACATGTACCCAGCCATGATCCACCCAGAAGTATCGCACCAATGTGCAGTATGAAAATCAGGAACAACAAGAAGTTTATAGAGAGCTTGACGAGACTCAAACTCTAGCATAGGACGGCCATCAGCAAGCAACTGAAATAAAGTAGCAAATTGCACCCTTTTCCTCCTGGCCTCCAAACTGGTGCACTCATTCAGCTGCTGAAGGACGGAAGTTGGAGGCTTTGTGGCATACAAACGCATATTCTTCCTGTGCTTGCATTGCGTGGTGGCGTACTGTTCTCCGGCCTTCACTTTGTATTGAGGCAAGTCCTTCTTCGCTGTAAGTTTACCGTCATGCTTGAACAACGTGTCGGATTTGGGTGCCATCACACAAAGCTTTCTATCAATCACGCTACATATTTTGCACTTTACCATATGCAGCACCCCGTCGTTTGCCATTATACCCTCCGCCCACGGCAACTTCGCAGCCCAAATATTCTGGAATTTCCGATGACGGTCGTAGCGAGTCTGATCGGTGGAACGAGAACTTTTACCCTTACTACGACTCAAGCTAGCTTTCTTCAACGGTGGAGACTCAAAGTCTGAGTCCTCGGAGGAGCCGTCAGATTCTATCGGCACCTCAACGAAGCACGAATTGTCCTTGTCTTCTGAGGATTCAGAAACTGTGATCAACGGAGATTTCGAACTTAGAACCACAGTGTCTCCCTCACCAGAAGAAGAACCAGGCGTGCGCGCTGTATCTGCAGACAAAGAAATGCTCTGGCAATGACGGATCAATTCGCCTCCTTCGAAGTCGCTTGGGTACTCGTCCCCAGACATTGGCTCTGCACCTGGGACCTCGGGCATTGAGCCATCGAACACCAAAGACAGCGGTTGACCAGCACTGGTGCCTCGACTGGATTGGAAGTATGAACTGACAGTTTTCTTGCGCGCCTCGCTCCTCCGCAAGTCGATGATTTTGCCCTTCTGCTTCAATTCACGACGAGCCACCTGCAACGCCTCCGCTGCGGCTCTCTCAGCCTTCTTGTTTGCAGAGCGTGCAAGTTTAGCAGCCCTGAGGGCTTTCTCCATAGCACCCTCCCCTCCATCGTTTTGCGGAGAATCTATGCAGACGACGGCAACAAAATTAAACAGAGACCAAGCCAAGCTCTCGTGCAACACATGGAACTCAAGAAGACAGTTTTACAATCAGACAGAGAAAAAATCTCATGAGCAAAACATACAGCGCACCAGAAATTCAAGGGCATCGATGCAACGCAACGACGGATCCATATCGCCATTTTCAGTAAATACAAGCATTCACAAGATGAATTAATGACCACCATTCAAACGTAGAGAGTGGAAATTACAACCGAATTGGAGTACCCCCTACGGCGATCGCGCCTCCTAGCGAAATCAGTAGCACTCCAAGCACAGCAGGTAGCGAACTAATGAGGAAAACAGAAATTGGGGTGGCGAAACAAGGAGGCGGCTATACCACTACGCAGGCGATTAACTACAGCACAGCGGCGCTAATGAAGAACAACATGGCAAAACAATGCAGAGCGGAGTGGGTGTTAACTGAAATCTGTGGCGATAAGTGCGGAGGAGGAGTGGGTGTCATGGGAAATCAGTGGCGAAGAAATCCTAAACAAAGGACGTGAAGGACGTCGACCTGGCCCCAGGAAGTCTCTCTCAGCCGCCACGCTGGCGAAAAGGGCCACTTTTTCCCACCTGTCCCCCACTGTCAGTTTCGCCAGCAAATATTTTTTGGTGCATTCTGGCTTTTTTTCGCCAAAAAAAATAGCCCTGCTTGGTAGGTGGCATTGCAAGTCAATCCTCCATCCACGAGGTCATTAAATAGCTAGATTTCAACATGGGGCATGGATCTAGAATTAGAGTCGCTAATTTGAGCTATCTATATAGTTATAATTTGTTGTTCTTTTGAATTTTTTGACTTGGAGTGGTCAACCTTCTTTCTACTTTGTTATCTTATTACATTGTCTTTATCCTCTCTTCCGCCCTAGATTTTGGAGTGAGATAGGAACTCTTAAGTAGCCCACGCTCTAAAAGTGTTCTCTATCATAGTGATGCATATTACTTTCTTCAATGCACCAATTGTATTTGTCAATGCACCAACAATGAATATATAGACACAAGATCTTTGGATTTCTTTTTTTTGTGAGATTTTCAATTTGATAGAAGATTCAATACTTGCGATTACATTACAGATGACAAAATATTAAAAATGACCAGATTATTGACAAATTAATACTATAATGCTGAATTTTATTCATTCATTGTGTTCACAATGTCAAAAATTAACCCTTATAGGACATTGCAAGCCCAAGAGGTATGTTGTTAGTTAACCCTAAAGTTCCATGACTATGTTTTCACCGAAAACACTCAAAAATTGTCATTTTTAGTACAAGTACCAAATTTTTGAAAAAAAAACTTTTTTGACACATGTAACCGTAGGATCTTATAGTAAACTAGTTTTAGAAGATGTGGAAAAAATTTCAGAATTTTCCACCATGCGGATTGGAAGATATTAGCATTTGAATTGGCAAAAATCCTTTTTTTGTTCGTGCAAAAAACAGGGCAGCTGCACTTCACAAGGTCACATTTGTATGAAAAAATGTCCAAAATGGTGGTGCTTCTTTGAATTCTTTTTCCTAAACAAGTTGGCTACATGCTTAAAAAATTTCAAATCATTTGGAATTGTACAACATATACAAAAAAAATAGTAAGTAGAAAGAAGTAGAGAATTATCCAAAATACTAAATTGTTAAGAATTTAATTATGGAATTGAAAAATGTCAATCCCAATGGTTGTAATGTTGTAATAAACAACCTAAATCCTATTGTGTTTTTTTTTTTAAAAAGTATTAAAAATTGAGTTAAATAAACAACTTCAAAGTTTATTTCAGAGTAGAGAATCTGTAACTGCCCGCAAACTAAAAAACCTCATAACTTTTTGCTCATTGGTTGAAATGGAATGATTTAAAGCTTTCCACGTATATATAACTCTAGAAAACCAATTTCAAATTTTTATTTTTGAAAAAAGTGATTTTTTCAGATGTGCCCGGACTGCCCGAGTTGACCAACAAACAACATTTTTGGCCATAACTTTTGACTCGTATTTCCAAATGTCATGAAATTTTGTGCACATGAAAGATATTCCTTGTCCCCACCTTCTATAAAAATTTCAGCCCAAAATATGCAAATCTCCAATCACAAATACCTGCCCAAAAAATTTATGTTGCCAAAAAAGGCATGTTGGTCCTTTAGGGGTTAAACCTCAATTTTCTCATAATTCTTGATTTTAAATGCTTTTAAGCTTAACTAAAAAGTGTAGCTCCAATAATCTCACTAGTTTTTATTCCATTCTAATTTTTTTCAAAACTTTTAGAACTGTAATTATTGTGACACTTAAAAAGTCTATAGCGTCTCAAAAGCTTTAAATACATCATTTTTTGAATCTTTTCTATCAAAACTTTTTTAGTGTTTAGAGTTTAGGAGTAAATCCATTACACCATAATGTTTATCAGTATTGCATTCAACTTTCTTAAAAAAATTATGTTATTTTAACCCCTACACGCCTAAAGTTCCATTGTCCCCTCGAAAAACAAAATGGATTTTGGGCAGGCTCTTATACTCTCAATATTTGTCCTAGTTTTTTTAAACTTTTTGTAAAGATAAAAAAACACATTAGTTTTTTGGAAATATAATTTTTTTTCAATTGGTGCTGGGGAGCAAAAGTTATAGCACAATAAATCCAAATTTTAGTTCAACGGGTAGAAAAAAAACCTCACAACTTTTTTTTAATTTAAAAAACAAACTTGTTTCTCATTGATTATGTTTTTATCTACATGGAAAGCTCTTAGATTCATTCCATTTGGACTTGTTCTAAGAAATTACAAACTATGTTGTTTTTTGGGCAATCAAAGCATCTTCTTGAAAAAATAACTTATAGGATTCATTTTTAAGCTCAATTTTTACAATTTTTCAAATGAAAAGTTTTACAAAGTTAAAATCTGTTGCTAGAACAATCTCATCATTTACATTATTGTGTTTTGACAATTCCATCTCAGAGCTATTAATACTTTAGTTTTCCCTTCAATCTTCAATCTACTTCTACTTAACAATTTTTTCATGAGTAAAAATTCATTTTGATTTTTTGGATTCTTTTCCTAGACTCTCAACTCAATTCTTCAACATTAGAAACTAGAAATTCAAAATTAGTAGTGCAAAAAAAATTTAATTTAAAAAGATTCAACACCACAAAATTTAGTCAAGCAAGATGCATAAAAATTGATTTTCTTTACTTTAAATGCAAATATTTTGCAATCTACACGGTCAAAGTTTCTAAAATTTCTTCCACATATGCTTATACTCCCTCTGTTTCTGAAAAAACAGGGATTCATGTGTTATTTTCTGTTTCAAAAAAAACCCTGGATTTGCTACTTCGTGCAATCCAAGCGCCCAATGAAGGATGCAAATGATACATGATTGTTGTGTGTTAATACGAACTACTCCGTAGTTGCTGCCACGCACTAAGTAAAATTCCCTGTCACATAGAAGTATACAGTGCGAAGAACAAGCAATGAACGTTCAGACCTCAAATAAATTACAAGAGCAACGTGCAATTTGGGCAGCAATTGGGCAACGTTCTGACAATGTGAAATGTCATCATCAACTGCTTCTGGAGCCATGAAAAAATACAAACATGGATTGCAATAGCTACAAATGAAACTCTTCATGACAAAGGAGGCGTTCTTCAATGAAGCATCAAAAATGTTCTTTATGCTCCCTGTACAACCACGTTTCCTCTTTGAAAAGCATGTTGACTCTCTAGAGAGCATGTTATCTGTAACATTAGCATGTTAACTTTCTCATAAGTGTGGTACAACTCGACAATTCCTTGAGTTTGTCTTAAGTCAGCACCTTCTCTGAAACCTAGGGTTCTTTCAGAAACAGAGGGAGTAATAGTCTAGTACAAGATCCTACCATTCTTATAGTTAGATATGCAAAAAAAAAATATATAATTTTTCTTGCTTCTTACAATAGTAATGGCAGGTTTGAGTGTTTTTTGATGGAAAAAAGACCTTGGGACTTTAGGAGTTAAGCATTTTTGTAATCATTATGCTTTTTATAAATAAATTGATTTAAAAAATCATATAAAATTCATTTTAATTTTTTTATTTATAAAAATTCAAAAATCAATGTCAGATATAAACTACTACATTAGAAAAATATCAATTTTTTTGAAACATATGTTGCAATATAAAAAGCTAAAAAAGTTTGGCTAAACGAGAGGTTGATTTGTTCTTTAAGGGTTAAGAAACGATTGTAAGCTTCTTAATTATTTGTTGTGAGGTATTCAATTAGTTTGTGGTTTAAAATAGGAGGTTGGAATTTAATTGAAATTCAAAATAAAATAAAATAAACAACAACAAAACTTCAAATGGCCATTGTGAAAAGCCAAGTTCTAAGGAGTTATTGGACAAATTTAGACTCAATAAAAATTCATTTGGATTCTCTTAATCAAAGATTGAATGGTAATGTGTTTAATTTGGTGAATTCATATATGTGCATAATATTAGAGTTGCAATCCTGAAAATCATTTAATATTCAGCAAACCTTGTATATTTACATTCACTTTGTCTTTCTAAAAGAATGTGTATTTGTAAATTTAATGAAATATTTTCACGCTTATGTAATCTTGCACTCTTATATACAAATTCAATTTTCTAATCAAACCAACAATTGATCTAGCATGATTGGATTCACTACATTAAATGAATAGATGCATTCATTTTTTTGAAGGATAAAAAATACAAGATGTTAATTTGTGTTAGTTGATTTTCATTTTGTAATATCTATATCTCTTATACCATACGTGAAGGTCTGATCCGGTAGCCAGGTGCCGGAATTGAGTTTCCACATCAGATTCTCAGGGGTCCATGTCACATTCATGTGATGACACGTGTCACTTTCCCCCCAAAATGACTTAATTTTTGCTGAATCTGACCTTCATGGAGGGTATTTTGATTACAATGACTGGTTTGATTAAAGATTTAAGTTTAATTTCAAGTTGTGTATGATTACTCTACAAGCATAGAAATGTTACATTAAGTATATTTTCAAATAGACACTTTTAAGACAACCATGAAATTGATAAATACAAGATAGAAAAATACTAGATGATCATTGTGGTAATTCTTATTTTGATCAAAAATTAGAGTTGAGGAGAAAAGGACATTGTTTCATTAGAAAACCATACAAGCGATTAATATTCTAATATAAGGTTCAAAAAATACACTTGTAAGCAATAATTATAAACCTTCATTTTTATATTAAATAGTGATGTAGTCATTCAAGTAGTATAAATTACATAGGGCTAGTACACCAAACCAAAAAGCATTTGGAGATGAATCATGCTGTTAAATTGTCTAAGATTTATTTGAGTCATGTTGGCAATTGAAAAAGAATTCTAAATTTTCATAATGCTTACCTTTTGGACATTGCATGGAAAAAATGTAAATCTTCAAAGTATTGATTATAGCCATATCTAAAATCAACCTTGCTCTTTCATATATTCATACTTAGAAGATGTACATTTTAAAAAAGGATCAAAATTCAAAAGGGGTTGGAAGCATTTGAAGAGGTTTCTTTTCATTTCAAAGGTGATTAAACTCCACTTTCCATTTTCAAGTGTTTTCTCAAATATCCACTCTAGTTATTGTCTCTATTTATACAACAAAGTTAATTGTAAAGTATTAATAAATCTTGAAATTTTTGCTTACAAATAGCAAAAAAATTGAGAATTAGGGATCAAATTCCTTTGGGTTCAAATAGGAGCTTGTTGAGTTTTATACCTAATTTTGCTTCCACCAAAGAGGAATTAATTGTACGCACTCCAGTTTAGTATCTTTAGTTTAAAGCTTAGCTAGACAAAAATTAGTGGACCAAAGTGTATTCATTGTCACAACCACAACTTAAATCTACCAAACAATTCATTGTAATTGTCCATGTCAATTTACAACTAAATTTTACAATTAAATTTTTTATTGAAATTATGGATTGATTTTTATATTGCATTATTGTTTTGAAAAATAAGCATTAAATTTTTTTAATTCCATTATACAAAGTGTACACTAACATAGACGTCCCATCTATGTCTTGACCTTTCATTGACATAGACATCCCACCTATGTCATAACCTTTCACTAACATTGATGGTACACTAATATAAATAGGACCATGGGACGTCAATGTTTCATCAAGTCCTCACCATTCACCGCACACTAAAGTAATTGCTTAGTTTTAAATATTTTGCACCGTCCTTGGCATCCTTGTCGTTGTGTCCCATCATTGGCGTTCGGATCAAATTTGTACTGGGACCGCAATTATGTGTGGTACTGTACTACTGTACATTGGGGTCAGATTGTTAGGCCTTATAAAAAATAATTTCATTTTGGATTGAATTTTACATTTGTTAATTTGATTTATAATTTTTGAAAGTTTGTTTTATAGGATTTGGAATATTTTGCAACATTTAGCACGATTTAGAATATTTCATAACCTTTAGTAGTACTGACAACGTTACCGATACTTAAGACTTTATTAATACTTGCGGCTTTACTGGACCTCACGGCTTCATCGTTGTGGTTTTTTGTGGATTAAGATTAATTGTATTAATATTTTCTACACTATTCAATTATGCCACATTATAATTTCTAGATAATTTCATTAGATGCCATATTTAATTATTTTCTAATTATTTTTTATAAATCTGATCCTAGAGTAGGATAATTGTGGTTGGGGTTGGGGTTTTGTTGTACCTTTATACTTGCTGTGAAATTTCTTCCATTTCTGTCATGGAGAAGAAAGAGAAGCAAAAGAAAAGGAAGTCATGATGTGTAAAGTCCGAAAAACGTGGATGTATATAAAATTTCTTGGGTTTCTACCATATGCAAACTCTAGAAATGTTAGATTTTTGTGAATAGAATTCATTGCCTTGGAGATTGACAACTTACATTTCTTATGTGTCCAACCTCACGGTACCCTTGTCAATCGATACAAGACAATTGCATCTTGTAAAATCTACCAAATATTAGGTGGAAACAACGTTGAAATGTAACATGAGTGAATGTGAACTGTAAAGTCTACCAATTTGGATTTGCACACACGGGATTTGGAGAGAATTTATGAAAATTCTTGCAAAAAACCCCCATGATTTTCTTCTATTCATATAGAAATTCTTTGATGACATTAGAACACAAAAAAACAAAAAAACTCGCAAAAACCATCAAGGACAAACTATTGGATCTCCTTCTTCTTCATTGAAATTCCAAACAAGTTTGTTGTGATTGAGGGTCTAAAATCATGTCATCTTCGTCACGTTTTGCATATTGACAATGAGGGTCCAAAATCACGCCATCTTCACCACATTCTCTGCCTACTGACCTTAGAGGAATAAAATCACGCCATCTTCACTACATTATTTGTTTATTGACAATGAGGGGATAAAATTATGTCATCTTCACCACATTCTCTTAATTGACCTTGAGGGAATAAAATCACGTCATCTTCACCACATGTTGCATATTGACCTTGAGGGTCTAAAATCACATCATCTTCATTACATTCTACCTATTGACAATGAGAGTCTAAAATCACATCATCTTCACTACATGCTATCCATTGACAATGAAGGTTAAAATCACGTCATCTTCACCACATTCCCCATCTTAATTGATATTATAGAGACAAGATAGGAAGGACTTTGTAGGTTGCGTTGCAAGTCAATCCTCCATCCACAAGGTCATTGAATAGCTGGATTTCAACATGGAGCGTGGATCTAGAGTTGGTGTGGCTTAATTTGAGCTATCCATATACGTTTGTTGTTCTTTTGAATTCTTTGAATTGGAGTGGTCAACCTTCTTTATGCTTCGTCACCTTATTGCATTGCCTTCATCCTCTCTTCTGCCCTAGATCTTGGAGTGAGGTAGGAACTCTTAAATAGCCTTGGCTCTAAAGTTCTCTATCATAGTGGTACATATTACTTTCTTTAATGTACCAATTGTATTTGTCAATGCACCAATAATGAGTATATCAAGGATTGAACGCTTTAGTGCTATGCTCTAACTTCAAAATTTGTAACTAATTCTATAAAGGTCCAAAAAACATGAAACAATTCGAATTAGATGCTACTTCCATTTTTTCTCACAACTAAAACTAGGAAAAAAATTAGAGAAGTTGCAACTTCTTTGATATAAAAGCTTTTGACATTGGACAAAATGTCTAGGGTGATTGCAAGAAACACCTGTATTATTTTGCATCACATTCTACGTGCTTATTTGTTTATTGACCTTAAATTTTGCATTTTGGCTCCAAATGCCTCAAGGTTGATTGGTAAGATACTCATAACTATATATTATACACCTTTTGCTCAATTTTTTTGGCATTCACAAAATGTTTTATTTTTCAAAAATAGCCCCCAATTTCTATCACAACCACCAATTTAGGAGGAAACTAGTAATATTTGGTATCCAAGAAAATGAATGAAGAACTAAACTTTGGAAGGGTGGATGGATGGTCTTCTATTAGATTTGTCACTATTGCTCAAAGTAATTATAAAATTTAGTTACAATAAAAGGGATTTGAGGGCTCTAGAAGACTACGAGTTCCCAGGGCGTTCCTAGCTTGGGACCTCTGCCACATGCGCAATTTGATATGATTGAGAGAATGCCAAGTCAAATTTGTTTAATTTTTAATTTTTTAATTAATCTTAAAAAAAATTAGATCCTTGTTTTACTAAATTATGCACGTAAATTAAATGAAGGAATATTCTAAGTTATAGATTCATGTTATTACTGCTGGTTCAGAATAGTGGAACAACCCTAAAGCGGCCCTCCAGAGGCCTCAAATTTCTTCTAATGATTGTATGTTGTATGGAAGTCTACAAAATGGTCTTCTTTTTACTTGCATTTTGAAATATGTAAAATATTTTTTTGAAATTTCTTTTGTTGAATGATCATCTCCATAGAGTTGTCATAAATAGCCACTTTTTATTTTAGATTTTTTTTGCAGGGGGGGGGCTTGTAATTTACAAATTAAAATATTGAAGTATCTATTTTTTTTAAAGATTTTGCACTTTTTTGGTTCTCCTATTTAGAGAATTTTTCTATGTTTTTATCTTCCTAGGACACAATCTTCTTCAATGTGTTTACATTGGCTATATTTTAAAATAAAAAAGTTATTTTTCTAATTTAACCCCTAAATGTATTGACTATGTTTTCACAAAAAATGCTCCAAAAGTGCAATTTCTAAAACAAGTACCAAATCTTAGAAAAAAACATTTTTGGACACATGTAAGTGTAGGATCTTGTAGTATACTGGTTTGAAAAGATGTGATAAAATTTTAAAAAATTTCTACCTTGTGGATTGCAAGATATTAGCGTTTAAACTGACATAAATCCTTTTTTTGTCCTTGCAAAAAAAACGAGCAGCTGCCCTTTTCAAGGTCACATTTGTATTTTATTTCTCTATATACGCAATGCTCATGAAAAGCCAAACAAACCTCCATAATTTTAGGGATTTTTCAAAATCTCAAATTAGTGTAGAATTTACACTTCATTAGCTTAATTTCATTAATTTGTCTAAAATTTTAAAAAAATCACTTCTAGAGCTCAAATTTACACTATGAATACCAAACTTAAACGTGCAAAAATTCTCTATGAGAGAATGATCCAAAGATTAGGCATCTTCCTATGGAAAAAAATGAACTAAAAACCATAGGGAGGATTTCAACCACCTTCAAAATACTCAAAAAAAATTTCAAAAAAAAATTGGATACAAAAACTACCTCTTCCTGTTTCTTCAAGGTACAAAATATCATCCAAAGCGGCCATTTTTTGGCCTTCCAAGTCTCCCAGGGGTAAATAGGTGCCGACAAAATGGACTTGCTACAGTGACTCACAATACATTGTGGACAGACTTGCATTCAAGACGTTGTATCGAGAAAGGAGCCTTGAAACATGGAAAGCAAAAGCTTGCAATGTGGATGTTCTATAGTGAAAGGAGCCTTAATTCATGGAAAGCAAAAAATCCTTGCCTTGAATGTTACTCCCTCTGTCCCACTAAAAAACTCCAAATCAAGCACAATTTCTGTCCCACTAAAAAGCTCCGTTTTTAGATTTTGATTGTTGGGTAAGTGTTGGCTTTGTTGGCCTTGCTCATATGAGACACCTTGGACTTGTTGTGCTTCCTTAGACAGTAGTATTGACAATGGATTTGGTAACCACTTGGACACTTTGAAGAGTTGTTCTTAAAGTGGTGTAGGGATCTTTGTTGCAGATATTTAGGTTGCAGTAGATGTTTCTAGAATCCCAATGTTGCTACCAACCTTTAAATCATCAAGAATGATTGAGTTGGCAATGTTTACAAATTTTGTCAAAAATGATACTTTCTGCATGCATTTCGAGTGCCTAAATGATGATGCCTAAGTTGGAGATTTTGCATAGATCTAGAGGATGGGTTGCTAGTTTCCGAATGCATGTATCACTAGCAAAAAGACTAAAAATGTAGTTCATCCCTCGTGGGGAAGCTTTTTGGAGGTTCTTAGTAGGACACACGGAGTATACTGATAAGCATATCCATTTCTTTTTTCTTCTTTTGATAAATTTTCATTAACACTATAGTTTATGAAGTCACTTTGATTGGCCTCTATTTTGTTTGAACTACAACATCAAAAAACATCACTACACTAATAACGGTATTTAATACTATCTGTACTAACTGATTTTAAAATGCTATAAAATTTTAATCTTCATGAATATTTTTATCAAGAACATCGATACCAAGAATATTCAAAGAGGGTCATCAATTCCGTCAGTGATTTACACCCAGGAGGCCAGAACTCTTAAATATGAACACCATCAAACTTAAAAAGCTCCCCACCTCCTGGAGTAAGACTCATAACAAACAAATTCAGATCGTCCCTCAACCAAAGCAAAAGCACAACGACCCGACGCTGTGAAGAAGGATTGTATTTACATTTGTAAAATGTAGTCGCAGGGGATGAATCAACCCCAAGAGTGTTCCATACAAGCGGTCAGTGCAGTCAGTAAAGCAAAAGCCACGAGAATCACACATGGCAGTCACGAAAGCGCAGCGACCTAACTAACCATCTTCTTCATCTTCACAGTCGTAATCGTCCTCATCGGGATGCACGGAGGGGCGACCTTCGCTCCCTTGTAAAGGCACTGTGACCCCTAAGACATTCTCACTATCTACATCCGAATCTTTGGGAGGCCCGTCCAACTCTTGCTCCTCCTCCTCTTTCGCAGGGGCTTCGGGAGCTATTTCGCCATTCTCGTCCAAGTCCATGTTCAAATCAAATCCAAGGACTTTCGGAGACCTCGATGAAGGGCCGGACGAAGTGGGAGTGGCATCCGCGCTGACGGCCTCCGGTTTGCGTTTATGATCTATAGGGTCTAAAATTACATCGGCCGCTTGGTCGGAGGACGGGGAGCCCGTATCCATTTCTGCATCTTCAGAATCTTCCGCTTTCTCAACCCCGTTCGTGCGCGCACTGGCAGTCCCGTTGGACCCCCTCCCTCTCCCTCTGCCTCTACCCCGGCCTCGTCCTCGACCTCGACCTGAAGTGGATTGAACCTCCTGCACACACAGGTCAACCCCATAAGCGTCTCGCAAATCGCAGACCTTCCAAACGATGCGGATTTCTCGCTGTTCAAGGCCGGAGTACGATCCCTGAAGACAGCTCACACATACCGCCAAAAAACATAGAAACGCAGAAGCGCAAGGCACGTTCACAATGCATGCACGAGTGCCAGTGCTCGGAAAGGATACAGACAGAGCGAAGAAACCACATACCGCTTTCAGCCGTTTCACCACCTCCTCCTCGTCGCTGTCATCCCCATCGGACTGCTTTCTGCGCAAAGACAACAGCCAAAACAGGTTATTACATGACTCATCAAGGGCGGACACATTTGGCTCCACTGCAAACATTCCCGGATGGGAACATCAACGACAAAGGGAGTCCAATAGCTCGAGCCCACTGGCGACCAACACGGCACACACGGCAGGCTCGTTTGTGCAAATATAAACCAACAGAAATCAGATACCACAAGAAGATTCACACGCGAGGTAATGACTCCGACGCGTACGAAGAGAGGGAACTTGGACACCGCATACCTCCTCCTTCCTGGATTCCTCTCATCATGGTAAGATTCGGGCCCGATATCGGGAACCTTCGAAACAATCTCTTGAAGAAAGTCAAACACACTGTTCGTCTGAACACACTGTTTCCTGCGGGGTCAACACGGGAAATAAATAAATCAGGAGTTCATTTGTCGACGAACTCACTGACGACGAGAGAAACAATAGTTTTCTCTGAAACGAGTAGACCGTCAAATCGACATGAAAGAGTTCAGGTACCACTTTCCAAATGGAAAAGAAACGAATGGTGGCTTCGACGACGGTAAACGTCGTTCCACACACCCCTGACAAGCAAAGACGTCACTTACAAGTGGATCGAACTCATAGTCTTTGCGCCCCTCCGAAGAGTGATCTCATAAGTTTTGTCGCAGAGGTTCTGAAGAAACAGCTCCAAAGCTTTAGCTGCACCAAAAAAAAGCGAAACTCCAGATTAACTCTGGAATACCGCAAAACAGCCGGAAGACTCATTGACAAGCTAAACAACTTTTCATCAGCTACGTACAGGTATTGCTAGCACGAGGACTTGGAGTGCAGTCTTGACCTTATGACTAATCACTCACAAAGTCTCGGACCGTGCATGACGCCTGGAAACACAATGTACGGCAGTGACAACCTGCCACCACTGCCCACTGACTTCATCAGCTCCCCGTTGTGGATGCATAAAACGAAACGGGAAAAACGCTATTCACTTCCTACCACACTTCAACAGAAAGAAGTAAAATGGCAGGAGCATGTTCCACTGGCTTCAACCATCAAGCCCAACATCCTTGCAAGCACCAAGCGCCTTCCAAATCGGTCACCCAAGGAGAGTTCACGAAGAGAGATAAGGCTTAGAGGAACATACAGATCAACACCGGTGTCGCCATAGCGATCTTCCCCACCTCTTCATCGGCTTGCATAATCTTTTTTATCCGCGCCTGAGACAGAGGAAAGGAGGTTACTCACTCTCGCCGTTACTTGGATGATAACTTAGAAGCGCTACATCTCTCCTCCCAAAGACAAATTACGTGCGGTGAAGCAAGAAATGTGCTTCTCCATCCCACGGAAGAAATAAACTTAATGTTCGACGAATAATGTGGTAACCAAAAAAATACGCGCAGCTCGCGAACTCGCTGTATAAAACATCGACTCGTCTATCCTTAACCCCGCCCTCACCCTTCAAACAGAACTTCCCGAAAAATTCACACAGTGGCCTCCTCCTTCCAAAGCCGCAATCATGACTCGACACTTACAGTTTCATTTCCGCAAATTGACGACTAAAATATTAAGCTAGAGCAAGTCGTTGACATTCTATCGCTTTCCTCGCTCGAGCGACTGCACAGGCATCTTTCGGCAAGACCGGTATTACACCTACTTCGACAAAGACAACAGGAGCTCTCTCTTCCGGACGTCGGTGGTAGATGACCAGAACAGAAGCTGGAAAAGCGGTCCATCTTCTTCAATCATTACTCGCATGCCATATCAAAACTTTAAAGGCGTTTACACATGAACATACACTTGCGACAACAGTCCAAACCCAAACTCGGGTGCCGGTTTCCATGAACCAAAGACCTCATCACCACATGACGCTTGCCTCTCTGTCACTCTCATCCATAGGTTCGCTTTTCAGTTCAATATTTCGTCATCTCAAAGCCGAAAAGCAATACGGAGTATTTTCTTTCAAAGCGCTAGGGTTTGTACACTTACAGCCGGAAAGCGTGTATCCAGTTTCTTCTTCATTTTCAGCCAAGTAAGAGTGGTCCTCGCTTGCTGCTCCCTTCCTTCGCGATCCAAGAGTATCCACACTTCCACCTCCAGAGTAAACCCTACGCTCCGCTCGTGCAGAGTAACCTCGCCATAGCCACGGAGACGGAAAACTTCGACGCACTAGAGTGTGTTGCACCAAAACCTACATACTGGCTTCATCCCGTTCAGCGCTTTAAAAAGCCGGCCCGAACCTTCTCGAACCTCTTCTTAACCATAATGGGAATTTCACAGAACTCAACGGAGCCGGTCCCGGACTCAAAATTTCGAGTCTCCAGTTTCACGTCGAACCAGGAGGACGTCACCCTGAACCCTAAGCCTCCTCCCGGCTGCGTACACCCCGACAACGGCAGCAACCGTCGGAACCGTCCGCTCAAGAAGCCAAAGCTCCAGCCACCTAACAAGCCTGAACAAGCTCACGGCTAACCACACCTGCGCGACACGAATCCAGGAACTCGTTTGGAAACACCGCGAAAGCACAAAGAACGCGAACGCATAAATACTCCCTCAGAAACAACAAACCCCCGAGGCCACACACCAGACACCGAAACTCCGGCACCGCAAGAAAGAATGTCGAAGGTGGACCACGCTTTCAGCGGCTCGTCGAAACGACCTCCTCACGCCACGAACGCACGCCAATACAAAGACGAAAGCGAAGAAGCACGGCACGAACCTCGTACCCCGACGTCCACGCAACAGACCACACAACGGCACCGAAACCGCACCAAAAAAACTCCCCGAGAGCTCGTTGGAGAGGTCACGCGACGGCCGAGGCGACGGGGATGGAAACAAGGCGAGAAGGGAGCGAGAGTGTGAGACAAAGACGGCCGAAGAGGGGTAGAAATGGGCTATGGCGAGGAGCTCCTCCTCCGCAGCGACGACGCGGCCGGGAAGAAAGGCCGCGCAACAGTGCGACCGGACACAGGCGGTGGACCGGTCATTTGAGCCGGTTCACGCTGTGCAGTTCTCGCGTCGATCCCGGTTTCTTCTCGCCCCCTGGAAGGCTACGTGTCAGTTGTCCCAAGTGCAGTAATGTCCTTTTGGAATCTCATCTTCTTTGGATGCCGGTCGTCCCCGTTGGACTGAATTGTCGGCCTTCATTTTAGAATGTGGAGTGTGACGGCTTCTGGGGATATGAAAGGAGAATGAGAGTTGGTTATTCAAAGAACGTCGTGCAACTGAAAGGATTGGATTGACCTCCTTATTGCCCCGTGTTTTACACCTACAGAAAACTCTGGAATTTTTTATTTGTCACCCATGATAAAATTTGCAAATGGTGAACTCATATTTGCAATTAGAGGCCCCAAATTAGCTACAAGATTCAAAGAAATGCAAAATATGTGAAGCACAAAATATGGGGCATTTTTTACATTTACCCTTGATTGGGGCAATAAGGGTGGTCAATCCTCCCTGGCCAGAACAGAAATTGGTGAAAGCTTTTCATGTTTTATTGGGTGCTACAGTCTTCATTCTATTTAGTGTGGTGAGCACGGTTAAGGTGGGTTTTTTTGTCATTTTTATAAAGTGCCAAAGTGGCAATATAAAATGTGATAATGGTGCTCCAAATTTCAACATTCATCCACATATTGGATAGAAAGTATTACATTAGTACATATCGCATGTCTATAATCCTATTTTCATCCACAATCTATTGTTTTCATCCAAGATTTTTTTGAAGTTTGAAGTTTTTTGGCAAAAAAATTCATGATTTGTTGTCATATTTTAGCTAAATTATTTTTTTTGATGCAATTTGGCGTTGTAATGCTAAAAGTAAAGCCCAAGTCTGCACCAAATAGAGATATAATTGCAACAATATTTGAAATTATGAGATAACTTTTTTTAGTGTCGCTACCTTGGTTTAAAGAACTCACACAATTCAATGATCGATTTTTTTCCTTTTTCTTTGAATAGAGTTACAATTACTTGTGGTTTTTGTCATTTATGGTATTGAGTTTGCAAACTTGGGGTGAAGTACAATCTAGAGTGATTGATGATAAAAGTTCTATATAGTGTAAGCCTAAGTGTGTAGGAGTAACACGATTTGAGAGCAACACCAAATAGAATGAAAAGTGTAGTTTTTAAAATAAGAACAATACTTGTGTCCTTTCTGGAGTCTACATGACTAAAGTTGACTACTATATGTAGATAGGAGCCCTAGTTGAGAATAATTTTTAAAGTAGACTTCAAGTTTTTTTAAGAAATTGCTCTATAAAATGCATGGCCAAAAATAAAAAATTTGTGGAATAATTCTATTTTGTAAATCCATCAAATCAACTTCTTTGTCAAGCGTTTGGTAAAGAAGTGCCAAAGTTGATACCGAGGTACAATAATTTGAAGTTATCTAATTAAAGCTTTCAAAATTTTGATTGGTTGTCATTAAGAAAAATTTCAAGCCTCAAAGAGGCCGCAAGTTTTGCACACTGTAGTGCAATTATGGAATATAAATTTTGAAAATTTGAAATCTGGCATGGCACTACTAGTGCCACGTCAGATTGGAATTTTTTTAAATATTTAAAAATAATAATCAATTCCCCCCCCTTGTAATTGCACCCAAGGGAGTCAAAAATCAAAAACTCATATTGTCTTTAAGGGCTAAAATTTTTTCTAATGCATTGGTAGCCAAGCAGAAGTGAAACTTTCAACATTAATTGCAATGATCACCTTTGGGTCCAAGCTACTTAAAAATTTAAAAAAACTATACATTGAAGTATAAGGTTAAACTTATAGGGTTCATTTTATAAGGCTAAGGTGCATGGCTAAAAGAACAAAATTTTGAAGCCACACTACTAAACACCATATTAATAGGATCTACAATTAATTGAGAATTTAAAGCTAGATACGCCACTAAATCTTCACAATTAGAGCCATGTATAATTGTATTAAAGCCATTTTTATCTATTATTTCATTTGCTTGAGTAGACACTTATGGCATTGAGAACATCTATAAGGTTTAAAGAGCAACCAATGAGAGATGAAGAGTTTTGGGATTTTCCTAATTGTCAAAACATTATGAATTGAGCCATAACATTGCTTAACAGGTTGGGTTGCCTCCCCCCAGGTGGAGGTATTATTCTCTCCTATATACCTGGGGGGAGACTTTAGTTATAATTTCTAGATACGCTATTGATTGGTTGGTTCTGTAATGTTGGGTTGTCAAAAGCTTTTGAGGATTCATTGGTTGGTTGGTTGTTGGGGGGTCCCGCTTTTGGGGGAGTGAAAGGGAAACCCCCAGCAAACATTAATAATGCTATTGAGGGATGACTAGTTTTTTTAGTTTTGGGGGCTTTGGGCTTAATTTTAGTCTTTTTATTGTTTTAATATGTAAAACCTGAATACAAATTGATGTGAAGAGTTGTACAATGTGTCCATGTGATTTGAAGAACAGAAATGCATTTGGTTAGGACATTGTTAGGGGAGTCTTGATAGGTGAAAGTGGTTTGGTGAAATCTCGTCTAATTGTATCCTAATCTAAACTCAAAATCTTGTGTTTGTCATTACTACTAGTAGCATGGAGGGAGATAGAGACATAGCACAATCAAACCTCTTGTAATAAAAATTTCCTACTTGTATAAATAATTGTAATTCTTTTTTTGCATATTTTTTAAGTACATAAAGTCTATTGCAATAACGATCGATGGAGCTATTTGTGTTAGAGTTGGACCACCTAACCACAAATGAAAACTCTGCTTTCTATATTCAAGTGTTTTTTCAAATACCCACTTTAGTTATTGTCTCTATTTATACAACAAAGTTAATTGCAAAGTATTAATAAACCTCAAATTTTTTGCTTACAAAAACAAAAAAATTGAGAACTAGGGATATATCAAACTCTTTTGGATCAAAAATGGAGCTTGTCAAATTTTATAACTAATTTTGCTTCCACCAAAGAAGAATTGTAACCGCTCTAGTTCACCATGTTCAATTTAAAGCTTAATTAGAGAGAATTTAGTGGGCCAATGTGTATTCCTTGTCACAACCTCGACCATAACGTAAACCTAGCAAACAACTCCTTGCAATTGTCTATACCACTTTACAATTAACTCTGACAATTAAATTTTTATTGAAATTATTGATAGATTTTTATTTTGCAATATTATTTTGAGAAATAAGCATTAGCTTTTTTTAAATTCTATTATAAAAATAGTGCACTAACACAGACGTTCCATCTATATCATGACCTTTCACTGACATAGATGTCCCACATATGTCATAACCTTTCACTAACATAGACGGTACACTAATATAGGTGGGATTGTGGGAGGTCTATGTTTCACCAAGTCCTCACCTTCCACTGTACACTAATTGCTCAGTTTGGAACATTTTGCACCATCCTTGGCATCCTTGGCATTGTGTCCCATCATTGGAAATTAGAGCAGATTTGCACTAGGACCGCAATTAGGTGTGGTATTATACTACTGTATAATTGAGTCAGTTTTGTTTGGCCCAATAAAAAATCATTTCATTTTGGATTGAATTTCCATTTGTTAATTTGATTTAGAATGTTTGAACGTATGTTTAATAGGATTTGGAATATTTTGTGACATTTAGCACGGTTTAGAATATTTTGTGACCTTTAGCAGTACTAAAAGCTTTACCAGTACTTAGGACTTTACCAATATTTGTAGCTTTATTGGTACTCACGGCTTTGTCTTTGTGGTTTTTTGTGGATTAAGATTAATTACATTAATAGTTTCTACACTATTCAATTATACCACGTTATAATTTCTAAGAATTTCATTAGATGCCATATTTAATTATATTTTGAATTTTTTAACAAATTTGACCCTAGCATAGAGTACCTATGATTTTAGCTATTCATGTTAGATTGGGACTAGGACCACCTAACCACCGATAGATCGAGCTATTTGTGACAAATTGGAACTGGAACCACCTAAGTGACCTAACCACTAATGGAGCTATTTGTGTTAGTTGGGACTTGGACCACCTAACCACCTAACCACCTATAGAACTGTTCGTGTCAGATTGGAATTGGAACCACGTAACTACCAATGGAACTATTTGTGTCAAATTGGAATTGGAACCACGTAACTACCAATGGAACTATTTGTGTCAAATTGGATTTGGAACCACTTGAGATTTTATTAGATGAGTCATCAATCATACACAATAATTGTATGACATGAGCATGTTGAAATAATTGACCTTTGGCACTTGAGCTTCTTTATGTATGTATTGCTAAAAATTACTCCCACCATTCCCATGGAATAAGATTGAGAAGTTTGATTATGTATCTTAATTGTAAAATAGCTATTTTCATAATTAATTATGATATAATGTATTAAAGAATGTTTGTAAATATGTAAAGATAGGATTTAGAGAATCTATATAACTAATTGAATTGCCAAAAGTCTATTGGCATCAAAGATAGTTGATGAATCTTTTTAGTAAAATTTTACTTAAAAACTTACTTAAAGACGTTACTTAAAAGATGTGATGTCTAGGACACTACTTAAAACACCCCTTTCTCTTGTAGTGATATGTAGGGGCCATTTGTCAAATTTTCAAGAAAACATTGGCTGTAAAGTAATTTTGAGGTTCAAGAGCATGACCTTCCTATGAGGTGATACAATTCGAATTTAAAGCCTTGAAGGTTGAAGCTCCATAATTTAGCATTCACACAATTTATTTCAAACGCTTTCACCTTAGAGAGAATAGATTGCTAGCCATTTGAATTATGTCTTGTTAGGTTAAATCCTCCTCTCTTACAACATTATAAATTTATAAATATTTTATAAATATAATAAATAAATACATATAATAGAACTTTAAGCTCAATTATTTATTCATATGCAAATTTGCAACAAATTAGCTTTTAAAATTTTAAACTTAAGGTTTGTGCATTGACGTCTACAGGATCCACTTTTGAAATTTTGAGGACCCATGGGGGCCATTTGAAGTGTGTAACTACAAAAATGAAATCTTGAAGCCCCAACTATTTTTACGTCGCTTAGAACATGTATGATTGGTATATTTTCAAAAACTTCTAGTAATAGGAATAATTATTATTGTCATTTCAATAGTTTGGTACAAAAGGATTCTTTATACATTCGATGAAATACTTTGAACTTCATCTACTAAACGTATTGATGTGGAATACGATGTGGCACTTGAATTTTACTTACCATGTCTAATCTAAGTTCCTTTTGGGGGGCTCTCCAACTTGATAGCATACTAGAAGACTACAATTTAACTTCAATCATTTTGTCCTATGACTAGCTTGTAATAAGTAATTACCATGGACCATCTAATATGGCAATGATGTGTTACCTTCGGATATTGATATGCGTACCACTTATTAGGCATATTTTCACTACAAAAAAATGACCACAAATACAACTACAATATACAATTGCCTGGCAGTCATTCTGGATACAAGTGACTGCAACATGACTCAGGGCCGTGGAGTCATTGTGGACAAGTTGTTTATATACAACTGTAGTTTTTATTATCACCAACGATGAAGTCTTTTGGATATAAAAGTGGATGACTAAACCTTTCCTTTCAAGTGATAAAGAGAGAGAGGCGCTAAAGAAATGGCTCCTAGATTGACATGTGGAAAGTGCCGCACCTTGGGTCCTACGTGGAAATCCACGTGGCCAGTCATTTTGCAGTCATGTTGGAGTCACAGCAGATCCCTTATACATTTGACGTGGACATCCAAGTCAGAAGTCATTTGGAAGTCATTCTAAAGTCACGACAAACCACTTACACACCAGTTAAACTTTCATTGGATGTAGACTTTCAATTCAAATGTAATTTGGAAGTCATTATGTAATCATTTAGAAGTCATTTTGTAGTCATTTTACGCCATTTTGTTGGACTTCCATGTGGCACGTCATTCCATAGTCATTTTGAAGAGATGTAAATTTAGGATTCAAGTCACTTCTCGAGGATGTGCAAAGTAATTTTCCTATCATTTTTAAGTTGTGGTGATGTCTGCAAAAAGGAATGTAATGACAATTGCATGGAAAATAGTTATTCTACAATCACATATAAATACATTCAAAGTTTCACAACACTACACCATTCACAATACACCATACATAATATATTATATGATATACACCACATTTGGCATCTATGTCATATGTCTTCCAAAGCCACTTAGTGTGTGAGTATGAAGAGATGAAATGACAAGCCTTTTATACAAGTGGGGTGGTAGGAGGCAAAACAAACCTTGTGGGATATGAAAAAATTAAACTATAAAATGTTGGAAAATCAATCTCACTTTCATCTCCAAAAATCCGTTTTAGATTTCAAATCTTAATTCAAAATTTATGGACAAATTTGAGAAAGGGATTGGAAAAGATATTTTCTTTGACATTTCCAGTCACAAGAGGTTATTTTGCAGTCTCAGGATGTCATTTTGCAATCTCAAAAAGCCATTATACGGTCCCATGAAGTCATTTTACAATCTCAAGAAGTCATTTTGCAAAGGAAAACAAAATAAGAAGTAATGATGCAGTCCTTTCTAAAAATGAAATATAATATAATATAATAATATATGAAGAAAAGATTTTTAAAAATTGTAAGAGTGAGTGAAGATAATAATTTAAAAAATTAAAAAATTAAAAATTAAAAATTAAAATAGAAGTACTGCCTCGGTCATTTTTGAAAACAAAATAAAATAATGAATAAAAGAGAGGATTAGAAAAAGTTTTAAGAGAAAGGAAAGAAAATAAGTCCCAAAAAAATTAGGAGTAATGAATGAAATAAAATTAGGAGAGAATGAATTAACCCCTAAAGTTCCTTGACTATGTTCTCACCAAAAATGCTCCAAAAATGCCATTTCTAGTACAAGTACCAAAATTTTGAAAAATATCATTTTTGGACACATGTAATCGTAGGATCTTGTAGTACTCTGGTTTGAGAATATGTGGAAAAAATTTCAGAAATTTCCATCTGGTAGATTGGAAGATATTAGCGTTTGAAGTGGCAAAAGTCCTTTTTTGGGCCCTGCGAAAAAGTGGGCAGCTGCACTTCACAAGGTCAGATTATTATGAAAAAAATTTCAAAATGGTTGTGCTTCTTTGGATTCATTCTTCAAGGCAAGTTGGCTACATGCTTGAAAATTTTCAGATTATTTGGAATTGTACAACATATAGGAAAAAAATAGTAAGTAGAAAGAAGTAGAGAATGGTTCAATTTAAGAAGTTAATTACGGAATTGAAAAATGCCAATCCCAATGATTGCATTGTTGTAATTAGCAATCTACATCCTGCAATTTTGTTTTTTTTGAAAAACATTGAAAATTGAGTGAAATAAATGACTTCAAAGTTTATTTTAGAGTAGACAATCCATAACTGCCCGCAAACTAAAAATCCTCATAACGTTTGATTCATTGATCAAAATGGAATGATTCAAAGGTTTCCACGTATATATAAATCTAATAAACCAATTTCAAATTTTTATTTTTGGAAAAAGTGATTTTTATTTATCTGCCCGGACTGCCCGAGTTGACCAACAAACAACATATTAGGCCATAACTTTTGACTTGTATTTCCAAATGTCATGAAATTTGGTGCATATAAAAGATGTTCCTCGTCCCCACCTTTTATAAAAATTTCAGCCCAAAATATGCAAATATCCAGTCACATGTTCCTGCCCAAAATTTCTATGTTGCCAAAAAACGCATATTGGTCCTTTAAGGGTTAAAATTAAATAATAAATAAATAAATGAATCATAAACATCTATAAGAAGGAGTAGGAAAAGAACTTAGAAGGAAAAAAATTGCAACCAAGAATTAGAAGTAATTAATGAAATAATCATTTTGGAAAATAAATAAAATAAAATAATAGATAAATGAGAGGACCAAAAAAATTTACCGGAGAAAACAGAGCAAAAAAATTATGTGGGGAAAAAATTTCACCCAAAACTTAAAAATGAGGAAATGCACATGTCTGAAAGTAAAATGAAATACAATAAAAAAAAATATAAGAAAGAATAAAAACATTTCTAAGTTAAAAGAGAGTAGAAAAAATAAATTTAGAGGAAACAAAAATTCCAAAAATAATAGAAGTGCATAAACGGTTAATTTCAAAAACAAATTAAAATGAAATAACAAATAAAAGAAAGGACTAAAAAAATGTTTAAAAGAGAGTAGGGAAACAAAGTTTAAAGGGAAAAAACATCCAAGGAATTAGAAGAAATGAACGGTGAAATTGAAAAAAAAACAAATACAGCAACAACAAAGATATAAAAGACAGAAAAGAAAAAAAGATAAAAAAATTATTAACCTCTAGAATTAGGCAGTATTTGGAAAGTGACATGGAAGTGACAACGTAGTTGCAATGGAGTGAAACGAAGTCACATTGCATGATTGTGTAGTAATCTTTTATGACTAGGGTCCTAGAGCATTAATTTCAGTGTATCCACGTCAACACCACAAGAATGTAGTAAACTAAATACAATGGATGAAGGTCGGACCAACTGAAGTTGTCATCTCCAAGTTACGCTAGCAACCGCAACATGATTCGGAGCCTATGGAATCCTTAGCCGCCGATGCAATTAAGGAGCTGTAGTCATTCTGTAGTCATTCCGAATATGAAGTCACAATTCTGCAGTCACAAAAGTGGCCATTTTCTTGTAGTGTTTATAGCAATTTTGGATCATTCTGTAGAAAATCGTTTGATGAATGGTGAATTGTTCATGCACTAGATGTTTGTTGTTTGTGAGTTATATAGTTGTCAGTGCCAACTATCCATGCAGATGTAGTAGTCATTTTTGCTCATTGCAACTTATTTAGGAGTTACAATGAAGGACTTGGAAAAATATTCTAGACAGACTACTAGTCATTTATGAATCATGGCAATCCCGCTTTACTTCTCAAAAATTGTCAACCTTGAATGCATGGGTGAATAAGTTATGTGGTGTTTCAAGAAAATCCCTTTGCCATATGTCACCTTGTTTCATCTATGGTAAGATTGTCCTACCTTAATCGCTCTTCCAACTCATTAACAACTACTACACATCTATTTTTTTCTTTCTTTAGTAACAAAAGGTAGTCTTGATAAGCACTTAGGCACCAACATCAATACTTCCACAAAACTACTACTCACATTTCTATAGCCTATGTCATAGATTTTCAAATGGGAAACAAATTTCAATATTTTTAATTAAATGAAATTACAACCATAACTGACTTATTTATTAAGTGCTATGTGGGTGAATTTCGCAAATAAAAAGGCAATTGTTGCTAAATACTATCTAAATACAATGCCTACTGTTGTAATTCACATCAACATGAAGGTCTCATAATTTTTCTTCACGGATACAATTAGAATTTAAAACATCGTTCATAAAATGTTTATCTCTCTTAGGATTGAGTACCTTGAGAGTTGCATTTGGTACTTGTGCTTCTTGGATGTCTACTTTACACTAGTTGTTAAATATTGCCTTGAAATGTGCCAAGTCTTCCCGTCTATGCCATTGATGGTCATGCTCGCTACCTTTTCCGTCTCTTCAAATTTAATAGCTGCAACACTTCTTGCACCATCTCAAACTAAACAACCACATTGTAGATTTGTGAGTGACTTCAAAGCCTTCACACAAAAGGGCATTACCAACCACAGTCTATTGGACACTTCTATAAACATGTACAAAATTCCAACTTGTCCAATCCCTCTTCAAGCTACTTAGTCCATGGTAGGTACCCACCTTGTGTGCTAGTTGGAAATCAGACTTTTTTTTCCCTACCATTAGCACCTTTTTTTCACGTTTTGTTTCCCTGCAATCTTTTATATACATCCAATCATAACATAATAATGTTAGGCTTTGACTTGAATTCAAAGTGAGGGAACAACTTTGAAATTAAACCACTCGGTTCAAAGGTTTTTTCATATTGCATGTTCTTTACAACTTTGATCATTACAATTCCTTCATGTAGCATATGTGCTAGTAAACCATATGGTAGAAGACTGTCTAGGTAATATATCTAGAACTATGTTATGTCCTTGGATCCAAACAAACCCTTCAAAAGTATCCACAACAAAGTTTTCAGGCAATCCTTGTCATCGCCTAATTTACCAATGCTTTTCATATAAAATGGCCCGTTAGAAGAGATTTGAGGGCACGGGAGGGCCGGTTTAGGCCTGTTCCCCTTGCTAGGAACTACAGTACCGTTGTTAAATATTACATAATTAAAAAAACTAAAAAAACTAATTAAATTTAAAAAAATAGAAATAATAATTAGATTTTTTTAATTTAAACAAATATTAAAAAATTAATTCATTAATAATATCTGACATGAGAGTCTCTTGACCATATCAAATTAGTGATGTGGCAGTGTTTCCATAGAGTATTCACAGTATAGGAACTCGCAATCTTCCGGAGGCCTCAAATTTCCCTAAAAGTGTTGGAATTATGACATTTGCTCCCATGTAGATGCCCACTTGACCTTGCTTATGATCATTATATACTATATTTGTAACATTCCATTGTAACGAACTGTCAAACACTCTTTGCTAGTGCCATCTCCTACACTATGGGATCCCCAACTTCTCTCTCTATAGGTGAGTATTCATGGCCACACCATACAAAAACCAAATGACATTGCCCCTTTTCCAACTGTACTCTTCCTAACATCACTAGAACTATATCATCTATGTAGTTCTTGCTTTTGATAATATAGTAAGCGACGTTGAAATTGAGAAAACACCTCCTCAAGAACTTAGTAATCCACAATCCAAAGATCACCCTTCTTTCTCAATTTTTAAGTAGGTCTTATCTACTATAAAAAAATCGTGTTTTTCTTGACAGATTTTTCTAGACATCCACTTGTTTTTATATTACTAATAACATCAAGCATAACATCTTAATGTTATGTTTGACATTATTGTTAACATGAAAAGAGGTGGATGTTTAGAGAAATGCGTCAAGAAAAACATGTGTTTCTTATAGTGATCTCAAAGTTTGGGCTTTGCTCATCTAAGAAGCTGCAATCTTGAAAAGTATCATGGATGTTGAAAACAACAAGTTTTGGGGCTCTTGTGTCAAAGACCCTAGCACTAGAACCTCCTTGCCCACATGTCTCACTTGCATATTTTGTTCTCCAACTTGGCCAATGAACAACTCTACTTGAGATGTAGGCTTCAAAATCTTCTTTTCCTTCTTTGGAGAATTTCCGCCAGAACATTCTAAGACCCGAAGCACGAACTTTGATGCCTCTAACAATCCTAACATTGTGCGCCCTATACAATGTAGATTCAATTCCTCCAATTCATCAACCACCTTCTTTGGAGGTTTAACACATCAGTTAGCAATTGCCATTGTTGCCTTTGCCTTCACCACTTGATTTTTTCTCCTTGCACATATTGCTAGTATGCGGTCAAGCATTGCCAATTTCTCTATCTTGGCACTAGTATATAAACTAATTGAATTGTCAAAAAAAATAATGATTATGCATCAATTCAGACAAATTAGAAAATTCACTTCTTGGTTCGGTATATTCTATATGCCAAACCAACAAAAGGGTCATCATTGTATTTCTTTGCTTTCAATTAGGCTTTTAATAATGTACAAATGCACTAAGAGATCATACTTCATTTCAAAATTTAGTGTCAAAAATTCACTCATCATTTGAAGGGAAGAAAAGCTTGATTTTCAATGCAATTTTAATAAATATTTTGTATATTTTTATATAATTTAAACATAAAAATTCAAGCAATGATTTTGATATGTTAAACCTATATTTAGATTTTTAAAATATTGGATCCAAAAGTGATCTAAATTTACAAAGGCTAGATTTTAAAAAATAATAATTTTAACTCCTAAGTCTTAAGGTCTTTTTTCCATCAAGAATCACTCAAAACTATCATTTTTATTGCAAAGAGCAAAAAAGAGCAAAAAGTTTAAAAATTATTTTTTTTGCATATATAACCATAGGATCTTACACTACACTATTGTAAAAATGTGTGGAAGAAATTTTAGAAACTTTGACCACATATATTGCAAGATGTTTGCATTTGAAGTGATGAAAACAAGTTTTTTTGTACCTTGCACAAATAGATTTTTGGCTTTGAATCTTCTTAATTTAAAACTTTTGCACTATTGATTTTGAATTTCTATTTTTTTATGCTGAAGAATTGAGTTGGAAGTTTTAAAAAAATTCCAATATTTTTTTAAATTTTCATTCATTAAAAAATTGTTAAGCAGAAGTAGACTCAAGATTGAAGGGAAAACTAAGCCATTAATAGCTCTATGAAAAATTGCAAAATTGAGTTAAAAAATGAATCCTAAAAAAATTTCAAAAAAAATTATTTTTTGAAATTATTTTTTCAAAAAAATGCTTTGATAGTTCAATAAACAAGATTGCCTACAACTTTTACATAACAAATCCAAATGGAATGAATCACAGCTTTTCATGTAGATAAATATATAATCTATGAGAAATTGAATTTTAAAATTTAAAATTTAAAGTTTTTGTAGGGATTTTTTTCTGCATGCTAAACTTTTGCTCCTAGGCATTAATTGAAATAAAACTTATATTCCTAAAAAGCTAATGTATTTTTCTATCTTCACAAAAAATTTTAGAAAATCACAACAAATATTGAGACTGTAAGAGCCTGCCTGGCAATAAGACTTTAGGGATTAAATTTCATTATGTTTATTTATTTGTGATGTAATTCAAATTTGATTTTTTGCCAAAAGCTATTTAAAATAGTTTTGAAGAGGGTATTTAAGCCCCGAATCTTTATAATATGATTTTTTTTTAGTTTCTTAGAAGAACAATAACCTATGTATACATCAAATCTGTTATAAGGCAATTTATATGCTTATAATTTCATGACAATTTGTTAAAATATTTGTTTCCAATTGATCATTTAGATTATAAAATGCTCTATATGTACATTGTGCACTTAAAATGCAACCCAAATTCTAAAAGTCATAAAGGAACCTATAGTTTTAAAACGCCCACCACTATATTAAAAGTGTATAATAAGCAAGTTATCATATATTGTAGGCAAGTAGCACATTGTGAGCCACCACATTGAATAGACCAAGTTAGATAATTTAGATGAAATTATAGGTTAGGATTTACTAGTTGGATGAATTCAAACTATAATCATGAGCTAATGGATTCTATAATAGATAGGAATGGAAATTCTATAACAAAAGTATGAACTTTAGGAATCACAATTATGCAAAAATAATTTGGAAATTTTTGAGAAAATTAGGAATTTTAAATCAAAAAGACATTAAGTAAGAATGAAAATTTAATTAAATAAGCAAATGGTTAGATGTGGAAAAATTAAAAATAAAGTACTAAATGAAAAAAATTGTATTAAAATTGAATTGAAAATTAAAGATGCAAATATAAAAAATACAAAACAAAATAGTAGAGTTAATACAACTATTAGAACACTAACATTGTGAAAGACACTCTAAAATAGTGAAAAAGACAAAAACTTGAGAGGTTCACAGTAAAGTAGTGTATTTTACAATAAATTAATGCGATTTCTTGCAATTTAGTGCAATTTTTAATAGAGTAGTGTGGGAATGAAATTTTAATGAATGAATCTTTAAATTATTGGCTCTTAGGGTAAGAAACTAGGGTTAGAAGCTTTTTTGTTTTGTTAAGGCTCTTTCTTGTGGTGTATGAGTTTGAAAAATAATTTCTTGTGATTTGTGGGTGTTTTAGAGATGGATTGCTAGTGATTAGGGGAGGGGAGAACTAGGAACAATTTGTTGAGTAGGTTTCACCGTTTTATGAAAAAAATGTGTGAAAAGTGGAGTTTTGGGAGGTTAGATGGGAAAGTGTTTGAGAATGAGGGGAGAGTTTTGAGTGAAATCTAAAGTGCCAACTTCGGCAAACAATAGCAGGAGCACGGCAACTTGGATGGAGCTAAAAATTCATGAAAAGATGCGCCTTGAATTTGGCTTTTCAAAAAACCTAGACTCAACTTATTTGAAGCCCGAACAAGACAACAACAACCAATTTTGTATGAGGTGGGTCTGTTGCCGCTGAAATTGGGAGAGGTGACTTTCAAGAAGCATATCGGGAGCTTCACAAGGATTCTGCATCTAAATTATGGTGAACAAGTGAGGGGCCAAGTCAGAATTCCAACAAACTTAGTTTTAGGCCGTTTGAATAAAGATCGAGGTGATGGTGGCCATTTTTATGGAGGAAGGTCTGCTGCCACTACAATTGGGAGAGGCGACTTTGAGGAAGCATATTGACAGTGTCACAAGGACTCTATAGCTGAAATTTGGTGAGCAAGGATGAAGCTAAGTCAGGCTTCTAACAAGCTTAGTCTTGGGCCATTTGGACAACAATTGAGACAATGGCGGTTGTTCTAATGAGAGGTGGTCTGCCACAATTGTGGTGATTGGTGGCCCTAATTTTTTGTTTCTTTTTGATGGGTACTCTACTTGAATACCATGCTGAATTTACTGTAATGTTAATTACAACCTATTTTGGTCTTACAACATTGGTTGAGTGGTCCTAATTGGCATGTATGGAGTTCTTGTTGGGGGAAAATTGATTGGACGATGTTCATGTGGGCGATGTACAATGCCTTCTAGAAAGTAGGGTAACCCTTGTGACCATATTGTATGGTGATTTTTACACATTCTACCTCTTAGCTCAAATTAGCAAGCTGATTTGAAGAAGAATGTTTTTTTGATGTGGGAAGTTGATATTTTGAGGATGCAACAATAATTCACTTGCTCAAAAATTTATCAACAATAGTCAACAAACTAATGGGTTTAGCAATTTCATGTTTGTGCAAAAACTTTGTAAAGGTTACCCACTAGAGTGAACCCCGTCATTTTTCATTCAGGAGATGTCGCTTCTCATTGAAAAATGATCTAATGTTAGTATGCAAGCCGGCCACACAATTTGTCCTTTGTGACTTCTTTCACTCACCGCATGTCTTTTGCTATTTCAGGGAATGAAAAGCGACAGGTTTTGCAGGAGTGATTTTTTTTTTTTTAAAAAGGAAGGTGACCATTGTATTAAAGAAACACAATAAAATACAGAATACCCACTCAAGCCCCCCAACCCCCCGAAGGGGGGCAGGGCGCCGGGAGACTGAGGAGGAGAGAGATCAATCAGGCTCTAAAGGCCGATTCAGCCTCGGGTTTGCAGTACTGTAGTGATCTTACTTTCTACATGGCACTGTACGCGGGTTCTAGTAATATTGCAAGCTCCTTGACACGAGCATAGCATAGCAATTCATACAGTGACTTAGAATCTGGCTCTGCGACTTTGTCAGTGTCGGTACATTCTTTGTGTTCCATGTTGTACTCTTCTTTGCCCTCAAACTTTGTAATGTAATTGCTTTACTGAGGAAATCAAACCCATAGTATTTAGGATCACTTTGTCTTGCCCATTTGCTGTTGCTTCCAATATACCGACTTGTAGAAGAGGAACTCTGTATCCTCCAAATGCAAAGCGATCTTAAACCCTACGCTCATTAGCCTTGAGCCATAATCGACTGGCTGTAATCACCTTTTGTCCTGCTGATGTGACAAATGCCACACTAAACTCTACATATGTGAACCTGAAGAAGACCATAAGTGGGCTGTAATTGGATCGCAGTGTAGTTTTTAGGCTTTGATAACAGGAGCGATCAACGGAAGCTCCCAAGTGCGTGCAGGTTATCATACAGCTGCAGAGGGCCAACAAAAGCTACGTCGATCTGTTTCACTGCCTTTCTCTTGAATGCAAGTACATACTGTAAGTAAGCCATTCTTCTTAACCCCGTTCAATTTGTCTTGTGAATGTGGGAATTCACTGTTGGAAAGAGGAGATGTGCAAATTAAACTAATCCTGTTCAAAAATCAAAAGCCATGTGAACTTTCAGAAGTCTAGGAATGTGGTTACATTTCTCTGTGTAGACAGTAATGGGCATCATGTTGTGACTTGAGAGTTGTAATGAAAACTGACACAGTGGAGAAACACTTCTTTCAAATTCAGCATGGACAAGCCAAGACTTTCTCATTTACACGGATGCAAGCAACAACTCTAAGGGAACTTTGGAGAGCTCATTTCTTCAATCGGAAGAAGATGTATTGCCCTTGTTGCAAGTGTAAGGTTGTAGAAGATCGTTGGTTAGGACATTCTAAGACCAATTAATCAGGAATGGTCAAGATTCAGATTTTTGTGTGTAGAGAGGTCTGAGCAGTAGGCAAATCCTCGGACGATGAGGGGGGATTGGAATTCAAGCAGCCTTCTGGAGTAGGGATAGATGCGCAGGTCGACACTTGCACCACGCTTTCAGACAACTTTTTCTAGCAAGTCAATGACATTACATCCTTAGAGGAGTAGGTGCAAAATACAATAGTTGTAGTCATTATAAGAAATCGGTGTTTTAGGTGATGGATTTTAGGTGACATCCCAATGTGACAATCCATGTTTTTATGTCAACAAAACAATAGCTACTATAGTTTGTTGCTTATAAGTCAAAGTTTTGATTTTCCAAAATTCAATCTAAAGGCTATGACATTTTGCATATCTTTGAACTTTCTGTTCTATAATTTATTATTGACAAATGAGGGTTGATAATGAACAAGCTAGGGTACATCTTTGTTGAACTCTGCTTTCAAGCACACCTGAACTAAGCTTAGTCCCAGCTTAGTCCCAGCTTGGTCATGTCAAACTCTGACTTGAGTACTTTTTCAAATTAGTTCATCCTCTTGAATGTTGTTGGAAGTGACAATCAAGTCATTGACATGAAGAATGGCTAAGTTTGCCATTCTTGATGGAGAAGAGTGGTTTGCATCTGCAAAAGATTTCTGTAGGCTTGTAACTTACTCAACAAATATACAAGTTACTGACCAATTCATCCATACCAGGCTCTTGGAGCCCAATCAGTTTGATAAATCCTTGCAAGAGCTATGGACCGTAGCAGATCTTCTCTACTAACATGGGAACCCCAACCCAGAGGCAGAATCACAAATTTTATTTCCCCATCAGTGAGCCTGCTCACAGAAGTAACAAATTAGAAAATTAGTACAAATTAGAGTATTTCATGAACTATTATCATAGTCTAACATTATTAAAAAAATTATTCTGTATGATTCTCAGGGAGGACTTCCTATGATCATATTGATCACTCAACTGAAAGGCCTTCCTATGAATCATGGAAAATTTTATCTTGTCATTTTGTGTAAAAGTTTATGGAATGGTTTAATTTTGTTGGAACTCTGCATTAACCCCTAAATGACAATCTTTCAATCCATAAGTGACCTTGTTGTGTTTTCTTTTCCCATGTCATCTGTAACACGCCTAGTTTGAATCCATACAGATAAAACTTATCAAAACTTGGATTTTTTTGTTTAGTTTTGAGCAAAATCCAAGAAGGCTCAAAAAAGGCCAACCCACTTTTGCAACTCATGCAATGATTATCTGAAGAGTGTTATGGGAAGTAATTCAAACAAAGCACACTGTCACTAATGTACAGTACAGTTGCATTGGCATGCTTTTCCAATAGCAATCGGTTCAAACTTCATCACATTTGCTGTACATCAGTGTAGCCTTTGTCCTTGCAACACCTCCTCCCCTTCATAACAGAGAAAGCAAAATGTTTTAAAGAAAATTTCACCTTCCTTTTGTTTTAAACCTCAAGTTACAAGCCAAACTTTGTACTTCTGACTTTTCCGATACTCCAGCCAACTTCTTGAATAACTTATTCATGTGGCAGTTTTTAGTCATCTTCCCTGGGGAAAGTCTATCAGCATCCAAGGATTTGGTTTTGTGAATTGACTAGATGTTTGGTTCAATTGCCTCAATTTCTTCTAGCTCCCTAATCTAAGTTAGCATCTTCATAGGGTGGAGGCTAAACTTACTGTATACATCTGGACATACAAGTAACAAAGCAAATTGTTGTCAAATTCTGCATACTAGGCAAATCTATATTTTGGAGCCACAGATGATAGAGAATCAGAGCAAGCTAGACAAATATGGGCAATCACTCTTTCATACTGTCTGTACACTCTTTGTCTAACTTCACATACTAGGAAATTCAATTTGGGGGCAAGTTACAGCAAAAAAACTGGACTGGACTGGACATGACATACCAATCTGGAGATGAAGGTATAAGAGATGTAACTGAGCTGCTTGCTCTCGAATCCAAAACTATCAGCAGTTGGTACAAAACACATTCACTCTTCTTTTTGTCATATGGCTCTTGTTGACTGCTGTGTCTCTGACCTGAGAAGAAGAAGAAGAAATGTGTTCTAGCAGTTTTGGTCCTACCTTGAAATGATCTCAGCCAGCATAACATTCGTCAAACTTCATTCACATTAATCTACCTTTGGTTTGATCAAAGATTAGGAAGGCCTCGCTGAAGCTAGGGTACATTATCTAACAAAGATGCATCCACCTTCTTGCATTGTTCTTTCCGCCACTCAGCGTACCAAAAGTTTGCAGATGTTGTATCTTTATTTTTTTGTTTTTTCTCAGTGAACCACACACAAGCAGAGTCAGCTACTCAGCTCACTTGGAATGGGATTTTGGATCCTTCGTTTGAAAATGTACATAGCAGGTAAATGGTCACAGTAGTACTGACTGCTGTGGGACCACAACAAACAATTTTCAATACAAGGGATTCACACAATGGATTCAGTATGAGCTGGCTGAAGTTGGAGCGGATCCTTTTAGAACTATGTTGTCAAGTGTGTCAAGTTTACACACTACCCAGTACTGTTGTTCTAGTGTGTACAACAACACAATAAATGCAGTTTTAATATAAATGTAGTTTCAATGGAGTACAACTACATGATTTTGACAACATCCAAATGTTGTTTGAAATACTGTTCTAAGTTGCAGGCTCCAATATTGAATATTCCCTGAATTGGCTCTTGCAGGACACAAATTGACCAGTGATTTGCAGGGCTCACTGTTTTTTTGCCAAAGGTAGTCAGGATGCTTGCATTTAGTATATAGTTGCGTTCTCCTCAGAGACTCCATTTTGTTGTGGGGAATAGTCCATTCTCCAAATCTAGTGGGTTTCATGCATTGCTGATTACGAAAGAATTAAATCGTGTGGTCTTGTCAATTGTCACAGATAAGGAAAATCCACAAATAGCAATAACATTGTTGATTACAGAAGAACCAACCAAGAGCAGGCTTTTGTAAAGGAAGGTAAATACAACAAATTCGTGACCCACTTGGTTTCTCCTGATCTACAAAACTCTCCAAGTCCTTAAATACTGAGACATCCTCTCACTTTAGCTCTGAATTCCTAAAACTGATTTGGCTGCTGCAGTACCCAGTACCGTAGAATAATACGGAGTAGCTGTTTTGACTCCTGTCAAGACTCAAGAGCCATTGTTACACAGTTATAAGTTAATATAAACTTTGGAGAATTGAGACATCTAAAGATAGAGCAACCTTGTCCTCTCAAAGATTCTGCCGTGTGCAAGTATTATCTTCTTGATCTTATTCCGATGAGTTGTATTCTTCACTTTGACAGGGCCAACGTTGTTCATGGTTGTATCAATAAAAGCTACTGTAGTGTTTCCTGTGCAGTTGCCACAATCAAAACAGAAGTAAAAGTAATTTTCTAGTTTTTTAATTCATAAAAAACTCAAAATTCAATATTTTTTCTGCTGTGAGTCAAAATGTCATGAAACAAAGCCCATGCACCCCTCCTCGTAGAGGGCTTTCCAACGATACCAAGAACGCGGCCAAAGGACGCATGGTCCAAGAGATCTCACTGTAACAAACAAAACAAAACAAACAACCTACTTTAAGGTATAGATGACAAAAATTCAGAATTTTTGTACTCTTTCTAAATATCCCATATGGAACCTCAAATTTATACTAGTCATAGTTTATAAATACGACTTTGTGTAATTGAATGTCTCCTTGAATATCATGTTTTCAAACATGCCATTTTTGTGAATATGGACAAGAATAACTAACATTACTCTATGCCAAAACAATTAGTCCACGATGACTCTAAACACCAATACATTGCAATGATTTATATCCTAAACAACTAAAATCGTAGTTGAAAAGCTAATTGTTGATCTAGCATGATTGGATTCACTACATTAAATGAATAGAGGCATTCATTTTTTTCATAGAAAAAAAACACAAGATGTTAAATGGTGATAGTTGATTTTCATTTTGTAATTATATAATTTCTCTTATATTGTGATTACAATGATTGGTTTGGTTAAAGATTTAAGTTTAATTTCAAGCCGTGTATGATTACTCTACAAGCATAGAAGTGTTCCATTATATTTTCAAATACACAATTTTAGGACAACCATGAAATTGATAAATATAAGATAGAAAAATACTAGATGAATATTATGGTATTCTTAATATTGATTTAAAAAATGCAGTTAAGGAGAGAAAGACATTGATTCATTAGAAATCTATACAAACAATTAATATTCTAATATAAGGTTCAAAAAATACACTTGTAAGTTATAACCATAAACCTTCAATTTTTATATTAAAGAGTGATATAGTCATTCAAATAGTATAAATTACATAGGGCTAGTATCCAAAACGAAAAGCATTTGGAGATGAATCATATTGTTAAATTGTCTAAGATTTATTTGAGTCATGTTGGCAATTGAAAAAGAATTCTAAATTTTCACAATGCTTGTCTTTTGGACATTGCATGGAAAAAATGTGAATCTTCAAAGTATTGATTGTAGCCATATCAAAAATCAACCTCACTCTTTTATATATTCATACTTAGAAGGTGTACATTTTAGGAAAGAAATCAAAATTCAAAAGAGATTGGAAGCATTTGATGAGTGTTTTTTTTAATTCAAAGGTGATTAAACTCCACTTTTCATATTCAAGTGTTTTTTCAAATACCCACTCATCAGTTATTGTCTCCATTTATACAACAAAGTTAATTGCCAAGTGTTAATAAATCTTGAAATTATTGCTTGCAAATAGCAAATAACTTAAGAACTAGGGATCAAATTCTTTTGGATTCAAAATGGAGCTTGTTGAGTTTTATACCTAATTTTGCTTCCACCAAAGAAGAATTCTAACCGCTTTAGGTCACTATCTTCAATTTAAAGCTAAACTAGAGAGAAATTAGTAGGCCAAAGTGTATTTATTGTCACGACCACAACTTAAACCTAGCAAACAACTCTTTAAAATTGTCCATATTACATTACAATCAACTCTTACAATTAAAATTCTATTAAAATTATTGATAGATTTTTTTTTGTAATATCATTTTGAAAAATAAACATTAGTTTGTTTTTTAATTCCATTATGCAAACATATACTAACATAGACGTCCCATCTATGTCCTAACCTTTCACTGACATAGATGTTCCACGTATGTCATAACCCCGGGGAGTTCACTTAATGCATCTTTAGTATATCACGTGCAAACAAGTGATTTTTTGACCCCCTATTTACTTTTTAATAAACTATAATTTCGACCTACAACTTTGAACTTTATTTAATAATGACTTTAGGTCTCTATTGACAAAAAATTCTAATTCAAATAACGTATGAAATGATTTCTAAAAAAGGTTGAAAAATGAATTGAAAAAGCATGCTTTTCAACTCCAATATTTATAGAGATCACATTTAAGTGAATATTGCATTAATATTCAAGAAAAATAAATTTTCAATAAAAAGCTATTTTTTAGAAATTTTGGTTCATTTTTTAGACCATTTTTTCTTACATAATATAGGGGTGTGAAAGCTATTTTCAGCTGTACAATGGATTCTTTTCTTCAAAAATTTGTTACTAATTATTATTAGCAAGAAAAAATATCAATAATTCAAAACAAAAACTTTCAAAGTAGGAAAATCTATTCATATATTTTTGTTTTATTTTAATTTATTTATTTTAGGATATAATATAGGGGGGTCAAAATTGGATCGCTTGTGGTTTGTATCAATTTACTAAGTGCCTCCCCCGAGGTCATAACCTTTCACTCATAGACGGTACACTAACATAGGTTCAATTGTAGGACATCACCTTTCACCGTACACTAATTGCTTAGTTTTGAATATTTTGCACCGTCTTTGGCATGCATCCTTGTCTTTGTGTCCCATCATTGACGTTAGGAGTAGATTTTCACGAGGGCCGCAATTAGGTGTGGTACTGTATTACCATGCATTGAGGTCAAATTTGTTAGTCCCAATAAAAAATCATTTCATTTTGGATTGAATTTCTATTTACTACTTGATTTATAATTTTTGGAAGTTTGTTTTATAGGATTTGGAATGTTTTGCAACATTTAGCATGGTTTAGAATATTTTGTAACCTTTACCAACACTAACAACTTTATAGATATTGAGGGCTTTAGCAATAGTTGCGGCTTCACTAGTACTCATTGTCTTTGTCTTTGTGGTCTTTTGCAGATTAAATTTAATTGCATTAATATTTTTTACAATATTCAATTATGCCATGTCATAGTTTTTGAAAATTTCATTAGATGTCATACTGAATTATTTTTTGAATTATTTTTTAACGAATCTGACTGTAGAGTAGGATAGCTGTGATTTGGGGTTGGAATTATGCAATATTTTATCCTTGTTGTGAAATTTCTTCCATTTGTGTCATAAAAAGAATGAAAAGGAAAAGAAAAGGAAGTCATGATGGGTAAAGTCCAAAAAACGTGGCCTGTGTGTAAAATTGCTTAGGTTTCTACAATATGCAAACTCTAGAAATGTTAGATTTTTGTGAATAGAATTCATTGCTTTGGAGATTGACAACTTACAACTCTTATGTGTCCAACCTCGATCACGGTACCCTTGACAATCGATACGGGACAATTGCATCTTGTAAAATCTATCTAATTTTAGGTGGAATCAACACTGAAATGTAACATGTATCAATGTGTTGTAAAGTCTACCAATTTGGATTTGCACACACGGGATATGGGAAGAATTTATAAAAATTCTTGAAAAGAAAACCCACAATTTTCTTCTATTCATATAGAAATTCTTTAATGACATTAGAACACCAAAAAACAAAGGAACTGGCAGAAACCATCAAGGACAAACTATTGAATCTTCTTCTATTCATATAGAAATTCTTTAATGACATTAGAACACCAAAAAACAAAGGAATTGGCAGAAACCATTAGAGACAAACTATTGAATCTTCTTCTTCTTCTTCATTGGGAATTCCAAACAAGTATGTTGTGATTGAGGGCCTAAAATCACGTCATCTTTGTCACATTTTACCTATTGACAATGAGGGGATAAAATCACGTCATCTTTAGCACATTCTCTGCCTATTAACAATGAGGCAATCTAATCACGGTCATCTTCACCTTGAGGGGATAAAATCAATCCATTTTCATCACATTCTCTACCTATTAACAATGAGGGAATAAAATCACGTCATCTTCACCACATTCTTTGCTTATTTACAGTGAGGGGATAAAATTAAGCCATCTTCACCACATTCTCTGCGTATCGACAATGAGGGGATAAAATTACATCATCTTCACCACATTCTCCCTACTGACCTTAAGGGTCTCAAATCATGTCATCTTCACCACATTTTGCCTAGTGACATTGAGGATCTAAAATCACATCATCTTCACCACTTCTGCCTATTAACAGTGAGGGGCTAAAATTACGTCATCTTCACCTCATTTTGCCTATTAACAATGAGGGGCTATAATCATGTCATCTTCACCACTTCTCCATCTTAACCCTTGAAGGACCCTTGTCCCTTCAGGGGGACAAATGGGATTTCGGGCAGGAACCTACGGGCTGCTATTTTGTCATGATTTTTTTTTTAAATTTTGAAGATAGAAAAACTGGTAAGCTTTGTGAAAATATAATTTTTTTCACAATTGATGCCCGGGAACAAAAGTTATGACCAAATAAGCACAAAACAGGGGATAGGGGGCAGCAAAAAATATTTGCAAAAATTTGGATTTTTTTTTTGATTTTTTTTTTTATAGATTATATTTTTGTCTATCTGGAAAGCTTTTATTCATTTCATTTGGATTTGTTATGAGAAAGTTATGGACAATCTTGTTTTTCAGGCAATTAGAGCATATTCTTGAAAAAAATAACTTGTAGGATTCATTTCTGAATGCAATTTCTGCAATTTTTCAATTATTTTTTTTGCATAGTTTAGTTTACTTGCTAGAACAGTCTCACCATTGTAATTAGTGCATTTTAATTCCATCTAAAAGATATTATTATTTTAGATTTTCCTTCTGTCTTGTACCTACTTCTACTTAACAATTTTTTTAAGAATGAAAATTAAGTTTTTTTATTTTTATTTATTTTTCCTAGACTCTCAACTCAATTTTCCCTTGTAGAGATTTAAAGCTCAAAACTTTGTAGTGCAAAAATTTTAAGTTAAAAATGTTCAAAGTCAAAAAATCTAGTCCCGCAATGTTGCTAAAAATCTTGTTTTTTTCACTTTAAATGCAGATATCTTGCAATCTATGCGGTCAAAAAATTTGAAATTTTTTCCATACATTTTATACTAGTTAGGTGTAAGATCCTATGGTTAGATGTGCAAAAAGAACATTTTTCAAATTTTTTTACTCTTTGCTATAGAAATGGCAGTTTTCAATGTTTTTTGGCAGAAAAAAGGCCTTGGGCCTTTAGGGGTTAATTCATGTTAGGAAGACGAGGCAGGAACAACTTGGTAGGTGGGATTGCAAGTCAACCCTCCATCCACAAGGTCATTGAATAGTTGGATTTCAACATAGGGCATGGATCTAGAGATGGACTTTTGGGATTTCGGGTAACTTTGTGTGATCTCAATTTTAGACCTGATTTTTTTAAACTTTTTTTGAGGATAGGAAATCAGATTAGCTTTCTAGTAATATAATTTGTATTCCAATCGGTGCCCGGGAGCAAAAGTTATGCCTTTTTAAGTCCTAAAAGCAACTCGAGGGGCAGCCCAAAAATACCCACAAAAAGGAATTTTTTAGCTCTTATTTTTTTTCTCAAAGATTATGTTTTTGTTTATATTTGAAGCTTCGATTCTTTCTATTTGGACTAGTGATGAAAAAGTTATGGACAATCTTGTTTTTTAGGCAATCTAAGCATGTTCTTGAAAAAACCTTTTTGTCCAACTTTGAATGCTAATATCTTCCATTCCGTACGGTCAAATTTGATGAAATTTTTACCACATGATCTTAGATTAGTGAAGTATAAGATCAAACGGTTAGGTTCTAAGAAAAATGTTTTTTATGCTTTCATGGGTGAATCCAGCAGAAATTGCAGTTTTGAGTGGTTTTTGACAGAAAAATGGCCTTGGGACTTTAGGGGTTAAATAGCCCAGGCTCTAAAAATGGTACATATTATTTTCTTCAATGTACCAATTAAATTTGTCAATGCACCAACAATGAGTATATAAGGGGATGAATGCTTTAGTATTATGCTCTAACTTCAAAATTTGTAACTAATTCTACAAAGGTCCAAAAAATATGAAACAACTTGAATTAGACTCTACTTCCATTTTTTCTCACAAGTAAAACTAGAAAAAAAATTAGAAAAGTTGCAACTTCTTTGATATAAAAGCTTTTTGAGATTGGCAAAATGTCTAGGGTGATTGCAAAAAACACCTATATTATTTTGCATCACACCCTACGTGCTTATTTGTTTGTCGGCTATAACTTTTGCATTTTGGCTCCAAATGACTCAAGGTTGATAGGTAAGATACTCATGACTGTTATACACCTTTTGTTTAATTTTTTTTGCATTCTCAAAAATGTCTTCTTTTCAAAAATAGCCCCCAATTTTTGTTACAATTGCAAATTTAGGAGGAGACTAGTACTATTTATTACCCAAAAAATGAATTAGGAGTTGAACTTTGGAAGAGATGGATGGATGGTCTTCTATTAGGTTTGCAACTATTGCTCAAAGTAATTCTAAGAATTTAGTTGATTGTATGTTGTATTGAAATATGTAAAATATTCTTTTGGAATCTTTTTCGTTGAATGATCATCTCTCTAGAATTGTTATAAATGGACACTTTTTAGTTTAGTTTTTTGGTGGGATAATCCTATTTTTTATAAATTAAAACATTGGAAAATCTACTCAGGGAGGTCACTTCCTTTTATGTTTTGTAACCACGTGTGTTAACTAGATATTTGTTTAGGGATTATTTACCTAGTAATTATGATTTTAGAGGACCCTTTCAGTAAAAAAAAAGCTACTTGGTCTTAGTTTTAAGCACCCTATAGGTAATTATAAAGAAAAATCTAGCTTAATTCTTGGCACACTCTAATACTTATAAACTTTAAGAATTTTATTTTGTTTGATAATGAAGAATTTTAGCATAAATGTTTGGTGTAAAAACATGCAATGTATATTAAAAAATTAGAGTCAAACTCAAAAGCAACATGAAACAAACAATAATTCACCGAGCATTGTGTTGGTCTGGCCTCTTGATCAGTTCGTTTTTTTGTTCCTCAATGCTTGGGCTCTTTGCTTGTTCTCCTGGTTCTGTTAGTTCTCTTTTTGCTGTCTCTTGTATTTTACAAAAGCGGGTGCTTCTAGTTATTTAGTTGTTTCCTGTTGTTGAAAATTACCATAAATTTTTTTGCGCCGGGGACTGGCTCCCTTGGTTCAATGTACTTGTTCCTCTATAAGAAAAACACATAAAAACAATACTTGATTAATCATTTAACCTCTAAAGGACCGTTGTCCTTTCGGGGGACAAATGCGTTTTTGGATAGGTATCTACGGGCTGAAATTTTGTCGTGATTTTTGAAACTTTTTTTGGAGATAAAAAAAACTGATAAGCTTTGTGGGAATATAATTTTTTTCACAATCGGTGCCCGGGAACAAAAGTTATGACCAAATAAGCTCAAAACAAGGGACGGGGGCAGCCCGGGCAGCAAAAAAAAATGGACAAAAATTTGAATTTTTTTTAAATATTTTTTTTCTCATAGATTATATTTTTGCCTATTTGAAAAGCTTTGATTCATTTCATTTGGATATGCTATGAGAAAGTTATGGACATTCTTGTTTTTCGGGCAGTTAGAGCATCTTCTTGAAAAAAATAACTTGTAGGATTCATTTCTGAATGAAATTTTTGAAATTTTTGAAATTTTTTTTTTTGCATGCTTTAGTTTACTTGCTAAAACAATCTTACCATTGGGATTAGTGCATTTTAATTCCATCTAAAATATATGAATATTTTAGATTTTCTTTCTACCTCGTACCTATTTCTACTTAACAATTTTTTTAAGAATGATAATGAAGTTTTTTTGATTTTTTTTCCCTCAACTCTCAATTCAATTCTCTACTATAAAGATTTAAAGTTCAAAACTTTGTAGTGCAAAAATTCTAGTCCCGCAATGTATTGAAAAACTTGTTTTTTCCACTTTAAACTCAAATATCTTGCAATCTATGTGGTCAAAATTCTGAAATCTTTTCCACACTTTTTAATACTAGTTAGGTGTAAGATCCTACGATTAGATGTAAAAAATAATAATTTTAATTTTTTTTTAATCTTTGCTTTAGAAATGGCAGTTTTTAGTGTTTTTTGGCAGAAAAAAGGCCTCGGTCCTTTAGGGGTTAACCTTTAACTTCCTCAACAACCAGAATGTGGTCACTTTGGTTTTTTAAAGAAAAGTAGAGAAAATTCATATCATATTCAAAATGAGATAAAAAAATCTGAAATTTTTGTCATAGGCATACATTACATTGTAAAACATCATAACGTTAACCAAATTTCCTTGTCATTCAATAATTAAAAAATTAGTAAACTATAGTTATATTTATGAACTTCACATTGCAATAAAATACTCAATTTTAGTAATTTTAAAATTTTAAAATTGGGAAAGAAACTAGACCTAGTAAGCTTCATTTTATTTGTTGGATTCAAGTTCAAAAAATACCATTTTTATGGCTAAATTTGAGATCCAAAACAAAGAGCTGGGAGGTACCAAAATACACTAAGAAAGCGTCTTTGATGATTCATTTTTAACACATCTTCTTATATAAAAAGATTAATATCACCTCAATTAGAAAATTTCCACCACCATCTATTGTGCACACGCTCAAGGAAGCCTAAAAAAACTGAATTGAAAACCATCCAGTTGCTAAGAAGTCTATGGATTGTTGAAATGTCCATCGACTACTTTTTGGCTCTGGTGGCGTTTAGGGGTTAATTTCATCCATGTATTGTATTAACCCTTTAATGGTCAAGCAACCACATTGTGATCACTCTAGTGTCCAAAATGAAAATAATATAAAATGTGTGAAGAACTGGAACTTATGTTCTTAAATTCAGATTACGCCATTCATAGTACTTACAACTATTGGAAGAAAAAAGAAACAATTTAGAGTCAAATGTTGCAATTACAACTACTATTACATGGAATAAATTTGAATATTTGTCATATGTATAACTTAGCAACATTATTCACATTTTTGAATTTATTTTAATAACAAAAAAAATCATGTTAGATCCAATATCATTTTAACCTTCTCAATTCTATTACACTGAAACATTGGATGAGATTTAAAGGATTTAAAGGGCTACAAATTCCTAGCCTGTTGGAAATATGGGAATTGCATCACACTAGTAGTCTGACATGGTCAGCAGAATGCCATGTCAAACAATAATATTTAATTAATTTTTAATATATGTTTTAAAAAATTAACTAATATTTTTAATTTTTGTTTTATTCCAATCAGTAGGGGCTAGTTCACAACATGGGAAACAACCTTAAAACGGCCCTTAATGCCCCCCAAAACATCTAAAGTTATCTTAAACATTCCTTTCAATACTTGATTTGAAAACACAATTGTTTATGAAAATATAAAATCCATATATAGATTTCAACCATTAAAAGACAAAATGTACTAATAATGCTATTGTATATTGAATTTGATGAATATCCCGAGAGGGATTTTGTAATAGATTTTGTATATTGCAAATGTGTAGATGAAATGTTATGTTTTACCAATTGACCTCTTTATATTTAAAACATGTAATGATCAAATTGATTCTTTTGTTCGGTGAGACAAATTTAGACTTAAAATTAGGCATTTGAACCTTTTTAACAACACATTGCAAATGCACATGCAATTTTTTTCTTAATTCCTGTGTTAAATTTCAAAATAAAAAAGGCTATTTTTGATGTAGTCTTCTACACATGTCTAGCGCATACTTGTATATTTATTACCAAATTAGAAGGTCAAGGCTTATACTTAATCATCAATTTCACGATCTCCAAAAAATCAAACTCGCAAATTTCATTGCATATATTTGTAAATATACAAAAGAATATTGTCATGAATCTCTATTAACTTTGTAGTACATCATTTTATTCTCCTATTAATAGCATATATTGTCCACTTTAATATTTATAGACCTTGCATACATTGAAATGTAACAATTCTTGTACCATTTAGTGTAGTGTAAAATTTTGAACATGATATCTATACTAAAGCCTAAATCAAAATCAATTTCACACTGTACAAAATTATATGTTTGGAGTGATCACTTTTTATTCCTTTGGGATCTAAAAGATTTATGTTTGCTAGAATTTTTTTTTATTAAATGATGTTCCTTTCTTACTTTTATTTCAACTGTATTACAATTTGGATGAAGTCTCATCCAAATTTGGATAAATTGTGTTGCAAATAATTCATAAATGTTATTTAACAAGGTCATTTATCTTTTAATCCTTGAGCATCCTAAAGATTTGTGAAAATTTAGAATCTTCTTTCTCTAGCTATAAATAAATGTTCATTTGATCAACCATAGTATTTTATAAGGAGTACATTCTTAAAAAAAATTCAAATTAGATTCTCTACAAATTTGGATATTTTTATACTAAGTTTATAAAATTTAACCTCTGAATATGTAAGTTGATTTTTCACAATTCCTTAACTTCAAAGAAAATTTTTCATATCATCATAATCTTCACCAATAGTGACAAAAGAAAAATGAAATTTTTATTCATTTTGTACCCCCATATTTATATTTTTTTCAGAAGTTGCTATCATTGCAATCAATATGGAATATTGACACTGTATTTCGTATTAATATCCTCTTATATGTACTACATATCATATATTTGTATGTATTTGTATAGCATGTATCATATATTTATATATTTTATATAGCTATAGATTGTATATCGTATTTTGTAAATATCATATTCAAGATCAATGTTGGTGATTCAATCAAAATAGTTTTTTTTGTGCAATTTAGATTGAAGGCATGGGAAGGAAAATCTTTTTTAAGCACATCGACGTGCTTGGATTTTTTGATTTAGAAGTGGCAGGTAGGGGCAGTATGTTTGCATAGTTACAAAAGAAAAATGAAATTTTTATTCATCAAGGTGGTCTTTACATCATCCAAAAATGTAACAACTAAGTACTGAATTTTGTACTATTTAACTTGTAATGACATTATGTATTGAACAATGTGTATTAAAATCTAGGTTGTGACACACAAAGGTGTGGCACACTTTTGCAAATCTTGAATCACAAACACATGATTGTGTATATAATTCCATCTATATAAATTGAATTATCAAGTAATTATTAACATACAAAAAGTTCACCATGCACATAGAACTATTTGTAGAATTTATAAAATGATTTCATTTCCTAAAGTTTTAAGGCCTTTTATTCATCAAAAATATTCAAAACTTGGAATTTCTATTGCGAAGAGCAAAAGTAAAAAAAATAAATTATCTTTGCATATAAAGCAATAGAATATTGCAATAAACTAGGTTAAAAATGTGTAGAAGAAATTACAAAAACTTTGATTACATTAGTTGCACGATACTTGCATTTAAAAATGAAGAAAACGAGTTTTGGGGCACCTAACTTAACTATTGTAGATGATAAGGCTTTATATCTTCTTAACTAAATTCTTGCACTATAAATTTTGAATTTAAAATGTTTTATGCTGAAGAATTGAGTTGAAAATCTGAAAAAAAAATCCAATAAAAAAAGCTTGATTTTTATTTCTTTTAATTATTAATTAAAATTAGGTGCAAGATAGAAGGAAAAATGAAATCATCAATAGCTCTAAGATAGAATTGAAATGCACTAAATCCTAGTGGTGAGATTGTTCTACCAAGAAAATTAGATTTTTATTTATTTTTATTGTAGAAATTGCTTTAAATAATGAATTCAGTATGTAATTTTCTTTAAAAAAATACTATAATTGCATGTACAATGAAAATCACCATAACTTTCACATCTCTAATCCAAAGGGAGTGAATTGATCAAAGCTTTTCATATGTACAAAAACAAATCTATGAGAAAAAAATTTGAAAAAAATTATTTTAAGTTTTTATTTTTATTTTTATGCTTGGAGAACGCTATTTTTTTGCTTCAAGTGGCATTACTTTTACTCCCGGTCATTAGTTGAAATAAAAATTATATTCCCACAAACTAGTAGGTTTTTCTATGTTACAAAACAATTTCAGAAACTGAGATAAAAAACTTAAGATCATAGGAACCTACTCAAACCTTTGAGTGTCCTTGAAGAGACTCTTGGAACTTTAATAATTATCTCAACAAATTGCTATTTGATGAGAAATTTATCTCTTACAAGTTTGTTCATTTTTAATATTCTCTCCAAATCTAAATGAACTCCTAGTTGGATAAAATGTTAGGGATTAAGGCTGAATTTTTTTTTATTTCAACCCATTTCTAAGTATTTTAAGGAAGTTGTTATCCATGTACTAAACCTTTAAGAACAAAAATGAGCATTTTTGAGCAACTAGAAGAATATTTTGGAACCAAAAACAAAAGGAAAAACATGTCATTTTGGAATAGAGGGAGTAGTTATTTTGTACACTAGCTCCTTGGCTAGTCCTTAACAAACAATTATTTAGTGATGAATAATGAAAAATTCATTTAAATTCTTGCAAAGTCAATTCAAAATGCATATTTGAATTTTTTTTTGTCGTATGGTGCTAGAATATTGCGACTTTGCAAGAAAAAATTATTTTTCTGATTGGGTATCCAAATCAAAAGTTATGTCATTTGTATTCTTTTGAACAGGCAGGGAATATATGCAAAACCCTCTTACTTTTGGAATTTGTCAAATATGTAACTACCATGATATAGTTAGCAATGGTAAAAAAAACTATAGTATTGAAAATATTACTATAAACAAAGTGATATTACATAGTTTTATTTTTTTATTTTTTATAATGCCATAATATTGCAATCTACGCCATCAAAGTTTCTAATTTTTTGTATAGAGCAACTCCAATGCAACACTAGAGCAAGCATGCAAATGGCGCCAACAGGGCTTGTAACATCCTTCTCAAAATAATCGGTCCCCAATGCAACCACTCTAGTCAACTGGATTTTCCAAATCTCGGCAAATGAGAGGCTCTGTTCAGCATTTTGATCCAATTTGCTAAGCTTGGAAGATCACATGTATAGAAGCTCAAATTCTTTGATGCGCCCAAAAAGTCTGAACACCACCCAATGCACCCGCGCTGGAAAAATACAATAGATTCCATTGAAAATTCATAAAATAATTATTTTGGGGTGGTTTGCCTAGCCTCAACCTGTTGCTGTATTGGGGGTGATGTAGGTTGCATCAAGCTGACAAGAGGTCCGGCTTACCCCTCACTCTGCATGCGGCTCGAGCCTACCAATTCTTGGTATTCTTGATAGAGACTGTTGGGCTTGCTCTTATACATTCCAATTGTGTTTTAACCCCTAATGATCCAAGCAACCATTTTTTGATCGCTACCCCTCTTTTTGAGTTGCCCGTTCTCAAATTTTGAATTAAAAAATAAACGAAAATTATATCTAGAAAATAGACTGCGTAATAAATTCAATGGGGGTAGTTTCATCAAATTCCAAGTTGAACTGTGCTTTGTGGATTTTTTCAAAGTTAAGTGTTGTAGTGTAGTTTATAGCTCATTTTGGGGGGTTCAATTTGGGCATGGACTAATGAGTTAGCCAACCAATGTGATTCTTGTCCAGTACCAAAAAAGTCAGATCCACCTTGGAAAGGGCAAACTGAAGGAGCTCAAGGAGAAGACAAGTGTGGTCATTCTAGCTTGTTTTTCTTACAAACACTACTCTCTTTTCAATGACCACCATGCATTGCAAGTTCTACTATGAATTGAAAAATGTTTGGAGTGTTGAGAAATTTTACATGTAAATTTTTAACCCTCTTATCTTTTATATATTGAGCAAAAAAAACATAATTTCAAAATATTCTCACAAAGATATGCTTCTTTAAATTGCGTTTCCTTGTATTTTCATTGACCCAAATATAACTTCAAACTTATATAACTCCTAAACTAAGTGGTCAAATAATTTGAATTTTATTGAAATGCTCAATCTCAATGTGAACTTCAAGACCTTAAGAAAAATGAGCAAAAAATTGCTCAAGTTCTTGGCAATTCTGGCCCATTCTGAAAGTACACCCCCGTTGGGTCATTAGGGGTTAAGCAGTTTTTAATTTTCAAAGGATCCATTTCAATATAAAATTTGCTCAAAGAATTGAAATAGCAATTCTTGACAATTTTGGCCCAAAAGTGTACCCCAATCCATTAGGGACTAAGGAACTAATTGTCATGACCTTATTCAATACAAAAAACAAATTTGTAGGCCTGTGCTGCTACATTCTCAAAAATATCTTGTAAATCTTCAATATATGAATTTTTTATAATCTTGCATAATATTTTGAGAATTTCCTAAAGACCATTACAAACAGAACTTAAGTTCTTTTTATAAGACATTATGACATTAGTCAATAATATATTAGTCAAAATTTGAGATATTTTGCAGAATATAACTATCATAAAATCTACACTTTTTTAGTATTATGAATATGGTTACTGTATGAGTTAAAAGAATCTATAGTATCATTTGTCGGGAAGGTTTGTTGCTCTGTGAATATGATGACCCTCTAGACATTGAGGCTTGCTACTAAAAACAATGGTCTTGGGCACCGAACTTGGGTACTCTAGCTTAGTGTAGTCTAAATTTTGCCTATCTTATAAACACCAAGACTAATAGTATAGGGGTTCAAAATCAAGGAGATGGTTAAATTGTCCATTGTATTGTGACTAAAGTCACTTGTATTTTAGAATAATATGAAATTTATGTTCAAATAGTATATAATTTCACAACTTATATAAATATTTTATTTTATTTTTTATTCGTAGGCATAATAATTTTTTTGGCAGTCTGTTACCAATACTATCGAGACACATGAGTGCCGTCCCATTGTTGCCTACTAGATTGGCATTTTTAGCAATTTGTCTAGAATAAACTACAATTTGTCATGCACATGCCCTATCCGACATAATTAAAGTGTCAATATAAATACATACATATATATAGTTTGCACAAGTTTATTAATTACCAATTATATTTTTACCATTGACAAAATGGCCCACTCACTATTTAACTAGCCTAATTACTACTCCCTTTGTCTCAAAATAATACCGGTGTTTCCTTGGTAAAAGACAAAGAAAACATCATTATTATTTTGAGACAAAGGGAGTATTTAAGACAAATATTCAATTAGTCTTAGTCTTACAACAATTTGTCTCTATCTAATGGCCATCTAATGGAGGGCGTGATGTATAATGCAAGCTCCATTGGAATCATTAGCTGCACAGTTTCACAACAATTTGTCAATAATACCAATCTAGAACCATAACAAACACAAGCAGAGCCTTCATCCCCAGCTCCAGCGTAAATTCAGATTACAAATTCAAGTCAATTTGTCACCAGTTTCAAAGGATGCTAATAGAGGTATAAAGCTATTCAATTAACTTGCATAATTCATACAACAAATGGCCTACACAATATCTGACAATCTGCTCTTTAAGGGTTAAATCCATACCAACATGTTACTGTACTTATACTTTCACAGACAATTTGTTTATTGACCAGTTGTTGCTTTGCAATCTCACATACTTTCACAATTCATCCACTATTTTTTTAGAATTGACAAATTTTTGTACTTTCATTACATTTTCACACAAACATAGCACTTCTAATTGCCCACTTTTCCAATCAAATTGTTCATTATAACCAACGAGAACTTACTTGATGCACTCAACTACTACTATGGATTGTTCACTCACACATTGCAGCAATTTAAAACATAATGATACTTCTTTAGCTTGGTTTGAGGCCACCAGATTCCTCTATCGTACACTCATGCTCATGCCACAGGTTCAGTTCCATTTTCTTGGTCTCCGCCACCAACTCAGCTCAGTATGAACTCACTTATGATGTGAGACAGACAAATTGCATCTTCTGGGTACATAGTGACAAAGGTGACATTTCTTAAAAAGTTTATATTTAAAAAATGAGGGGGTACACATGTCATCCTTTGATTGGTAGATAAATGTTTTTGAAAACTCTTACATGGATATTGAAGCCTTTCTTCCTTCGGTTGTAAAACTTGAACAATTCAAACAATTGAAACAGGTTCATATATACAAAATTTGAAAGTGGTGTCAAAAAAGTGGGCATAAGTATAGGAATGCTGAAGTTGCAGAAGCTATAACAAGCAGATCATGACAAGCTGTAAACAAGAAATACAAACTAAAAGTTTGGGAAAAAGAAAAATTGCCTTGTGACTAATTTGGTCCCAAAGCAACACATTGGACCACAGTAATCACAACAAACCTTTATTTCAAGGTTGTTGATCCTCTTACCAGCCTGTGCTCAAGGCTCGTGAGAACACTCTACCTGAAACAACCATTAGTACCTCAGAACTGCTCAAAATCAAAGTAACTACTGAATCATTGTCTCTTAATCTTGATTTTCATTCTGAAAAGCTCAGATTCTCTACAAGATAAATTAGAATTGTGGTTCTCTCTCGACGACATCAACTACCACCCAACCTTCCCGAACGACAATTTTGACATGTATTCGGCAAGGAATTCACATAAAACCAAATAGAAGGCCAATGCACCACACCCTAAATTCAAAAAACGGATATGACCCCTCCTAATGAACCTCTCCAAACAGGTGCATCATCTAGACTTAGCCACCCCCGCAAACACTAATCGTGTCTTCAATCCTCAGGCGTTACACAGTCCACAAGTGTTAGATTTGAGCCTTCCACTTGAACATGACCTAATTCTAGGTTACAAATATAGGCCTAGCCACACAATGCTGCTGCTGCTCCACCTTGTTCTTGTAATGCTAATTCTATAGCACACACAGATCAACCCAATCACATTCCAATTTTCTCGACCCAATGCTTGGAGCCCCAACTAGGGTACGAAACAAATACTCCAATCACAGAGCAAATGGAACCAACCCCAATGGCGCCACCATTCCGCCATGGTCCATCTGATCTTCCATGAGGATGATGAACATTCCAATCTCTTGGATCCCTCTTGTGAAAACTGTATGTACGGTAAGTTCAAAGCAGAACGCCAAACGCAGAATGAGCTGACGAAGATTGAAGAAGCTGTGGATGGTTGATATCATCATCTTCAAAGACGGCGCCATCAACGACCATATATTTTCTAGATCACTTTTGCAGATCGACGATTTTGAAGGGGGGACATTTAAAAAAAAATCCAAATCTAACGGCTTTAATTTTTTCCTCAAGAAGGGTTTTCTGTTAATTGCAAAAATAGGGCCAATTTACATCTTTTGGGTACATAGTAAGACAGACAAATTGCTCATCACATAATTTACACAACAAGACTAGATTCACTCACTGGATCGCATAGAATTACTAAAACGATTAGTGTAAGTCTTCCTCAATATGCATAACATTCAGTACCAGTCAAGTGATTTTTTGGGGGGGCCAAACACTTAGATGGCTACTTATTTGAAAATTTTCATGTTTGATATGGCAATTTAAATTTGTTTCTTTTCGGTTTTTATTTTTCCATTTATTTTTTTTATGGCCTTTTTAAAAATAAAAATCAAGTTGTAATGGGGAATAGCTAGCAATACATATTTATTCTACCATCCAAGATTTGGCAACTAGCAAACAAACATGTAAATACGGTTGGCTACAAACGTTGAAACACAAAAACTAATCTGGCATATTGTTAACTAGATTTCTACAAATTTGGCATTATATTGGCTGCAACGTTTCAAACAATGTATCTAATATGGCACTATGTTCACACACACAAGGAACATAACAAAAAACTTGAACATGAGCAATGGACCTACAAAACTGCATGTGACACTTCAACACCTTAAGGCCGCTTCACACTATGGCCGTCCAAGTCGAGAGTCCGTGGAATTGAGAGTCCAAACTTTGTTGAGAGTCCAAAGAAATTGGCAATAAAAAATCAATAAAAAATAGGAATTGGAGCCTTCAGCCGGCCATAGTGTGAAGCCTCCAAAGGCCAAGCCCAAAGTCCAAACCCTTGGCAATGAACTCCCACGGCCTCTCAACTTGGCCGGCCATAGTGTGAAGCCTCCAAAGGCCAAGTTGAAAGTCCAAACTCTTAGAAATAAACTCCCACGGCCTCTCAATTTGGATGGCCATAGTGTGAAGTCTCCAAAGGCCAAGCCCAAAGTCCAAACCCATATCAATCTAACGGTTGAGATCTTGTAAGTTATTAAATGAACTCCCACGGCCATAGTTTGAACTCTCGACCATAGTTTGGGTCTCCATTTTTAGCCGACCCAAACTTTTGTTGAGAGTTCGTCGCCATGTAGGCAATTCATTGCCACGTAGGTAGTTGGAGGGCCATAGCCTTTGGACTTGTGCCTTCTAGTGTGAAGGGTCGAGAAGCCAAACTCTTGGTTTCTTGCATTGTGATTGGTGAAAACCCACGGACTCTCGACCTTTGGCCATAGTGTGAAGGGTCGAGAAGCCGAACTCTTGGTTTCTTGCATTGTGATTGGTGAAAACCCACGGACTCTCGACCTTTGGCCATAGTGTGAAGGGTTGAGAAGCCGAACTCTTGGTTTCTTGCATTGTGATTGGTGAAAACCCACGGACTCTCGACCTTTGGCCATAGTGTGAATGACCCTTAATGAAAACAAATCAAAGGACAAAAAATATAAAACTTTGAAACGACAAGCATGACCAACACAATGACTCAAATGTGATTCACATGAATTGTTTGTGCAAAATACATTTCAATTCTTAAGATCCAAAGAAGATTGCATCATGCGCGGCTACAATCAAAGTTTGAGATGTGAAAGCACTCTACTGAACTAGGCATTTGTACCACAACGATATCTCTCAGTTGAATGGACCCACTATTTGAAACATGCGTCATAAGGAAAATTCTCCAACATATATACTTCTTGGGCTTTCATACCCACTACATGTGACAAGTGGTCACCATCAAGCCTATTTCGGACTTTATCCTTAAAAAAAAGTGAGGGAGGAAAAGCACCTTTCATCTTCCGTTGATCCAAGGACGTAAACCATTGCAAGTTGCGCTAACTTCACATACTCATCCATGGTCTTTGACAAAACTGGATTTGCATCTAGCAACCTCCAAAGCTTGGTTAGTGGGTTAACCACCTGACCTTTGCTACTACCCTAGGGGGTTAACTCCATCTTATAATCACAGTTATGGATCATGGCACATTTGAAGATGATTTGTTGTTCTTCCAACTTGTAACAATCAAAGAGTGGGCGGATGAACCTTTGATTGCCATTAGCTTCCGTACCAATCCACTTCGACATGCAGTAGAAGTCTTCCAAAATAGTCACGTGCTTTCTAAAATGAACCTCGGCATTTTCTTGCTGCCAATACTGTGGATACAACACACCAAGTGCATCCATGAAGTTATGGGAGGGGAAGTGGAATTTGACTTCGTTAAGCATTTCAGTAGCCGCTTTTGCATAGAAGGAAGCCAGAAATTTCATTTGTTAGATTGAAATTTCACTTGTTACAAAACTAAGCTCCATTCTTATAATCAGACACAAAGCAATTGATAGAATTCAACAGACTCTCAACTTTTTGCAATAGTATGAAGCGGTTCTAAAAACCTTCGTTGTTTTAAAAGCTCTAAATTCAAGTGAAAGCCTCAATTTAACAAATATGGCATTCCTAGCCCCAAACTATACACGCAATGTGAACTTACAAAATGAAAAGGCAACAAGTAAGGGAGAGATATGCACTTGTCACATGTGATTTAATGCACTCTAGTAAGGTTGTGAAATTTGGTTGTATGAGCCTTTCCCCCTTATGACAAGCCGGCAAGCTCTTATCACCTTCCAAAAACACCAAAGTTGGTACGAGCTCGTTCATGTCAGTTTGAAATGTCAACTTGATACTCTCATGATTAAACAATCGAAGTTAATTAAACACAAGGAAAGATGGTCCAGAGAATGTTGTGTCGGGATTTAAGATTAACTTGTACAACTTCAACTGGCACTCTATCATAGTTGCCATGAAGTCTTGGATAAAAATATCTCTTTTTTGAGCTGCATTCACCAAGACATTCATAGTCTCTAAGAGCGGCAGCAATGCAACCGTATCAAACAGCAGGTAAGGATTGAGCAATTAGACCAGCAGAGCCTATACCAGCACTCATCCAAGCCAAAACCTATTTTTTCTAAAAAATAGAAAACAACATTGAATATGAAGGGAAGCCTATTGATAATTTCAAAAAATAGAAGATAACATAGAACATGAAGAGAAGGCTTTAATAATTTAAAAAAAATAGAAATCAACATTGAACATGAAGGAAAGCCTATTAATAATTTAAAAAAATAGAAAACAACACAGAACATGAAAGGAAGCCTATTAATAGTTTAAAAAAATATAAGACAATATAGAACACAAAGAGAAGTATTTTAATAATTAAAAAAAATAGAAAACAACATAGAACATGAAGTGAAGACTATTGATAATTTTAAGAAATAGAAAAGAACACAGAACATAAAGGGAAGCCTATTAATAATTTCAAAAAATAGAAAACAACATAGAACATGAAGGGAAGCCTAATCAAAACTAAAAAAAACATACAAAAGCATGAATAAAACTAAAAGCTTACTCTTGCTCGAAGACCCAATTTCTTGTAGTTTTTGTTTGCATCCATCTTTACTATTAAGTTCTTATACTCGGCTATGACACAATAAAGGGGAGCAATCAAGTTGCACCAACGGGTCTTTAAATTCTTCAATAACTTCAAGCCCTTTGTGTCCATTAAAATGGCAAGAGCATCGAATTTGGCACTATAAGAACCCCCCGTTTTAGATGACGAGCCCTAATTTTTTATGACGGATTTTAGGTGATGTCAATGTTGACAACCCAAAATTTTTATATCAACAAAAATGTACAACGTAACATCAATATTGATAATTTAATGTTTTTATATCAACATTAATGTTACATTGGACGTATTTGTTGACATAAAATCTTTGGGTTGTCAACATTGACATCACCTAAAATCCGTCATAAAAAATTAGGGCTCGTCATCTAAAATGGGGGTTTCTTATAGTGTGGCAAACTTCTTTGGACTTTGGGCAAAATGGTTGTGATGTAAAGCTCCTCAATAACTCTTCAATCACATGTATGATCATGAGCTCATTCAAGGTCTGAATAGTCATATTGAGTTTATGCCCATAACAATGCCCCCCTACCATAAATGGTGCCCACAAATCCACCAATTTTGTTATTACTCCATTTCTGTGGCCATGGAATGCACTAACACCGTCAGCTCTAAAACATACAAGCTTAGATGCAATTGCAGTTGCATCTAGGCCCATTTTGTTTTGCAAAGCTATCAAAATGACCCTTAGAAGCGCTTCTGCTGTAGCTCTAGTTGTGTCAAGCTTCTACAAGTGCACAAGCATTGGGATTCTAGCCCAATTCTGCATGACATACATGTGAATTGCCATCCACAATGTATAATCTATAGCTGACGTTTCATCACACGTTAGAGTCACATAAGTTGTAGCACCTATAATTTCCCTCATTCTGGTTTTTACAAAGTCATACATATGAGTGGCCATCAATCAACCAGATCCATCAGTCCAATGAACTGTTGGCAAGGTCGGGACTTTTAAAAGCTTATACAAGGCAAATCTAGATTGAAATTCCACCAATGGACGTCCATCAGACAACAATTGAAATAGAGTTGCAAATTGTACACATTTCCTTTTACTCTCAACCAAAGTGGCATGGTTGAGTTGTTGAAGAACAGTGGTGGGCCTTTTGGCAACAAAGAGAAGCATATTTTTCTTGTGCTTATCACACATATCGTGTTTCTTCAAGCCATGCCACTTCGGCCTTAGAATACAATCTTTACCTCCAATTTCGGAGCAAGGAATGCACTTTACTTGGTGCATGATCCCATTATCAGCCACCTTGCCTATTGTCTACGACAATTTGGCAAACCATTTGGTCTGAAACTTTCTAGTTGCCTCATAGCTTTTCTTGAATGACCATGCCTTCTTCCGATCTTGCTTATTACTTTCCACTTGTATGTTAGACCCTAGTTCAAGTTCCTCCACATCGTCGTCACTGCATATGTAGTGGGAGGAGTCACTCAATACATTCACAACCCTTGGAGTCAATAACAGCACAAGAGTATTGTTCCTTTCTCCTTTGGTTGAATTCCTCCCTTGATCGGAAGTGCATGAAGAAACAGTCACAACCCCAACCGTTTCATGTATGGCTTTCACATTTGAGCTCTCCATACACCAGCATCTCACTTTAGGTGGAGGTGTGTCTATAGACATGTTGTTGCTAAGGCTCAATGCAGCCAAGGTAGCCAACTCCTCAATTCTAACAGCATCAACAATGGCCTTATTTGCACCCTCCCAAAGAAGCTCTGCGTTCAAAGGATTTCTAGGCGTCTTGTAAAAGGATCGAATGTTGTTTCTCTCTCTAGCTTGCTTCTTCCCAAGTTGTTTGCCAACACGTGCATCTCGGAGGACTTTTCTTGCTACTGCTTGAGCCATTACTTCTAACCTCACCTTTTTCTTACGTGCTCTTTCTTTCTTTGCGAACGCCTCTACAGCCGCTTGTTCTTCCCTCTCAGCACGCGCAAGACCATTGCCCTCCATTGCACCCTAAACAATGAACGCCATATTTGTTAAATTATAAGAAAATCAAATTTGTTAAATCTACACAAACCTTAAATTGTAAGCTATGGCATGCGAACTCAACCACCCATGCAAGGTATACACAAAAGAAAACAAGTGCAAACTATTGTAGCATATTGTGCAAATGGAAACAAGGAATCACTCAAAGAAAATTTGGTGAAGAAGCAATTTAAGTAGGTAGACCAAGAGCAAGCAAGGGACAAACAAGGAATCACTCAAAGCAAATTAGGTGAATCCGAGGTAATTTGAGTAGGGAGACCAAGAGCAAGCAAAGGACAAACAAAAAATCATTCAAAGCAAATTATATGAAGAGGTCATCTAAGCAAGTACACCAAGAGCAAGCAAGGGACGAACTTGACTGTAAGAGAGAGTGAAGGCAATGGTGTGAGGCAAGAGTGACATAGAGTAGTGCCCAACAAGAGAAAATGTGGGCAATGGGATGCAAAAACATAACTCTTCCCATTTTGAGTAAATTGAAAGCCCCCACTCATTGCAACACTTGCACATTGCACTTGCTTTCCACTCCACTCCGTCGCATTCAAGAATCGTGCACAAATACCACTAATTGGCATTGAAAACTAAAGTCTGTGTACAACCCCTAGGCTACTAGCCCTCAACTATGAACATAATTCTAGCAATAAAGTAATACAAGAGAGATGCAAACTGGCTTTAATGCAACGAGAGGAAGAGTCCATCTGGCTATGTAGCATTTAACTCACGATCAAAATGGGCGACACGGCTATAAAGGAGGTATGCGATTTGGCAATCTTGAGACAAAGAGGGCTAGAGTTTAGACATGTTTAGGCGATCTCACCTTAAGCAGTTGTGTCAAAGTTGAGAAAGGGTCTGGCAACACCAAAGGTTATGTACCCCTCGCACGGAGTCCATCTGGCACTTTAACCCTGTAACCCCTAAAGGACCAAGGCCTTTTCTTTGCCAAAAAACACTCAAAACTGCCATTTCCATAGCAAAAAGTAAAAAAAATTGAAAATTGTTTTTTTTTCACATCTAATTGTAGGATCTTACACCTAAATAGTATGAAAGTGTGTGGAAAAAATTTCAAAATTTTTGACTGCACAGATTGCAAGATATATGCGTTTAAAGTGAAAAAAACAAGTTTTTCAGCACATTGCAGGACTAGATTTTTTGACTTTGAACATTTTTAACTTAAAATTTTTGCACTAAAGAGTTTTGAGCTTTAAATGTTTATAGTGGAGAATTGAGTTAAGAGTCTAGGAAAAAAAAGAAAATCCCAAAAAACTTAATTCTCATTCTTAAAAAATTTGTTAAGTAGAAGTAGGTATGAGATAGAAGGAAAATCTAAAATATTCATATATATTAGATGGAATTAAAATGCACTAATCCCAATGGTGAAATTTTTCTAGCAAGTAAACTAAAACATGCAAAAAAAAAATTGAAAAATTTGAAAATTTGCATTGAGAAATGAATCCTACAAGTTATTTTTTTCAAGAAGATGCTCTAACTGCCCAAAAAACAAGAATGTCCATAACTTTCTCATAACAGATCCAAATGAAATGAATCAAAGCTTCCTAGATAGACAAAAATATAATCTATGAGAAAAAAATATTTTTTAAAAAATTCAAATTTTTGTCCATTTTTTTTTTGCTGCCCAGGCTGCCCCGCATCCCTTGTTTTGAGCTTATTTGGTCATAACTTTTGTTCCTGGCACCGATTTTGAAAAAAATTATATTCCCACAAAGCTTATCAGTTTTTCTATCTCCAAAAAAAGTTTCAAAAAGTTAAGACAAAATTTCAGCCCGTAGGTACCTGCTCAGAAATGCATTTGTCCCCCGAAGGGACAACGGTCCTTTAGGGGTTAAGGACCATGAGTGCAAATTTTGAACAACGAATGAATGGAAGCATGTTTCAAACTCACCAAAATGCGTTTTTTCATCCATCATTTATTTTTAAGATTCTCCTATTAGTTCTTTAACATTTGTACGGTTCAGATTATGAAGATTTTGTTTTGCAAATATTCTATAATTTGAAAGGGTTTCAGGAGGTCTAGCCTCAAAAAGTAACTTTTTCAATTCAAAAAATGACCCTTCAAAAACGACTTGAATCAAAAAATAAAATAAAAATCTTCAAAAATTACTATGATTAGAACTTATCATTTTGAACTTATAGAAAAAAATTCTTGTAAAAATCATAAATATTCAATTTACAATTGATTTTAGAATGAATTTTCAATTTTTGGTTTCAAATTTTATTGTAAAATATTGGTTTGTGTAATTGTTGATCTAACCATATGGATGTAATCTATAAATCATACTTTACAACTATTGTTTGAGAGTCATCATTCAAATATTGTTTTAAGTTGCATTTTATAACAGATCTTTACATTTTTGGAAATTTAGACAACCCCCTGGTCCTTTAGGAGTTAAGTCAAGACGCATTTTGCCATCTGGCTTTCAAGGCCCTTTTAACACTAAAATTGTTCAAAGGCTAATCGCCAAAGATTTTTTTTGGTAGCAATTTGGCTAATAATAACAAAAAAAACCCACAGTAGCAGTCTAGTTGATTGCCCTCCCTCCAACAGAATAATGGGGAATATTTCACATCAAATCAATAACTAGAGAGACACTTGGCAAAAATGTCAAAAAGCTTAACGAAAAATGGGTAGGTCACAGGCTTGCAAATGCTAGTAACAAAATATTAAAAGGAATTGTTAGTAATGATCGTGCACTTAAGGTACCCCCCCCATTCCCGACCACTGATCCATTCCCGACCCATAGGTGCACGTATTTTTTACCAAAGTTAGAATGTTTTTTTTTTTCCTTTTCAAGGTTGGAACTAATAAATACATGACATATGTTCCAAGTTGTGGAAATAAAAGTGGAAATCATGATTAGGTAAAAAGTTATTCAATGATTGAAATTAGAAAAGTCTACACATTGGCCATGGGTCCAGCGCACTTTTTGCCTCCCAAAATTCATAGTAATTTTAATTCAAGCGATAAAATTACCAAATTTTTTGCAATCTATGTCATTCTATCGATGTACCTCTCATAAATATTTGTTTTGTCTTCACTAATCCAAATCATGTTGGAATTCCTTATTTGGTTGGTTAGGGGGGGTACCTTAGTTAGCTTTAAGCAATGACTAAGTTTAAATGTATTATGGGCTGCCAGCCGGATGTAGTAATTGATATATTGTACACTGATACAACACAGCAAAGAGAGAAAAAGTTTGCAACCATGATTTTATTAAGGTAGTTGGCTCTTAAAGCAACCTCTTAAGAGTTGATTGCCTTTTTGGAGAAGCTAAATTCCTTAAAACGATTTTCAGTAAATTTTGGTAGGAAGAAAATTGGAATTGGCTTTTAATGCAAGTTGTTTCATATTTTTTGGACCTTCGTAGAATTAGTTACGAATTTTTCAAGTTGAAATGCAGTGGTTTCTAAAAGCGAATCCCTTCTGAAATGTACATTGCTGGTACATTCAAGAAAGTAAAATGTACCTCTGAGTTAGAGGTTGCTTTTAGAGCCGGGTTGCATTTAGAGCCTCCTACCCTAATGAAGTTCTTGATAAACAAGTAAGTTAAGAATAACTAAAGTTAAGGAGCAGATTGAAGTCAGTTATTTTTCCCATATTTTGATATTGGAGCCACTGCAAATGGATTTTGATGGATGAAAACAAAAGAGAGGAAAATGAAGACTCTCTTCATACTATTGAATGTTATGTGTCTTGGAGTCATTAGTGATTAATCCCCAAAGGACCGTTGTCCCTTTGGGGGACAAATGCGATTTTGGGCAGGTAAATATAGGCTGAAATTTTCTCCTAAATTTTTAAAACTTTTTTTGGAGGTAGAAAAGCTGACTAGCTTTGTGGGAATATAATTTTTTTTACAACCAATGTCTGGGAACAACAATTATGACTAAATAAGCTCAAAACAGGGGATGGGGGGTAGCCCGGGCAGCAAAAAAAAATTGCAAAATTTTGAATTTTTTTATAAAATATTTTTTCCTCATAGATTATATTTTTGTCTATCTGGAAAGCTTTGATTCATTTCATTTGGATTTGTTATGAGAAAATTATGGACATTCTTGTTTTTCGGGTAGTTTAGAGCATCTTCTTGAAAAAAATAACTTGTAGAATTCATTTCTAAATGCAATTTTTCAAATTTTTCAATTTCTTTTTAGATTTTCCTTCTATCTTGTACCTACTTCTACTTAACAATTTTTTTAAGAATGATAATTAAATTTTTTTGAATTTTTTTTCCCTAAACTCTCAACTCAATTCTCCACTATAAAGATTTAAAGCTCAAATCTTTGTAGTGCAAAAATTTTAAGTTAAAAATGTTCAAAGTCAAAAAATCTAGTCCCGCAATGTGCTGAAAAACTTATTTTTTCCACTTTAAATGCAAATATCTTGCAATCTGTGCAGGCAAAAATTCTGAAATTTTTTCCACACTTTTTCATACTAGTTAGGTGTAAGATCCTATGGTTAGATGTGGAAAAAAATTTAATTTTTTTTAACTCTTTGCTATAGGAATGGTAGTTTTCAATGTTTTTTGGCAGAAAAAAGGTCTTAGTCCTTTAGGGGTTAATGATGGTGATGAAGTGATTAGTGAATGCAATAGGAACTTCCACCTTTTGAGTGTAAATCCATCGTAAAAAGCGACTTCTTTTAGGCCTTTATGTTGTATCCATGTTAGGAATTATTATAACTACTTTAGGTGAGTAAGATAATCATTATGGCTTCACTTTTTGTTGGTTTTGGAGTAGTCTAGAGACTCTTTTTGATCAATTGGGTAGCACACTTCAAAAATTTACAACAAATTCAGACTTTGTCAAAAAAAAATTAATTTCAATTGCTCTCCCCATTTCTACCATTTGCCTTTACGTCGAATGTTTTTTTCAAAATTTTCAACAACGCCAACGTGGCAAACCAATCATTCTGCTTGTCACATGCTGGTTGTGGCAACAACACGTGGCATCCTAATAGTTATAGAAACTCAAATTAATGTTGTTGCAGCTTTCCCCCCCCCCCCCCTTGAAACACATGGACCATGTTGTTGCAGCCGGCTTTCAAGATAAGGGTTTGTGCTTTTTCCAACCTTTATATGATGAGTTTACACCCTCAATAACTTATTTGTCCGGCCACATGCTTTCTTCAGGTTTAGTAGTTAGCTGCCCTCTGCCCCCCTTCTTCATGGCAGTAAGTTAGTTATCAGGCAGTCCAGTCTCTTGTACAAACTTCAAAAGTTCCAAAATGTCCATGTGTTTTTAAAAATAAAAATAAAAAAAATCCAAAATGTTGATGGGAATTGTCGGTCCATGTATTTCGAAAAATAAATTTTAAAATTTTTTTATTTAAAAGTTCCAAAAACAAATGCTATAAACCCAAAGGCTCAGTCCCCCCACCAGCCTGACTGAGATCATGACCCCTATGAAGTGAGACGTTCAATTTATTGTCTCCACCTGGACAGTGCTCAGGTGCTTTGCTTGGATAACTTACCAATGTTCCTGAATGTGATTTCCACTGAGGTAAGGTGCTCTAAAACCGATCCTAATGCCCCTGCTCTAAACTAACAACAAGGAAAATTTTGCTTTCTTCAATGTACCACTAGTGTACATTTCAGGAGGTGGTCACTTTTAGTAACCATTGTGTTTCAACTTCAAAAATTTGTAGCTAATTAATTTCGCAAAGATCTGAAAATATGAAATGACTTGTGTTCAATGCCAATTCCATTTTTCTTTCTACAAAAATTTACTAAAAATTATTTCAAGGAGTTTAGTTTTCCCCAAATGCAATGAGCTCTTAAAAGCATCTGCAATGCTCCTTGTATAGTGAAGGGTAACTCCAAAAGACACTCCCCAATGCAATCACTATTGGTCTGTCTTTGTTCGAGGCTTGTCAGTATCCTTCCCAAACTCAACAATTTGTCAAAATATGAAGGGCATGCGACTTGGCTTACAATACAAAAATTTATCATTGTCATACCTTTTCCTGCATTGCTATGTGTACCAATAAATTCAATCTTCCTTTGTTTGCATGAAAAGTCTTTTGTTGAGGTAGAATCTTGTCCTTTCCTTCTCTTTTATAATGCCAAAAAGTCCATTTGACATTTGAAATACTGGCTTTGCATTGGGTTAATTTGTCCCCAAAAAAACCCAGCAATGTGCGGGCCTCGGGGAATTCCCTGCCATTTGCCGTTATAAGGATTGTTTCCAGAGTTTGCATTGCAAATGCTCTAAAAGGGTGCTTTAACCTCTAAAGGCCCAAGGTTGTTTTGGATTTAAAAACATCATTGCTTTTGAAGTGTTATAGGTCTAAATATCACTAAAGTATAGAAATCTCAACCATACAATCTTGTTGTGTACATGTTGTAGATGATGTGAAACAAATTTGGAGTCGATTTGCTTTTGAAGTGTTATAGGTCTAAATATCACTAAAGTATAGAAATCTCAACCATACAATCTTGTTGTATACATGTTGTAGATGACGTGAAACAAATTTGGAGTCAATTGGCCATGTAGATTGCAAGAATAGATAGAATTGATAGAATGTTTTAGTATTTGAAAAAGGATTTTGAAATTTCTTAGCAACACATTTGGAGGTGAAATTTGATTTCTAAACCTACTTAAATGAAAAACTTTAAACTATAAAGTGATTCAAAACCATCATACAAAACCATTGGTGAAAAAAAATATCATTCAATTGACTCATTGTGCCTTCAAATGGCTTTGAAATGTCAAAAAAATACCTCTAAAGTTGACCTTCCTTCTACTAAAATGCTTCTTAGACACTCATAGTTTCTTATATTGATATAAAATTTAAACCACACAAACTAGAATAGTATGCGCAGCTTTTCTACTATTTTTTTTTATTGGAAGTGGGCATTGTATGAAGAAGAAACAAGCCGCCAAAGTTCATTGTAATCCAAAAATGTTTGGATTTTGAACTTTGAGTTGCTCCCAAGAATTCAAAACAACTTGCATTGACATCAAAATTTTACCACAATAACTAGACTTCAAGGGGAACATAATCCAACAAATTTTATTGAAAACAAACATTGGATTAAGGAGATGGAAGTCTCCAAAGTTGCAGCCATCAAAATTCAGTTTGATAAGCTCAAATTGAATATGAGAACTTTGAATGCTTTTCAAAAATTAGTACATCATTAGGAAAAATCTGAGCCCTCGGGAGGGCTGTTAAGGATTCATTTTTCGGCCCCCTGAGGTGCAAAAACAGAAAAATAAAAAAATATTTTTTTTGAAAAAGAATATTAAAAAAATGAAAAAATAATGAAAATCTGACGTGTTGCTGACGTGGCACAAGTAGTGCCACGTCAGCAACTTTCATTAAAAAATAATAAAATATAAAAAACAGTTTTAATTCCTCCCTAAATGCACTCGGGGGGGCCAAAACTCGCGGCCCTCCTGAGGGCTGCAATTTTTTCTAATGCTTGGATTGATTTGAATATTTTACCATTCAAACTAAAAGAAAAAATACAGGTTTTCAAAAAAATTTATTAAATTTGGACATCGGATACAAAAGTTACACCACCTTGAATTGGACTTACAAACTACGTGAGAACACTTTTGGCGCTTAGAGGTTAACCCTTAAAGGACAATGCAAGACCCACAGGCATTTTGAAAGTCAAAACCTGAATTTTCACATAGCTTTTTATTTTAAATGTTTTCAAGCTTAACTAAAAAAATGTAGCTCCAATAATCTACTTTTTTACACTATTTGAATTTTTTTCAAAACTATTAAAATTGTAGATTTTTGTGATACTTTGAAGAAAGCATCTTGAAGGCTAAAAACTAAACCACTTTTGGACTTTTCTATTGAATATCTCTTGGTGTGAGCTCAAGGAGTACATTAATTACAACATGATGGTTGTAAATACTATTTCCATTTCTCTTCAAAATTTCACACTATTTTAAGCATTTTTGTAATTACTATGATTTTTGCAAAGGAATTTGTCTAAAAAATCATATAAAATTCAATTTTTTGTTTTTTATTATGAAAATGATGAAATTAAGTTTTAGACATATATTACTATATCTGAAAAATATCAAATTTTTGAAATGTCTATTTTAATATAAAAATCTAATGAAGATTGACCAAGCCTAGACATGAAACATCTTTTAAGGGTTAAATAGCAAACTACCTTAAACACATTAATTGAAGTCCATCTACATATATCTGTCTTTGAAGGCAAGAATGCACTGCCCCCCTCGCTCGTCCCACCCAAGTCATTCCAGGGGTGCTTGTAAAAAAAAAGACCCCCTATTGTATGCTTGATTAACCCCTAAAGGACCGAGGCCTTTTTTCTGCCAAAAAACACTCAAAACTGCCATTTCTATAGCAAACAGTAAAAAAAATCGAAAAATATTTTTTTGCAAATCTAACCGTAGGATCTTATACCTAACTAGTATGAGAATGTGTGGAAAAAATTTCAAAATTTTTGACCGCACAGATTGCAAGATATCTGCGTTTAAAGTGAAAAAAACAAGTTTTCCAGCACATTGCGGGACTAGATTTTTTGACTTTAAACATTTTTAATTTTTAATTTTTGCACTACAGATTTTTGAGCTTTAAATCTTTATAGAGGAGAATTGAGTTGAGAGTCTAGGAAAAAAAAAGAAATTCAAAAAAACTTAATTATCATTCTTAAAAAAATTGTTAAGTAGAAGTAAGTACAAGCCATAGAAGGAAAATCTAAAATATTAATATCTCTTAGATGGAATTAAAATTCACTAATCCCAATGGTGAGATTGTTCTAGCAACTAAACTAAACCATGCAAAAAAAAAAAAAATTGAAAAATTTGAAAGATTGCATTCAGAAATGAATCCTACAAGTTATTTTTTTCAAGAAGATGCTCTAACTGCCCGAAAAACAAGAATGTCCATAACTTTCTCATAACATATCCAAATGAAATGAATCAAAGCTTTCCGAATAGACAAAAATATAATCTATGAGAAAAAATATATTAAAAAAAAAATTCAAATTTTTGTCCATTTTTTTTTTGCTGCCTGGGCTGCCCGCCGTCCCCTGTTTTGAGCTTATTTGGTCATAACTTTTTTTCCCGGGCACCGATTGTGAAAAAAATTATATTCCCTCAAAGCTTATCAGTTTTTCTGTTTCAAAAAAAAGTTTCAAAAAATCACAAGAAAATTTCAGCCTGTAGGTACCTGCCCGAAAACGCATTTGTCCCCCGAAGGAACAACGTCCTTTAGGGGTTAACCTCTAAAGTACCAAAGTCCCCTCGGGGGACACTTCAGATTTCGGGCAGGCTTGAGTGGCCTCAAATTTTGATCTGATTTTTTGAAACTTTTTTTGAAGATAGGGAATCACATTAGCTCTCTAAAAATATAGTTTTTTTTTTCAATCGGTGCCCGGGAGCAAAAGTGATGCCATCCTAAAGCAAAGAAGCAGTTCGTCGGGTAGCAAAAAAAAAAAAAAAAAGGTTATTTATTTTTAAAAAAAATTTCCCTCAAAGATCATGTTCCCACCATTGGGATTATGTTGTTTTAATTCCACCTAAGAGCTATTAACAATTTAGTGTTTCGTTCAATTTTGGACCTACTTTTATTTAACAATTTTTTTATATGTGAAAATCAAGGTTTGACATTCTGAAATTTTTTACCCGGACTCTCAACTCAAATGTTCAACATAAAAAATTACAATTTTTTGTTGTGTAGTGCAAAAAAATCCACAAATGGCCGTCAAAGTCATCTGAAATTGCAGGAAACAATTGAAATTTTTTTCCAACTTTGAATGCTAATATCTTCCAATCCGTACAGTCAAATGTCTTGAAATTTTTATCACATAATCTAAGACAAGTGAAGTACAAGATCCTATAGTTAGATTCTAAAAAAAAAGTTTTTTTGGGTTTAGGGAGTGATCGCAGCAGAAATGGCAGTTTTCAGTGGTTCCGGAGCCAGAAAATGCCTTGATATTTTAGGGGTTAATTTACCTTCTACATCTCTCCTCGCTAATTTGGGTTCTCTAACTGCAAATATGAATTCAAAATTTCCAAATTTTATTGTCATTCAGACTGAGAACTGAGACAACTTGTTCGCTTAGAAAGACTTCTCAATGAATCCTGGGTGGCTGTGACACTGAGTATTAATGCATAATACTGTATTGAAGATGTTTATTATTTGATTTTCTCTAAATTTTGAAAGTATACAAAGTTCTGCTTGAAAGTAAATCCCACTGGCTGGAGCCCTTAAGCTTCTTATTTTGAATTTCAGAAATTAAGTTAAGTTATCATGTGGTCCATCCACAGCTTAATTTTGTCCATTGTTTTTTTATGACCTACACATGGAACACAATCAAGAAATTGTCATCAATTCAGTAGGTATATACTGCATTACTTAAACTGCTCTATTACTGAGATACTGTAATGCAAATCTGCTTCCATAAATTACAAACAAACCTCACCATGGACAATGTGGCAGTATGGTGCCATTGATAACTTAATATTAACTACCTTTTATGTAACATAAAGCATCAAACAATTATGACCTGAAGGTACACTGAATAGGGGTATTAAGGGGACCAAAATATTAAAGGGACTTATCTTGGAAAACTGTAGATGTTTGAAATATGATGTACAACCCCTGTACACTTCAATAATTATTGATGTACAAAAAAGGTAGATATTTATATAGTGTGAAATGTCGATTAATTAGTATGGGTCCCCTTAATACCCCTATTCAGTATACCTCACTTCTGTTAATGAATTCCAGCTCAAAACTTAGTATCTGAATAATCATTAAAGAAGTTAAATAAACCAATTGGCGATACTGTAGAACCTCTCTAAGTTAACCCCTAAAGGACCATTGTCCGTTCTGGGGACAAATGGGACTTGGGGCAAGTACCTACGGGCTGAAATTCTCTCCTAATTTTTTGAAACTTTTTGTAAACATGAAGAATTGAGAGAGGTACGTGGCAATTTTTTTTTTTTTGAAATCGGACCTTTGAGCGAGAAATTATGCCATTTCTTGGAATGCGTGGGGACGGGGGGCAGCAAAAAAAATTTGCAAAATTTTGAATTTTAAAAAAAAATATTTTTTTCCTCATAGATTATATTTTTGTCTATCTAGAAAGCTTTGATTCATCTCATTTGGATTTGTCATGAGGAAGTTATGGACATTCTTGTTTTTCGGGCAGTTAGAGCATCTTCTTGAAAAAAATAACTTGTAGGATGCATTTCGGAATGCAATTTTTGTAATTTTTCAATTTTTTTTTTTGGAATGATTTAATTTACTTGCTAGAACAATCTCACCATTGGGATTAGTTCATTTTAATTCCATCTAAAATATATGAATATTTTAGATTTTCCTTCTATCTTGTACCTACTTCTACTTAACAATTTTTTTAAGAATGATAATTAAGTTTTTTTGAATTTTTTTTTTCCTAGACTATCAACTCAATTCTCCACTATAGAGATTTAAAGCTCAAAACGTTGTAGTGCAAAAATTTTAAGTTAAAAATGTTTAAAGTCAAAAAATCTGGTCCCGCAATGTGCTGAAAAACTTGTTTTTTCCACTTTAAACGCAGATATCTTGCAATTTGTGCGGTCAAAAATTCTGAAACTTTTTCCACACATTCTCATACCAATTAGGTGTAAGATCTTACGATTAGATGTGAATAATAAACAATTTTAATTTTTTTTTACTCTTTGCTATAGAAATGGCAGTTTTGAGTGTTTTTTGGCAGAAAATAGGCCTCCGAACTTTAGGGGTTAATAAACCTCTGTAAACTAATCATGTCAGACCGGTCCCGGACTGGGCCACATAACAAAGGCTGTGACTAAAAATGACCCTCTCTAAGTTAATAAACCTCTATAAACCAATCTATCAGACCAGTCCGGGACCGATCAACTTAGAGAGGTTCTACTGTAGATAGTTGTTATGATGGACAGTTCCCCGGGACACTAGTAAAATGAATTATGCACGAAAGTGACCTAATTAGTGTGAATATGTGGATGAAATTAGATGAAAATATAGATGAAATCTGCATGAAGGCAAATGAGCTTTGATGAAATATAGATGAAAATCACGTTGTTTGGGGTCATAAGAAATAGTGTAAATGACATTATATTGATATCATCAAAAAATAATACTCCCTCTGGGTCAAACCACACTCAAAGGTACCATTGGGATTACTTTTGTAGGACTAGGTATAGAGTCCTTTTCTAAACTTTTAAAGCTATAAATTACTTTAATGTTGTCATTTAAAAAAAAATTATGGATGAATAATGTTGCAATAAGCCTCTTTAATAATTTGGAGAAAACATTTTATGGATAAAATCCTTAAAAAGAAGTAAATCACCAGTTTTAAGGCTAAATTTAGTGTCTTTTTTACAATATAGCTCTTGAAAAGGATATTTTTATCCAAATTTTTTACACTTTTCAAGCATAAAATTATTAAAAAGGATTTTTAGTGATTAAATCTTGAACACAAAATAGTGTAATTTTTTAATTAATTAATTGATTATTGACAAATTATTGATTTAATCTTTTAAAAAAATTAAACATTCAAATCCAAAAATAGCTTACGCAGCACCCTTGACGTGAATAATATAAACACTTTTTGTTGACACAATCATCATTTGGATTATTTTATATATTGAAAAGGACGTTCACATATTTTTACTTCTGAATATTATAGATAAGTGAAAAATATTCAAATTAAAGCAAAATAGTCCTTTTCTAGTATATCATATGATTATATATACATATGATTTTTTTGGATTCAATCACATTGTTATTCATTAGAAATTAGACTCCTTTTTGTCTATTGAAAAACCTGACAGGCTGACATTGGAACTTCAATTGGACCACTAGTAAAGAATTTTGATTTTTATGATGAATAAAAAAATAGAAACCTTAACAAGACTTAAAATTTTAGTCAAAAAGGACTAGACTACCTATAATTAATAGATTAGCTTTGAAAAACAATAGCTAAGAAAAAATTACAGTGCAGATTTCAGTGGGTCTGACCCCTTTTTTGGTACCTTTGAGTGTGATTTGATCCCTCTATCCTACTAAAAAACTCCAAAAAAATTCCCCACAAGGAATTAACTTGTGTTTTTAGTCTTCGTGCAAGTGACATGCATTCAAAGACCAATAACCCATCCCTCAAATCTATGCAAAATCTCCAATTTAGGCGCTGTCATTTAGGCACCCAAAATCCATGCAAAAAGTATTATATTTGAGCATAGTTCATGTATTGTTGTTGGCTCTTCACTATTACTTAATGAATTAAAGGTTGGTAACAACAATGGGATTCTAGAAATATCTGCCCCAATCTAAATACTTGCAACAATGAAACCTAGCCCACTTCATGAACAAATATTCATAGTGCCCAAATGGTCATTGAATCCATTGTTAACACTGTTGTTTGAAGAAGAAACAAGTACAAGGCAATGTCAAGCTTGCAAGGAGAGGAATGTTCCTAAATCGTTTCACTTGCTCCCACAAGGTTGTTTAACCCCTAAAGGACCGTTGTCTCTTTGGGGACAAATGCGTTTTCGGGCAGGTACCTACAGGCTGAAATTTTTTCGTGATTTTTTAAAACTTTTTTTGAAGGTAGAAAAACTGATAATCTTTGTGAGAATATAATTTTTTTCACAATTGGTGCCCGGGAAAAAACGTTATGACCAAATAAGCTCAAAACAAGGGACGGCGGGCAGCCTGGGCAGCAAAAAAAAATGGACAAAAATTTGAATTTTTTTTTTAATATTTTTTTCTCATAAATTATATTTTTGTCTATCTGGAAAGATTTAATTCATTTCATTTGGATTTGTTATGAGAAAGTTATGGACATTCTTGTTTTTCGGGCAGTTAGAGCATCTTCCTGAAAAAAATAACTTGTAGGATGCATTTCTGAATGCAAATTTTCAAATTTTTCAGGGTTTTTTTTTTTGCATGGTTTATATTACTTGCTAGAACAATCTCACCATTGGGACTAGTGCATTTTAATTCCATCTAAAATATATGAATATTTTAGATTTCCCTTCTATCTCGTACCTACTTCTACTTAACAATTTTTTAAAGAATGATAATTAAGTTTTTTGAATTATTTTTTCCCCTAGACTCTCAACTCAGTTCTCCACTATAAAGATTTAAAGCTCAAAACTCTATAGTGCAAAAATTTTAAGTTAAAAATGTTTAAAGTCAAAAAATCTAGTCCCGCAATGTGCTGAAAAACTTGTTTTTTTCACTTTAAACGCAGATATCTTGCAATCTGTGCGGTCAAAAATTCTGAAATTTTTTCCACACACTCTCATACTAGTTAGGTGTAAGATCCTACGGTTACATGTGGAAAAAAAAACAATTTTCAATTTTTTTAACTCTTTGCTATAGAAATGGCAGTTTTGAGTGTTTTTTGGCATAAAAAAGGCCTTGGTCCTTTAGGGGTTAACATGGGGAACGCTTACTCCAGAGTCAAAATCAATAAATAAAGCTTTTTAGTGGTATGGGCAATTTCATTAAAATGGCAGTATTCAAAGTGTCACTTTGACGGTGTACCATTTTCACCATCTAGGACTTATATAGATTTCAAAATGGGTGTTCTGAACTGTAAACGGGCCATTTTAAAGGAATATCGCCATTTTAATGAAATTGACCATTGGTACACAAATTGTATTTGAATTAGAGGTTTTTAGTGGGACAAAGGGAGTATGAATTGTCATCTTAGTATCCCACAAGACTCGCATAATTCCAATTTTAGTATATGTTATAGTGTTACGGAGTATTACTTTGCGACACACTAATTGAAATATCTTTTGAAGTGGAAAGAGTTTTTAAAGCATAAAGAAGGTGATTGCAAGAAGCTTTGTGCTATTTCCTATAACTTCTCTAAGGAATTTGAGTTTTTTTGCCATACTTTTGCATTATCACTCCAAAAGACTAAAGATTTACAAGTAGGATATTTATAACTATTTTACGTGTAATTTTTTATTTTTTCAAAAATATTTTGTTATTTTTTCTCAATCAAAGTTTCTATCGCAAAAAAATAATATTTGGATATGAGGTAATTGTCTAGGATTATTTGAACTATCAAGAAATTACTACAAATATACAATTTTTTTTATTGCACTATACATGCTCAAAATACTCTTCTTTTGCAAGAGTACATGGATTATAGAATTGAATAATCTTAAGATTTAATCAATTGACTAGAAAAGCCCCTTTAAGTTGAAAACAATGGGCAATTTTTTTTAATCTTTTAAACTGGTTTACTATTCCCTAAAAAATACAAACATCAAAATAGGTAATTTTTTGGATTTTTTTTTAATTAAAAAAAATTCCTGGTATTTTCAATACTACCCTAAATGCAACTAATTCAACAATTGTTTTTTGCAATCACCTACCTACAGTGTCAAAGCTTTGCACAAAGATCTATATGGGCACTACCTAGCTTGTTGTTATGTGGTAAAAACTTCCTATTGACTTGATTGCTATTAATGTATTCTCATTGCAAAATTGACTAACCAACAAGTAGGGAGCTGGAAAGAAACTATCAAATGGATGGATGGTAGTTAGGAATTTCATATTTGAATTTCATTAGTAGTGACAAGCTAGGAACAGAGCTCAGTACTAGATTTAAAAGCATTGTCACCCCAACTCTTCCAACGAGTTGCATGAGATAAGAGAGTTGGAAATGCTTAGAAGTAGCCCTCAATGTGGCCCTGGCACAATTACTTTTCAAATTGGACTTTGTGTAAGAACTTATGGACTCTTCATCTTGTAGAGCCAACCAATATTCAACTATACAGATGATCATATCTTCTGTCACACTTTTTATTCTTGGTCAAGTCAAATGTAGTAATTTCAAGAACTCAACATGAGCCTACCATATGGTTGTTGCCCATAGTAATGATGTTCTAAAGAAACAAGAATGGCATGATTATGAGGCTCTATCCAAACCCTAATCACATTATGCAATGTGAATGCAATTGTAAATAGAGTCGATTCCATAGTCTCTGTCTAAAAGACACAACCAATAAAGGCAAGTACGGTGGTTCTAAGTGATCAATGACACAGTGTTTTTGCATATTTTAGGAGAGACTTCTGTAGATATCATGGATGAAATAAATATGCATACAAGAAGTAATTAAAGGGATGTATAGATTTTGAGTCTTTATATTTGAATTACATTTGATAACGATTGAGCCTTGAAAACTACATGCTATCAAAATAGACTATGTAATGCAAAAATATGGCTCTATTATGATGTCATGAGCTTATATTTTTGCATTATCAGACATAATCTCAGTGGTTGGATGGTTGAATCTTAGTCAACCATGCTCAATCAAGAGATTAAAAGAATAAAATCATAGCGCTTAAGCACCACATGTTATGGAAAAGAACATGTCTTTCTTCATCCAATGAGAGAATGTCAAGAATCATGAAATGTGTTCCATTAAGGTAAGATATTGTTGTGCTTTCAATAGTCTTTTAGAGAAGTTTAGTATCTTAAAGGAAAAAATATTCATCCTCTTCAATGCCCATACATAGTTTCAAGGGAGTACCTAAGGTAGATGCACCCATAGTCGATCACGACCCATAGCCAACCTATAGGGGGCACTATTTCCAACTAAGGTTGAAAAGCTTGGAATGCTTTTTTTCAAAGTTGGGACTAATAAGGTTATGACACATGTCCAAAGTAGTGAGGAAGAAAGTAGGAAATAGTGAGCGGGAAAGCACAATAGAAGAAAAATGGACCCTCGGGAGATCTGTGAGTTCCCGGACAGCAGGGAACGCTGTCCGCATAAACAGAAAAAAAAATTTGAAAAAAAAAAAAAAAAAAAAGTTTTTTTTTTTTTTTTTTTTTTTTCCAGCCAGCGAATGGGGGGCTGTTCAGGACAGCGAACTGGCGGGACAGTGCAATAAAATAATTTAAAAAATATTAAAATAATACTAATATTAAATTAAATGCAGAATTTCAGAATTCACAAATCTAATGTGGCCGAAATTTTCCTCGTCAGTCTGAATCATTATTTTATTATTATTATTATTATTATTTTATTATTTTATTTTTTTTATTTTTTTTATTAATTTTTTTTATTTTATTAATTTTTATTAATTTTTTATTATTATATTTTTTTTATTTTTAATTTTTAATTTTATTTTTTATTTATTGTGGCCACTATTCATCATTGATGATGAATAGTGGCCATTGTCCCCCAAAGGACCTGTGAGTTCCATTGCGGGGAACTCACAGCCCCTTTTCAAAGGGAAGGAGCCCTCCCGAGGGCCCATTTTTCTTCTAATGGTTTTTTAGATGATCGGAATTGGATGACTCTAAACATTGGTTATTAGTCCAGACAGCTTTTTGACTCCCAAAATTCAAGGTAACTTCAATTTTGCAAATAAAATTACAAAAATTTGGGAGTCTCCATATTTCTTATCTTTCTTATCTTCTACATGAGAAAAATTTCCTGCTCCTTAAACTGCTCATCATTTGTTGGGAAATCCCTTAAGTGATTGGATATGGGTACATTCACCTTAATTTAGTGGTCAAGGTCAGCATTTGTTGCATATAAATTAATTAGAGTTGACAATGTGATTTGACAATTGATGAATTATAGAATTTTTTTCTTACAATTAAAAAATAGTAATAAGCTTTAAAGTTCTTTCAGAATTCGAAGCTCAAACACCTTCATAATTAATGACCCTTGTAGAGAAAGTCATATATACATGTAAACCAATGATTTGTTTTACTTCTCTAACTATTGGATCTTCTTCCAAATTTATTATAGAATACATTGAAAATTTTGAGAGTCAAAACACATATAATGTACAAGATTATAGGGGTCAAACATTAAGCGGATTATTTTTTTTCCCTATTACCAAAAAAAGTTGGAGATTCAAAATGTTTGCTTGTCCAACTCTAAATATATTTTCAGTTTGAATTCATTGAACGTCATAAAGTTGGTTTAGGATATATCAATTTTTAGAAACTTTTCTTGCTCCTAGCATCCTCAAAAAATTAGAAATGCCTAGAGTTTCTACAAATGGCCAAACACACAATACTATTCTCACTAGAATAATGGAAGTTTTTAAGAGTAAAATTTTTTAGAAAAAATTTGGTTCCATTAGATCCCTTTCTACTATAATAATTTATTCTACTAATGAGGGTGCAAAATCTTATCACCAACAAAATTATTGCCACTTCAAAAAGAATTGATTTTAGAAACTAATAGAATATAGTAAAATTTCAACGCACACTAATTTAGAATAGTGTAATTTTGATAAACTAGTGCCATACACAAAGTAGCCTACTTTGAATTTGATACATAATTCAATCAAATGAGTAATACATCAAAGTTGAAATGCAACGCGGTATGTTGCCAATGGTAAAGAGTGTTATTAAATCGTAAGTGTATTTCACCTTGAATAATATTCCTTCCGTCCTAAAATGACCATTTGGTTGAATGAATAAAATGTTTGGAATTAAGGCTAAAAGTAACGTTATTTCAACCTTTTTTGAAGGATTTCAAGGAAGTTGTTAACCATTCGCCAAATCTTCAAGAACCAAAACAATCATTTTTGAGCAACCAAAAGATCATTTTGGGACAAAAAAATAAAACAAAACCGGAAGATCATTTTAGAACGGAGGGAGGAATTAAGGTAACTACACCTAATTTTGATTCCTTTCTAGAATTGAACCCTACATATTCTTGCCTAAAATGTACTCCCACTATTCATGAGAGTCCAAGGTCAATTTTAACCTCTAAAGGACCGGCATGCGTTTTTTGGCCGTATAGAAATCTTGGGCAGGTACTTGTGACTAGAGATTTCCATATTTTAAGCTGAAATTTTAATAGAAGGTGGGCGCAAGGAATATCTTTCATATGCACTAAATTTCATGACATTTGGAAATAGGAGTCAAAAGTTATGGCCAAATATGTTACCTTTTTTCGTAACTAGGCAGTCTGGGCAGATCAGAAAAAATCACTTTTTCAAAAATAAAAATTTGAAATTGATTTTCTAGAGTTATATATACGTGGAAAGCTTTGAATCATTCCATTTCGACCAATGAGTCAAAAGATATGAGGGGTTTTAGTTTGCGGGCAGTTATGGATTCTCTACTTTGAAATAAACTTTGAAGTTGTTTATTTAACTCAATTTTTGATATTTTTTGAAAAAAATAAATTCATAGGATGTAGTTTGTTTATTACAAAATTACAACCATTGGGATTGACATTTTTCAAATCCATAATTAAATTCTTAACAATTTAGTATTTTGGATCATTCTCTGCTTCTTTCTACTTACTATTTTTTTTGTATATGTTGTACAAATCCAAATGATTTGAAATTTTTTAAGCATGTAGCCAACTTGTTTAGGAAAAAGAATTCAAAGAAGCACCACCATTTTGGACATTTTTTCATAAAAATGTGACCTTGTGAAGTGCAGCTGCCCTGTTTTTCGCAGGGATAAAAAAAGGATTTTTGCCAATTCAAATGCTAATATCTTCTAATCCGCATGGTGGAAAATTCTGAATTTTTTTCCACATCTTCTAAAACTAGTTTACTATAAGATCCTATGGTTACATGTGTCAAAAAAGTTTTTTTTTCAAAAATTTGGTACTTGTACTAAAAATGGCAGTTTTTGTGTGTTTTCGGTGAAAAAATAGTCATGGAACTTTAGGGGTTAAAAACATCCATTCCCATCACTTTGAAATTTATATAGTTTATTCACATAGTGTCCAAAAAATGCATTCTAAGAGAATCTAGAATCCCCCTTTTGACCAACAACAAGACCCCATGAATTTTTTTTGTAATTAATGGTAACCATGCTAAATTGCTTATTTGGTCAGTTTTAGATGTAGTTACCTTATTTGTCACCCTCCGTTGGTGTCCGAAACTCACCATAATGTACAGTCAGTAGGATAAATTACCATTAAGGTAACTACACCCAATTTCAACCCCTTTCTAAAACCAACCCCGCTACATATTCTTGCCTAAAATGTACACCCACTATTCATGAGAGTCGAGGTCCGGTTTTAGAAACACCTATTTCTAGCTCTTCGAATATTCATAGTTTATTCATACAGTGTCCAAAAAATGCATTCTCAGAGAATCTAAAATCCCCTTTGGACTACCAACAAGACCTTATGAAAAGTTTTCCATTATAATAATGAGAACCATGCTAAATTGCTTAACCCTTGAACGCCAAAGCGGATGTTTTGCATCCGATGGATGACAAGGAATCAAACTGTATAAGATAGAAGTGCAACTATTCATCCTTGAAATTTGTTGTGGAAAGGGAAAATTTTCTATAGTAGTTTGACTTGCAATGAGTACTTTTGCAATTTTGGAGGCTATTGATTCACACGGTAATAGAAAAGGATGATTTTGAGGGTCACCCCTTAACCCCTTTGGCGTTTCAGGATTAAACGGTCGATTTTAGGTGTAGTTACAGTACCTTAGTAGTGACCTGCAGTCATGATCTTTGATGGTGACCTGAAGAAAGAAAGTCCAAACAATGGAAAAGTTGTGAGTTGTGACTGACTGCTGATGTACTCTTGGTTGCTGAATGCACTACTGTAGCAAGTAAGCTTAGTGCTCTGTCTGTGTGTCCTCATGCAATTGTAACTTATCCACCACATGGCGAAGACACCCAACTGAAGTGCAAGAACTGCTTGGACTTTGGGGACACTTGCTGCAAAGCATGATCAGTGAAGTGGTGCGCATGATACCAAATAGAGAAAAAAACAAAAATCGGATCATTAGAACTAACCTGGGAAGGACGAGAGTAAGGTACTTTGCCCCAAATGGTCCGATTTATGGACCAATAGGTGCATCTTGTCAGCAGTTGCTCAGTAGCGAGCCCTCACTCCCCGCCCTTGGGTTCATCTTATCAGCAGTCCAAAGATTGGGAAGTAACCATGTCCAAAGGGAGGTAACATGTAAGCCTACCTGCAATACTGTAGGTGCATTCTTCATCTCTACAATAACATAGCATTGTTTACCTTCGCAAAGGAGGGCCCTTTTGCTTCCCTCAAATGCGGAAGCCCCCCCAAGGAAGGAACTTCCCAGGTACAGTGAAAATAATATTATAATAAGTCTGACAAAGGCGCTATGAACAAGAAGAAGGCATGATCTGTCCAATTGGTGACAACCAATGCAGATTCCAATTACCTCCACCAAGCTGATTGGATGCGTGGGATTATAATGTAATGCCCTCCCAAGCATCCAGGGGGGGATTACCCCTCCTCATATACAGTAAGGAAGGACCTCCAAGAAAAACAATGTTATGGTTTTTGGAAGTCATCTATTTTTAACCCCTAAAGGACCAACATGCGTTTTTTGACAACATAGAAATTTTGGGCAGGTACGTGTGACTGGAGATTTGCATATTTTGGGTTGAAATTTTTATAGAAGGTGGGAACGAGGAATATCTTTCATATGCACCAAATTTCATGACATTTGGAAATACGAGTAAAAAGTTATGGCCTAATATGTTGTTTGTTTCTCAACTCGGGCAGTCGGGCAGATCAGAAAAAAACACTTTTTTCATAAATAAAAACTTGAAATTGGTTTATTAGATTTATATATACGTGGAAAGCTTTGAATCATTCCATTTTGATCAATGAGTCAAACGTTATGAGGTTTTTTAGTTTGCGGGCAATTATGGATTGTCTACTCTAAAATAAACTTTGAAGTCGTTTATTTCACTCAATTTTCAATATTTTTCAAAAAAATAAATAAATTGTAGGATGTAGATTGTTTATTACAACATTGCAACCATTGGGATTGGCATTTTTTAATTCCATAATTAACTTCTTAACAGTTTAGTGTTTTGAACCATTCTCTACTTCTTTCTACTTACTATTTTTTTCCTATATGTTGTACAATTCCAAATAATCTGAAAATTTTGAAACATGTAGCCAACTTGCCCTGAAGAATGAATCCAAAGAAGCACAACCATCTTGGAAATTTTTTCATAATAATTTGACCTTGAGAAGTGCAGCTGCCTGGTTTTTCGCAGGGCCAAAAAAAGGACTTTTGCCACTTTAAACGCTAATATCTTCCAATCTACATGATGGAAATTTCTGAAATTTTTCCACATATTCTCAAACTAGATTAGTATAAGATCATACGGTTACATGTGTCCAAAAATGATTTTTTTCTAAAATTTGGTACTTGTACTAGAAATGGCAGTTTTGGAGCATTGTTAGGGGTTAAACCTCATCGTCCTTCTAGGAGTAAGATGTCTCACCCTTGTACCAACCCTTACATATTTGTGTCTAACAAGTCAATCTTTTGAATGTAGGAGCTTAGCCAATTGAGTTCAAATGCATCTTTAACCCCTAAAGGACCAAGCTGTGTTTTTTGGCAACAAAGAGATTTTGGGCAATTCACTACAAATGGAAATTTTATTTTTTTCAACATGGGGACAATGTTATTCTTTAACCCTTTACTTCCTAAGAATTCATGATTTTAAGTTGCCAAGTTTGATTGATCATATAGTAAAAAGTATAATCTAAATGGAAAATTTTATTATATCATTAGTTTAAGTGAAGAACATTGCATGTATTGGTTTTAAATAATTAATTATTAAAATATTTAAAAATCTCCTTTTAAACTCTTCAAAATTGCTAAAAAAATGTGAGGCCCAATTTGGGCTTCTTAGGAAGTAAAGGTTTAAGGCCCAACATTTTTCATAACTTTTGATTACATGGTTAAAAAGTTATTGTATGATATGTAGTTTTTTTCCTCGGTTGAATAGTCCGGGCAGATAAAAAAATCACTTTTTTCAAAAACAAACATTTGAAATTGGTATTCTAGATTTATATATAATTATATATGTGGAAAGCTTTGAATCATTAATTTTTTATCAATGAGATGAAAGTTATGAGGAGTTTCAGTTTGCGGATAGTTATGGATTTTCTACTCTAAATTAAACTTTGAAGTCCTTTATTTAACTCAATTTTCAATATTTTTGGAAAAAAATAAAATTTTAGGATGTAGATTGTTTATTACAACATTGCAACCACTGGAATTGGCATTTTTCAATTCTATAACTAAATTTTTAACAATGTAGTATTTTGAATCATTATCTATTTTTTCTACTTTCTATTTTTTTTCCTATATGTTATATAACTCTAAATGATCTAAAATTTTTCAAGTATGTAGCCAACTTGAATTGAAAAATGAACCCAAAAAAGCACCACTATTTTGGACATTTTTCATACAAATGTGACCTTGTGAAGTGCAAATGCCTATTTTTTTGCAAGGGCCCCAATTTTTTTTTGGTTAATTCAGACGCTAATATTTGCAATCCATAGTGTGGAAATTTCTAAATTTTTTTCCACATCTTTTCAAACCAACATACTACAAGATCCTACGGTTATATGTGTCCAAAAATATTTTTTCCTAAAATTTGGTATCTATACTAGAAATAGCAATTTTGGAGCATTTTTGGTGAAAACATAGTCAAGGAACTTTAGGGGTTTATTAGCATTTTTAGAATTCATTTTATATTCTTAAAGAGTCCAAAAAATACTTGGAAAAGATTAGAACCTTATTTCAATTTTCCATAAGGACTGAATAGAACTGAAATAAGTACACCAAAAAACGACTCTATAGGTTTTGCAGTACCATTGGCATGCCAAAAAAATGAAGAAGAATTGTTGCACATTGACAAATGCTTATAAAGCTAAATACAAAGGTTGTATGAATTTTGAAAATACAATAAATTTGTTATTAATTTTCAAAAGGTGAAGGTTATAAGAAGTTAGAAGTATATTGTAGGTGAATTTCAAGTCTACATGATGCACACAATAAATTATATTTAATCCTTAAAGGTTTTTGGTATTTTAAGGCCCAAAACTGCTTGAAAGTACTCAAATCCAAAGTAAGATTAAAATCTTCATTATTTAATCCTTCCTTAATAAATCCAACCGTAGGATCCTTTAGTTAATTTGTTAGAGTACACCCTCCTAAATTTTTAGAATAGGAAACCTTACCAATTGCAAGATTTTGTTGCTTTGATTTCAAAAAGAAGTATTTTTAATTCTTTCCAAATGTTAGATTTCATCTTTCAAAGTTTTTACACAAAAATGTATAGAACCTACAACTTGTTACTCTCCATACTATATTGAAGATATAACTTGGAAATATACATAAAAAGTTTCAACAAAAAATAATTATTATTCATGCTTAGAAAGAGATAGATCATCACTTAAAAATCTAAATTGTTAAGAATATTGTTACCGAATAGAAAAATTCCAATCCAGTGGTTGTAATGTTGTAATAAATAACATACATCCAATATTTTTATTTTTTTTCAAAAATATTGAAAATTGAGTTAAATAAAGGAGTTCAAAGTTTATTTTAGAGTAAAGAATCCATAACTGCGTATAAATTAAAAATCCTCAGAATTTTCATCTTGTTAGTCAAAATGGAACAATTCAAAGATTTCCATGTATATATAAATCTAGGATATCAATTTCAAATTTTTATTTCTTAAAAAATTGATTTTATTTAGCTGCCCACAAAGCATTAAAAATTACATATAATCCAATATCTTTTTAACCATGTAGTCAAAAGCTATGAAAATTGTTGCACCTTAGAGCTACTCCTCATGCACATGTTGTGTAAAAACTTTGAAGAAAAAAACAAAAATTCTATTCGTAGTGCGTTGCCCAAAATTTTTATGTTGCCCAAAACGCAATTTCGTCCTTTGGGGGTAAAAATATCAAAACATGGTCAAGTAAGAGATTAATTTGAAGAAACTCTACCAAAATTATTCTCATTATTTAATCCCTAAGCTAAGCTCCCAAGGCATTTTTTTCATCAGAAACCACTCAAAACTACCATTTCTATTGCAAACTTGTACACAAATCTTTAGAAATTGTTTTTTTGCATATCTAATTGTAAGATCATGCACTAGACTAGTATAAAAATGTGTGGAAGAAATTTCAAAAACTTTGACCGTATGGATTGCAAGATATTTGCATTTGAAGTGAAGAGACTTAGATTGTTTGCACCTTATCTGAATAGATTTTAAAGCTTTGAATCTTCATAGATTTAATTTTTTGCACTACACATTTTGAATTTTGAATGTTGAAGAATTGAGTTGAAAGTCTAGGAATTAAAAATAATAATAATAATAATAATTTTCATTTAAAAATATATATTTAGTAGAAGTACTGTAGATTCAAGATTAAAAGAAAAACTAAACCCTTAATAGCTCAAAGATGGAATTGGATATCACTAAATCCAATGGTGATATTTTTCTATCAAACTATTAAACCCGATGCAACCTTTTTTTTTTAAAATGCAAAAATTGCAAAAATTGCATTCAAAAATGAATTGTGCAAGTTATTTTTCAAGAAGATGCTTAAATTGCCTCCAAAACAAGATTGTCCATAATTTTCTCGTCACTAATCCAAATAGAATTAACCAAATCTTTCTATGTAGACAAAAATAATATCTATGAGAAATAAAATTTTAAAATTTTAATCTTGACATTTTGCAAATTTTTTGTGCTGCCCGACAACCTTTATTTTGGGCTTCAAGTAGCATAACTTTTGCATCCGGGCATCGTTTGAAATAAAAATAATATTCTCGTAAAGCTAATGTGATTTCCTATATTCACAAAAAGTTTCAAAAAATCACCACACAAATTGAGACCATAGGAGCCTACCTGAAATCCATTTTGTCCTTCGAGGGGATGATGGGAGCTTAGGAGTTAAAATGACTCATTATTATCTAAAATAATCTCCAACATCACATTATTATTGCTTTCATATTATTAATTATTCTGGATAATATGGTCCTTTATTGCCATCACAAAAATTGAGACTGATTTTATGTGTAGTTACATTAACTCTTAAAGGGCATTTTGGATCTTGGAGAGGCTTTCCAAAATTGAACTCAAAGTCTTTACGACATGGGCATCATGAAGCTTGCTCAAAAGGTCAATCAATCAATCACGAGCTTCTACCCTCCTCAAGGCAATGGGCAATCTCAAAGCTACTAATCAATTTTTTGAACAAACTCAAACTAAGCCCTTTGTCCTGGAGGTGACTTGAAGGTTAGTTGTGTGAATTTGCGCCCTTCTAGTATTGGCTACTGGATTTGGATTTGGCACATTCTGCCCTTAGTGAATCTCAGCATGGTGTTAGTTTGTTATCTTTTTTTTACCTTTGAAACAAATTGTTTCATTGTATTGCAAATAAATAAATAAATAATTTACAAACTTTCTAATGCAAGAATCACACATTCAAATTATGATTTAGAACCTAAAATTTAGCATGATAAATGCATGTCTTAAACAAGAAGAAAATGATATTAAGAAGTTGGTATATACACTAAATAGTAAAATTAAGTTGCCCCTCATTAATTTCTTGACATTTGACACTATACAAATATTTATTGTTATTATACAAAAATGCACTATTTTGGAATTAGGTGTTGTTGTAATTGGAACTCACAAATCTAATTTCTATACAAATGGAAATTTCTATAGAAATATATGTTGGCTTTGATGGCTTGTAAAGTAATTTTTTTGGGTAAGACAATCTAATTGTTCTATTTAGTGTAGTTAAGTATTGGAGATGTCTAAATTTAAATTTTCTTAAACCTATGCAATTGAATTCTTTTGTATGTGCTTCCACTGATAAAAACTTTACTAAAGCTGAGGATGTAATATTGACGCTTCAAAAGAATACGAATCATTTGATTATTTTTCAATACTGCTATTAAAGAGATTCTCTACAAACCAAGCCCTTTAGATTGGATTTGTCTTTTAAAGCTAAAATTGATTTGAGTTGGTATGTACCTAGGCAAGGTAAAATAGTAGATTGATTGACTCTTCATTAACTTAGTATGAGATCATCTCTTGCAACCCTCTTGGTTTAAACCCGCTAGATGGGTTTTCTAGTAGAAAATGGCGGAGTTAGGGATACAATAGCGAAGCGGGTTAGAAAGTCTCTTGCAGCCTAGAGTAAGAAGGCTGACAAATTAAAGGACTTTTTTAGCAACAATTGGCAGATGACTTGGAATCACATAAGTTGACCCAAATGCACTTGAATTTTTTTATTGGAGATGGTTGTCTTGAGTGTAGTCATATACCATATTTTTCAAAAATAATTTTATATTTAAAAATAATTTTAATGAATTTTTCATATTTTTAATTTTTGGGTTTTTTTGGAAAAAGAGTACCCAAAATTAATGATCTGGAGTTAAACTTTTAGTGGTTGTCTATTTCTACAATAGGTGGGCATGTTCCTCCCAAGGGACGTCTAAAATTATTTTATGTCCTCCACGTTCATGCAAATAGGGCTCCTTTGCATGTACATTTTTTAACATTGAAGATGGTTTCAATATCATTTTCTTAGTGAAATGTCTTTTCCACGAAGTCCTTCCAAATGGACAATTTTTAGTTTCTTTGTAAATTTTTTTTCCTATTTTTTACAAATTAAAATGTCAAAGTGTCTATTTTTTTTCGAATTTCATCTCACTCTTTTTTGTAAATAACTTTCTACCTAGATTTTTTTTAGGATTGAAATTTTGGTGACATCCTATTTTTAGGGTTATACTAATTAAATCAAATTAATTTTATTTTTATACATTTGTTTTCAAAAGCTATTAGCACTAGGAGTACTAGCCAAAGTGGAACAAATCGAACACGCTTTCTAACTACCCAAGGACAAGGAACTTCTAGCAGAGCCTTCTTTTGCAAGCGGTCTTTTATAAAGCCCTAAATTTTGATCTAAATTGTGAAAAAATCTAAAAGTGTCCCATGCTCACACAAACACTACAAGAAAAAAGGCCCCTAATCAGCAATGTTAAGTTGATTCGGATGGCAATTTTGAACATAGTTGTATTGATTTGGACATTTTGTATTAGGTTAGGACATCTTGATTTGGGCCCTTTTTTCTAGTACTGAAACTAGCACCCAAGTGTCTTACATAGTATAAAAAATATATACAAACTCTAAAAAAATTTACCCCCCCCACACACGCTAAAAAATTATAGAAGATTTAGTCACAATGTACTAAATCTTCTACAACACTGACCTCTTAATTCACAAAATTGTCCAAAACATTCCCAAAAGTTACAATAAATCCTAAATAGACATTTTAACATATAGAATTGGACACAACTCTAATTTTTATTTATTTTTAGGTTGGGAGTTAGAACAATCCAAAATTTGTAAAAAAAATCTAAAAGTGTCCGATGATTACACAAACTTGTCTTACATAGTATAGAAAATATGTACAAATTCTAAAAAAGTTTGCCCCTCCACTAGAGAGTTGTGGAAGATTTAGTACATTGTGATTAATATAACTAATGCACTTGTCACTTAGCTCTTGATTCGCAAATGTGATTGCATTTCTACGTTGGCGTTGTCGTCACCATATTGACCCTTGATTGGTCAAAATACGGAATCCAATGACGAAAGGGGCTATGAAGGTCTCCTATACAAAACAAAATTTTGTTGAGGTAGAAGATGAATCTACAAGCCTCACGCCTCTACATGTACAACAATAGTTCTCTTGGAATATATAGAAATAAGGAAAACAAAGTTATCAATGATGGAAATTCATGGAAACAAATGCATGGAACATAGAGGTTGGTATGCTTTTACAATAGTATTCAATGTATTAGGAACTTGGTTGATCACATTGTGCTTCTAATTTCTATAGAAATTTTGTCTATTTTGTAATTTCTTTATTTGTACTTGTAAAGAAAAAATATTTCTAAGTATCCACTATTGGAATTCTTCTAATTTGAAAGTGAGGTGGAAAGTTTTGTTTGCAAAAAGGTCTAGTGAATTTCTTCACAAATTCATGCATTGCAAAAAAAATTTGGATATGTTTCCCTTCTTTGATACCATTAAAATTTGGTAGAAATATGTGTGAAATGTTCTTCAATGTGGTAGATTTTCAAATTCAAAGTCCATAGTGCAAATTTTTCTTCCAGGTAGTTGTCAAAGCCATTTGAAATTCTCGGGCAAGGTCCAAATTTTTTTTCCTTCTCTCATCAAGTGCAAATATATTGCAATCCTTGCATGCAAACTTGAAGAAAAATTTATCACATTTTCATTCCTCAAAAATCATTCGTTTTTCCATTTTTTAGAGGTCAAAGCAGTAGAAATGGCAATTGTCAATGGATTTGGATGGAAAAAAGGCCTTGGGGGCATTTAAGGTGAACCAACCCATTACCACTACTCCACCCTCATGTACTTGAGGTGTACATTTCCCCTCTGAAATGTATCTCATGGGTACATGAGGGTGGAATTGAGAAGGGTGGCGGTAATAGGCTGGTTCACACCTTAGGGGTTAATCTTCCAACATCAGTCCTTTTCTTTCCTCAGTCATTAACATTGTGACCCTATTTATCAATCACTTGACAATGATCACTTCAGAACGTAAGATCATGATGAAAATTCAGCTGAATGGCACTGCACAATTTCGTATTAAAAAAGAAGAAGAAAATGTACTTTTTTTTCCAAACATTTCAAGCGTAAGAAGTAAGAAATCATAATAACCACTCACGCCTTGGGATGGACAGAGTTCCCTGTTGATGCTTTCATAACTCGTTTGTAGCCCCAGGGGCGACAAAGGAGCAGAGACTCCAGTGAGAGCTGGGCCGGAGCTCACTATTTGTTGTTTTGTCATGGCCATTTGATGATCCCACTGTGTCTGCCAATTTGACAAAGGAGGGCACAGGCTCTGCAAGGGTGGTTATGATGACCTCACGGCCTGCAGAACCAAACATTTGTAAGAGTCAAAAAGAGGTCATAATAACGTAAGTTATGGATGTAAAAACAACCCACGGTGATGATGGACGGACGGAGCTGCAAGCACTGATGAGGGACTGCGAGCGAGGGGAAAACCTTTGACCAGTGGACTTGCTCTGAAGAAAGAGAGAAATTATATCAAATTCACTCCTTCGCCCAAATGCACTCATGCCCGGCTGGCTCCTCATCATCAATGGAGGAGTTTGCAGGGGAAGTGCCGATGGTCTGGACAGGACAATGAGTGGCAGCGCTTTTTTTTTTCATTTTTTATGAAGAGCGGAAGTGGCGATATAAAATCAACGATGCTAGCATGTGGGCCTAGATATGCAAGCCTACAAGTCTTGAGTCTAAGTGTAAGTAGGGATCCTACGACCATCACGACAACCATTGAAGGTGCGTGTAACATACGTACCTATAATATAGATAGCCTATAATCATAAAAGGTGCCTACGACAAATGTATCCTATAACCATAAAAGGTGCCTATGACAAATGTATCCTATAACCATGAAAGGTACCTTGTAACATAGGTACCTAGGTTCATGGGCTTGAGATCCTAAGCTCACATACTAGCAACCTTGAATATAAAATGTTATAGTAGGATTCCAAATTTCAACATTCATCCACATATTAGATAGAAAATATCACATTAGCACATGTCACATATCCATAATTATGTTTTCATTCACAATCTGGTCATTTCATCCAAGATTTTTTGTAATTTGAAATTTTATGGTAAAAAACTTCAAGGTTTCTCGGCAACCAGCAAGACATTCACCTCTATGGGGAGGACTTTTAGTTGTTGGTGTAAGGTGAACCAGCCCATTACCACCACCATTCTCAATTCCGCCCTCATGTACTTGTGGAATACATTTCACAAGGAAAATGTATACCATAGGTATATGAGTGCAAAATTGAGAACGGTGGTGGTAATGGACTAATTCACCTCATATCAATAAAAAAAATTGATCCAAAAAGAACTTCAACCTCTTTCATAACATTGTGAGGTGAGTACCTCCCAAACCGCCACTTTATTCCTATTGTGCCTAGTCCGAGGCCTAGTCACTATTACTATTTTGGTCAAATTTTCATATTTTCTTGTTGGCAAGTAAAAGGAGGTTCTAATACTCCAAAGAACACAACATTTTGATACAGTATGCAAAAAGTTACAAAGGAACAGGTTTGATTCTAAAACAATTACTTTTAAGTGTGTACATAATTCATTTTTTTTTCAATCGGTGCCCAGGAGCAAAAGTTATGCCATCCTAAAGCAAAAAAGCAGTTCGCGGGGAAGGAAAAAAAAATGATTCTTTTTAAAAAAAAAATTTGTCTCAAAGATCATGTTTTTGTCTACATTTGAAGCTTTGATTCATTCTATTTGGACTAATAATCAGAGAGTTATGGACAATCTTGTTTTTTGGGCAATTTAAGCATCTTCTTCAAAAAACAACTTATAGAATTTATTTTTGAATGCAATTTTCAAATTTTTTCAAATTTTTTTTTGACAAGGTCAAGTTTGTTTGCAAGAACAATCCCACCTTTGGGATTATGGTGTTTGAATTCCATCTAAGAGCTAAGAACAATTTAGTTTTTCAATTAATTTTGGACCTACTTCTACTTAACAATTTTTTAATATGTGAAAATCAAGTTTTGATATGCTGAAATTTTGTTCCCCGACTCTCAACTCAAATGTTCAATATAAAAAATTTTAACTTTATGTTGTGTAGTGCAAAAAAATCCACAAATGGCCGTCAAAGTCATGTGAAATTTCAGGAAACACTTCAAAAAAACTTTTTTCTCCAACTTCAAATGCTAATATCTTCCAATCCATACGGTCAAACTTCATGAAATTTTTACCACATGATTTGAGACAAGTGAAGTACAAGATCCTATGGTTAGATTCTAAAAAAGAAGTATTTTTTGGTTTAGGGAGTGATTGCAGTAGAAACGGCAGTTTTCAGTGGTTCTAGAGCCAGAAAATGCCTTGGTATTTTAAAGTCCCATTGGCCCTACGGGGGCCAAAATGCAACTTCAGGTAGGCTCATACGGTCTCAATATTCATCATAATCTTCAAAAAAAATTTGTGAAGCTAGAAAAGTACATAAACTTCTTGAAAATACTATTTTTATTTCAATTGGTGCCCGGAAGCAAAAGTTATGGCACAAAAAGCCGAAAATGGAGGTCGGCGGGCAGCCCAAAAAAATTCACAAAAAGTCAAAATAATCTTTTAAATTTTTTTTTTCCTAAAATATTATATTTTTGTGTACATGTGGAACTTTGATTCATTCTATTTGGACTAGTGATGAAAAAGTTATGGACAATCTTGTTTTTCGGGCAATCTAAGCATATTCTTGAAATAAAACTTTTTGTCCGACTTTGAATGTTAATATCTTCCAATCTGTACAATCAAATTTGATGAAATTTTTACCACATGATTTCATACAAGTGAAGAACAAGATCCTATGGTTAGATTCTAAAAAAAACATTTTTTCTACTTTCATGGGTGAATGTAGCAGAAATGGCAGTTTTGAGTGTTTTTTGACAGAAAAATGGCCTTGGGACTTTAGGGGTTAAAGATGCAAAAGGGCCCTATGCCTTAATAATTCTACGTTAATGTATTTTGTTTTAACTCAATGTTGGACTAAGGTTGACACACCAAAAATCATACCCTGCCTAAAACTGCCATCATCACTTTGTATATGTTTCCAAAATCAATATGTAAATATGTTGAAGAAACAATTTTTGATCATCTATAAAAAAAAATTTAACCTTTCATAACTTTTGTATACCATATCCAAATGTTGCGTTTTTTTGGTGCATTGGAGTCTCTTTTCATTTGCAATCAAAAAAGTATGAAAATTTGACCAGTCCAATAATAATAAATAGGTCCAACAGCAAAAAGTGATGGTTTTGAAGGTATACACTTTAACATGCCCTATGTTGATGCCACAACCATCAGAATGTCATTTGTAATTGTCACAAAAGTAACAATTAAGCCTTTCTTAATCTCCTTTCATATCCATTTTTGAATATGGAAAACTATTTGTAGCATAATAACATTTAATATAATGTGAGTTATACGAATTGTTGTATTAAAATTCTATTTCTTAAAACTTGTTTGGCATATGAAAATAGCAAAGTATTGTCACTTTAAAAAAATTGGATAATTAAGATTGAAATAACGTACTAGAAAAATAAAAAATAAAGTAAAAAAAAAATGAGTATAAATATTAAAAAATGTTGAAATTTTTTTTAAAGTAAAAAAAATCATCCATAGCGCTGAAGTTTAATATCATGTATTCTATCAATTTCTAGAGTATTATTTTTCTCTTTAAACTTTTTTGGCATAAAATATTAGCATTTGTATTGGAAAAAAAAATTAAAAAGAGAAAAAAAGAGAAAAGTATAGTATTTTCGAACAAACAAAAGTAAAAAATAAAAGTAAAATATTGACAAACAAAAGCACTGGCTTGATGTCATGGTGGCCAAAAGTGTTCTATAGCCCGACAAATATAGCATGATGGCCCAATGGCTCTCTACAACCAATTTTTTAATTTTCGTCCAATTTTCTAATTTTTATTGAGATTAAAATTTGGAAATTCAATGTCTTTTGCTTTATTAGTTGAAAAGTCTTACTCTCTTTTGTGCACCTCCCCTTGCTAATGACTTTTTAACAATACCACAAGTGCCCTTGTTTGTTGAGGAGATTGTAATGTACGTCACAAATAAAATATACAAACAAACAAATATTTACTTCAATAGTATAGACCAGTATGCCATGTATTGTTGCCACTACTAGAATATCATTTGCAATCGCCAAAGAAGTAATGACCAATCCCTTCTTAAATCTCTTTTCATATATCTATTTATATTGAAGCAAATCATCCATAGCACTAATGTTGAAGTCCATATACAAGTCCATATACGTTATCATGTTTTTTTTTTAAATATGTTTTTTTGGCATACAAAATTAGTATGCCAAACATTTTTCTAAATTAAAGCTATAAATAAATAAATAAATAAATAAATAAATAAATAAATAAATAAATAAATAAATAAATAAATAAATAAATAAATAAATAAATAAATAAATAAATAAATAAATAAATAAATAAATAAATAAATAAATAAATAAATAAATAAATAAATAAATAAATAAATAAATAAATAAATAAATAAATAAATAAATAAATAAATAAATAAATAAATAAATAAATAAATAAATAAATAAATAAATAAATAAATAAATAAATAAATAAATAAATAAATAAATAAATAAATAAATAAATAAATAAATAAATAAATAAGAAAGAAAGAGTATTGGTGAGACATTAAAGCATTTGTAACCCATTGACCTCTAAGCTTGAAGGACCAATTGCTCTGCAACTCCTTTTCTATTTTTCTAATTTTTCTAATTCATAAAATTTTCTAATTCAATATTTCTCATCTCACTTAGTAAAAACGTCGCAAAACTCACTTTCTGCACACACACTTGCCGAGGGCTTTCTAATGTTACCAAGTTGATTGGAATCTATTTTCTATTTTGAAAATTTTGAAAATTTTGAAAATTCAATATCTTAAGCCTTGTCGTTCAGAATTCCGCAATACTCTCTTTGTGTGCACACCCCCTCACCAAATAACACAAAGCACATCCCTGACATCGTAGCGGTCGCCAACATTCCGACGTACATCACAAACAAACAATATGTTTTAACAATATAGATTAGTATGCCCTATGAAGTTGCCACAACCATTAGTATGTCATTTGTAATTGCCACAAAAGTGATGGCCAATCCCTTCAAAAATCTCCTTTTATATCCATTTTTTTATTCTTTAACCCCTAAAGGTCAGAGACTACGTTTTCACCAAAACCGCTCCAAAACTGCCATTTCTAATACGAGTACCAAACTTTAGAAAAAAAAACATTTTTGGACACATGTAACCATAAGATCTTATAGAACACTGGTTTGAGAAGACGTGGAAAAAATTTCAGAATTTTCCACCGTGCGGATTGGAAGATATTAGCGTTTGAATTGACAAAAACCCTTTTTTTGTCCCTGCGAAAATCCGGGCAGCTGCACTTCACAAGGTCACATTTGTATGGAAAAATGCCCCAAATGGTGGTTACTCTTTGGATTCATTCTTCTAGGCAAGTTGGCTACATGCTTGAAAAATTTCAGATCATTTGGAATTGCACAACATATAGGAAAAAAATAGTTTGTAGAAAGAAGTATAGAATGATTCAAAACACTAAATTGTTAAGAATTTATTTATGGAATTAAAAAATGCCAATCCCAATGGTTGTAATGTTGTAATAAATAATCTACATCCAGTGTTTTTATTTTTTTTCAAAAATATTGGAAATTGAGTTAAATAAAGGACTTCAAAGTTTATTTTAGAGTAGAGATTCCATAGTTACCCTCAAACTAAGAATCCTCATAACTTTTGACTCATTAATCCAAATGGAATGATTTAAAGCTTTCCATGTACATATAAATCTAAAGAACCAATTTCAAATTTTTATTTTAAAAAAAAATGATTTTTAAAGAATTTTTTTGAGCTGCCTGAGTTGCCCACCGTACACGAAAAATTACATATCATACAATAACTTTTTAACCATGTAGTCAAAAGTTATGAAAATTGTTGGGCCTTAAAGCTACTCCTCGGGCACATCTTGTGTGAAAATTTCAAAGAAAAATAAATAAAAACTCCACTCATAATGAGCTGCCCAAAATTGCTATGTTGTCAAAAAAACGGTGTTTGGACCTTTAGGGGTTAAATTATTCGTAGCATTGATCTTTAACTCCTAAATTCCTAAGGCACCATATAATATAGGTTGTTGACAAAACTTTGAAGTTAAATAAAAATTTACCAAAGTATTACTTTTGGTATTTTAAAAATGTTTATGCTTTAATATTTGTTTTAAACATCCCAAACTTGATTTTGGATAAGATTATTTATGATTTTTCTATTTAAGATTTTGTACAAGGTTGTCCATTGCAAATCTTGATTTTTAGTGTTAGAGGCTCTTGGAGATGAGCCTCATACACTAGATTTTGGTAAAAAATTCAAATTGAAAATTCATTCAACAAAATTGTAGAGTAGATTTTGAAAAGCCATATTTTGATTATGGTTATGCGTGTTATATCCTTTAACCTCATATTTTTTTCATAACCTCAATTTCAAATATGACATGTAAAAAGAAGATTGAAAGATTTCAAATTACTTTCACAATTTTAACACCCTCCTAATCAAACATTATAATTTTCAAACCACAAGTGATATTGTTGTGTTTTTGTTTTTTATGTTTAGTTTGAATTTGTACGATTACAATTTTTATAAAACTGATAAATCTTATCAAAATTTATGCTTCTTGTTTAGTTTTGAATAATTTCCAAGCATCTCAAAAAAGGCCTTAGGCATTTAAGGTGGAAGTAGAAGTAAAGGACAAATACAAGTAAAAATAAAAAACTAAAGGTAAAAATAAAAGTATCAATGCAATGCAATGGTGGCGGAAGTGTTTAATAGCTTGTTAACCAATGGCTTGATGGCTTTCTACCACCAATTTTCTAATTCCCATTCAATTATCTAATTTTCAATTTCATTAACCCCTAAAGTTCCTTGACTCAATATGTTTTCACCAAAAATGCTTCCAAACTACTATTTTTAGTACAAATACCAAATTTTAGAAAAATAAATAAATTTGGACACATATAACCATAGGATCTTGTAGTCTGCTAGTTTGAAAAGATGTGGAAAAAATTTCAAAAATTTCCACCATGTAGATTGCAAGATATTAGCATTTGACTTGACAAGAATCCTTTTTTTACCTTGCAAAAAATAGGCTAGCTGCACTTGACAAGCTCACTTTCTATGAATGAAAAAGGGTTGAAAATGTTGTTGCTTCTTTGGATTCATTCTTCAAGGCAAGGCAAGTTGGCTACATGCCTGAAAATTTTCAAATCATTTGGAATTGTACAACATATAGGAAAAAAATAGTAAATAGAAAATAATTTAAAACACTAAATTGTTAAGAATTTAGTTATGGAATTGAAAAATGCCAATCCCAATGGTTGCAATGTTGTAATAAACAATCTACATCCTACAATTTTATTTTTTTCCAAAAAAATTGAAAATTGAGTAAAATAAAGGACTTCAAAGTTTATTTTAGAGTAGAAAATCCATAATTGCCCACAAAAAAAAAGTCCTCATAACTTATATCTCATTGATCAAAATGGAATGATTCAAATCTTTCCACATATATATAAATCAAGAAAACCAAATTCAAATTTTTATTTCTGAAAAAAATGATTTTTTTAATCTTCCCGGACTACCTTAGTTGAGAAACAAACTACATATCATGCAATAACTTTTTACCCATGTAGTCAAAAGTCATGAAAACTACTGGGCCTTAAGAAAAACCTTGTCCTGATGTTGTGTGAAACTTTCAAAGTAAAAAAATAAAATTTCCATTTGTAGTGAGTTGCCCAAAATTGTTATGTTGCCAAAAATAAAGTTTGGTCCTTTAGGGTTAAGACTTATAAATTCAATATCACTTGTGTTGTACATTGAACTGCCTTAAACAAACAAACACCTATTTTAATAGTATAAACTAGTATGCCCTATATTGTTGCCACAATTGACACAAAAGTGACGGCTAAGCCCTCCCTAATCTCCTTTCATACCCATTTTCAATCCTTTAAATACGGCAAATTATCCGCAACATTAACATTTAATATCATGTGTTCTATCATTTTTTGTATTATATAAAATTAATGTTTTTGGCATTAAAAAATAGAAAAAATATTGGCAAACAAACTTTAAAATTAAAAACCCAATTAAAACTAAAAGCAAAATAAAGATTAAAAAAAATTTGGCAAACAAACAAAAATTTAAAATAAAAATAAAAATAAAATAAAGGTAAAATAAAAGTAAAAGCATGGGCTCAATGTTACAAAGGACAAAGTGTTCAATAATCAATAGCCCAATAGCTATAGTTCGATGGCCCAATGACTCTTTGTAAAAAAAATTCTAATTTCTATCTAATTTTTTAATTTTTGATGAGACTAAAACTTATGGATTCAATATTACTTTCTCCCCGTTGGTAGGAACGCCGTAAACTCCCTTTTGTGCACTTACCCTCGCCGAGGGCTTTAGATGACACCAAACGCACCTCCATTGATCTAGTAGTGACCGAGATCCCAACGTCATCACAAACAAATACGTAGACAAATAATCAATCATAATAAACAAGATAATGGTTTATAAACTTAGAATTTAATTAGCTAGACATCTACACTAACTCTTACACGTAATAGTCTACGTAAATTTTGTTTCCACGTGCACTAGATAACCAACACTTCAAAAATTCCTAATTCATTCATACAATGTCTTAAAAGACACATATTATCATGTGTTGAACCTCCCTTACAACCATCAAGACTAAACAAAAATGGAGTTAGTCTAATGACATGAACCATGCTCATATGGAGGCTTTTAGTTGTATACACTTTAGTTTGGCACATAACATTGCTAAACAATTGGAATTCCCCCTAATTGCCCCCCAAAGAAGGTATCTCTATCCTAAAATACCTTAGGGGACCTTCAATTAAGTGATAAGAGATCTTCATTGGTATATTTGTTCATAATTACACTACTTTAGGACAATGTTGGGAGAGACCACGTTGGATTTGAGGATGAAAAAGCCCCCCCCTCCACTATTGGTTAATCTTATAGGTAATGGATTTGTTTTGATTAGACCAAGACTATAGATAGAATCTTTATTGAATTTGAGTTTAGTAAGGATAGAAGAGATGAAGTGAAGAAAGTGACCATATTAAATTGGAGAATGAGTGATAGATAGTGTGTGTGTAAAAAATTAGGATGATCCATCATTGGTATTGCGAGAATTTAGAGTTTCTTGACAATGTGCAACATTGTTGACATCAATGTATGAAAAATGCACAAATATGAGCCTGCAATACCTGTTGCCTCATAAAAATTCATTTGAGCGGACCTTTGGATTTTATAGACATTACTTTCATGATTTATATAAAGTAATCAACACTAAAATATACAAAGTCAGTGTATGAAATACATACTTAATACGAGAAACACTTGACTTAGGCATATACATAATCTCTTATTCAAAATTGACACAAGTCCATTTGTGTTTCTTTTTGTAACTCATCAACACTTACTTAAGGGTAGTTGAAGCCAACTTCTACAACAAAAGACAAAAAGAACTTGAAAAAAGCCTATTGTTGACTATAATACATGAAAGTATTGAAAACATTGCTATACACAATAGTGTATGCGGTATTTCAATGTGATGGTCTACTTGTGCCACCTTTGTGTTCACTTTCCTCCCTTTAAAAATGCCAATGTTATTCAAGGTGCAAAAGGGATACATCTTTTGTAATTCTTTCCACGTATTTTCAAGTATTATACAAAGATTGGTAGACATACATGTATTTAAATGCAAATAATTGTTGCATGCAATTGTATTTTCTAGATCTAATTGCTCAAATTCATTCTCTACCAAATGAATTAGTAACCTCCATTTCCTAACCCACTTCCACTTCTTCCTCGATTATAAGTTATTTCTCTTTTTCATACTGCAGAGATCCAAGTTTGTGATTCCTTAGGATCTAAAGGATTTAGAGCAAGGCCACCTAGGCACGCCAAGAATGACCCGCTAGAGTGGTTTTTGCCAGCCTTAGAGCTACAGGTGGAGCTCAAATCCCTACCTTCACGCATTGTGACCCGGTACTGCACACTCACGTTGATTTAGGAGCTACATGGCGGCTTATGCTACAACTTCACCAATTGCAAATTGTAACCTATTGTTGTGGGTTTTTTTTGGCAAGTTCAGATAAAGACTAAGGATGGATTCTCTTCAATCCATAGTTTTGTGTCACCAAAGAGACCCTCAACTGTTGAGTGTCCGGTCATTTTTTTGAAGTGGCCACTCAATTGGGAGAGCTATGATGGTGTGCAAATTCCACCAAGGGCCTATCAGGAGGTGTTGTGGCCGGCCTAGCATGCCTGGGTGGCCATGCCTTAGAGCAACCCCATTCCAACACGTTGGACCGACACTCTAAAGGTTCTGCACCATTGATCTTTTGATAATGAGGAAGATCAATGGTGCAAAACGTTGAAATGTTATGCATTCTGCCTCGCCATGCCCAGAGCCCCTTCTGACTGATAAAGACCAAGCAGAAGGGAGTGCAACAATTAAATGCTCTCCAGCTCAAAAAAGACATGATACCATGATAGCGTATTGAAATTCCATCATCCTCTGGAGTCTGGACGCCCCGGCCTCTCAAAGCTGATTAACTTATTGACAGAATCTCACATCCACTGCAGCAATCTCTGACCTCCAGGGTTAAGCTTAATATAGCTTGGTTCCACACCACAGCCACAGCCACGGATGAAAGAGCCCGTGTGAGGGACTTCCGTCAGCTGCAAACCCAAATATTCCTTCCTCAGTCGGTCCTCTTCTCCGCCAACACTCCATCCTCACCCGCTTGTACATTTCCCATCACCTACTGGTTGGAGAGAGCGGCAGTTACTGGCCGGGTACCCTTCGTCCCTTCCTTGTCCAATTAGCAGTACATCAAGGGATCGGACGATACATGGTACGCGGCGTAATTAGTGATCGATTGATGCATTAATAATTAAGACACCGCAGATTGCCATCGTGTGCATTAGATTACTTGATTGCTCATCATTCAGCTCAGGGGAGAGCGACGCTGCCAAGGACCCGCTTACTGCGTTAAAAGGCTGGGAGGGAGAGACTCACTGACGAAAAGCGGCACCTTTCACAATCCAAGCAAGCGGCGGACGTAGTAGTACTGGAGATTAGTTGAAGCTCTTTCACACTCGATCCAAGCAAGCGCTGGAGTAGTGGTACTGGGGATTAATTGAGTTCAGGCTCTTGCACAATCCTGGGAAGCTGGCAAGCTCTGGAGTAGTAGCTAGTCTGTACTGGAGATTAGTTTCAGCGGCTCTTCTTGAGTTTGTGAGGCGTTACTAGAATTTCGGAAGTGAAGGTGCCCTGATTTAGAAGGAGGAGGAGAAGGAGGAGCTGGATGGGGATGGGGTGGGCTCGGGGTGATGCAAGTCTGTGATGTGTTTTTCTCTTTCACGACGTCGTGGTTGAGGAGACGTGCTGGCTGGGCAAAGTGGACCTGCGCAGCAGCGACGGTGGGTACAGATGGGAAGGGAGCTGCATGGCAGGCCAAGGAAGGGGCAGCTGCAGCTGCAGACGGGAGAACTGAAAGCTGCTGTAACAGCATTGCCAGGGCGTGAAAGCAACAGGCGCTCTTCGCTTCAAATCGCCAGTTGTAGGCTTCCACTTTAGAGGACGGTCGCCATCTCTTCACTCTTTCTCTTTCTCTCTCTTCCTCTCTCTTCCATTCTCTCACTGTCTCTGCGCCTACACCGACACCAGCATTGTGACCCCTCCCCCACTCCTCACTGGGAAGAACAGCTAGATCCTTGAATGTCGTCACAAACTGAGCTCGCAAGGTGCACAGCTAGCATTCACTACTAATCGTACGGAGGAGGAGGAGGACTGCAATGACCACAATTGTCTGATCGCCAGGCGGCACTGTGAAGTTTGACGATTCTCTGAGGTGTGACGCCCGGTTTGACGATTCCTTGGAGTGGTGGCGACGTTACTGAAAGGGACAAACATGCACTCGGATTTCCTGATCAGTGAGAAATCATCCCGGGTGTTTGAGTTTGCAGCAACGTAGAGCTCGCGCGGGGGGAAGAATCTAGGCTAACGAGCACGGGGAGGGTCTGGTATTAGTTGCCTGTGTTGCGGTTTCGGATTGCAATCAGGTTAAAGGCGCGCTGGAGGTTCACTTGGAGTGTCTGTCTGTGTGTGTGAGATGGATTGTGCGTGGCGGCAGTGCACCGCGCCGATGAACCCGATGCTGCTGCAGCACACGCTGCGAGGAATGTGTAGCGATGAGTCGCAATGGGTGTACGCTGTGTTCTGGCGCATCTTGCCCCGCAATTACCCTCCCCCCCAGTGCGTCCCCATCCCCTTTCCCATCAGAATTTGTGTCCACGGGAAAATTTCCAGTACAAGACTTTGTGGTTAATCAGCATCCTCTAGCTGAAAGGTCCATTCTCCTGTAGAATGATGGTTCTCCTTGTAAAGAGAGACGTTATGATCATTGCTATCTAGGGCGTTACCACTAGCTCATCCAGAGTCGTGCTGCTTGCTGTATAAAACGGTCGTATATGTAATTCATTGATTGCCGCCGTTGTGGGTGTCGCCACAGGTGGGACACGGAAGGCGGCATCATGGATAGATCCAAAGGCAACAAGCGCAACTGGTAACTATCATCATACCCACTTCGCCACTAGTAGGGTGATCACTAGTTCAGTTAGCTCCGGCCTTACAGAGATTCTTTCGAGTTGCAAAAAAAAGTACAGAGTCAAGCTAGCAAGGATAAGTAATAATGAAGGGACATGCATGATTGTGTACAGGATTCTGGTGTGGGAGGATGGATTTTGCAACTTCTCGGCGTGCGGCAGCACTAGTAGTACAGGCACGAGCGAGAGCAGAGGAAGCTCGAACTCGTTCCTGTCTGTAAGACAGCAGCAGCAGCAGCAAGACGAGGAGTCAATGGAGCTCATCATGAATCCGGAACTTTTCTTCAAGATGTCGCACGAGGTCTACAACTATGGCGAAGGGTAAGTCTGTCTGTTAACTTCTCTGCTAAATTGCTGCCAACCATCCATGGCCACGCTAATTCATTTGGCTTGATTTTGCAGCTTAATGGGCAAGGTGGCCGTCGACAACAGCCACAAATGGGTGTGCCGGGAGCCTCTGGAGAATGAGATCGGCTTCCTCAGCTCCCCTTGGCAGAACGCTATCGACCCTGTAAGCTTGAACTAGCTAACCAACCCCTTTCCATGAATCCGTAGTTGCTTTCTGACTTCAGATTTGCTCTTTGCTCGTTCATACTTCTTATTTTACGTTCAAAGCTTTGGGTTAGTGAGAGTATGTCAAAACATTAGTTTTTGCATGGTTTTGACAAGCCTTTGCTCTAAACAACTCTCAGTTGGCAATCGGTTTTCTAAAGGTACCATGCATGCCACTACCCCTCAGGAATGTTATAATTAGTAGCTATTCCATGGGAGGGGTCTAAACTCTAAATGATTTTGGTTTGCAGCATCCAAGGACATGGGAGGGACAGTTCAAGTCCGGAATCCAGACCATTGCCATTGTTGCAGTGCAAGAAGGGGTGCTTCAGCTGGGTTCCACCCAAAGGGTACTAGTTTTCCTAACCCATCCTACTCTCATGTAAGTCAAAATTACATCAAAAATTATGTTTTATAGGAGTCCCAAGGTGATTCTCAGGCCTAACCCTCTCCCTCCAGACTAAATCAGCACCATTAGACTCTTACTGTATCTTGGAAATTTACAAATCTTTGAGAGCACAGCCTCTCAACCCTCCTCTTTTCCATCTTACTAATGGGATGATTTTGCACGTTTTTGCGAGGTGGGACAGATCATGGAGGATTTGAATTTTGTCCTCTACGTGCAACGCAAGTTCAGCTTCTTACACTCCATACCGGGGGTGTTGGTGCCACATCCCACATCATCAAAGGAATTGGGGTCCACCCACAAGCGAGGCAGCCCGGTGGAGCATTTCACGCCCTACTCCCAAGTCTCCATGGACCAGTTCCTGTCACCCAAAACAGCTCTTGTCGCAGGCAGCAGGAAGAGGCCCCCTGAGAATAGTAGTACAACTCCGGGGCCTTTGAAGGAGTACCTGAGTACCAATTCCTATATTAATGGCTACGAGCAATATCGACCCGAATGCCACTCCCCTCCTCCTAAAACTCTTCACACGGGACTCCATCAAAGCCCCACCAGTATGACCATGCCCACGCCTTTGACGCCATCCATGACCAGCCTCCAAGCTCTCCTGTCCAAGCTTCCCAGCGTGACTGTCCCTGTGGACAACAGCTCCTTGTATCCAAGCCATGGTAAATTTGAATTTGAGGTGGAAAAAAATGGGGTGGTGGGTGTCTGTCCTCCGATTCCTCAAGGCTCTGATGAGATGCAGAGGACGGTGCCGGAAGGGGGTGCTGCAACGGTGGCCTGTACAAAGGAGAAGCCTAGATTCAACAACAATAGCAATAACAACAGCAACTCCATGTTGGACTCCTTTGACAATTTTACAGAGTTTGGGATCCAGGAAGCGCTGGAAAATGGGGACTCCAGCTACACCTCGTTTCTAAATGAGATTTGCAGCTAATAATCAGCTAGGGTGCCAATAATTTTGCTGTGATGACCCTTTTTGTAAGAAAATAATAGCCATGAAATGGGGTCAGCCTTGCTGACAATAGTTTCCATGTTGTGTGTAGGATTATTGTACGAATTTTGGTTCACTTGTAGCTTGTCTGGGATGGGACTTAGGAATGGGATTATTATTCATTGTACAGTACAGTACAGTACAGCTTTAGGTAGAGGATTTACATTATTGAGTACTTATAACGTGATGTGTGTGTGGTGTGATTGAACTTCAATGTATTTGGTCTTTTGTGCCCAAGGCCTGAAGTAAAGAAATTAGAAACATAACTTATGAGTTATGAGTTTTGGTATAGATTGATACATGACTGGGGCTTCTGGAGATCGCTTCTGACATTTTCCAACTGCAATTTATTTGGTTCTTATTTTTATTCATTCAAATCAAGTTCTTGAAGATGTAACCGATTGTTTGTGAATTATATATATTTTAATCTGCAACAAGGTACTGTATGAGATACGGCCTGCCAAGAGGCTCTGCAACCTGGACCTGTATTTGAAGGTGATGACTCTTCAACATACTGTGGAGTTCATGGAATAGTGTAACACTTGATAGTGTTGGTGTACTGCAAGGAAGAAGATGCAATTTGCCTCACTATAACCATTCTAAATATGTAGGAGAGAGATTTCATTGGGAGATGGATAACATAAAAGTTTGATACCATCAACACCATTCACGCTCTCTACTGTGAATGTCAGGTTTTTGAATCTTTTTCGGGTTTGATTATCACCTACAGTCCAACAGGGTGAGTTTCCACACTAGCTCAAAACTGTTTATGTGAATAGAATTATGGAGCCTACACCTTTCAGGACACATGAGCCAAATCTGTTGAGATCACAGCACGCATGAGTTCTTGTGCAGATTCAAAGTGCAAAGTTGTAGCCACAGGAACCTGGTCTTAACTTTGGTAACCTTATTAACTTAAGGACACCTTTTAGGAAACTCCAAAGGAAGTCAGGTACACTGCAAGTCAGATGAAGCGAGCCTTGGAGTGGAACCACGAGATTTAAATCCAGCCCCCCACCTCCCCGCTCGAGCTAATCATTCGGTCACAGAGAAAGTGCACAAAGGCCAAACAAGTCAAGCCAGAGATTGAACCAGACAAACGCCCCACAACACAAGAGAAAAAGCAGTCTGCTCCGAAATTCCAGCTGACTGACCTGCCTGCCAGGTGCCCTTTCTCCTTGGGAGGTGTGCACAAGTATTGATGGAAAAACATTTTTCCAGTCTCGACATCAGACTCTTAGGGTGTCAATAGGAGAATGGGGATCAGTTTCATTTGTTTCAAAAAAAAAATTTGAAAAAAAAGGAGAATGGGGAGGACTAGAGGAGTGAGGGAAGAACCGCCGCAACTAGAAATAGATCTTGTTCAGAAACAAAAAAGAGAATTTGCACCGCTCTGTTAACTGAAGGTAGTCTGCTGCTGGTGCTGTCCCCACCTTAATTTTCCCTTGTGGTGATCATTGGTGCGTTTTCCTCGTTCCTGCAGTAGGATGAAAGAAGCGGCAGAGGGATGGAAGCCCATGTTGGGCCTTTTGGAAGGTGGGCTCATGTTTCCATGGTGGATAAGATCGACTCATGTATCTCAGGTCATGTACCTGCTCGCATTCCAATGCATATTTTGGGGGTTCATGAATGTCTAATCGTAGCACTTACTTGCACTTTTGAGGGAAGAAAAGGATCATAGGCATGTCTCCAGGTTGTACAGTTTTGCTCTACATGCAGACTTCCATGTACCAAAATCAGCTAAACTTTTCTGAGGTAAAGACAATAAATTTTATAATTCTTCATGGAAGTGTGCACCAATTGCAAGAAGGAAAATCAAAATTGTTGTTTGGCAAATTTCTAGGGAGAGGCTTGTGAAAGCGGGGAAGGAACTTTTCAACTTTGGGAAAATTGTTTTCAACGTTGGATTCAAACTTTTGGGTTGCTTATAGTTTGACAACAAGGGAAGCTACTCCTAAAATGTAGTTTCTTCCTACTCACACATAAGTGAAAGCATCATGGAAATTGGCAATGACAATTGCAACTTGGAAAATTTTGGAAATTCATCTCTAGTTTTTGACTTGGCATAAATGTCCACTGTGAGATGTAATTTAGTAAGTGGAGTGGGTTCAAACCAATATTGTACTATATGCCACCTTTGACATACTAGCTAATTAGCCCCTAAAGGATGGAAGAGCTTATTTTGGATTTCAAGCAATTTAGGCACCTTCAAATGACTTTGGATTTTGAAATTTTGAATCAAATTTTGAAGATCAATTGTTTAGAATATGTCTTACAAGTCAAACTTTATTCCATATGATTCTAAGTAGATTTGCAAAAGTTGTGAGAGTTTTCTTTGAATTTTAATCTCAACAAGGAGGTTTTTTTAGAAACTTTCTTTAATTGGTGTTTTCAAAATGTGGTTGGATAAATTTGTGTCTATAATAAAAGATTCAATTCAATCCATTTAGATTATTGAAGTGAAAATTATGGAGAATGTTTGGAGGGCAATCAATACATTATTGCACAAAATTAACTTATGAAGTTCAGTTAAGTTCAATTTTCATTCTTTTTCTAAAAATAAAGATCAAGCCGTGGTGTAGATTGCGTGGTACAATATTCTTGCAATTAGTATTGACAATTCTCAATTCTACATCAAGGTTATTAGCAATTTATTTTTCTATTTCATCACAAAGTTCCTTCTATTTAATAATTTATAATTTAAAAAACAAATATGATTTTTTTTTCTAAGTTTATTTTCACAAATTCTTATGTCATTTTTGTAAAACATTATCAAGTTGCTAGGGCTATAAAATATTCATGTTTTCAATATAAATTTTCTAGAATGAAATTTTACAATTTTTTGGAAGTTTAACCTTTATAATCTTAAAATCAATGTGTTTTTTAGGGCCCTCATCTAAAGATGGTTGCACTCCCAACTCCCAAGATTATCTAGGAAGTTTAGGGGAGATTGAAGGTTTAGAGCCATTCATTAAAATATTTATAGTTTTATTTCAAATCAGTTTCAAAGATTTAACTTCAAAAGTTCACCAAAATATGATTCTCTTCTAGCATTTCAAAATTTCTATAATTGGTTAAAGTTTGCTGTTTTAACTGAATTTGCCAAACACTATAAATTTTTTACAAAAAAAGGTTTTTGAAAGTAGTGACCTTGGTTTCAAATTTAAAAATAGGAAAAAAATCCAATCTAATTTGCAAAGGATTCAACTTTGTACACAACTAAATGAAGCAATTTTTCTATTTGTATGTTTCCTTCAAATGGGAAATTAATATCTACACCAAAATTGTAGTCTTAGTAGCTCACTACTAGATCAATCATTGTCAATATTTAATCCCTAGAGTTCCTTAATTATGTTTTCACCAAAAACACTCTAAAACTGCCATTTCTAGTACAAGTACCAAATTTTAGAAGGAAAAAAACAATTTTGGACACATGTAACCGTAGAATCTTGCAGTACGTTGGTTTCAGAAGATGTAGAAAAAATTTCAAAACTTTTTATCGTATGGATTGCAAGATACTGGTGTTTGAATTGACAAAAATCTTTTTTTTGCCCCTACAAAAAAATGGGTTGCTACACTTTACAAGGTCACATTTGTATGAAAAAATGTCCAAAATGGTGGTGCTTCTTGGATTCATTCTTCAAGGGAAGTTGGCTACATATAAAAAATAATAATAAGTAGAAGGAAATAGAAAATGATTCAAAATACAAAATTGTTGAGAATTTTGTTATAGAATTGAAAAATTCCAATCCCAATGGTTGTAATGTTGTAATAAACAATCTACATCCTATGATTTTATTTTTTTCAAAAATTGAGTTAAATAAAGGACTTCAAAGTTTATTTTGGAGTAGAGAATCTATAACTATCCGCAAACTAGAACTCCTCACAACTTTCATCTCATTGATCAAAATGGAGTGATTCAAAGCTTTCCATATGTATATAAATCTTGAAAACCAATTTATAATTTATAATTTCTGAAAAAAATGATTTTTGTTTATTTGCCCAGACTGCCCAACTAAGGAAAAAAACTATATTTCATACAATAACTTTTTAACCATTTAGTCATAAGTTATGAAACTGTTGGGCCTTAAAGAAAAATCTCGTCCCTATGTTGTGTGAAAATTTCAAAGAAAAAAATAAAAAATTTATTTGTAGTGAGCAATGTTGCCAAAAAAGCGTAGCTTGGTCCTTTCAAAGTTAAGAGTTCAAAAAAATATGAAAACACAAAGTGTGACAAATTACAAAAATAAACCCTTAAAAGTAGGATTTTTTCTAAATCAAAGAATGTAAAATACAATTATAAGATGCCATGTATTTTCATTCAAAATTTAAAATCCATCAAGTCTATACTTTAATAGTTTGGGTAGAAGATATGACGTGCACGCAATGTATGATGCCCACACTGTACAAGTGATTTTTGGAATTATCCAGTTGTATTAGTAAGGTCTACTTCATTTACAAACTGCCTATTTGAGGCATTCAATTTTTTTTGTACAATGTGATATAATTGTTATATTTTGGTAAGCATAATTATCATTGCTTCTTTATGCAATTCCAACCAAGCACACCAAATTTTAGCTTCAAAAAAAGCAAAATTCCATTTTTGATGAATATTTGAAGTTTATTTTCATGATGCTTGGTGTGGGGCTGTTGTAGATTAACCCCTAAAGGACCATTGTCCCTTCGGGGGGAAAATGGAATTTTGGGCACGTACCTATGGGCTGAAATTTTGTCCTGTTTTTTTGAATTTTTTTAAGATACAAAAGCTGATTAGCTTTGTGGGAATATAATTCTTTTTTTGATCAATGCCCGAGAAAAAAAGTTATGTCCAAATAAGCTTAAAATAGGGGATGGGGGCAGTATAAGAATTTTTACTAAAATTTTTGCTAATATTTGAATTTTTTTTCTCATAGATAAATTTTTTGTCTATCTGGAAAGCTTTGATTCATTTCATTTGGATTTGTTATGAGAAAGTTATGGACATTCTTGTTTTTCGGGTAGTTAGAGGATCTTCTTGAAAAAAATAACTTGTAGGATTCATTTTTGAATGCAATTTTTGCAATTTTTGCAATTTTTTTTTCATGGTTGAATTTACTTGCTAGAAATTTTTTATCATTGGGATTAGTGCATTTTAATTACATCTAAAATATATTAATATTTTAGATTTTCCTTCTATCTTGTACCTACTTCTACTTAACAATTCTTTTAAGAATGAAATTTTTTTATTTTTTATTTTTTTTCCCTAGACTCCCAATTCAATTCTCCACTATAGATTTAAAGTTCAAAACTCTGTAGTGCAAAAATTTTAAGTCAAAAATGTTCAAAGTCAAATTCTAGTCCCGCAATGTGTTGAAAAACTTGTTTTTTCTACTTTAAACGCAAATATCTTGCAATCTGCGCGGTCAAAAAAATTGAAATTTTTTCCACACTATTTTTATACTAGTTAGGTGTAAGATTCTATGTTTAGATGTAAAAAAAAAACAATTTAAACTATTTTTTTATACTTTGCTGTAGAAAGGGCAGTTTTCAGTGTTTTCTGGCAGGAAAAAAGGCCTTGGTCCTTTAGGGGTTAAATTGACCAATTGTTGCGGAATTTGTGAAAGTTAGCAATAATTATAAGGAGCTTGTATATACATTCATGTCTTGCATCAGATAGAGACAAATTGTTGTATATAGGACTGAGACTATTTCCTTGTGCATCCTAATTAGCAATTTGGCTAACTAAATAGTGATAACAACAAATTGTTTTGGTAACAAATGTTACCAATAATTAAGGAATTGTGTACAAATTTATTATATATATCTATAAATTATTGCATTGGGATAGGTTTTAGTGCAAATGCATGACAAATTGTGGTTTTTCTTTAACTATTTGTTGATAAATGAGCCTCTATTAGATAGAACCAGAAATGCACTCATGTGTTCATAGATAACGGATTGGCCACAAAATTCACACCCTTGGGAATAGGAGTGTAGATAAATCGTTACTATGTGAGCTCCCAATTCATCACTTGGAACTCATATTTTTTTTTTTTTTGATTTTACAAGTTTAAGTATAGTTTTATATACAAAAAGTCCAAAAAAGAGTGTAAAACCAAAATAGGTATGTCACGTACCAATATAGCATTTGGTCCCTTATAGGTTGTTTTTCCCCAAATAAACTTCATTCCCATTTGTACATAGGTTAAAACGTGGAAACGTAGGTAAATAATAGAATTAGGGCTAACCTGGCCCAAACCTATGGTACATATGACATCTTATGGCTAAAATTGTTCCAAGGAAACACTGTTGAGGTCCTAAGTCCATTTCCAGAGATAGGTTTCACTTTTTCCATAGCATTGAAGAAATAATGGAAATCCCAATTGTTAGCCCGCAGGAGTTACAAACTTAAGATGGACCCGTAAGAGGAATCTACGGGTGGAGTATGGTGTTCTAAGGTGGAAATCACATTTGGAACTCAATGGTGAAATCAGCTTGCCAAGATTTCTTTGTATGTGAAAGATTCCCTAGTTGCCGAAATTAAAAGGAGAAGACAGAATTTGATTCTCCTCTGACCTTTGTTTAAAGTAAGAATATGAGCTTACACATCTTTTGTGGAATTTCATGAGAGGTTCCATAAAAAAAATTGGAATTTTCTGACTTGCAGAAGATGCCCTTCCGGACGGTCAACCGCCAAAATCTACGATCGAAAATTCCTAGAAATTACCCAGGTTGTGGTAAAATCTCTCTAAAAATTCGATTAGCTTTTTTTATGCTAATAAGATGCCCCACCAAGTTTTAAGACATTCCAATAGCCAGAAGTGCCCAAATCGGTAAGATTCCCCGATAATTGGCAAATTTGAAGTTTACGGTGGAGTTGACTTGCATACCTGGAGCATACGAAATTGGAATGAGGTCAAAGCTAAGTCTTTTTTTACTCCCCCATACCTACTAAAGAACCTAGGCTAATTACTTTTTTTAAAAAGTTAACCTCCAAGATTTGGATTTTTATCCCGTTTTGGTGTTCAGTTAGCGATAGGTTATGTTGAATTTTTTGGAGTTTGATTAACTCTGGAACGACGCAAGGGATGACCCTGGAAATCATGCATTGTGTAACCATAAGAGTCATTGGAATAAAAAAAATCTAAAAGTACTCATTGGAAGTCAAGCTACTATAGATGTTCTCCACTTTCCACAAAAAATTTCAAGGATGAATAGTTGTAGTTCTGTCCTACACTAGAGAATTCCTTGTCATTCATCGGACACTTATTGTCCGCGGCGTCCTTCCCAAGTTAAGGGGTGGATTTTTTTTCAAGACTAAAAATGGCCTTTTAAAGCCAACGGCGTAATCAGTTTTCAATTTAAAGTTAATCTCCCAAAGTTAAAAGTTTGGACCAACATAGAAAGTCAAAATTGATTATTTAGGATGAAAATCTTAAATGATAAGATTACTATTAAGAAAAAGAAAGGGGGTGAGTGCCCTTGGAAATGTATATAAAGGGTCTCATTTCCCTCTCACAAACACCCCTTGTAGCCATATTTTGGCTCATTTTACACATTTAGATCCATTTAGTTGGATTTTGGCCGTTTTAGGCTACGTTGCCAAAATTGTGTGTTTTTGGAGCATTTTAGATCCGTTGTTGGTGTTTTTGAAGCTTTCTTTAAAGGACATTGGAGTCCCTTCAAAGTTGCTCCTACTTGCCTTGTTGTAATTGTTGTATATTTTTGTTGGTGGTTGTTGATATTTGTACTAATTCTAGAGTATACCTCCCTCCGTACCTTGGTGATGCTACTTAAGGGGGCCTCTAGTGTTTGATTTTTGAGTATTTTGTACTACCATACTTGTTTTTACAATTGATTGTTCATCTAGCTTAAACTAACTTTTATACTAATAAATGTTGTAGTTCGGTGTTTGAACTAACTTCCTTATTCTAACGTGTTCATACAGAGTGTTAGTGGAAGTAAACTTGGTGTAGAAGTGGATGGAGTGATAGTAGTACTAGACAAGGCGGCGAAGCTTTGACTTTGAGTATTTAAAAATGAAAGAAATTTAGAGTGTTTACAAAAAATACTGCAAAGCTTTAGCTTTTAAGCCTTAACCAAAAATTTTACGAGAATTGCGTGTTGGTTGAAATTTGGCCATTTCCGCTAGCTACTAAGTTTAGTTTCCAAAATGCAAGTTTTGGAAGTCCAAGTTTAGTGTCCAAAAGCTTCATGGCAAAAATCTAGAGTTAATTCTTATGTATTAGTTTTTTAACCTTTTATACTTGGAAAGGCAATTCTTGATGTTCAAGAAATTGCACAAAAAAGGTTGATACAGGTTGGGAGAAAATCCCAACAAAAAACACTCCAAGCTCCGATCGACCCAAGCCCCAGTAAGCCCCAGTAAACCCCAGTAAAGCCCCAGTGAAGCCTAGCAAATCCCAGCAAGCCCCGGCAAAGCCCTAGCAAGCCCAGGTACGAGTACAGCCGAATACGGATACAACCCGGGTACGATACAGTCAGGTCCCTCATCCTCCAGTTCGATCCAGGTTCCAGTACAACCTCCAACTCCAGGCCTTCGGGCTTAGAGCAAAAAATTGAAATTTGAACCATTTCTTTTGGGTTTTATGATTTGAAATTTAGGAAGCTAATAAGGTAGAGGTCAAGAGGTATAAGAGTTATAGAATAAGAATAGAAGGAGAGTTGAAAAATAAAAGTCAATGGACAATAGAAATAGAGAGAGAGAAGTAGGAAGAGAAGACTCAAAATTACACCTTCTAGTCTAAGTCTTTGTCAAATCTCTCCATCATCTCATGCATTAGCAACCTTTTTACAACTCAATAGGTAGGAATCAAAGATCAACTCACAAGTACAAAAGAATGGAACGTCAATTTACAAGTTGAAGAGACAATGGGGAGTTGATAAGATTAGGAGATCTTAGAAATTCAATTTAGACCATTAAAAGTTAAGATAGATTAATAATTGACTTGGATAGGAGTAGTAGTCAATTATTATCTTAAAAAAATTATTAATATTCAAGTCAACCTTTGGAGGACAATATTGGAGTTTAAATATTGAAAAAAGAAAAGAAAGATTAGGAGAAAAAAAGAAGAAAGAAATCCAAGAAATTGGCAAACTTGTATTAAAACTCCTTCTTTAAGCAAAAAGCACAATTCATCAAGGGCCCCAACCATGACAAACAACGGAGAGTTCAAAGGAGTATATGACTACCTCAACAATGACACCAATTCCAAGGTAAGTTCCTAATTACAACCCTCTTCTTTCAAATTATCAAAATTAGACATTTAAAAGTAGGGCCGAATTTTCAAGTCAATTTAGAGTGTTTAGACTAGGATTATTTTAAGAATCAGGGAGTTAGTGTTGTAGAGTCTAGTTAGAGGTTTCCAAAACCGTCTCATACTTAGGATTTGGAGTAAAATTGAGAGAGATATTAGCGAATGAAGTTTAGGAATCATATTGGATGAAAATTAGTACATTTCATCTAAGAGGAACAAAAATGAAAATTTAGGAAGAAACATAAAATTAGAAGTTAGAAGTAAAATAAAAACTAGAATTCAAGTTATAGGTTAGTAGAAAACCACGGATGAAGTTAGAAGTATCGATTAGCGTTCAAACTTCATCCACTTATAACTCTCACTAGAAAGGTTCAAACTTAGAATTCTTTAGCAATTTGAAAAGTTAATTTTGGATACTACAAGAAGCTAAACTCAAAAGTTTAAAAATAATAAATTGATAGTAAAAATCCCGTGCCTTAAGAATGAAGTAGAAAATAAAATAGAATATTTAGAACGACATCCAAATAGAAAATTAGATATAAAAATAGGTAGAAGGAACTTAGTGGAGTCCAGAACTAGTTTAACTTTACGAAAATTCTTAATCATCTAGGAGTAAACAATGGATGAACTTTGGATTAAGATATGGATGAAATAGGACAAAAATCATCCATCCAAGTCCAAACTTAGAACTTAGGTAGAAGATGGTATTCTAAAGTCAGAGTCCAAAATTCAAAGTAGAATAAAGAAGGTCTAAGTCCATAGATGAAGTTTAGATAGGCTTATAGAAGTTAAATTTTTATTCATCCATAACTCTTGCTAGGAAGGTCGTACAATTTTGAATTCTATATTTTTAGAAATGGCATGAAATACTCTCTCACTTTATTTGGCTAAATTTAGACTGTCTCAACTTTCACTCAAAAACCACAGTAGCCTAGTTAATATACCCCGATTAGGATAAATATTGCAAATTGAATTAGTTTTTCTTAATTTTTTTGCAAGTTGTGTATGTTTAGGAGTTAGAAAAAATCCATTGCTTGGAAGGCACAATGGATTTACGCTAAGCATCCATAGGACAAAAATCAAACCTAAACCTTAAGAGCCTAGTTGTACTCACTTATTTACCAATGGTGGATAAATAAGCGCTCACATACTACTATTTATGAAATTGCATCTTAATCAAGTGTTAATCCCATCTTATTCTAAAATGCAAGTGACTTTAGCTACAATACGTAAGACTATTTTACCATTCCTTTAATTTGAACCTCTATACTATAGTCTTGGATGTTTGCGTCTTTGCGAGGTAGGCAAAATTTAAACTACATGAGCTTTGATTCATTCTATTTGGACTAGTAATGAGGAACTTACGGACAATCTTGTTTCTCAGGCAATCTAAGCATCTTCTTCAAAAAATAACTTATAGGATTCATTTTTTAATGTAATTTTTACAATTTAAAAAAAATGTTTGACTATAGGGTTAAGTATGCTTGCTAGAACAATCTCACCATTGGGATTATTGTGTTCAATTCCATCTTAGAGCTATTAACAATTTAGTTTTTCATTCAATCTTAGACCTACTTTTACTTAACAATTTTCTTAAGAATGATAATCAAACAATTTTTTTTTTGAATTTTTTTCTAGACTTTCTACTCAATTATTCAAATTTTAAAATTTTAAATTCAAAGTGTGTAGTGCAAAAAATTTCTACGGGTGGCAGTCCAAGTCATCTAAAATTGCAAGATAACGTTCAAAATTTTTTTTTTCCAACTTTGAATGTTAATATCTTCCAATCACTACAATCAAACTTCATGAAATTTTTCCCACACAATTTGAGACAAGCCAAGTACAAGATCCTACGGTTAGTTTCGAGGATTGCTATTATGTGAGCATAGGAGTGTGAGCCCATGAGCCTAGAATACTACACACTTATGTTATAGGTGTATATACTATAGAAACCGTCTATGGTTATAAGGTATATATATTAGAAATACCCATATTATAGGTGTTTATGATGCATACACCTTCTATAGTGTATGGTATCTATATTTTAGATACCTATATTGTAGGCTCAATGCTCACAAGCTTACATTCTTGGGCTCATATACTAGCACCACTGGATTAACTTCTAAGAAAAATATTATTTCTCTTTCCTTAAGCGAACTCAACAGCATAAATGACAATTTTGAGTGGTTTTTGGCAAAAAAGTGGCCTTGGGACCTTAGTGATTAACCCTAAATTTTTTTGAGATGATGTGTTATTTGAGTCAATGTGAGCGCTTATTTACCCACCTTGGTAAATAATCGAACACAACCAGGCTCTTGGAAAATGAAGTTCGATTTAATCAATTTGTGTTTAGCGTCAATCCATTGTGCCTTTTAAGCAATGGATCTTTTCTACATTCCTACACGTTCACCAATTTTGTAAAGAAAACAAGCACCTAATTGGAATTACCACGACTTCCTTAGATAACTCAAAGCTAAAAAGGCCCGATGATTTAGGAAAGAAGGTGGTCTTAGTCTAAATTCATCTAGTCTAAGTGAAAGATTACCTTATGCCATTTTTAAAAACATAAAGTTCATCTAATTTGGACACTCCTAGAGGAAGTTATAAACGGATGAATTTTTAACCCTAAAGGGTGCTCTAAACTTCATCCACTCTTTTCTATGGACTCCCAATTCCAAGTTGACTTGGAATTTGGGCTTTGAGTCTAACTCCTTAAGCTTAACCCAAATGCCAAGATTTGACTTAAATGGATGAAATCCCCTAGGATTCATCCATTACTTGTTCCAGACTTCATCCCTTCCTAACGGCTATGTTTTTAGGTCGTTTTTTGAATTTGTTCTAGTTTTGGTTCAACCTAAGCTTGCTCTATGAGATTCTAAATCTAAAATTGACCTAAGCCTAACTTTAAAAGCTCCTAATTCACCTTCTCATTTTATCTAAGGGATTGAATTACATTCAAGAAATTACTATTCTTAAAAAGTTAGGACTTGTTCCTTGTAGACCTTGGTTTTCCTTTTTTAGTTAGACTAATTACTCTAGGTTTGAACTTTCCTAGCAAAAGTTAAACATGGATGAAGTTGACCGCTACTCGGTCCTTCAAACTTCATCCACACGTTTCTCCCCACTCACAATTTGAAATTAACTTTTCACTCCACTTCTACTTTCTATATTTTTGTTGTGTCCTAATTCCTATTTCTTGTTCCTCTTGGATGAAATTGGCTAAGTTTCATTCAACACAACTCCCAAACTTCATCCACCTATAACTTCTTTGTTTTAACTTGGATTTTTATATATTTTATGTTTTTGGAAACCTCTAGACCTCTACTCTAGGATTCTCTATTCAATTTTGACCTGACTTCTAGTCTTAATGGCTTGACTCTTCCCTAGGCCTCGGCCCTAACTAGAGATTACTAATTTCAAGGATTAAAATGTAAGGAGAGAGTTTAGCAGCCTACCTCATATTGGAGATCACGTATTAAGTTGTTGAGGTTCCCTTCATGTGCCATCTTGGTTATCCTTTTAGTTCTTGGAAAAGTGGCCAATTTGTATTACCCTACGCTCGGGTCAGATTTGTTAAAAATTAATTCAAAATATAATTATATATGGCAAGTAATGAAATTTTCAAAAATTATAATGTGGCATATTTGAAATATGTAGAAATGTTAAGTAAAATAATTTGAATCTTAAAAAAAAAAAAATGAAAAATGAAAAATGAAAATAATACACTTACTAAGGTTATTGCTTTATAATTAGTCTTCGGAATTTTGATCTTATTTATTCTCATTGTTAGGAAGCTTTGGATCCAAATTCTGCAAGACGTAAAAAATATTATGGTACTGTTACATCAAACTGTCAATAAAGTGTTGTATAATCCAATAAAGTTGGAGTTAAGTTGAAGTAATGCTTGGAAGATCCTCCTCCATATGGCAACTGGAAAATGGAGCTAGGGAAAGGGATATACAACGAAAAAGAAAAGATTTCGCATGGCCTATGACAAATCTGACCTCAACGTACGGTATGAAATTTCGCCTTTAATTGTCTAGCTATTTTCTTTTCCTTTCCCTTTCTATCTTTCCCTTTTACACTATTCTCTTCTACACTAGTCCCTTACACCTTCTTAATGTCTACCAACCACCTTTGCATAATTCGAATGACACGTTCTCTTTTCCTTCTTACACTAGGTTCAACTGGTGTCCCAAAAAGCTTCGTGGGATCTCCCTAATCTACTTCCTATTCCACCTTCTTCCTCATTTCTCTCCTATTAAACCATTCCTCCTTCCTCTTGCTTTCAAGTGGTCACTGTCGCTTGTTGATTGTGAGCAAGGTTTTGAGTTGGTCACTTGAGAGGTGGGAGGAACGAGTGGGTGGTGAGTGCAATGGAGTGCTTCTTCCTTTCTAACTATGCTTTACTTTCCTACTTTAATTTGTATTCCTTGTGCTAATTTTCCTCCCCTACCTTCTTCTATCCTATTTTACTATGGCTAAACTAATTCTATGAAATTGGCACTTTTCCTTCTATTTTTTTTGGTGGTTTTTCTCTAATTAGAACCTAGCCTAAGTAACCAAAAAATCGGGCCAAGGTACCTGGGCGAGCTACCTTCTGGCTGCCGACCTTTTTTGCCAAATTTTTATACTAGGTCTCTTGACCTCCAAGAGATCTCCTTGGAGTTTTCACACACAAAAAAGAGGGGTTGGTAAGGAATAAGCTTGGGAGGGGCTAATAAAAATAAACTAGTTATCGTATTACTAACTTAGTTCTCTCGTACTTTAGTAGATATTTGGAAACTAATGACAAATCCACTAGCGTGGATATTTGGAAACTAAGTAAGAGACTTAGGTTCCACTAAGGAGGGCTATGAGGTAGTTTGGGTAAAAAATACCAAACTCTTCTAACCGTTAAAGCTTCGCCGTTCTAACTCTTCCCATGATTTGTCACATACTTCTCTAACCCACCAACGCTTAGGATTTTGACATCCAGTGGATTTGTTAAAAATACCGAATTCTTCTATGGTAACCAAAGCCAATGCTTCGCCATACTTAGGGACACAAGGGCCAAGGGTACAATAAAATCACTGTGTTAATCGGCTCACTAGTTAGTTCAATACCTCCCACTCGGACAAAACATCCAATGGTTGTAACATGTGAAGAAAATGGCAAGAGACTCAAGTTAGTACAACTTCACAATTAGTTTTGCTCAAGAGTACTCCTAAAGGCCCTCAAAGCGGCATTGCCAAGGTACAGTGGAAGGTGGCTTTGGGATTAGTACACACACGTTAAATCACTCACAAGAATACACACGGGCAAAGTCAATTACCACAAGAGCACAAAGATAACCACAATGCTTAGAGGAACCTCCAAGGTCCGTCAAGAGCTTACAAAATGTGAACTATGGGGCCAAAAGTGTCTCGGAAACACCGTTAAGTTTTTTTGGCTGAAACGCCAAAAATACCCAATACAAGTTGGACCCACAGACTCCAAAACAAGAATGGGGTGGTTTGAGAGAGAAATAGGGGCCTCTTTATATTCTCCCATTTCTCTCTCAAACCACCCCTCTTTTTAATCTAGGTAATCCTATATTTCTAGATTTTCATCCTTATCTTTTAGGATTTTCACCTATTTTGGGGTTTATGCTGGTCTAAAATTCTAACTAGTAGAGATCAATTCCAAATTGAAAATCAATTGCGTTTTGGCTTCAAAAGGCCATTTTTGGTCAAGTGGTTTTCCTACCCCCTATTCCAACACCAAAATCCTGCCCTACACCATTGCCAACCGGGATCAATAAAAAGAATAAAAATTTGCTTTTTGGAGGTTACCTTTTCTGACCAAGGGGGTTGGCTAGGGTGGTCTGGAAGGTCTTAGGAAGTAAGAAAAGACCTTTTGTCGGCTTTGTTCCGACTTTGTGTGCTCCCGGGACGCCGGTCAATTCCATGTAAATCCCGCCATGTTGATAATTTGGAAGAATGTTGGTGATTCGGGCACCTTCCGCTATCGGAACACCGTGAAACTTGTCGGGGCGTGTTATTAGCATAAAAAAAGCTAACTTAATTTTTAGTGAGATTTTACCGCCACTTGGATAATTACCATGAATTCCCCATCATGTTTTTAGGCGGTTGACTGTCCGAAAGGGGTATCTCTCCAATTCAAAAAATTCAGAAACTTCTTGGGAAACCTCTCATGGGGTCTCCCAAGAGATGTGCAAGTTCATGTCTTGATCTTACACGTTATGATATGGAAGGTAAAAATACACTTCCATCGATTTATCGGTAGTCAGGAATTTTTTTGCATACGAGGGAATCTTGGCGAATAGATTTTGCTTTTGACTTCCTAGTATGGTTCCGACTCTAAATCACAATCTGGTGGCCATAGATATCTCTGCTGGCCCGTCTTGAGAAAGTGACATCTACATGCTAACAATTAGGGTTTCTATTATTTCGTCGGTGGGATGGAAAAACTGAAACCTCTCTCAGAGAATCTATCTAAGAATCTTTTTGGACTCTCCTCATACCAATTTAGCCAAGCATGGTCACATGCACAGTGATTTTAGGCTATTTTGGGTAAAGCCTGTTAACCCCCACTACTTCCACGGTTTTAATCTATTTATAAGTGGATTTTAGAGCTTTTTTAGGGATAAAAGGCTATTTAAAATCAAATGCTATATTGGCATGTGACATATCTATTTTGATTTTACACTATTTTTAGGGCTTTTAGTATATAATTACAACTTAAATTGCAAAATTTAGGGGAAAAAAAAATTATGAGTTCCAAAGGACGAATTTGGAGCTCACAGTCAAATTTTAGGAAAAGCTCCAGAGTAGGCATTTCTTAGAGAAGGAGTTGCTTAACTCATTTTCAATGAATAGTATTAGATATTTAGTCTTAGTAAATATCTTTGATTTTCCTAAATAAGAATATAGCAAATCTATGTATTGTAGAGTATTTTGGCAATTTATATCCTTTTTTCTTTATCTACATTAATTTAAGCCATGAAAATGTTTTTTTGAGAATTTAAATCCAACTAATAAAGTAAAGCTTATCAAGTTTGTTTTTTACTTTAATTTAAAATTTTGAAAAATTCTTGAAATTGAATATTTAATAGAAATTTGAAATTCAGACTTATAACCATGGAGTTCCTATTTTTTAATTTTAAAATGACACAATAAAAAAAGTTTGCTTTTGAATGTTATACATTGTTTAGAACCATATAGGAAAATTTTCAAATTTTTTGAGCACATAAGGTAAACCCCCCCATTCCTGACAAATGACCTATTCCCGACCTACAAGTGCATGTATTTCTGACCACGCTTAGAATGCGATTTTTTTTCGTTTTCAAGGTTGGAACTAATAAATACATGACACATGTCCCAAGTTGTGAAAAAAATATGAAATAATGATTAGGTAAAAAGTTATTGAATGATCGGAATTGGAAGAGTCTAGACATTGGCCATGGGGTCGGCGCACTTTTTGCCTCCCAAAATTCATAGTAATTTCAATTCAAGCGATAAAATTACCAATTTTTTTGCAATCCATGTCATTTCTATTGATGTACCTCTGAAAAATATTTGTTTTGCCTTCACAACTCCAGATCATGTTGGAATTCCTTATTTGGTCAGTTATGGAGGATACCTTAGTTGAATGACTCAAGTTAGTTTTTCACACCACCACCAAAAAATCCTAGCATGAAACTAAATGCTTGTGTCATCTCAAATGCATGCCTCTACTCAATTACAAACCATCATATTTATAAACATTTCAAAGAACATTGGATATATCGATATTAGATATAAATGTATAATAATGCTTTCAAAATATAATGCTTGATTGAGCTTGATTGAGATTATATATATGTTAACTAGAGAGAGATAAACCTATTGTTGTTATTCTAAAAAACTAGTGCCTAATGGATGAGGCAATTCTGCTCTACAAGAAAATGTGGCGTTCTTGGCTACACATTTTCATCCATTAGAGACACATATTATTGATCTTTTTGAGTTTCCACTTGGATAAATACATAAAATTATGACTACTGAACAAAAATATAGTTGAAGAATGCATACACAATGTAGTCAATTCACAATGATATATAATAAGTGATTTACAGATGAAACATGGACACATTACTAGCATTTGGTTAAATGCTTGTATCATTTCAATTGCAAGTGTACGCACTCCAAGCATTGGTGATTTGGTGCCTTGTTGAAAAAGTGTGAAAAATGTTGCACTACATTGTCATCAATCAAAGACCCATTCTACTAATCATTTGGGCTTTAGCCTGGGGAATACTATGTCATAGGAGAGTGGTTCTCATGGTGTCATGTACATATTCATAATTAAGGGGCCATGATTTAGTAATATAAACGGTGGCATAGAAAGCATGATCACTCAACAAAAATGTGGTTAACTTAAAGAATGCATTTAGGATGTAGCCAATGCACAATGATATCAAACAAATAATATATTGATGAAAGAAGGTCACACCACTTGTTATTTATTTATTTTAAAGTATACCACTAAATGTCATTTACAATCAAAGCATGTTCATAAAAAGATAGTTCCTTTACATCATTTTTCAAGGCATTATAGGCTTATAAGCTTATTAGATAGCTCATAGACCAATATTTTTGACTTAATGTCCATTAGATTTTGGTGATTTTTAATACATTTAAAATAATATTTGTGGTACACACAATCATCAAATATCAAACAAATGTTGAAGCATCTTAACTATAAACATATAAACATTAACCAGGGTCATTCATATTATATCCAATATCTTGATTGAAGAAGAGGTTTAAATGTATGGATTCTTATATGAAATATAATAGCACAAAGATAATCCAAATTGTATAATATACAATACAAACCACATGAAATCATTACATAGTTCCCTCCAAATGTGCAAAGTGTGGTTTCAAAACAAACTTTTAGAAAATTTAGAAATTAAATCATTCAAATTCAAATTTGTTGAATTTCAAATTGATCTTATTTTGTGATGAAAGTATCCAAAAAAATCTAATTAGAATATTTAAGTTTTATTTATAATAAAGGGAGAGTGGTAATGGTTATTTGTCACAAAGGGAGTTTTGAAGCTTTCTTTTGCAACAACTTTTAAAGCATGATTCGCATGAAGTTGAAATTTTTATTAGACACATCTATCTTAAGCATAATTACATCTTATATATTTTTTAAATTAAAAAAAAAACATTTTATATTTAAAAATCAATTAAATTAATGCCTTACAAAATGAGTTTGAAGGGCTTTCAGTACTATGGAGTCCCCAAATTTAATGATCTAAAATTCAAATTTCTATAGTCTATTTCCATAGTAGGAAGTCATGTTTCTACCAAGGGGCATTTAAAAACATTTAATTTTATATCCTCTACAATTATGCAAATATGGCTCCCGTGTGCATGCAATTATGAACATTGAAAATGGTTTCAAGATCATTCTTTAGGTACAATATCTTTAATATAGAATCTTCTCAAATATCCAAATTTTAGTTTCTTTAAAAAATTATTTTTCCTATTTTTTACAAATTAAAACTTCAAAATATGTATTTTCTTGCACTTTTCTAGTTCTCCTACTTAGAGAATTTTTTTATGCTTTTCCTTCATAGGGTACCTTATTCTTACAGGTGTATTACATTGTTCATATTTTTAATATTTAAAAAAAAAAAATTCTAATTTTATAGTACTTTCAAAAAAAGGCTAAAAACAGCCAAAGTGAAACAAAAATAATTATTCATTCTTGCAACAACCCTAAAGTCAAAATGAAGTCAATACATCAACCATATTAGGATAGAGCCTATGAATATGTATCAAGCTTCAAAATCCTTCATTCTATGTGTTTCATTTTGTCACTATTGTATAAATAAAAAATATACTTGTATTTTTCAAAGATGGAAATCACATGTCTTCTATAAGTTATAAATTTTGTTGATATTTTCCATTGAACTTGTTTTATTTTGAATGTCAAAATCAAGTTTTAACCCCTAAAGGACCACGGCCTTTTTTCTACCCAAAAACACTCAAAACTGCCATATCTATAGCAAAAAGTAAAAAGAATTGAAAATTGTTTTTTTTTCACATCTAACCATAGGATCTTACACCTAATTAGTACGAGAATGTGTGGAAAAAATTTCAGAATTTTTGACCGCACAGATTGCAAGATATCTGCATTTAAAGTGAAAAAAAAGAAGTTTTTCAGCACATTGCGGGACTAGATTTTTTTACTTTGAACATTTTGAACTTAAAATTTTTGCACTATAGAGTTTTGAGCTTTAAATCTTTATAGTGGAGAATTGAGTTGAGAGTCTAGGAAAAAAAAAAGTTCAAAAAAACTTAATTATCTTTCTTAAAAGAATTGTAAAATAGAAGTAGGTAGGACATAGAAGGAAAATCTAAAATATTAATATATTTTAGATGGGATTAAAATGCACTAATTCCAATGGTGAGATTATTCTAGCAAGTAAATCAGACCATGTAAAAAAAATTGAAAAATTGAAAAAATTGCATTCAAAAATGAATCCTATAAGTTATTTTTTTCAAGAAGATGCTCTAACTGCCCGAAAAACAAGAATGTCTATAACTTTCTCATAACAAATCCAAATGAAATCAAAGCTTTTGGGATAGACAAAAATATAATCTATGAGAAAAAAAATATATAAAAAAAAAATTCGAATTTTTGTCCATTTATTTTTTGCTGCCCGGGTTGCCCCCCATCCCCTCATTTGAGCTTATTTGGTCATAACTTTTGTTCCCGGGCACTGATTGTGAAAAAAATTATATTCCCACAAAGCTTATCAGTTTTTCTATCTCCAAAAAAAATTTCAAAAAATTACAACAAAATTTCAGCCCGTAGGTACCTGCCCAAAAACGCATTTGTCCCCCGAAGGGACAATGGTCCTTTAGGGGTTAAAAAAGAGAAAAATACTAAAATATATTATATTGATATATTGTTCTTTGATTCAATACTCCATGTAATATTATACAATAACTAATATTACTTAAATCTAACTTCATAATGTAAAAATACTTATAACAAAATTGTTCATATCATATCCATTTTTCAATTTGAAAAATAAGAATTTGACCATCCACATTTAAGCCACTTTTTAACTCCTTGTACCTTAAGAGAATAACCTTAATGGTATCAAATTTCAAAAATGAATTTGGGGAGAATCCCTTTTGGTAGCATTCATATATTATTTGAAAATTAAAATAAGTTAAATATTTTCCATAATATTATTTAGCAATGTTGTTGATGGGGTAAGCACCAAATTATCATAGGTGTCAATTTCCTACTCTCTTTTTTAATTTAAAATAAAGTTTCAAACCTAAACAAGCTAACTTCCATAGCTCTTAAAATATGTTTATTGAATTATTAGTCGTTAATATTGGTGAAATATTCTACTTCTTTCCTTTAATTTTTTTTCCTTAAAAAATTGAATTATTATTATGCCCAATAGTGGTTGGGATTTAAAAATTATAAATCAATTTATTGCAATAAAGGCTACAATGATTTTGTTAATTTTCACATGACATCAAGTAAATGGCCAAGAGTGATCTTTAATTTTCTTCTACTACGCTAGGGATTTTTTATTTCTAGTTTGAACTCCAAATAGTCAATCTTAACCTTCGAATGTTGGCGGAGCCAAAGAGTGATTGATGAATGATCAAATAGAATTTCTTTTTACTAAAAAACAAAAGGATTTCTTCCCAGTTCTTTCAAGAGAATTTTCTTGAATGTGTATGCAATACTTGGTGATAGAAAAAACTTCATTGCTGAACAAAATATTGTTTACAAAAGAATATGCTAAACCCACAGGTCACAAAAGATGCCTTTCTAATTTGTTTGGCAATCCCTACCTTGCTCTATATTTGAAATTTTTCAATTAATTGAACATTTTAGAATTTCATTAATGAAATGAAGGCTACAAATGTTGGTTTAATCACCATTTGACCTTTACATTATGATGTTTTATACTAAAATTTACACCCATGGTAAAATTTTAAAACTTATTTGTATTTGGTATGAATTTTTTTCAAGGGTTAATGTCTTTGAGATACCACTACTACACTCATGATTTGATATATTGACAAGATATCTTAGATTGCATAAGCTAACTATACCAAAAATGTCTGAGTAAGATGTGACCACGGGTTCCATTATGGAAGTATCATATTAGTGTTTGTTGGTTCTTGTTTGCAATTAACTTCTAAATTCCCAAGGCATTTTTCATCAAAAACCACTCAAAATTGCCAATTCTATAGCATAGTGCAAAGAAAATCAAAAATTATTTTTTCTTTGCATATCTAACTTAGGACCTTGCACTAGACTACCCTACGTGAAGGTCAGATTCGGCAGAAATTAAGTCATTTTTGAAAAAAAGTGACACGTGTCATCATGTGAATGGTTTGAAGTGACGTGGACCCCTGATAATCTGACGTGGAAATGTCAGATCTGGCACTTGACTGCCGGATCAGACCTTCACGTACGGTAGTCTAAAAATGTATGAAAGAAATTTCAAAAAACTTTGATTGCGTAGATTGCAAGACATTTGTGTTTGAAGTGAATAAAACCATTCTTTTTGCACGTTGTCTGATTAGATTTTAAGGCTTTAAGTCATCTTAGCTTAAAGTTTTTGAATTAGCAATATTGAATTAAAAAAAAACTATGCTAAAGAATTGGGTTGAAACTCTAGGAAAAAAATTCAAAACACACACACATGATTTTCATTCTTTGAAAAATTGTTGAGTAGAAGTATGTGTAAGATTGAAGGAAAAACTAAGTCATTAATAGGACTAAGATGGAATTAGAACACCATAATTCCAATGGTGAGACTGTTCTAACAAGAGAATTAACCCTATCAACTCATTTTTGAAAAATTGTGAAAATGGAGTTCAAAAATGAATCATATAAGTTATTTTTTCAAGAAAATGCATAAATTGCTCAAAAACAAGATTGTCTATAACTTTCTCATTGCTAAAATAGAATGGACCAAATCTTTTCATATAGACAAAAATACTCTCTACAAGAAAAAATATTTTGAAAATTTTATTTTGCCTTCTTGTGATTTTTTTTGTGTTGCTTGACAAGTTCTATTTGGGATTCACAATGGCATATTAACTTTTGCTTTCAGGCATTGATTGAAATAAAAATTAGATTCCCGAAAGCTTATTTGTTTTCCTATCTTCAAAAAAAGTTTATAAAAATACCAACAAAAATTAAGACCGTAGGAACCTACTCAAAATCCATTTTGTCTCCTGAGGAGACAATGGGAGTTTAGAGGTTAAAAGAGGAGTCTAGATACCTAAAACTTTCCACTAATATGTAATTAGACTTGAGGTAGGTGGCCATTTTGCATCCTTGAAAAGGCACCCCTTGTAGTGAATAAAATTGTCTTCTATAGCTCTTCAACCAACTCTAATCCTTGAACCAAGCATCTAGGGAGGCATATTACCTTTCCATCATGGGAAGGACCATTGCTTGGTTACACATTATTATGAAGTAGCCAAACAATGAGTGTTAAGAAGTAAAATAATCTAGACAAGCTTGATCACTTGATCAGTGACTTAAGTTATTGAGTGTGAATGTGTTGGTATAAAAATATTTTTTGCCCTAAATATTGCCACATTTTGATAAAATTTTGTTTGCAGATATAAGTCTATTCCTAGATTTCAGAAAAAAAAATTGTTTTGAATCATTGGAAATTGTATTGTAACTACCCAAACAGCAAAACTTATTATGCAAAATTTACCAAAATTTTTAACCTCCAAATCCTTTAAGCAATCCTAGCTACTGGAGGATAAAAAGTTGAAAAAAAATGAGTGCTGGTCATTTCTTTAAACAGTGCCAAAAGGAAGAATGATGCCTTGTCTGTACCAAAGATGTAAATACCACGGTATAAGATTCAGATATTTACTGAATCATGAAACATTGCTACTGCATAGTACTCCACTCTTTAGAATGTAACATAAATTATTTATGTTTGTAGGGATGGAAGTTTCCTCTCTCTATTAAATTATTGATTTAGCAAAGTCAACAAATTTGACTTCAACATTCAATATTCCAATTCAATTCGCCATTCATAATACTGTCAATTCTGAACACAAGTGAAGCATTTTGTGCATAGGGTTCAATCTAATAGATATGTATACGAGTGTGTTCTTGGAGAGATGTACAGTGCCCTAGGCAAAGTAAGGTAACCCCCAATTTAGACTTACAAGAATATCTTTCAAAATTTGACCATTTCAAACCTATTTTTCAAAACTAATCTATTAAATTTTATTTTTTTATACAATCTTGATCAACAAACCAAATTTCAATTTAAAAAAACAAAAATTATATTTTTGGCGAATTGTTTAGTGTGTTTTTCATTGTATTACATAATAATTGATTGAAAAATATTGGTGATGAATTTTTAAAATTTTATTGTGCAAATATTTAAGAAACATCAGTGTGTACATCTCACTTTGAGGGAAAAATCACATTAGCTAGGAAAAATTTTACACTACGGAGAATTCAATGTCAAGGTAATGCCTTTCCAAATATTATTAACTAGATATTTCTAAATTATTATTATATTTTACTAATTGACCTTTGTATTATGACTACTACTATAACTTTTAGCATGATGGTGCAGTTGGTTTGCTAAAATCTAATTATAATTTAGAGAAATTTTTTGTACAAATTTTTGATTAGTGACACCTTGAGATTGAATTGTCCATAGTGTAAAAATTTTCCTTGATAATGTGATTTTCCCCTCAAAGTGAGATGTGCACATTAATGTTTCTTAAATATTAGCACAATAAAATTTTAAAAATTCATCACCAATACTTTTCAATCAATTATTATGTAATACAATGAAAAACACACTAAACAATTCACCAAAAATATAATTTTTGTTTTTTTAAACTGAAATTTGGTTTGTTGATCAAGATTGCATAAAACAATAAAATTTAATAGGTCAATTTTGAAAAATAGGTCTGAAATGGTCAAATTTTGAAAGATATTTTTATAAGTCTAAATTGGGGGTTACCTTACTTTGCCTAGGGCACTGTACGGAGTTTTGGAGTAATCATGGGGTCTAAGAGTCAAATCTGTCTGGGGTCCAAAAATGATCACTATGTATGAATTTCTTATGCAATTTCAAGGTGGCAGGTCGTAGACTACAATACGTAACATCAGACAACCCACTTTCATTCACAGATCAATGGCCAAACAGTTAGCCAAGCCATGTTTACACGATTACACCACTTGCTAATAAGTTCACCAAGTGTACGAAGACACGAGTTGCTGTTGTTAACAGACAGGTTCAGGTCCCTAGCGGTTTCTGTTATCCTCAACCTTACAATGTTACTTCTAGCACAGACAATTTGCACACACCACGACGATCCCTCGTTCGAGTGCACCGAACCCTAAACTATACAACAAATTTCCTCCAGGATACTCACCAATTCGTTAATCAACTAGGGGGAGGAAGAAAAACAAAGGTTTTTGCGTCTCGGAAAACTAGCCTGCAATGATCACAATTTGCAACTCAAGAATCTCTCAGTTATCGCCGGCACCGGAGATGTTCAATTCGTTAAGAAGTCATAAACTCATCATTCCTGATCGACTGAATTAATTCCAAAATTGCTCACCTGTGATATATTCTCAAGCTGCGGCCCCAGTCTTCAAATCCCTCACCCAACAGCTCCAATCGAAAGTGCACATCATAAAGAGCCAGAAGTTCTGAAGTCTCAAAAAACAGTACCTGCGCTCCTCTGAAAACAATAAGAATATCCGCTCACTCTCGTCAACTCATCTAAGAAAGGAAAACGAGCTTCGGTTATTATCATACTCCGAAAGCTGGCCAAGGAAAATCTGTGCTACGCCACGCCGATGCATACCGACAGAGGTTGAACATAAAAAATCTTTCTTGTTAAATTACATCAGCTCCTTGCCAAGCCAAAGCTAGTAACATACTTAAAAAATGAGAGAATATAGCTACGATGGATTGTATCAGACCCAAGAAATTGAAGGATTCAAGGCAATAGCGCAGCACGCTCCTAAAAGTAGGGATCAAAATTGCTAGGAAATTGAAGGAGAAAAGAACGATACAATTTATGCTCCAGTTGCAAACACAGCGGGTCGAAGTCCTTTCTGCTTGCCCTCCACAAGTGATCGTTTCCTGTTCTTTGGTTTCTCCGCTATTACAGCATCCTCCACCACATCCTCTTCCTCATTCTTCAATATCCTACTCTTATTACCTTCTGCTAACTTAGCTTTCTTCTTCGATGGTTCCAAGCTCTTCTTGCCTTCCAATTCGATTTTCAATGGCATATTACTCGGAAGGGATTGGTACAGAGGCAGAGCGACAGACTCCAAAGTCTTCAAGAAAAACGCTCGGACATTGGCCCATTTCCGTGGAATTTGCAGTGCCACACCCTCCACTACTGCTTTAACATTCTCAATGATCTCCTCTCGGGGCTGCGACACCCTCGCAACTTTGACAACACTGCAAGTTCCACCGCTGACATACACGAAGGTCGAATTCAAAGCCGCCGTGATCTGCCCTCGCCACTGCCCCCGCGTCAGATTCACTGGAATGGGGTGTTTCTTCTTCTTATAAAACCCCTTACCGAGCAGCTTTGGGAGCTCCCCGAGTATGCGATCGTCCGCCAGAAACAGGTCGTACGACCCGCACAGCTTCCGCTTCGCCTCGAAGGAGAAATAGTCTTTCTTCAGCTTCGACAACGGGATAATCTTGGCGATGTTTAAGCCATCTTTTTCAATCCGCTCCTTGGCCTTCTGCTTGTTGAGCTTCTGCTTCCCATGCTCCCTATCACTAACGATTAAACAGACCTCATGATGCCCATCCAAATCATAGAGCGGGTGAGGAAGGCGGACACTATAGGGATTCGTCCTGCCCTGCTCCGGCGCCTTTTTCATCCCAACCACAACATAGACCAAATGGTCGTCCTCAAGCAGCTGCGCCTTTTGCTTCTGCGCCCCGCTCCACTTCAGCAGTGCGTCCACGGCCTTCCCTACCAAAACAGAATCCACCTTCCCGCTCGTCTGCGGCACTGATGCCGCATGACCGCCCATCATCGCCTTCACAACCCCGAATCCAGTGTCCGCAACTTCAATCCTTTCAAATTCTACTCTCTAAAGTATGATAATCTCGCTCGCTACAAGCAACCCAAAGTTACCTCGCAATTGTCTCTCAAATAGGACGCATCACGAAGGTGGAATTTCCGGAACAATGAGGTAGGGTGCAGCCGTGCAGGACAACGAGGTCTTGGGGTTCTAGTTAGGGTTTAGAGACGAACATTAAGTACTGTAAGTAAGTAGGGCTTATAAGAAAACATTCATCCGCCCCTTCGTCTTTCTGGATGATATTTAGGCAACTCTCGGTCGTGGCCACCATACATTGGAAGAATACTACCCTACACTAGGGTCAAACTCGTTAAAAAATATTTCAAATATAATTAGATGGCATATAATGAAATTTTCAGAAATTATATTGTGGCATATTGAATAGTGTAGAAAATTTTAATAAAAATAATCTTAATCCTTAAAAAAAACGAAGTCAAAATAATAAATACCAGTAAAACCGTAAGTATTAATAAAGCCTTCAAGACTGATAAAGCTATGAGTACTACTAGAGGTCATGGAATACTTTGAACTGTGCTAAAGGTTACAAAATATTTTGAACCCTATAAAATGAACTTCCAAAAATTCTAAATCAAGTTAATGAATTAAAATTCAATGAAAAAGAAATGGTTTTGTATGGGGCCTAATAAATCTAACTCCGACATATTGTACACCAAAATGGTAGATAATTGACCGGCATGAGAATTAAGATGCCCAATTTAACAACAACACCGTTACACACTATAAATGCTAAAACATTACAATTACAATCGATGTTACATAATATGTCCTCATGATAAATAGTTTAAATCATATTAAATAATTATTTTAATATAGAAAAAATGATCCTACTTCTTTAGTCCTAAAACGGATTTGGAGCATATAGGATGCAAAATTCAAAGACGCAAAATTCAAGATTGAAGTTTTTCATCTTTTTTTATAAAGTTCTTTGAACATATTTGTAGGGAGATTCTTTCACAAAGGTATTAAGGTAGGATGACCTATTGTTGTCTTTTTGGTTGTTGCGCACAATTAACTCATAAATACAAGATTTTATGTTTCCAGTAGAATTGCAATTCAAAGTTTTTTTCACATGATTGTGTTTAGGTCAATTCAATTTTCATAAATAAAGATACTACCTTAGTCTAAAAATATCTAGGTACACTTGAGTATTTTGTGCTGTAAGTAGAGTTTGATGTACACTTTGAGTTTTGAAGCCCTTTCAAAGTGTAGTTTTGGAATATTGAAAAGTAGAATTTCTTAGACATTTTCAAGGATCGCCATTGGTCAATTAATTGTTGAATGTGAGGTCGTCATTTTGTAGGCATTTAGTATATACACAAGCCCATATGTGGCCTTTTGTTCCACTTTCCAAAGCTTCATCTCCTTCAATAGGGCAATATTCAAAGAGATGCAAAAAATAAAAACAAACAGTGTTGACTGACCCCATTAATCATTTCATTTGTCTTTTGATTGATGATTACATGGATGGAGGGGGGACTACTACTACTTGGAATTGTTTTATTCCCAAAGAGCATTCAAAAGCCAAAATTGACCAATTCACAACATCACAAAGTGCAATAGGAGATCATTTTGCGACAAAAAATTTAGGCCAACAAGAAGATCATTTTGGGACAAAGGGAGTACATTATAGACGATGGAAGCAATATAATTTTCCAATTGTTGTTTTTAGGAGAAAATATTCTTGTCCATCTAGATTCTAATGTGGTTTTTTAGACTCCCTACATGATTGTAATGGTAATCCAAAAGCATCCACTCGAATTATGGAATAAAGAATGAACCTTTTGCCACCTGTCAAAAGTTCAAAACTCCCTTGAAATTATAAAACTATAACTTTCTCAAATCAATTCCATTCCATTCAACCCCAATTCTACATCAAAAAAGTTACATAATGCAATCCTATATATGTATACCTTGTTGACCTTTTTACATGTGGAGATTCTAAAAAAATGGATGATAAAAATTAAAGAGTACTTATTTAGTGTATTTTGGCAAGGAATTTAAGGTCAACACTCAAAATAAAGCTTATTAAGTTTAGTTTGTATTTAGCCTTTTTTTAATCTCTAAAATTGAATATTATATTATAACCATGTTCTATTGATTTTTAATTATAGAATGATATGAAATTTTAGCTTATATATTAAAATATTTTAAAATATAATATGTAGCAATGGTGAAATTTTTAGATTTTTAAAGCCTTTTTTGTATTTGATATGAATTTCTTTTACTTATCCTCCAAAATTCACAATAATTTCAAATTTTCATTGAATTTTTTTGAAAATTTAAGGACATGTAGAAGACATGTGATTTCATCTTTGATATACCGGTATAAAACAAAATAAGATTACTATCATATTTAGTAAAAAATAGAACATACAAAGCAAAAAAAATTGAGATCAATTCCTAAAAGATCAAGTGGATGGTGAATGACCAATTGAAAATTGATGTAGGTTCTTACACAATCAATTTTGAACAGAAATTTTTAAAATTTTGGCACAAGGTGTAGTCATGTACCGCCTTGTCGGTAATATAATTTTTTTGATTGGGTACCTCGATAAAAAATTATGTTGTCTAAAGTAGAAACAACCCAAAGCGTCCATGTTCCCATTCTTGTACCCTAGACTACCACTAAATGTGTCCCTAGTAGACTTTAGTTAATGTGTCCTTCAAATGTTTAACCCCTAAAGGAAAAAACTGCGTTTTTTGGCAACATAGCAATTTTGGGCAGCTCACTACGAATGGAGTTTTTATTTTTTTTCTTTGAAAATTTTACACAACATGTGCCCAAGGAGTAGCTTTAAGGCCCAACAATTTTCATAACTTTTGACTACATAGATAAAAAGTTATTGCATGATATGTGATTTTCTTTGAACTTTGGGCAGCCCGGGCAGCTCTGAAAATTTCTTTAAAAATGAATTTTAAAAAAAATAAAAAATTGAAATTGGTTCTTTAGATTCATATAAGCGTGGGAAGCTTTGAATCATTCAATTCCGATCAATGAGTCAAAAGTTATGAAGAGTTTAAGTTTGCGGGTAGGCATGGAGTCTTTGAAAACCATAACTACCCGCAAACTTAAACTCCTCATAACTTTTGACTCATTGATTGAAATTGAATGATTCAAAGCTTCCCACACTTATATAAATCTAAAGAACCAATTTCAAATTTTTATTTTTCTTAAAAGTCATTTTTTAGGGAATTTTCAGAGCTGCCCGGGCTGCCCAAAGTTCAAAGAAAATCACATATCATGCAATAACTTTTTATCTATGTAGTCAAAAGTTATGAAAATTGTTGGGCCTTAAAGCTACTCCTCGGGCACATGTTGTGTAAAATTTTCAAAGAAAAAAAAATAAAACTCCATTCGTAGTGAGCTGCCCAAAATTGCTATGTTGCCAAAAAACGCAGCTTGGTCCTTTAGGGGTTAACATTGATTCACTAACGCATTTAAAAGACACATATTTAACTTTGATTCAGTGAATACTAATTTTTGCAAATTTCAGTTTAGGATCCACCTATGTGACAGTTTTAGTGGTTTAGGGAGCCAACACTTTGAAAAATCATAGAAATTACATACCACATCCAAAAAATCTATTTTTTTTAGTATTCATGATTTTCACTTGCTAATACTACAAAAATCTAATTTTTAGGAAAAGGTGCCTCCAACTATGCTGAATTGCTTATATTGATGGTTTTGGGAGTTTCCACCGTATGCAAAATTTTGAGCAAAGTGGGCAACTTTAGGCAACATACGCAAAAGTATTCTTTTATCCTTTACATTTGATAAGTGTGTAATTAAGATAGTATAAGAAGGAGCTCTCCCAAGAGCTCTCAAAAAACCGATGGGTTGTGGAAAAATCTTATTCTAGGAGGAGTTAGAGTTTGTTGGCCCTTTTAGACTGGATTAGAAAAAAAAAATCTTCTAATTTCAACACTATAATCCTTCAATCTACATAATGAAAGTTTCTAGATTTTTTTTACTCATTCTTTTAGTAGTCTATTAAAAATAAGTTCGTTTAATTTTAATTTTTTTTTCTCATTGCCCTAAAAAATGGCAAATTTTTGACAATTTATGCATGAAATGTGCTTTCATACTATAAAGGATGCCATGTAAGTTACTTTGGGATGAGTTGCTTTGCAGCATTTCAATGATATGAAATGAATAATACATGATAAAAAAAAATTAAAATTTCCATCAATATTCTTTTGAGAGTTCTCTAAATGTATATGGTTGTATGGTTGTATTGGTAGAAATTACATTATTGAGGCGATCTAATTGGCTTCTTTCAAAAATAAGATGCTAAAAAAATGGATAATAAAAGATGATATTTGGTAGTATATGCTTTTAGTTAGTGCATGTGGGCTACTTGTACTTCCTTGTTATAGATCTGAATTTTATTCCAAAAATGATATTTTTGAATATGACCCCAACTAATGAGGCAAAGTTAATGAAGTTTGCTTTCTATTCTAATTTGAATTTTCAGATAATTTGAAGTCAAATAATTTATAGCAATTGGATTATTGAGCCCATTTTTGTAGTCAAATAATTTTTTTATCATAGAATAACGTGGAAATTTGGATTATACCATAATGTTTCTACTATAATATACACAAGTAGAGAAATTTTCAAGATTTTAAGTATATGTTCAATTTGATAGAATTTTTTTTCACTCTTACTTCAAAAACTATATATAAAAAATTTAAAGATTTTATAAATCAATAGAAGACATGTGATTTCAGCTCTAAAGAATAAAACAATAAACTTTCACTCATATCTAGTGGAAAAACAAGATATACAACAATATTGGGGTTGTTTGCAAGGTCGTAGGTTCCATCTTTAAAAGGCTAACACAGGTATTTCCAACCTCTTTAATCCCCTAAAGTCTCAAGGCTTTTTTTCATCAAAGAACATTCAAAATTATCATTTCTACTACAAAGAACAAAAACTCTTTAAAACTATTTTTTCACAAATCTAACCTTGGGATCTTGTACTAAAAAAAAATGAATAAAAGAAACTTCAAAAACTTGGACCACATACGCTGCAAGATATTAGCGTTTCAAGTAAAGAAAACAAGTTCTTTTGCACCTTGCATGACTAGATTATAAGACTTTGAATATTCTTAGCTTAAAAATTTTGCACTCCAATTTTGAACTAAAATTATTTAATGATAAAAATGAAAATTGAAAGTCTTAAGAAAAAATAAAAACAACAACAACTTGATTTTCATACTTAAAACAATTGTTAAGTAGTAGTAGGTGTAAGATTGAAGGAGAAACTAAATTGTTAATAGCTTTAAGATGGAAATGAGATATACTAATCTCAATGGTGCAATTGTTCAATCATTCATACAAAAACCTTGTGGAACATTTTTGTAAAAATTGAGTTAAAAACAAATCTAATACATTATTTTCTCAAGAAATTTCTATAATTACCCAAAAAACAAGAAGCTCTATAACTTTCTCATCACTAATCCAAATGGAACGAATCAAAGATTATCATATAGACAAAAATACAATCAATGAAAAAAAATTAATTTTAAAGTTCTTGTGAGTTTATTTTTTTTGCCCAACAACCCAAAATTTGGCTTATTGTAGCATAGTTTTTACTCCTAGATATTGATTGAATCTAAATCATATTTTCTAAAAATTAATGTGTTTTTCTATCTTCAAAACAAAAATTAAAAAATTGTGCCAAAAATTGAGATCAGAAGAACATGCCCGGACTTTCATTTGTCCCCCAAGGAGACAATAGAACTTTAGGGGGGTAATACTAACAAAACTAAGCATGCGATAGTGTACTAGTTGATTTTAGTATCCTTTGCTTTATAAGCCATAAATTTTATAGATTATTTTGTAAATAGTTTGATTACTCTGCATTTGAAGAAAAAGTTTACGAAATTAACTAGGGCCCACTTCTTACCACACCACCAATTACCACCTACTCAAAGATTTCAATCTTTTATTATTGAAACTATGAGAGATACATTTCAAAGAAAGTATATATATATTTTTTATGTGCTTTGTAGATTTTCACACAAATATCATAGCCTCAAAGAATGGTCATCGTTATTTGGCCTCAAGAAACGAAGTGTACCTCCAATTGTTGAGGCACTTTTGCACATGTGCCTTCATTAAGGAGATTCATAATGCGATGTTTGTAGGGTACGCTATTGTGAAGAGCATGCACGAGGATCCGTTGGGTCGCACCATCATGGCTCACTAACAAATCCTCTAATCACGCCTTAATTTTAAGAGGCCCCACTTGACTTGTGGCAACAACAAGTTGTAGATAGTGCACAATCCATGGTTGTTGGAGTTTGTTTATAAATATTATGTAATAAAAGAGTTGATGAAAATTTAGACAAATAATTATTGAAATAAAAATTAGAAAAAAAAGTTGATAAATACTACATAATAAAAAAATTGGTGAACATTTTTACAAAAAGTTGTATAGTGTATGAAAGGCCACACAAATTATTTGATGCAATAATCATGGTTTCCTTTAGCACTATATTTTGGGTCATGTCACTTTCATTCTATGGCTTTGGCTATGGTTTTAGTCGTGACTTCGCTTTATGTGTTTCATTTTATGATTTTGATCATGTCTATTTACACCTAATGCACCCTATATTTGTCAGTACAAAAATAAATGTAAGTATAGAAGATTTAAAATATTGCCTAAAATAATTCCAACCTAAAGATTGTCACTAAAATATAATTTTTATTATTTTGTTCACCCCTTCTACTTGAAACTATTGCATTGAAAAAATCCACCAATAAATTGGAAAAAATAACATATACAAAATAATTGTTTTTGATACATTAAAAGTATTAAAATTATATTAATCAACTATATAATTACTTAAAGGCTAAATTTAATTTCACCATGGTAAATTTAACTTTAATATATGTCATCTAAGGGTATTTGGGCATAGAAGGTAAAATAATTAATATAAATATTAGAATAATCTCTAATTTAAAAAATAAATGAAGGATAGAATGAGAAACATAATTTTATAATTCAAATGTCCTATGACCTTTGAAGCTTTAAATACCTTGATTGCTTCAATAAATCAATTCTAATGGCAAGATACTTGTTGTATTTCAAGATATATTCATAAGAAATGATTGATCCACATTTGCATAATATTTTCTACAAAATAATAGGAATTTATACCACTAGCTATGCCTTTGACCAAGAGCCCCACATTGCGCTACAACTCCTAAAGTCTTAAGACCTTTTTTCCATCAAAAACCACTCAAAACTGCCATTTATATTGCAAAGAGCAAAAAACTTCAAAAATTGTTTTTTTTGCACATTTAATTATAGGATCTTGTAGAAGACTAGTAGAAGAATGTGTTGAAGAATGTGTGGAAGAAATTTCAAAAACTTTGACCATGTAAATTGCAAGATTTTTGCATTTCAAGTGAAGAAAACAAGTTTTTTTGCACCTTGCTCTATTAGATTTTTGGCTTTGAATCTTCTTAACTTAAAACTTTTGCACTATTGATTTTGAGTTTCTAATTTTTTAGGTTGAAGAGTTGAGTTGAGAGTTTAGGAATTTTTTTTAGAAAAAAACTTGATTTTCATTCTTTAAAAAAAGGTTTAACACCTAAAGGACCGTTGTTCGTTCGGGGGACAAATGCATTTTCGGGCAAGTACCTACGAGCTGAAATTTTCTTCTGATTTTTTGAAACTTTTTTTGGAGGTAGAAAAGCTGATTAGCTTTGTAAGAATATAATTTTTTTCACAATTGGTGCCTGGGAAAAAAATTTACGACCAAGTAAGCTCAAAACAAGGGATGGCGGGCAGCCCAGTCAACAAAAAAAAATGGACAAAAATTTGAATTAAATTTTTTTTTCTGATAGATTATATTTTTGTCTATCTGGAAAGCTTTGACTCATTTCATTTGGATTTGTTTTGAGAAAGTTATGGATATTCTTGTTTTTTGGGTAGTTAGAGCATCTTCTTGAAAAAAATAACTCGTAGGATTCATTTCTGAATGCAATTTTCCAAATTTTTCAATTTTTTTATTGCATGGTTTAATTTACTTGCTAGAACAATCTCACCATTGGGATTAGTGTATTTTAATTCCATCTAAAATATAAAAATATTTCAGATTTTCCTTCTATCTTGTACCTACTTCTACTCAACAATTTTTTTAAGAATGATAATTAAGTTTTTTTGAATTTTGTTTTTCCCTAGACTCTTAACTCAATTTTCTACTACAAAGATTTAACCCTTAATTGCCTCAGCGACCATATATGGTCGATCTGAAATTTCAGGCTCATTTTGGTATGGGCAGTTAAATTCGTTTGACCGTTTTAAAAAAATTTCGGGCAGTTTTCAGGGTTAACTATTGAAAGCTTTCATTTTTCACTGCAAAAGGTAAACATTTGATTTTTGAGAGGTCTTCAAAGCCATATATGTCCATTAGTGGAAGAGTAAAATTTCCTAATATTACTTCATTTCCCAACTTTTGCCAATTTCACTTGATTTGAGATCTAAAAACTTGTACTTATCCATTTGCTTTGAAAATGGTCCCAATAGAAAGTATAAAGTGTTTTCATGATTTTCACCATTGAAAATTTAAACATGCAAGTGTTGATTTGGAGTTATTTGCAATTTATACTTATAAAAAAAATTGCATTTCACCAATTGTAAGGTGGATTGTGTAATAAGTTTGATAGCTTTTCATGTGAAATTAAGTTTTTTGAAAGTGCATTTTAGTGTGCTAACATTCTTTGTAGTCATTCATGTCACTTCCCATTCCAAAAAAATTTATATGCAAATTTCTAAAACATTGTGGGGAGGGCAGCATACTAAAAATAGAAAGCATACATTTCTCTTGTTATAATCTCACAACTACTATGCAATTTTGCACTAAAAATTGGTCTGCACACTAATAATCAAGCTCTTTAAACATCTATACGGTTAGATTTTGAAAAAAATACAATTTGCTTCATTGGGGTTAACTATAAGCCCATGCTCTTTTTTCATAGTCAAAACACACTTGAAAAGGCTTGGGCATTTAGGGGTTAAAGCTCAAAATGTTGTAGTGCAAAAATTTTAAGTTAAAAATGTTTGAAGTAAAAAAATCTAGCCCCGCAATGTGCTGAAAAACTTGTTTTGTTCACTTTAAACGCAGATTTCTTGCAATCTGTGCGGTCAAAAATTCTGAAATTTTTTCCATACATTCTCATACTAATTAGGTGTAAGATCCTACGGTTAGATGTTTAAAAAAAAATATTTTTCAAATTTTTTTACTCTTTGCTATAGAAATGGCAGTTTTGAGTGTTTTTTGGCAGAAAAAAGGCCTTGGGCCTTTAGGGGTTAAGATTGAAGGGAAAACTAAACAATTGATAGTTCTATGATGGAATTGAAACACACTAATCTCAAAAGTGAGATTATTCTAGCAATAGATCTTAACCTTACGAATATTTTTTTTTGAAAATTGTGAAAATTGAGTTAAAAAATGAATCCTACATGTCATTTTTTCAAAAAGATGCTTTGATTGCCCAAGAAACAAGATACATCACAAAGTTTAAACCCTACGATTTGGCAACAATTATCGTGCGGTTATCGTTGTTTCATGGGTTCGTACCATAATCGCACTGACTCAGTGTATTTTTACACACTGAATCAGTGCGAAAACAATGAATATCAATAGCGTACGGTTTATGTACTTTAACTATATGATTGCTGTGCAGTTTTGACACAACAATTGTATTGTTAAAGTACATAAACCGTACGCTATTGATATTCATTGTTTTCGCACTGATTCAGTGCGTAAAAATATACTGAGTCAGTGCGATTATGGTACGAACCCATAAAACAACGATAACCGCACGATAATTGTTGCCAAATCATAGGGTCTAAACTTTGTGATGTAGTCCTTAACAGTCACACAACAAATCCAAATGGAATGAATCAAAACTTATCATGTAGATAAAAATACTGTCTATTGAAAAACAAAATTCTGGATTTTTTTCTTAGAGATTTTGTGGGATTTTTTTGAACTAAATTTTGGACTTATTGTGCCATAACTTTTGCTCCTAGGCACTAATTGAAATAAAAATAATATTTCCAAAAATCTAGTGTATTTTTCTATCTTTAACAAAAGTTTCAAAAAATAACAACTCTTTTACAAAACCTTATGTGATCCCAACTTCAAAATTCGTAACTACTTCATAAAAATATAAAAGGACTTGCCAATTCCATTGATCTTTTAAAGGATACGTATTTAAAAACATTTTAAGAAGTCAAACTCTTTATAGTTGCGAATCAACTGATAAATGGTCACTTTATGGACCTCGAGGCCGTACGAAATACACATGTAAGCTTTGAATGGACTTCCTCCCCCCAAGTAGGGAACTAGACGAGGCTGCCTGACAGGCGGGGGCGTAGACGAGGGGCCGTGGCCACGGCCATAGGCGCCCGACTGACGACTCTGAGCGGGTCTCCCGAGTTTTTGTCGCCATAGCCATAGCCATCGCACCCATTGCGGACCGACGACGACGACGTCGCCCTTTCCTTGGTTCCTTTCCCCATCCTCGCTGCCTCATATTCCGCTCGCACTCGCGCCTCGAGCCCGGTCGCTTCCGCGTCCTGCGCCCCTCCCTCGTGTGCTTTGCGCGCTCCGATTTGGTTCTTTTTTCGTCTGGAATCATCATGTCTTCCGACTTCTAGGGTTACGAACTTCGTCGGTGCTGGTGCTGGTGCTGGTGCTGCGGGAGGGTGATTACATGCCTTGCTGCGGGGACTGCGGAGTATCAGTATCCGTGGCCGTGGCGAAGCGTGCGTAGAGTTTCGAGGGAGGGAGGGAGTGTTAGGTTTGCCGGACTAGGGTTTTGTCTTGGGGAAGGGACTTGCGTAGCTCGTGCGTGCGTTTGGGCAGGGAAGTGAAAATGTGGTTGGCCGTGTGGAATTACGGCGGTATGTGGTGGAATTGGTTGTGAATTTTGAAGCGGGGAGCTTCTAGGGGAAAAGGGGAAACGATTCTGCCGTTGGGAGAACGGAGAATGGTTATGGAGAGTGGGGGGGTGTATATGTTCCTGGGAAGCTTTTGAGTTGGAGCACAGGCGGCATGGTAATCTTTCGAGTGCCATGATGAGAACACGAAGAAATGCAGCTTATCATCGCCTTAATTGTTTTTAGCTGACGAAGAAAACCTTGGATTATAAAGAGATATATTGGCTTATGCACATTAATTTGGCGAGTGAGGATTCCTATGGGAGATTGCGTTTTGGGGACGCAATTTCGAGTATGATGAGGCGATGGTCAACATTGATGACAATGCGTTCGATGGGATTCTTCGCTTAATGTGGTTGAAGCTCTGTCATCATGGCAGTACCTTGGAAGCGTGTTGAGCATGTGCCGGGTTGGTTATCGCGGCAATTCTCCTAGGTGGAATTGAGATTCAACAAGTTAGGTTTCCCGGAAAAATAGAGCATTTATCTGTAAATACAATCTCAGAATTAGAACTGTGTCACAATACCAAGAAGCGAACAAAACGTATATGTTTTCTGCCGGCATCCTCGAAACTTGCACAAGGACATCGCGTGGAAAATAATTGTTTATGCAAGAGGCCTACAACTGACTTTAATACTGGAGGGATCATACATGACCGATTTAACAGTGCGCTCGAATCACATGGATTTCAACTATCTCCAGGTACTCCTCTTCTCCGTAGGGAGCAGACATTGTCCCTCCCACTGTTTGTGGTACTAGATTTTTTTCTTGGGTTGGTGAGGAGTTTGACCTTCAAATGCTGGACGGAGAGAAGCTTCTAGTTGTTTTCTAACTCAGCGTGTTAATTGGTTATACAATTACGACTCAATAGGAAATTCTTAGATGGAGTGTCTGTGGTGACCATTAGCTGCTGCTGCGTAGCACAGAGGGATTCAACAATTCATCTTTAACGAGGCTGCATGGTATTTTGAGAGGTTTTGGGACAAAGAATTTTGTCGCATTGCAGGAGATGAAATTGGAATGACCTAGTATCAGGATTGTTATCCTGCCATTTAGAGTTTCAATTCGAGTAAGTGGAGAGCTGATACAGGATTAGGTCGTGCCTGAACTTTGAATGCAGCTTCACAAGAGTAGGTGCTGTTTCCAATGGCTGCCGCTCTCTTGGAAGGATCTATGTAATCATCGAGTAGTAGTTTGTTTTGCTCCTTAATAGTCAGCTTGAGAGGAGTGAGGTGTACAGGGCTTTTCATGGGACTGAAACGAAAGGGCCGGACACAAAGTTAGGCTCATGTAACTTTAATCTCTGTCACAAATGGGGGTTTTAAGGATTGAAAGCTGTCTGGAATTATTGTTCTGAGATATTAAGAATGCAGCTCCTCATCTTGCGACTTTTCCTTAAACACCTGTTTGTGGACTAGTTTTTGACAGTGTTCCGTGTGTTCCGCAGCGGGTGAAGGTCTACCGCCTTAACGACGAAGGTAAATGGGACGACAAAGGAACAGGTCATGTGTCTGTTGAGTATTTAGAGGTACTTTTTCTTACCCTAGCTTTTCCGCAGCTCACTTAAGAGATTTTAATACAAGAATTTATGGAATAATATAATATCTGGAAATTACATTACTGAATCGTAGAATGTTTTAGTAAGACTTCCAAAGATTCAGGTCATTGGAGACACCGCCTATTTTCTCAGGTCTCTGGTTTACGCTGGTGGATCTCATTTTGGGAGCAGGACAGTGAGCCAATAAGTTACGGAATTGCAATTGGCCACACCCACTCTCTAGCACGGTGGCAGAGTCCCGAAACTCAGGTGGCCCTAGAATCTATATCCAAGTAGTGCCTAATAGCTAGCAATTAAAATCATCTAAAAATGTCATAATGGCCTGCATCTAACACTCATTGATCTTAAAGTTGACCAGGAAGCTAGTACCTATGATTGTAGAGGGGTGCTTGTAGTCTAACTGATGTTTCTGCGAAGCATTAGAGCAAGAGGAAGAGGCAACTGCTTACTGAGAAATTGGGCGTCATGTAGTTTGACTGCGGTTGCTTTCTCACTTGGTCTGGTGGCTTTTCTGTTTGGTTTGGGTGTGGCTGTAACTCCCATTTTGCATCCAAAGTCAATTGTAAGCTTTTAGAAGTTTAGTGTATCTAGTTCTTAAGTTTTTAGGATTTCATAGTTTAGGTGTGTTATTTACACAAGTTGACCTCAGCAGGTAGTTTAGGGGAATGTGTGCAGTGCAGTTCAAGCAAGATAATCCATGAGGTTCTGGAAGACAATCATGTACTAGTTTGAGTCAGGTGTTTGGATTGAATTTATGTGTGGTCTTTGCTGGCATGGACCAATAGAAGAAGTTATTAGGGGTGGAGTGCCCTTTCCCTGATATCGCCGCTCCCTGTCTTTTGGCAGTTTTGTTTTGTTGATGATGACCATACGATCCGTGCTATACTTTTTCAAACCCTGAACACATAAGTTTGATGCTTGGGTTTGTGTACTGAATTTTCATTCATGTTGATCAACTTGTTTTTTGGTTGATGCAGCGCTCGGATGCAGTAGGTTTGGTGGTAATTGATGAAGAGGACAATCAGACTTTATTGGTCCATCGGATTTCAGCAGATGACATATATCGGCGCCAAGAAGGTACAACTATTTGTTTTTTCATCTATAAATAGATTGGTTGCATTGTCCTAGGTAGTGCAATGGTTGCTGCTTATACAGTTGTTCAAGATAGTCTAGTATGTTGCTATTTTTACATGTCTACTGTTTGCTAGTGTACATTGTTGCAGGATATGTATTGTGATATTCTGATTTGTATCGAAACTATATCTGTGGTTGCTGCAGACACGATCATATCATGGACCGATCCTGAAGTGGCTACAGATTTGGCACTCAGTTTTCAAGAGACTATGGGCTGTTCATTCATTTGGTAAGTCAGGAGTATGAAATGAATATTTCAAGGGATCTAGCCTAATTTCACCACGTCACATTCCTTGCTCACTCCCGTGAATACATTTCTAGTCGTGATTGCATGTGTTATTCAAATGAACCAAGTCAGTAAAAAGTGATGAAGAGGAAGGCCTTCTTGGTGTGTTTGGAGTCCTGTAGTGTGAATGTTCATGTTTATAGTTAGTATTGCTTCATCATTGTTCTCGGTCCTTAAACAGTGAGAACAAGGGATTCTTATGGGGAGTGGATTATGTTGTGTATGCATTTAAAGTAATGGCGATGCCTGTTATGTATTAGGCGACATTCCCCGAACCTCCTTGACAGCGTCAGATGTGAGCTTGTGAAATGCAGTACTGTCTTCAATGTAAAGGGGGCCCTTGGGTGGTTGTTCCTTTTTGCTTTCCTAAGTTCAAAGTTGTCTTCCATAACTTGTTCATGTCAGTGGCATGGCCTATTTAATCCTTCTGAAAGATAAGGAACTGGTTTATATCTAATACGAGTTGTATGATGTGTATACTACAGGGATCAAATATGCAGTGTTCAACGCTCAATTCACTTTCCATCTGTCGGTGGTAAGTTTGTGGTGAAGGCATTAGTAAGCACTCTATAATGAAAGTGCTAGCTATAGGAATCTTTTATTTTAAATTTGGGGCTTTAGAACACCTCCCTGCACTCGGAGGCTGACATGCTGTAGTTATTTGGCTTGTGTCCTTGTTTTATCAAGATTTTTTTGCATGAAATAGCTCGACAAACTGAAGATTATTCACACTGTACTGTTATTGGGACCTTGTTACGCATGGTAGTTCTGCAGAGTCGGGTAGTTACAGAAACAGCGTAACCTGGGGTTGGACATGCAGAGGGCTCTTTGTGAGTCCGTATTATTGGTGCTCTTGGGTGGGGTGAATTTTCTCGTTACTTACGCACTAATGAGGGGTAATAATTGTAGATATCTTACTGTCTTGAAGTATCTAGTTTCTCGAAACAAACTTTTGATACCAATGTTGCAGGTTTGGAGGTAAATGCACGACCAGTTGGTGACGATCTAGATCATTCCGGTACTTCTCAAGATGATGGTAGGCCAGTGGTCCTTGCATATTAATTTTGGAGTGGTCTGCCTTTAAAACATCCATGAGCAGAAGTAGACAACTATATGGATAGAGAATCAATATTTGGTGGTAGATGTTGAATATGTTCATGCGGTCATTTTTTCACAGATGATGCATTTCGTGAAGGTGGAGGCGCTGAAGCTCTGGGGCTCCCGCCAGTGGAACTTGCTACTCTTCCTCTCATTGCTAAGGTTTGTACTAACTAGTGAGGAGTTTCTCATGTCTTGTGCGCCTTTCTGCGATTTGATTTATCACTGAATTGATACGCTCACAGTACCTGAGGGCATCCCTGATCTGTTTGTGGCAGTGGCTACTCATGTGCTTATTCTTTTACTCTTCTTTCTCACATTCTAGCATCAGTTTTTTATAGTTTTGACTGAAATGTCACATCACTTGCAGTTACTTATTTCTTCAGTTCCTTGAGCATCCGGCATTTCCTCTTAAAAAGCGTCCTTCTACACACGTACATGGCCTTTTTTGGCCTCTGCTGATCATACTCCTGCTTCGTAATTTATTGCAGACTGTCGCAGAAGTTATGCCTTGTGACCGTGATTTGGTGGCCTCCTTGATTGTCAACGATGTAAGCATCGCAAAGCAGGCTCCTCGTTCAAATTTCGTTTTTATTTTAGAGGTTTTTGTTGGTTCTTATTGAATTCCTTCTTAGAGGTTTAACAGGAACTATCGTTATTGGTGAAAATCTGGCTTATAACTTATCAACATATCTCTCTTATTACGCGCTCTACATCCTCCCTTGTTTCTCTTTTGTTAGGAGTGTGGTAATTTGATGAAGTGGGTCTGTGGGTCGTTATGTCCAGCAATGTTACATCCGCAAACTTGTACAGCTGTTCCGCACTTGTGAGGAACTCAAGAACCTCGAAGGTTTGCGTTTGATGTTCAAGATTGTCAAAGGAATCAGTGAGTTGCAGCACCCACTCTTAATTGATTTGAATCTCTCATCTTCTTTTATGGTCTCATTGAGTTTACCCCCCGAGAGTTTTATATTTGCTCTATAGTTTTGCATGCAACATGAATGCTTTGAGCCAAGACAGTACCGGGTTTTTGTACATGCCTTGACGGAGTCAGGATTTACAATCAAAAATCGATAAGTTGAACTGTCTTTCGATTTGCTGTGTATGAATAAGTATGTGGACTTGGTGATGGGGATTGTATGTTGGGCCTGCGTATTGAGGAATTAACATAAATTAAGTCCTGCATGTGACCTCTTTCATAATTCAGTTTTCATTACGAAATGTTTCTTTTGCAATTGGAATAATCGCATGATTAGTGCAATATTTATGTGCAATTCTTTTATATTCACGTAGAGTTTGCCTTTGATGTTCAAGTAGAACTGCATATGGCCTTATTAGTGGCAATTTTGAATTAACGTGTCATCTGTTCTCTGTTTGCAGTCTCGCTCAACGATGGGCACATTTTTGATATCATCTTTAGTGATGAGTACATAATGGATACCGTTGGGGCCTTGGAATGTGAGCGCACTTTCTTTCACCAACTGTGCTTTGCTTCTGTTGAGAAAGAGTAACTTGCTATTTAATCTCTGAGTCTTTGACTTTGTCCCCTGACTTTATTTGTTTACTATGTTTACCGGCAAAATATTTCAGGTCTTGCAAAAAGTTCGTTCTTCACTGTTACACCGGGTTCTGCAATGGACTAATGGTCCTCGCTTGTCTATAATGTGTAGATGATCCTGATGTGACGAATTTTCAAGATCACCGCAAATTTCTCAGGGAACAAGTGGTTTTCAAGGAGGTAAAACAGCTGCATTTTTTACTCAACAGTATTGTTTCAACCTTAAATCTTGTTGGTTATTACTAAAATTTTCTGGAATATATGCTGCCAGGGACTGCATGCAAATTTATTATGTATGTCTTTGCTCATATTGTGGATATTGTATTTATAAGTGGATGTTATTTGGTAAAGCAGACTGTTCCTATCCGTGATCCCGTAATCTTGTCGAAGATTCACCAGACGTACCGTATTGGCTACATCAAGGTCAGCGTGATGTACTATTTTCACATCATTGTCACTCCGATTGCACAATTTTGCCAGGGTTTAGTTGTATTTTGTGCATCCTTCCGGTTTCTTGACTTCAGACTTAAATTGTTTGAGTTTTTGGAAACAGGATGTAATATTGCCTAGGGTGCTTGATGACCCAACGTTTGCTACGATCAACTCAATTATGCTCTTCAACAATGTTCAAGTAAGTTTTTTTGTATTTCCTTTGTGCTAATCCTCTATATATGAAATATGTGTTAATCGTGTCTCTATTGTAGTGTTTTTGGATGAAAGTTGCTCATTTATATTCTTTGCGCAGGTGGTGACCGCTCTCCAGAACGATTCTGCTTTTCTGACAGAACTTTTCACGAGGCTTCGTTCACCTGAAACCCCTGAGAGAAATAGGCGGGACTTGGTGAGTGCCAAATCCACTGGCATTTTGTGTAACTGATTTTTCCAAAGCATCACCTTTGTGGATTGTACTAGATTGTTTAGATGTTCATGTTTCTCATGGGGGCAGAAAATGAAATGTTCATTTGTTTCTGCCCACTCTTTACGGCAGATAAATAATGTCTTTTATACTGCTATTATGAATCAAAGAGGTTAGTCCGGAATCAATGGTTTAGAATGAAACATGTTAGTCTTTTTGGTTTGCTATCAAATAACTTTAGGCAGATTTTGAACTTTTGTTAGGTTTTGTCGCAGAGTAGGAGTTGGTCTTGCTAAAGATTATTGAGTTTTAATATACTCTTAGATGTTTTGTTTTGGGATGCTAATTTGTTGAAAGAAGTCTATGTAGGGGATCATAGGAGGCCAACTATGTCTGATATACTTTAATTTTTTTTTGGTGCAGGTGTTATTTGTTCAAGAGTTCTGCAATTTGAGCAAACATCTTCAACCAGCAGTGCGAAGCCAGCTCTTTAGGTATTGTTTCCTATTGCTGCACTGTTGATTTAGGTGGACAGATTATTCTTGTTTGCTTGAGGCACGCAGTAATAATTTGGTTGCGTTCCCTTGGTTAATCTTGACGTGTCACAAACTTGTGTAAAGAAGCTATTGGTCTTCCCTCATCCGTCTCGCTTTTTAATTAATGCCAGAAATTTGCGAATGTCCTTCATGACAGTGCACTTGTCAAGCACTTGGGATTGTTTGATCTTGTGAAGGACATCCTCAACGATCCCGATGAGGGTATTCGACTCAGTGGGTAAGCATATTTCTTTGTGCTTCACGACGACTCGCATCTATTGTTTATTAGCAGTGTTTTTCATGGTTGTCTATACAGGATTGTTGTTGTGCTAGCTTGTATATCTGGTACACTTTGATTGGTGAAGCCTGTTCTGAATACTTGCAAAGGGTTCGGATTTCAGTGGTTATTGTAGCGTTTGATTCGCATGAGTTGGTATGCTTTGATGCCAGGTGTGATATTTTAATAGTAGTTTTGAACCATGAACCAGCACTACTACGGACCTTTTTGGTGCACCAACCGTCCAACGCATTGTTTAGTGAACTGGTGGGTCATTTTACTTGTTTTTTGATGCATGCCCTTTGAAATTTGTGATTTTCATTGACGGTATCACCTGCAAAGCGAGTTGAATAGAGTTTTGTTGTAGCAGTTCGTGGATTGAGTTTTTTTTATAAGTTAAGAAAGATTTATTATAAATTATGAGGGTTAAAATAGTTCCGAGGGTTGTTATCTTTACCAGCTGAAGGGTGAGATTATGAACTTTGAACGGCAAGGCTATCCTGGTGCACTGATGAAGTCGTTAGGTTACAGGTGGAAGGGATGTTGACTCCCAGCGAAGGTGGATTGCAAGCACAGCTTCTGGAGATTATGCGCATGCTGCTCGACTCTGAGACAATGGATACTGTGAGTTTTAAACACTGGATTGCTTAGTGCGTATGCTTTTGTATGCTATTTTTTGGCCTTAGAACCTTTTATTAGCTAAGTGTACCCATGGTAGATGTAAATCTGTTTACAAATCTGAAGGAATTTTCTTATTGTAGACCTATACCTTGGAATTCCATGAAGAGTACACAATGGTGTCTTGAAGCTCCTTTTCTGATTCAACTTAATTACTGATGGTATGTTTTTTTTTCACATGATCGCAGCAGCCAGTTTACAAAAGCCTTTTTCTGGAGATATTTTATGAGAAATACATGGATCAAATGGTTCAACTTCTTACAGATGGGTGTCCTCCAGAACCGGGGAGTGGAGAGCTTTCTAATGACTCAAGGCGAACTGTTTCTCCAGAAATTCTTGGGAACATCTGTGAACTAATGTGTTTTTGTGTCCAGCATCATCGGTTCAGAATCAAGTAAGTGAAATGCCGCTTTACGGCGATTTTTCCTGTAGTCTAGTTGAATAGCATCAATCTTCGCTGCTATCCTTTTGGTTTGATTTTAGGCTGCAAAGGTCAGCACTTAAATTTCTCAACTCTTTTTAAACTTAGGTAGTTGGTCCATGGCAGTGGTCCACTGTCGGGGAGAGGTTCACAGTCGATTTGCAATTTATCTGTACGAAATTGCTAATGACTTTTAATTTGTTATTGTTTTGTGTCCGCTCAGGTATTATGTGATGAGAAATCATGTTGTCGAGAAAGTGTTGAAGTTGATTCGTAGGAAAGAAAAGTACCTGGTTGTGGCTGCAGTGCGATTTCTAAGGACATGTGTTGCTTTGAAGGTTGGATTTGTTGGAGTATACCTTGCTTAGGTGCATACTAAGTATTTTTATTGAAACAAGTCCTCTAGATTTTGGATGGATAGAGATATTTTACTCGTGTTTTTGGGGATATGTAATCTGTTATACAGGATGCAGTGTTTTCATAAATGAAGGCCAAAGGAGATGTAGTCTAGTTAACCAATTTCATCTTATCTGTCCCTAGAAGTAATGTGCATCAGCCTAACTCTGAAGGCTCTTCTGGTTGTGAGTTATATGGTTCCGTCCTTTGTGTTTAGGTTGTTGGTTGATACTGTTCTGAGAGAGCATCAATGTTCTGGAATAGAATTGGGGAGATGGGTCTTTTAGCAAGAGAATCCATGGAGCTCGTCTAACTTGGGTGTGCTGTGCTGCAGGACGAATTTTACTTTCGGTACATAGTTAATCACAATTTGTTTGAATCCATTATTGGAGCTTTTATGGCCAATGGCAGTCGCTACAACCTCCTCAATTCAGCTGTATTGGAACTCATTGATTTCATCCGCAAGGTGTGTTGCCTGTTTGTTCGATCGATGAATCCCAAAGTCTTACTCGGATGATTTTGGCATGGTTTTAAGTACCTCGAGTTTTAAGAACCCAGCGTTTTTTTCTAGATCAGTAAGTCTATCAATCAATAACTTTCTCAAGTTAGTAGTCAGTCAAGTGATAAATCTATCAGTTACTAAAGATTAAAAAAATCAATCTATCAGTAAGCACCTCTGCAAATCTCATCTAATCAGTCATTTTCAATGAAGCAATCACAATTTTAGAAATGTTCCCAATACAATAAAAGCCGTTTTTGATCCCAAACCCTTCCTAAGATAGCAAGTTTGTTTGTCAATTCTTTGCGACTGTTCTGGGAAAATGGTATTATATGTATTAGTCACCTGGCGGTTATCATGGGGGGCAACGAGCTGTTTCTTTACCTCAAATAAGATAATTAGTGTCTTTTTCGGTTAGTCTATGGTACAGAATTGAAGCGTTCGCTCCCTTATCTAGGTGTGAAGGTCACATCTCACAAGTCAGCAACAAATATTATTTAGTTTCAACAAATGTGGGAACCCTCTAACTGGGATTGTATATTTTACTAAGAACTTCTATGGCAATATTTACAGGAGAACATCAAAACTCTCATCGTACATCTGATCGAGAAGTATTCTTCAAAATTAGAATCCATCGACTATGCAGACACATTTCGGGCATTGAAATTGAAGTATGAGCAGGTGAGCATTTGCCTCGAGGCTAGTGGCATTGGTTTTCTATACGTATTTAAAACAAAATTTGTAGAGAACATCGTCTCAAGAGGGTTGCAACCATTAGTAATATTTATTGCTCAGAATTTTAGGTTTCATGCAAGGATTCAGAATCATGATTGGTAGTCGTGCTGAAAAGCATTCTTTATCCATGACTTGTCCTCGCTGCTGCAGATAAAGGAAGGTCCTCCCCCTAGCGCACGAGATTCAGGAGGTGCTGTTACAGGTGGCGGGCCTGATCATGGTTCACGCACAAGTCGTGATAGGCACAGCCATGCAGGCTTTTCTGATGCGCGGAGACGGAAGGATGACCGAGCACTGGACAAAGATGAAGAGGACTATTTTAATGAGGACAGGTATCCAATGCTTCACTCTAATGTGGGAAGCTGCCTTAGATTTTGCAACATAGTTTCTACCTAAATCATGGTCGTGGAATTTCACGTCATGTGAATAATGATTATGAATTAATTCGTTAATGTCTTGACAGTGATGAGGAGGAGGATACAGCAACTGCAAGAGTGAGCACTGCTTCACAACCACTCGCAACAAGAGCAATTCTAGTAAATGGCAATGCTCTAGATGGCGTTCCTTTCAGGTCACTATCTCACCTCTTCATTCATCTGCTGGTTAGAGATACTTATGATTGTATGATGGTCAATTTTAGCCAACTTACGTTCTTGTTTGGCAGGGAAAGTGCCATCGGCCTTGTGGACTACGAAGATGAGGACGAGGAGATGCCTCCAGCATTGGGCATCAATGGCAAGGATTTTGGTAGAGTATTGGAGAAGACGTTGCTACCGGCAATCCCTCATACAGACCCTATCTGGCAAGAAGTAGAAGATGGAACTGTTGCTAAGCGAAAGACTGCTCTTGCCGCAAGCTTGGAACAAACGGATGCGACCCCGCCCAAGAGGCAAAAGCCCGAAGGTAGTCACACTGTCGATTCCGACAGCCAGCCTGAGATCTTCGACTCTAGTAGAGTTATGTCTGATGTTGCAAGTTCGGAGGCTCGCGGGTTAGCGGAACCGGTGACGACAGCTTCTACATCGCAGGATATCATTACGAAGGTATCAAAAGCAGGGTCACCTGAGCAGAATGCAATGCATCAGGCGTCTAGTTCAGACCATATTAGTCGGAGCGAACCTGAAGCAGCTATTCGAGGCATGGATGGTGAGCATGAACATCAAGATTTGTATACAATCCCTTCAGATCCTGAACCTGTAGTATCTATCAGTGACAACGTTGGCTCGGTTGCAACTGATGGGCTTGATGTGCCAGCAGAAACTGCGAAAGACACGTGTGAAGCAGATAAAGCTTCAAGAGACGTTGTGAGAGAAGAATGTGCAAATGGAGAGAACCCTACTAAGTCATTGGAGGTGGGTTGCTCTGCGAGGGGTTCCAGTAAGAGTGGAACGGATTGTTGCTCGGTGGAAGATTGCAATGGGTCTGTCCCTCAGAGCTCCGAGAGGGTAGGGCTTGGGGACGGCTGTAGCAACAGTAATATCTCGCAACAACATACTGTGAACTTAAGTAGCGAAGGCAAACTGACAAACTTAGGCGCTGATATTATGAGAACTGTAAGTCCGACATCTCCAGGGTCCTATCCTGTTCGATAGTACGATCCTAATTTTGAAATTTCTGGTATATACACCCCTGGACTCAGGTCTTTCTTTCATTTTCTACTGCTGCTTTCTGTCAGCTCCAGTTTTCTAAATACTGTATATGCTACACTACTGCGTCTCTGCTTCTGAATCCATGAGCGCTTCTCTGGATCGTAATCTTACATTTGAACATGTAAGGTATGTACACCTCAACCAACAGTGCACCCAAAAACGGCCAGGGAGAACTGACGCCCTCATTTCCCCTTTTATTTTTTCATTTGCAGGGAAAATATTGGAACTTATTATCTACCACCGATGCCAAAATTTGAAAAAATTGAATCTATATCTGAAATAGAAGGACCCGATTTGCATGTGTCCGTTGCTGGGGCAGTGAGGTCCCTGGCCACCGCAAACCGACGCATGTATTGTTGTTTACATTTGATGCCTCAACTTTAGAATTCAGGTATATAGGTATAGTTTCAGTAGTTGTTTTTGGCCCTCTTGGGTATACTTGACTTGATGTTCCTTCTCGGAAGAGACGCCTTGTTGACCATGGACAGATTTCAAATGAGAAGGATGTTGTGCAGTACAGAAGTAGCGTTTAATTTAACCCTTTTAGGTTCCACAAGACTGAAAAGTGGTTTCAGAACTGTGTATTATAGAATTAAGTAAAAATTCAAGAAGAATTGGAATCTGATTGGGAATTGGGAAGAGAGGTACCTCATTTTTTCAATGGAGCATCATTTGTTATGTCTGATTTGGGAAATATGGATGTATGTAGAAGTTGTAGAGGATTTTACATAACTATGTGAGGAAGTCACCACAGAGTACGTAGAACCATAGAGTAAATAGAAAGAAGTGCGAAAGATTTAATCAAAATCCAGTTGTTCTCTACATAATGCTCATATTTCTTGGTGCAATATATGTATTTGCATGTGGTTCTTTTTGGCTTGACAACATTACTACTATTTGTTTACAATCCAAAATGTCTCATTCTTGCCTTTTTTTTCCTTCGTAATTGCTCAGACATTCATTGTATTTCACACTTTTTTGTAAATTACAAACATGACCAATTATTCACTCACTTTGATCAGAGCTTTCTTCCAATGTAGAAGGGTAGATCATGATTATTTTCTTACGTACATGTACACCACATAATCTTCCATTTTAAATGGTGGGATTTTGTACATCAACATACAATGACTAATAAAACTAAGTACAAATCTAAAATGCTTTCATTCAAACAACTATACCATAAGTATCAATGGACAAAGTCCAAAAGTGGATATACAAAATTGTAGTATGCACTTCTATGGAAGTTTGAAGAAAAAATTAGTTGTGATTTGAAAGAAAATTAATTTCAAAGTTAGCCATGTCTAAAATTCAGTTTTGTTCACTATAATTTTAATTTACTTTATATTTTGTCAATTTTTTCCTATTAACTCCAAATTTTTTTTTGTGCCTTGGCATGTTGGTATACATCATTTCAAATTGTTGTACACAAAAATTGAAGGAAATTGGCCTTTATAGAATATAAAATATCGACAATTTGACAAACATGTAAATGATGTTGGTTCTCACAAAATTTGAATTTTTGTTTTTTGAGAGTATGGGATTGCATTAGCCATTGTAGAAAGACTATAGGTTGCAACATGGACCATTGTTATCTTAATGCTCTCGCATTTAAAGTATTTGTTGAAATTGACAAAGCATTTAATTTATATTTTACAACCATATAATGCATTTTTAGGTTCAATCTCTTGTATGAATACCAAATTCCATGGTGCACATAATTCATCAAAAAAAGACAAAAATAAATAAATTATCATGGTCCGTTTCATCAAACTAAACTAAAGTTTTTTGAAAGGTTCAGTGTAATTTTTAGCAATTTTTAATTTTTTGATGAAATGGACCATTGATTGGGCTTACAAGTTTTCCAGAATTTTATTCCTAAAATTGAATTTTTTATGATTTTTAGAAGCAAAAATGTTGTTTGGACTAATAGCCAACATTTTGACTCTTCCAATTCCAATCATAGAGTAATTGCTTTCCTGCTTATTAGTTTCTAATTTCTTGATTACTACTTTGGAACGCATGTCATGATCTTATTAGTTCCAACTTTGAAAAGGAGGACAAAAAAACATTCTAAGCTTTGGTTGAAAATTTGTTGCAACCTTGGTTGAAAATAGTTGCAGTCTAGAGGTTGGGTATGGCTCCTTGGTTGGGAATGGATGGTCCTGCCTTAGTCCGTCCAAGTTTCTATACTAAATTGTTAGGGGACTGGGGTGAACTAACCCCCTCGTTCATCCCTGAGGGAAAACCATAAATTTTTTTATTAACCACACATGATAAAATTTGCAAATTTTGAATTCATATTTGCAATAAGAGGCCCCAAATTAGCCAGGAGAGGTGAAGAACATAGATTTAACACAGTACAAAATAAGGGGCTTTTTTTACATGCACCCCTAGAATGAGTTAGGGGGGAGGGACAAGTGAGGGGGTTGGTTCACCCCAGCCTGTGATGGTAGATGGAATTTTTGCTAAGATAGGTGAAACTTTTCTAAAAGGCAGTTGGCAATGGAGTTTTGAGTTGTGTAGTAAAGTGGCCTTATTTTTAATTTTCCATATATAAGAGAAGGTTACCATGACAAGTGATTTGTAAAACAAAAGTGCTATCATTTTCAATTTTTGACTGAGGGTGATTGCAATTAAGAAACACTTCTTGATTTTGTTGTGTTTTCACTGTACTCATGCTTAGTACTTTGGAGTACTTTAACCCCTAAATGTCCAAACACCGTTTTTTGGCAACGTAGCAATTTTGGGCAACTCACTACAAACGGAAATTTTATTTTTTTCTTTGAAATTTTCATACAAGATGTACCCAAGGAATAGCTTTTAGGCCCAACAATTTTCATAACTTTTGACTACATGGTTAAGAAAGTTATTGTATGATATGTAATTTTTTGCATTAGGCGGGCAGCCCAGGTAGCTCAAGAAAATTCTTTAAAAATCACTTTTTAAGAAAATAAAACTTTGAAATTGGTTTTAGAGATTTATACATACGTGAAAAGCTTTGAATCATTCCATTTTGATTAATGAGATGATAGGTTATGAGGAGTTTTAGTTTTGGGGTAATTATGGAATTTCAATTCTACAATAAACTTTGAAATCCTTTATTCAACTCAATTTTTAATATTTAACCCTTAAAGGACTGTTGTCCCTTCGGAGGACAAATGGGATTTTGGGCAGGTACCTACAGGCTGAATTTTTGTTGTGATCTTTTGAAATTTTTTGAAGATAGAAAAACTGATAAGCTTAGTAGGAATATCATTTTTTTCACAATCGGTGCCTGGGAACAACAGTTATGACCAAATAAGCTCAAAATAGGGGACGGCCGATAGCCTGGGTAACAAAAAAATATTTGCAAAAATTTGAATTTTTTTTTTAATATTTTTTTTCTTGTAGATTATATTTTTGTCTATCTGGAAAGCTTTTATTCGTTTCATTTGGATTTGTTATGAGAAAGTTATGGACATTTTTGTTTTTAAGGTAGTTAGAGCATCTTTTTGAAAAAAATAACTTATAGGATTCATTTTTGAATGCAAGTTTTCAAATTTTTCAATTTTTTTTTTTGTATGGTTGATTTTACTTGCTAGAAAAATCTCACCATTGGGATTAGTGCATTTAATTCCATGTAAAAGATATTAATATTTAGATTTTCCTTGTATCTTGTACCTACTTCTACTCAACAATTTTTTAACCCCTAAAGGCCCAAGGTCTTTTTTCTGCCAAAAAACACTGAAAACTGCCATTTCTATAGCAAAAAGTAAAAAAAAATTAAAATTGTTTTTTTTTCACATCTAACCGTAGGATCTTACAACTAATTGGTATGAGAATGTGTGGAAAAAATTTCAGAATTTTTGACCGCACAGATTGCAAGATATCTGCGTTTAAAGTGGAAAAAACAAGTTTTTCAGCACATTGCGGGACCAGATTTTTTGTCTTTAAACATTTTTAACTTAAAATTTTTGCACTACAGCGTTTTGAGCTTTAAATCTTTATAGTGGATAATTGAGTTGAGAGTCTAGGAAAAAAAAAGAAACTCAAAAAAACTTAATTTTCATCCTTAAAAAAATTGTTAAGTAGAAGTAGGTACGAGATAGAAGGAAAATCTAAAATATTAATATCTCTTAGATGGAATTAAAATGCACTAATCCCAATGGTGAGATTGTTCTAGCAAGTAAACTAAACCATGCCAAAAAAAAAAATTGAAAAATTTGAAAAATAGCATTTAGAAATGCATCCTACAAGTTATTTTTTTCAAGAAGATGCTCAAACTGCCCGAAAAACAAGAATGTCCATAACTTTCTCATAACATATCCAAATGAAATGAATCAAAGCTTTCTAGATAGGCAAAAATATAATCTATCAGAAAAAAAATATTAAAAAAAAAAATTCAAATTTTTGTCCATTTTTTTTCTGCTGCTCGAGCTGCCCGCCGTCCCTTGTTTTGAGCTTATTTGGTCATAACTTTTTTTCCCGGGCATCAATTAAGAAAAAAATTATATTCCCACAAAGCTTATCAGTTTTTCTATCTCCAAAAAAAATTTCAAAAAATCAGAATATAATTTCAGCCCATAGGTACCTGCCCGAAAACGCATTTGTCCCCCGAAGGGACAACGGGCTTTTAGGGGTTAAGAATGAAAATTAAGTTTTTTTGAATTCTATTCTATTTCCTAGACTCTCAACTCAACTCTCCACTATAATAATTTAAAGCTCAAAAATCTATAGTGCAAAAGTTTTAAGTTAAAAATGTTCAAAGTCATAAAATCTAGTCCTGCAATGTGCAGAAGAACTTGTTTTTTTTAACTTTAAACACAAATATCTTACAATTTGTGCAGTCAAAAATTTTGAAATTTTTTCCACACTTTTTTATACTAGTAAGATGTAAGATCCTACGATTAGATGTGAAAAAAAAAAATTTTTTTTTTTTACTCTTTGCTACAGAAATGGCAATTTTCAAAGTTATTCAGCAAAAAAAAGGCTGCAGTCGTTTAGGGATTAAAAAATAAATAAAAATATTGGATGTAGATTGTTTATTACAACATTACAACCATTGGGATTGGCATTTTTCAATTCCACAACTAAATTCTTGACAATTTAGTATTTTGAATCATTCTCTACCTCATTTTGCTTACTACTCCATATTTTTTCCAATATGTTGTACAATTCCAAATGATCTGAAATTTTTCAAGCATATAGCTAACTTGCCTTGAAGAATGAATCCAGATGATAACCACCATTTTGGACATTTTTTCATACAAATGTGACCTTGTGAAGTGTAGCTGCCCATTTTTTTGCAGGGACAAAAAAAAGATTTTTGTCAATTCAAACGCTAATATCTTGCAATCCACATGGTGGAAATTTCTGAAATTTTTATCACATCTCAAATTAGTATACTACAAGATCCTACAATTACATAATTGTGCCCCAAAATGCTTTTTTTTCTAAGATTTGGTACTTGATTTAGAAATGGCAGCTTTGAAGCATTTTTGGTGAAAACATAGTCAAATACATTTACGGGGTAAAATAAGAAAAATAATTTTTTTATTTTAAAATATAGCCAATGTAAACACCTTGAAGAAGATTGTATCCTAGGAAGATATTATAGAAAAATTCTCCAAGTAGGAGAACCGAAAAAGTGCAAAGTCTTAAAAAAATAGATATTCCAATGTTTTAAGTTGTATAAAATAGGATTTATCCCCTAAATAAACTAAAATAAAAAGTGTCCATTTATAACAACTCTATAGAGATGATCATTCAACAAAAAATATTTCAAAATTTTTTTTTACATATTTCAAAATGCAAGTAGAAAGAAGACCACTTTGTGGACTTTGATACAACATATAACTAAATTTTTAGAATTACTTTGAATAGTAGTTGCAAATCTAATAGAAGACCATCCATCCATCCCTTCCAAAGTTTAGTTCTTAATTCCTTTTTTTGGGTACTAAATAGTACTAGTCTCCTTCTAAAGTGGTGGTTGTGACAAAAATTGAGGGGGGGGGTGTCATTGCACAAAACACTTGAATTATTTTCAGTCACACGATGTATGATGATTATTTTTTTGGCTATAACTTTTGCAATCTGGCTCCAAATGATTCAAAATTTATAGACAAGGTAATGATGACTATTATACACCTTGTATAAGTTTTTAGAATTTTTAAAATGTTTTATTATTTAAAAATAGCCCCCGATAATATGTCACACTTGCTAATTTGGAGGTTTTTAGTACTATTTAGTACCCCAAAAAAAGAATTTTGATTTAAAATTTGGAGGGGATGGTCTTCTAATAGATTTATAGCTATTATCTATAGGAATTCTAAAAATAATTAATTGTATATTGTGTCAAAGTCTACAAAGTGCGCTTCTTTCTGCTTGCATTTTGAAACGCATAAAACATTATTTTGGTGAGTTTTTTTGTGAATGACCATCTCCATAGAATTGTTACAAATGGACAAATGGAAAACTTTATTTATTTATTTATTTATTTTATTTTACATCCTATTTTTAACTAATTAAAATATAAAATTATCCATTTTTTTGAGATTTGGCACTTTTCTAGTTCTCCTACTTAGAGAATTTCCTTTGGTGGTTGCCTTCATCTTAGAGGTGTATACATTATCTATTTTTTTTTTTAAATTAAAATTTATTTTTCTATTTTTAAAGTACTTCATAAAATAATCATGAGTATTATTGAAAATGCAACAAAATCGACAGGTGTTTCATGCAATCACCCAGGGCTATTTTTTAAAAATAAAACATTTTTGAAAATGCAAAATAAATTGAGCGAAAGGTGTATAATAGTTATGAGTATCTTAAATATCAACCTTGAGGCATTTGGAGCCAAAATGCAAAAGTTATGGCAAACAAACAAATAAGCACGTAGGATGTGATGCAAAATAATACAGGTATTTTTAGCAATCACCCTAGACATTTTGTCAATGTCAAAAGCTTTTATATCAAAGAAGTTGTGACTTCTCTAAGTTTTTTCTAGTTTTACTTGAGAGGAAAAATGAAAGTAGCATCTAATTCAAGTTGTTTTAGATTTTTTGGACCTTTGCAAAATTAGTTACAAATTTTGAAGTTAGAATTATACATAGCACTATAGTACTCATTCCTTGATATATTCATTGTTAGAACATTGACAATAAAATTATTACATTGAAGAAAGTAATATGCACCACTATGATAGATAACACTTTTAGAGCTTGGGCTACTTAAGAGTTCCTATCTCACTCCAAGATCTAGGGCGGAAGAGAGGATAAAGACAATGTAATAAGATAACAAAGCAGAAAGAAGGTTGACCACTCTAAGTCAAAGAACTCAAAAGAACAACAAATTAAAACTTTAGGGACAGCTCAAATTAAGCCACTCCAACTCTAGATCCACACTCCATATTGAAATCTAGCAATTCCATGACCTCGAGGATGGAGGATTGACTTGCAACCCCACCTACCAAAATGTTCTTGCCTTGTCTATCAAACGTCAATTAAGATGAGGAATGTGGTGAAGATGACGTAATTTTAGCCTTCATTGTCAATAGGCAGCATATGGTAAAGATAGCATGATTTTATACCCTAACTCTTGATAGGCAGAGAATGTGGTGAAGATGGCCTGATTTCATCCCCTCACTGTCAATAGCCAGAGAATGTGGTGAAGATAACATGATTTTATCCCCTCATTGTCAATAGGTAGAAATATGCTGAAGATGACTTGATTTTATCCCTCACTGTCAATAAGGAGAGAATGCGGTGAAGATGGCCTGATTCTATCCCCCTACTATCGATAGGTAGAGAATGTGGTGAAAATGGCTTGCTTTTATCCCCTCAAAGGCCAATATGGAGAATGTGGTGAAGACGACAAGATTTTAGACCCTCAATGTCAATAGGTAGAGAATGTGCTCAAGATGCCCCCCACTGTCAATAGGTAGAGAATGTGGTGAAGGTGACGTGATTTTATCCCCACAAGGTCAATAAGCCAAATGTGGTGAAGATGGTGTGATTTGAGATAGAATGTGGTGAAGATGATGTGATTTTGGACCCTCACTGTCAATAGGCAGAATGTGACAAAGATGTGATTTTAGACCCTCAATCTGTCAATTTCAAGAGACTTGTTTGGAATTTCCAATGAAGAAGAAGGGTTGGTCCCTGATGGTTTTTGCTAATGCTTTTGTTTTTTGGTGTTTTAATGTCATCAAAGAATTTCTATATAAATGGAAGAAAATCGTGGATTTTCTTTGCAAGAATTTTCATAAATTCTCTCCAAATCCTGTGTGTGCAAATCCAAATTGGTAGACTTTACAACACATTGACTTATGTCACAATTCAACGTTGTTTCCACCTATTATTTGGTAGACTTTACAAGATGCAAGTGTCCCATACTCGGGGGGTGCACTCCTTGAAAAAAATAAGGATATAGGTGCGAACACTAGGTATTTTACGTGGGGGTATTATTTTTTGTCTATGGTTTATTTTACACCCTATCATTATGTAATTTTCTAATGTGGATCATTAAAGAAGGGGCATACATTAAATATAATTTCCAATTGCAATGAATAAATCATATGCTATACTAGTTCAATTTTTTTGCGCTACTCACAATTAGGGGTCTTTTTTAACTCTTTAGCGCTCTAACGTTTAGAAATTCATATCTAATTCCACAAGGCTCCAAAAAATATGAAACAACTTGGATTTAGATGCCAATTCCATTTGTCTTTCAAGGAAAAGTTATTGAAAAATATTTCAAGATGTATATCATCACCAACCTTAGTAATTTCATAAACCTAATAAATTTTGATTTGTGTTCGCTCAGATCAATGGATATACTATCATAAGCTAGGAGGTTCTAAAAGAGCATAGGCTCTAAACTCGCCCACCTCCTCAAATGTACATTGCTTGTACATGTTTCTTTTTATTAGCCTTCAACAATGTACAAACAATGTACATTTTAGGAGGTAGGCGATTTTAGAGCCTTATGCCATTTCAACTTCAAATTTTCATAACTAAATCTACAAAGCTCCAAAAAATATAAAACAACTTGAATTAGATGCCAATTCCACTTGTCTTTCAAGGAAAATTTAATGAAAAACATTTCAAGACGTTTCACCTCCCAAAAATTCAGTTTTAGCTCTTAAATGAGCAATTTATGGACCTCCTACCGTAGGGGATGCAAAATAGTGCTTCTATCCTTGTATCAAATTAATTGAGCTTGACAAAAATACTATATCTTGTCATCGCCACAAACAACATACAAAACACTTTAAACCTATAAGATAGGAGGCTCTAAAATGGAGCGGGCATAAAGAATTGCCCCTATAAATGGCTATGAAATGGAAATGAGGCGGTTCTAAAATTGACCTCTATAGTCATTGAATGAATCAAGGAAAAAAACATTATTAATTGCAAGAGCCAATCATTCTCTTTGCTTTCCCCATTTGTATTTAGAATTGCAAGTGAACCGTTTATGAAAGACCTAGGGTCACAAATAGCGACCTACTACTTAACTCGTTTGAAAAATCATAAGTAATTCAAAAATGATCAAAAAAATACGAAACCACTTGGGTTAGATTCCTCATCAATTTTTCTTTGTCTGAAAAATGAGCTAAAAATATTCCCGCTCAAAGAAATACATGAAAAAGGCTGACCAGCCCTTGCATGCTCAGTTTCTCATTCACAGATTTTTATTTTTATTTGGACACAAATGAAACGGAGTTTTATTGCAAAGGAACTGAAAATAATACCATAGCCCGACCTAAGGCCTGGCAGGAGAGACTTGGGTCTGACCTCAAGTCTGCCGTGGGACTCAGGTCTGAGACTCTTCTGTCTAAATTCAGGTCTAAATCTCTCTTACAGCTGACCTACAATTACACCACACCTGACATAAGACCTCATTCACAAATTTCAGGAGTAGAATTGGCTTAGATTGGTATCCATGTAAGTTAGATCATCATATCTTATAGAATCTAAAATAAAAGGACAATGTAGGGTTAAATGTCAGCCCTAAACCCATAATTAAGACTTTTGTCCCACTTCATGAATATAAAGGGGGGTATCCTAAGTCTACTTTTCTTCCTAATGCACCCCATTATTTCATACCCTATAGTACTTAGAAGACACCCAATGACATTTTATATACACTATAGTATATGAAATAATTTTATAAATTTTTTCCACAAAGTTTTTTTGGCACCCTACATTTGTTCGTACCTATATGGCTACTTCTACCACTTACTGCACCCCCCGAGGTCCCATATTGATTGTCAAGGGTATCGTGAGGTTGAACACATAAGAGTTGTAAGTTGTCAATCTCTAAGGCAATGAATTTTATTCAAAAAAATCTAACATCTAAAATTTCTAGAGTTTACATAGTGTAGAAACCTAAAAAATTATATACACAGGCCACTGTTTTTGGACTTTACTCATCATGACTTCCTTTTCTTTTCCTTTTCTTTCTTCTTCATAATACAAATGGAAAAATGTCACAGCAAGGATAAAGTACAACAAAACCCCAATCCAAATCACAAATATCCTACGCTAGGGTCAGATTTGTTAAAAAATAATTTCAAAAAATGATTAAATATGGCATTTAATGAAGTTTTCAGAAATTGTAACATGGCATAATTGAATAGTGTAGAAAATATTAATGCAATTAATCTTAATCCACAAAAAACCACAACAACAAAGCCATGAGTTCCAGTAAAGCTGCGAGTGTCGATGAAGTTGTCTGTACTACTAAAGGTTACAAAATATTCTAAACCGTGCTAAGTGTTGCAAAATAATCCAAATCCTATAAAACAAACTTTCTAAATTTCTAAATCAAGTTAACAAATGGAAATTCAATCCAAAATGAAATGATTTTTTATTGGGCCTAACAAATCTGACCCCAATGTACGGTAATACAGTACCACACATAATTGCAGTCTCAGTGCAAATCTTATCCAAACGCCAACGATGGGACACAACGACAAGGATGCCAAAGATGGTGCAAAATAATCAAAACTAGGCAGTTACTATAATGTGCAATGAATTGGTGAAATATAAACGTCCCACGGTCCCAATTATGTTAGTGTACTGTCTATGTTAGTAAAAGGTTATGACATAGGTGAGACGTCTACGTCAGTGAAAGGTCAAGATATAGATGGGATGTCTATGTTAGTGTACTATTTGTATAATGAAAATTCTAAAAAACTAATGCTTATTTCCCAAAATTATATTGAAAAAATAAAAATCTACCAATAATTTCAATAAAAATTTAATTGTAAGCGTTGATTGTAAAGTGATATTGGATAATTGCAAAGAGTTGTTTGCTAGGTTTAAGTTGTGGTCATGACAATGAATACACTTTGGCCACTAATTTTTCTCTAGCTAAGCGTTAAACTAAAGATAATGAACTTGAGTGGTTACAATTCCTCTTTGGTGGAAGCAAAATTAGGTATAAAACTCAACAAGCTCCTATTTGAACCCAAAGGAATTTGATCCCTAGTTCTTAAGTTTTTTGCAATTTGCAAGAAAAAAATTTGAGATTTATTAACACTTGGCAATTCACTTTGTTGTCTACATAGAGACAAGGGTGAGTGTGTATTTGAAAAAACACTTGAATATGGAAAGTGGAGTTTAGTCACCTTTGAAACAAAAAGAAACCTCTTCAAACGCTTCCAACCCCTTTTGAATTTTCATTGTTTCCTAAAATGTACGTCTTCTAAGTATGAATATATAAAAGAGCAAGGTTGATTTTAGATATAGCCATAATCAATAATTTGAAGATTTACTTTTTTTCCATTCAATATCTAAAAGATAAGCGTTATGAAAATTTAGAATTCTTTTTCAATTGCCAACATGACTCAAATAAGTCTCAGACAATTTAACAGCATGATTCATCTCCACATGCATTTTGTTTTGGATACTAGCCCTATGTAATTTATACTACTTTAATGACTACATCACTCTTTAATGTAAAAATTGAAGGTTTATGATTATAATTTTCAAGTGTATTTTTTGAACCTTATATTAGAATATTAATTGCTTGTATGGTTTTCTAATGAAACAATGTCCCTCTCTCTTCAATTCTCATTTTTGATCAAAATAAGAATTACCATAACAATCATCTAGTATTTTTCTATCTTATCTTTATCAATTTCATGGTTGTCCTAAATCAAAGTGTCTATTTGAAAATATAATGTAACATTTTCTATGCTTGTAGAGTAATCATACACGGCTTGAAATTAAACTTAAATCAAACCAATCATTTTGTAATCAAAATATGAGAGACATAAATATTACAAAATGAAAATCAACTAATACCATTTAACATCTTGTGTTTTTTATTCTTCAAAAAAATGAATGCATTTGTTCATTTGATGTCAGTAGTGAATCCAATCATGCTAGATCAATTGTTGGTTTGATTAGAAAATTGAATTTGTACATAGGAGTGCAATATTACGTAAGCGTGGAGATATTTCAATAAGTTTACAAATACACATTCTTTTAGAAAGTAGAAGTGAATATAAAAATACAAGGTTGCAGAATATTAAATGAATTTTAAGATTGCAATTCTAATATTATGCACATATATGAATTCACTAAATTAAGCAAATCACCATTCAATCTTTGATCAAGAAAATCCAAATGGATTTCTATTGAGTCTAAATTTGTCCAATAATTATTTAGAACTTGGCCTTTCACAATGGCCATTTTAAGTTTTATTTTATTTTATTTTATTTTAAATTTCATTTAAAGTCCGACCTCCTATTTTAAACCACAAACTAATTGAATACCTCACAAAAATAATAAAGAAGCTTACAATCATTTTTTCACCCTTAAGGGACAAATCAACTTCTTGTTTGGTCAAACTTCTTTAGCTTTTTAATTAGCATATGTTTCAAAAAAATTGATATTTTTCTAATGTAGTAGTTTATGTCTGAAATTTATTTTTGAATTTTTATAAATAAAAAAATTAAAATGAATTTAATATGATTTTTTAAAATAAATTTATTTATAAAATACATAATAATTACAAAAATGCCTAACGTCGCTAAAGTCCCAAGGTCTTTTTCCCATCAAAAAACACTCAAAATTGCCATTTCTATTGTAAAGAGCAAGAAACTTTAAAAAAAAAATTGCATATATAATTGTAGGAATGGTAGGATCTTATATTGCACTATTGTAAGCATATGTGGAAGAAATTTCAAAAACTTTGACTGTGTAGATTGCAAAATATTTGCATTTAAAGTGAAGGAAATCAGTTTTTAGACATCTTGCTCGACTAGATTTTTTAGCTTTGAATCTTTTGAACTTAAAGTTTTTGCACTACTAATTTTGAATTTCCAATTTGTAATGTTGAAGAACTGAATTGAGAGTCTAGAAAAAAAATCCAAAAGCACAATGAATTTTTACTCATGAAAAAATTGTTAAATAGAAGTAGATTCAAGAAAGGGAAAACTAAAGTGTTAATAGCTCTGAGATGGAATTGTCAAAACACAATAATGTAAATGTTGAGATTGTATTAGCAAGAGATTTTAACTTTGTGAAACTTTTTTTTTTAAAATTGTGAAAATTGAGCTTAAAAATGAATCCTATAAGTTATTTTTTCAAGAAGATGCTTTGATTGGCCCAAAACAAAATTGTTTGTAATTTCTCATAAAAAATCCAAATGGAATGAATCTAAAAGCTTTCCATGTAGATAAAAATATAATCAATGAGAAACAAATTCGTAAATTTTTTATTTAAATTTTTTGTGAGTTTTTTTTCTACTTGTTTGAACTAAAATTTAGGCTTATTGTGCCATAACTTTTGTTCCCAGGCACCGATTGAAAAAAAAATTATATTTTCCAAAAGCTAATCTATTTTTATATCTTTACAAAAAATTTCAAAAAATTACAAAAAGTATTGAGAGCATAAGAGCCTTCCCAAAATCCATTTTGTTCCTCAGGGAGACAATGGAACTTTAGGTGTGTAGGGGTTAAAATAACACAAATTTCTTAAGAAAGTTGAACAAAATATTGATAAATATTATGGTGTAATTGATGTACTCCTAAACTCTAAACACTAAGAAAGGTTTGATAGAAAAAGTTCAAAAAATGGTATATTTTGAGCTTCCAAGACGCTATAGACTTTTAAAGTATTACAATAATTACAATCCTAAATTTTTTGATAAAAATTAGAATGGAATAAAAACTAGTGAGATTATTGGAGCTACACTTTTTTAATTAAGCTAAAAGCATTTAAAATCAGAAACTATGAGAAAATTGAGGTTTAACTAACAAATGACCTCTCAGGCTTGCAATGTCATGTAAGCATTAACTTTTGACATAGTGAACACAATGAATAAATAAAATTCAGCATTATAGTGTTAATATGTCAATAATTTGGTTGATTTGAATATTTTGTCATTTGTAATGTAACCGCAAAGTATTGAACCTTCTATCAAATTGAAAATCTCTTTAAAAAAACCAATCCAAAGGTCTTGTGTCTATATATTCATTGTTGGTGCATTGACAAATACAATTGGCACACTGAAGAAAGCATTATGTACCTCTATATTAGTGAACACTTTTATAGCTTGAGCTATTTCAGGAGTTTCTACCTTACTCCAAGATCTAGGACTGAGCTATTTCAAGAGTTTCTACCTTACTCAAAGATTTAGGGCGGAGAGAGGGGTTGAAGGCAATGCAATAACTATAATGACAAAGGAGAAAGAAGGTTGACCACTTCAAGTTAAAGAATTCAAAAGAACAAACAAATTAAAACTTTATGGATAGCTCAAATTAAGCCACTCCAATTCTAGATCCACACCCCATGATGAAATTTTTCAATGACCTCGTGGATGGAGGACTGACTTGCAACCCCACCTACCAAGTCGTTCCGTCTCTTGTCCCTAACATCAACTTAGTGAATAACTTCAATAACATCAATGGAAAAGATATTGTGATTTTAGCCCTCATTGCCAATAGGCAGCATGTGGTTGAGATGACAAGATTTTAGACCGTCAATGTCAATAGGCAAAGAATGTAGTGAAGATGCCCTAATTTTATCCCCTCAAGGTGAATAGGGAGAATGTGGTGAAGATGACCTCAATTTATCCCCCTCTATTGATAGGTAAAGAATGTGCTAAAGATGGCTTGATTTTATCCACTCACTGTCAATAAATAGGGAAAGTAGTGAAGATGGCCTGATTTTACCCCACCACTTTCAATAGGTAGAGAATTTGGTGAAGATGGCCTCATTTTATCTCCCCATTGTCGATAGGTAAAGAATGTGGTGAAGATGACATACTTTTATCTACTCACTGTCAATGAATATGAAAAGTAGTGAAGATGGCTTGATTTTATCCCCACACTCTCAATAGGCAAAGAATGCGGTGAAGATGACATTCCCAGATCCCTTGTATCATATTTCCTTGTAACAACGAATGTGGTGAAGATGACATTCCCCAATTCCTTGTATCACATTTTCTTATGACAACGAATGTGATGAAGATGACATTCCCCAATTCCTTGTATCACAATTCCTTGTATCACATTTTCTTGTGACAGCGAATGTGGTGAAGATGACATTCCCCAATTCCTTGTATTACATTTCTTTGTGACAGCGAGGAGAGTTTTCAGTACCATGCCGGTAGAGAATTCAAGAAATCTTCCTTATGAATGTCAATAAATAGAATTTGATGAAGATGATGTGATTTCATCCCCTCAAGAAATCTTCCTTGCGAATAAATAAAATATGGTGACGATGACATGATTTTATCCCCTCATTGCTGGCAGAGAATTCAAAAAACCTTCCTTGTGAATGTCACTGAATAGGATGTGGTGAAGGTGACGTGATTCTATCCCCTCACTGCTAATAAGGACAATGTGGTAAAGATGACATGATTTTAGCCCCTCACTCTCAATAGGCTGAAAGATTGAATGTCGTGAAGCTGCAAGGTTGTATAATTTTTAAAGTTTTGCAAAAATTAGCTAGATTTATGACCACCATTGGGGGGTTTTGGGGCAAAATTTTGCACTTCCAACTATTTTTTTTGCTAAGTTAACTAGATTTTGGCCATTTGGGATCACTAGCTCGGTTTAGAGGGCGAAATTTCGCACTCTATGACAGGGTTGAGCCTCTCAGACTCTGGCCCTCCATAATTGCGCCAGTGCTTTGAAGACTTGTGGTTCCCAAAAAATCACGCTGGTGATCACTGATCACTGGTCCCAACCTGGCCAGGGTCCATGCACTTTTATCTCGGAAAAAATAAATTTTAAGTCTTTTTTGATCCAGTGCTCCGGTATCTCCGGGTGATTCTGTACTGCTACCCACTTTTTCGCAGTTGAATAAATCCAAGATGTGCCCAAAAAACAAAATCAAACAATTAAAATGTCCCTGTCCTTCATGGGTGATCCCCTGTCCTTCACTGTGCTATGATTGATAACATGATAAGTATTGTGATCAGAAATCAGAAGCAGTGATCGATAATGAATTCGTAGGCGTTGCATAACTGTGGTTAAGTTTTTACTAATTCAACAGGCGTGCCGCTTAAAAAAAAGCGGGTCTCTGTACTGTACTGTACAGATGGTGGTCTCGACGGTGGCTTGCAGAGTCAACCGAATTGCCTGCAAACGGGGCGCCATCGGGTGCCAAAGGAGTTCAAAAGGGGGTGCAAAGGGGCCGGAAGCTGAATATCCAGGAAGGAGAGGCTCTCCGGTATGAAGGGCAAACTGCAGAATCTCGAGCTTGTTCATGATGAATCGATGACATGATGAGCAAAGCATTGGCCCCTCCCAAAAATAAGATTCGGACCCTCCCAGGCCATGCAGTTTTGTTTTTTGGTTTGCTGTAGGAACCCGCTGAAGGGAGCCTCGAAGCCTCTCCCTGCGACAAATGGACGACGGCTACGAACGTTTAGAACTGCAGATGAAGTCGTTTCCTTTACCAAACCCCACGCAGGCAGCTTCGTCCCCTGAAGTTCCGACCCTGTCGGCGGTGCTTGTCCGCCCTCCCCCACCCAAAAATACACAAGCATATTCGCCGGTGGCCCTGTTGAAGAGCTTGGTCCCTGCGGCAGGCTCCTGGCACCCCACCAATGATGAGGCTCCAGCAAACTCTGAAAGGGAAGTCCAGATAAGCCAAGGACACTGGTTTGAGTTCGTGCCGCATATATCGCCAGCAGGAATGCTCCAGGAATCGATTGGCGGGCCTGTTGGCTGGGCTTGCTTGCTTGCTTTGATTTGCGTGACTTTGTCAGTTTGTTAGTGACACCGGAGCATTCATGCTCATGTTTCGTACGTGCTGCTGCTGCGCCGCGCTACGTATAGTCGTATACCGTTGCGCTAGAATTCCACGTCTATTCCAATCGGGCACTGATGAATGATGATGTCTGAATTTCTAGTTTTTTTTCTGTTGCGCGTGATCTCTTATCCCGTTTCTGGTTCCCGGATTGCCATTCCTGGTTTACAGTGTTGCCAACAAGGGGAATTTGTGCACGCCACTGAGTTCCCTTGATTGCCGCTTGTCTCTGGTTCCCCCGTCCCCAGTTCGCCCGTCCCTGGTTCCCCCCTCCCCAGTGCAAAGTTATTTGGGAAACTTCTGAATTCTCAGGAGGAGAAACAAAGATGATCAATTTCCCTGTTGTACTTGCACCAACCAGGGAAGGGCGTACTTGCAGTAGTGAGTATATAAGTTGGGGTTTCGGAACGGTTCAAGGCTGAGAGCCGGATGGTGCTCGGCTAAGTACGCATCTTAGTTAGAGGTGGCACTGAGAATGGAATGGCGTTAGTTGCTTGTTGGTGTTTCAGATTCCACGATGACGGGGTGCCTTCCACGGCCTGAGGATGGATTTGATCAACTCGAATAATATAGCCGTGGATCACGCTCTAACAGACTTGTACGTTTGGGGTGGCGAAACAATTGTGAGAATTCGTGTAAAAGAGCAGGACGCCGCTTCATGAAGACACAGTTAGAAGGTTGAACACACCGCAAATGGAGCTCTCCGGTGGCACCTGAAGCTTCTTCGTGTCCTCAAGGTTATTTTGCAGCCTGGAAGAAGAAAACTTCTACCACCGCTCCTGTTACTTCCGCAGTCTGCTGGAACGATAAATAACGTACCTCCTCGATCGATTCCTTGCACAAGTTAAGGTGTGGTCGATCTTGTGCACTCGGGTTAATTGAGAAGCTTGCAAGGTTTCGTGCAGGATCGGATCTCCTTGTGAGGAGAAGCAGGATTCAGGATTGGTCATGGCAACCGATGATTACGATTTGCAACACGTCGTGGACAAGGCGATGGCGTCGTCGCAGCCTGAACGTGTTGCAAGCCCTCGGCCCCCGCCTCTCCTGCTGTCGCCGAGGCTCATCCCCACTTCCTGGCGGAGTTCACAGTCGATGAGTCCTGGTCCTAGTGCCGTTCCGTCTCCAGAGGAAGTGAATGCCTTCAAATTGCACAGCAGTCCTCGCCCGAGCCTTCGCCCGCCGCTTCCATTGCCACCGGTTGTCATCTCTCCAGAGGAAGTCGCTCTGGAAGCTCGAAGGCCTGCCAACTTTCCAGCGATGCCGGTGGTTCCTGCACGCCTTCCTATCAATGTTGCAACGGACATGCGTGATCCTTTGCAGGTGATAAGCTCGTAATTCAATTCTCTTCCTAACTCCTTGTCGCTCTGATTCGATTCCGGATTTCTCTTTAAGGCCATATTCGTTAAAATGGCATGATTGTCTCTGTGCGGCAAATTGTGACGTTTAAGCGCCCGGAGCTCTGAAAACCAGGAGTGCCAGTATGGATCTGAGTTTTTAGTTGGGTGACTGAAACTGCAAATTTCACCTACATCCGTCATTTTACGGAATATTCAGAGGTTTCGTCTGCTTTGTTGTGGCTGGATGCGTACTTCTGTATTGGAAGGAGCCTTAACTTTTGAAATAGCTAGCGGTCGCGAGGGTGCCATGGGATAGGATTACATGTCGACCAAGAGTGATAAATAGTAAAATTTCGTTACGTGCAGATGGAGTGATGGAGTGATGAAGATCGCTACTGTAGGCCATTCACCTTCACAGAAGAGAGAGGATACAATTAGCGTCTCTTGAACCATTTAACGTCATTAAGTAGAGTACCGTATTGTGCATTGGAGAGTTGTTTGGGTTGCAAGAGCCAAATCTGTTGAGATCAAGTTTTTATCACACGGTTTGAATTTCTTAACTCGATCTTACGCAATTCTAAAGTGGGAGGGTTGTAGACCACTGTGAGCGATAGTAGACAACCCCATTTCCGTTTTAAAGGTTACAATAGTGGTCTTATAGACAATCAGACAACGGATTATATTCTTCACTTCCTAATTATATCATGCCAACTGAGTGCGTGTATAGATAAGATCCATGCCATTTGATTTTTGGGAGACTGTGTTTGACACGGCATTAGGTCTCTAATGATTATAGTATTTCTAACTTATGGGGTCGACTTGTAGAGTGTCAACGGGAGGATGAGTTTTGTAGAGGTATGCAGGACATTCGATAATGCAGATTTCTGAACAAGTGCTTGGGTGCAGGTATTGCTGGAGAGTGGTTCTAGTTCTGAGAAACTCATTGGTAGTGTGGAAGCAGGATCAGCATCAGCAGGAAACAGTCCAACGCTCCCATCCGACTGGGAATCTTGCGCCTGGCCCGATCTCATTGCCTGTTTGGCCATGCCCGATTCTGATCTGGTGAATTCTCTCCCTCCTCAACTAGCTATTTTTTCTCACCAAATTGAGCAGTTCTTGTGAAACACTTGCTTCTGCAATGACTTGGAAGTTAGTCGACTCTACAGCTCCAGTTTGAAGCTGAACATTTTGAAGCATCAGAGTTTCTGAAACGTGTATCTTGAATATGATTGACGCATATTTGGTCCCAGGAGCGAGTGTTGTTGATGCATTTCTCAATCTCGAGCTTCATCATCCGATTCTAATCAATGAAATTCTGTAAAATTGTACTGTATAGCCCCAATTGCCGCACAATGAGTCCGAGTCTGCGGCTAATTCCACGCCAGGCTTGCTCACCGTGCAGCTTCCTAAAACAGAGCAACAGCTCTCAGGTTTGTCCTTGTGCAATTTCGGACATTTGGAAAAAGTTTCGTACAAATCTTATTTAAAATTGACTGCACACTTTGCAACCGTCACCTGACATCCTCTTCATATTGGCAATGAGCAGAAACAGTGTCGGAATTAGGAAGTCCAGGCCCTTCCTTGGGAGCATCGTCTCCCGTGTGCTCAACTCCCGAGGCTGCCAAAGCGCGCTTACGCTGGACTCCGGAACTCCACGACAAGTTCGTGGCAGCTGTGGCCAAGCTTGGGGGTCCCGATCGTAAGTCTATCCACCTGCCAAGTTCTCAAATATTGTATTGCATTTTCTTTCATTTGTGTCAAAACTAAGAAAATAAATAAATATTGTAATGCATTCATATTGTACATTGGTCACATACCATTCGATATCGACCATCTGTGAAGAAATCCGACTGAATTTAATGTCTTCTTCCGTGAACTTGGCAGTGGATCATTCTCGTTCAAGGTACTGATGTAGGTAGAGTGATAATATTGCCGTGGGTTTCTAATTTTCAGGAGCAACGCCCAAATCGGTACTTCGTCTTATGGAATGCAACGATATCACTATCTATCATGTGAAGAGCCACTTACAAAAGTATCGCCTCATACCTGAGATTTCAACCGCAGGTAATAATCCTGGAGCCTGGGTGCCCGATTGTTGCCTCCGAGTTCAGTCCAAAAGAATAAAGCCTGTTGTTCGCCATAACAGGGCGAACTACTCACCTGCAACGTACGACGTATATTGATGGCAGAATCCGTTGATCGAATCGGTCTTCTAACAAATTAACTCAAGCATTCATTTTTACTTGAGCTGTGTTCATTGACAAAGGAGGTGCAAGATGAGGTAATCAGTACTGACTAGTTGGTATATGTGGCATGGTGCAGAACCCAAATCTGAGCGGAGGCGACTTGGCCTTCACAACAAAGTTCTAAATGCACCCTCGTAAGCATTCGTTTCTAGCCTCTTCAAATTCTCCTCCATGGTTCTTGCATGGTGGAAATACCAACTCTTGCTGGTCTAATTCTTCCTAACTCCTCAACCCTGAAACGACAGAGCCTATCACCAAGGTAGTCAGCCAAAAATGATCCAATATGTTACCCTGCTTACGTTATTTCTGGATCTCACAATGGTTTGTAAATCCGTGCAGATCTGAAAAAATGTCACAAGCTCTTCAGGTGCAAATGCAGGTGCAGAAGCGTCTATACGAGCAGCTGGAGGTCGAATATCAAACCATTCCTTTATGGTGGTATCTGTGCCGGTTTTTTTACGCAGTATGCTGCATGCTATCAATATTAATTGTTCTAATCCACTGAGTCAGTAATACATTAGAGACAATGAATGCACGTCCCATGCAATATTGAAAATGTAGACATTTCTGTGCTAAAAGAACATCCTCATTAATTAAGATTGTGTTGGTCCTGACATGTACACTGCAGACTCAAAGGCAACTACAACTTCGAATTGAAGAGCAGGGTGCCAACCTACAGAGGATGATAGCGGCCCAAGTGAAAGCGGGCGAAGCATTGGGCATTCCTTCCGAACAAATCGCCAACGGTGAATTCTTCGCCCAGGCCAGCAACAGTAACTGGGCCGCACCAGCGAGAACAAGCACTCCGTCGGCAGATACAGCTCCGACCCCCAAACGAAATCGTGTGGAGGTTCCTCACCTTGTAATAGTCCCCAACATCATGTACTACAATCCAGAGCATAACAACCCCTCCATGCTATCAGCAGCTCCAAATTTTGCAGCGGCTTTTCCAGCTCCAGGCCCCGGTACTACAGAAGCCATACCTTCAGCTTCTTCTCAGCCCGTGATAGCCCCGTGGGGTTCGAACCAACCTCAGGGTGGCGGCCAGGGTGGCGGTTTGACCCGGGGTCGCGGCTGCATCCCCAAGGATGGCGGTGCTAGATCCTGCTGCATGAGCTGCCGCTATCCAGACCTCAGCTTAGCTTGATATATACATACATATATTCGTTAGGGATCCTACTCTTATCCCTTCCAGCAATTCTTATTCAAGAACTCTGCAATACTATTCTTCCTGTTCATTAGTACCTAGTTGATTTTACTGCCGTTAGTCTAGCTCCAAGGGAAAGGGTTTCAACATATGGTCTGCATATATATTGAATCAAGTTCGGGTTGTACTAGCTTCTCTGAGTTAGAAGAGACCATCACGGACACGTATTGGACGGTGCAGTGGGTGTTACACAAACAAGCCATTGTTTCATAACATTCTTTTATGTTGCACACTTCAATCGATTCTGTCCATTGAAAACTTTACTCATGCATTGCACCAGTCAGTCGATCGGTGTGGGATTTGCGCTCTAAATTCTACAGTAACCTTACCTGCTGGTCGATTTTTCTTCCCTCATTCCAAGCTACCGATGGAATTCTCTTTCAGTCCCGAGAATCGCCTCCACGCAAGCAATCCTACGCCCTCAGACCATAAGTACGCACGCTCTGTGCACACCTCCGAGAATAGAACGAGCTAGCGCAGCGGGGAATGGAAATTTTCGAATTGCAAGCAGCAGTTGAAGATGGAAACAGAGGAAGGAGCGTGAGAAGCACCTCCATGGCAACGGCAGTCTGCACGCATTGGATGAAGACACGGTCCACGCTTGGACGTGCCAAGACACCTCGGGCGTGTGCTGCAGCAACAATTCCCATGACCCTGCAGTCATGGAGCACGCAGGCGGCACACGCCACGGTTTTCGGACTTTACCCATCATGACTTCCTTTTCTTTTCCTTTTCTTTCCTTTTCCTTTCCTTTCCATTCCTTTTTCATGACACAAATGGAAGAAATTTCACACAACTCAAATCACAGACTTTACCCTGCCCTAGGGTCAGATTCGTCAAAAAATAATTCAAACTATAAATCAAAATATAATTAAATATGGCGTCTAATGCAATTAATCTTAATCCGCAAAAAACCACAAAGACAAAGCTGGAAGGATCCGGTAAAGCCCTGAGTAGGCTAGTAAAGCTATTAGTATTGCTAAAAGTCATGAAATATTCTAATCCATAAAATGTCTCAAAAATATTTCAAATGCTATAAAACAAAGTTCTAGAAATTCTAAACCCAAATGGAAATTCAATCCAAAAAAAAATGACTTTTTAATGGGCATTTGGGCCTAATGAACCTCACTCCAATGTACGATAGTATAGTACTACACCTAATTGCGGTCCCGGTGCACAATGGTGGGACACAACAAACAAGAATGCCAAAGACAGTGCAAAATAATCAAAAGTGAGCAATTAGTGTATGGTGAAAGGTGGGGACTTCGTGAAACATAGACGGCCAAACGCCAATGATGGGACATGATGACAAGGATGCCAAAGACGGTGCAAAATAATTGAAAGTGAACAATTAGTATATGGTGAAAGGTGAGAACGTGGTGAAATATAGACGTCCGAACGGCAATGATGGGATATGACGACAAGGATGGCAAATGCGGTGCAAGATAATCGAAAGTGAGCAATTAGTGTATGGTGAAAGGTGAGGACTTGGTGAAACATAGATGTCCCGCGATCCCACCTATGTTAGTGTACCAAATAAGTTAGTGAAAGGTTAGGACATAGATGGGACAACTATGTTAGTGAAAGGTTAGATTATAGATGGGACATCTATGTTAGTTTATTATTTACATAATGGAATTAAGAAAATAATAATGCTTAATTCTTAAAATAATATTGCAAAATAAAAATCAATCAATAATTTCAATAAAAATTTAATTGTAGAAGTTAATTGTAAAGTGGTATAGACAATTGCAAGGAGTTGTTTGCTAGGTTTAAGTTGTGGTTGTAACAATGAATACACTAATTTCTCTCTAGATGGCAAATTTCATTAAAATGGCGGTATTCCATGTGCCATTTTTACACCGTGACATCTAAGACAAGTATACATTGCTAACATCCAAGTCAGTTTTAGATTTCAAAAATCTAGGATTAGCAAAGATATCAGACCATGTAGTCTGAAAAATCTAGGATTGGTATAGATTTCAAAAATCTAGTACTGGTATAGATTATTGTACAGAAAAAACAGTTTAGACTGTGCGGTTTGAACTCCTAAAAGTGCCAAATTAACCCCTAAAGGTTTTTGACTATGTTTTCACCAAAAACGCTTCAAAACTGCCATTTCTAAAACTAGTGCCAAATTTAGAAAAAAAACATTTTCGGACACATGTAACTGTAGGATCTTGTAGTAAACTTGTTTAAGAAGATGTGAAAAAAAATTCAGAATTTTCCACCATGTGGATTGCAAGATAATAGCGTTTGAATTGACAAAAATCCTTTTTTTGTCCCTGCGAAAAAACGGGCAGCTGCCCTTCACAAGGTAACATTTGTATAAAAAAATGTCCAAAATCGTGGTTACTCTTTGGACTTATTCTTCAAGGCAAGTTGGCTACATGCTTGAAAAATTTCAAATCATTTGGAATTGTACAACATATAGGAAAAAAATAGTAAGTAGGAAGTGGTAAAGAATGACTCAAAACACTAAATTGTTAAGAATTTTGTTATGGAATTGAAAAATGCCAATCCCAACGGTTGTAATGTTGTAATAAACAATTTACACCCAATGTTTTTATTTTTTTTCAAAAATATTGAAAATTGAGTTAAATAAAGGACTTCAAAGTTTATTTTAGAGTTGAGATTCCATAACTACCCTCAAACTAAGAACCCTCGTAACTTTTGACTCATTGATTGGAATGGAATGATTCAAAGCTTCCCGCTTATGTATAAATCTAAAGAACCAATTTCAATTTTTTATTTTTTTTAAAAGTGATTTTTAAAGAATTTTTTTTTGCTGCCCGGACTGCCCGCCGAGTAATGAAAATGACATATCATGCAACAACTTTTTAACTGTGTAGTCAAAAGTTATGAAAATTGTTGGGCCTTAAAGCTACTCCTCGGGAAAATGTTGTGTGAAAATTTGAAAGAATAAAAATAAAAACTCCGCTCGTAGTGAGCTGCCCAAGAAAGCTATGTTCTCAAAAAAGCATGTTCGGTGCTTTAGGGGTTAACATAATATAGCCATTTTAATGAAATTGGCCATCTAGCTAAGCTTTAAATTAAAGACAGTGAATTGGAGCGGTAACAATTCTTTTTTGGTGGAAGCAAAATTAGGTATAAAACTCAACAAGCTCCTATTTGAAACCTAAGGAGTTTGATCCCTAGTTTTCAAGTTTTTTGCTATTCGCATGCAAAAAAATTGAGATTTATTAACACTTGGCAATTAACTGAATTGTATAAATAGAGGCAATAATCGGTGAGTGAATATTTGACTATTTGAGAAAACACTTGGATATGAAAAATGGAGTTTAATCACCTTTGAAATGAAAAGAAATCTCCTCAAATGCTTCTAACCCCTTTTGAATTTTCATTGTTCCCTAAAATGTACATCTTCTAAGTATGAATATATGAAAGAATAAGGTTGAATAGGCACAATTTCATTATAATGGCGATGTTATAGTAGAACCTCCCTAAGTTGATAGAGTTGGGACCGGTCTGACACATTGAGTTAGAGAGGTTATTACATTAGGGAGGGTCATCATGTTTGTATGTGGTTCATATTGTTAAGTTGGGACCGGCAATCAATACTTCTTGACAACGCTTTATTGACTTAGAGGGGATCAACTTAGAGAGGTTCTACTATATTTTGAAATGGCATGAAAACAGCTCAGAACGGTCGTTTTAAATCTATATTTGTTCTAGACAGTGGTTTAAAACACCCGTTCTAAAATCTATACCGATCCTAGATGGTGAAAATGGCACACTGTTACTTGGATTACCACCATTTTAATGAAGTTGCCCATTTTAATGATTTTAGATACGTCCATAATCAATACTTTGAAGATTCACATTTTTTCCATGCAATGTTTAAAGATAAGCATTATGGAAATTTAAAATTCTTTTTCAATTGCCAACATGATCAAATAAATCTTAGACAATTTAATAACATGATTCATCTCCAAATGCTTTTTGTTTTGGGTACTAGCCCTATGTAATTTATACTACTTGAATGACTACATCACTCTTTAATATAAAAATTGAAGGTTTATGATTATAAGTTTCAAATGTGTTTTTTGAACCTTATATTAGAATATTAATTGCTTGTATGGTTTTCAAATGAAACAATGTCCCTCTCTCCTCAACTCTATTTTTTGACCAAAATAAGAATTATCATAACAATCATCTAGTATTTTTTTATCTTATATTTATCAATTTCATGGCCTGTTTCATGGTTGTCTTCAAAGTGCCAATTTGAAAATATAATGTAACATTTCTATGCTTGTAGAGTAATCATACACGGCTTGAAATTAAACGTAAATCTTTAATCATACCAATCATTGTAATCAAAATATAAGAGATGTAAATATTACAAAATGAAAATCAACTAACACCAATTAACATCTTGTGTTTTTCTTCCTTCAAAAAAATGAATGCCTCTATTCATTTAATGTAATAAATCCAATCATGCTACATCAATTATTGGTTTGATTAGAGAACTGAGTTTGTATATAGGGATGCAATATTATATAAGTGTGGGAATGTTTTATTAAATTTACAAATACAAGTTCTTTTAGAAATTAGAAGTAAATGTAAAACTACAAGGTTGTAGAATATTAAATGATTTCTAAGATTACAACTCCAATATTATGCACATATATGAATTCACCAAATTAAGCAAGTCACCATTCAATCTTTGATCAAGAGAATCCAAATGAATTTCTATTGAGTGTAAATTTGTCAATAATTCTTTAGAACTTGGCTTTTCACAATGGCCATTTGAAGTTTTGTTGTTTTTTATTTTATTTTATTTTATTTTAAATTTCATTAAAATTCCAACCTCCTATTTTAAACCACAAACTAATTGAATACCTCACAAAAAATAATCAAGAAGCTTACAATTGTATTTTAACCCTTAACCCCTAAATGTCTGGATTCATCTCCAAAATTGACGATTTGAGAAAAACCATTATAAACTACAATTTGGAAGAATATTTTGGAATTGGTATACAAATGAAAGCTGTAGATTTTGATTTTTAAATTCTATCCGTACGGTTAGATCTACTAATGCTATCACCAATCTTTTTCTATAAATTTTGAAAAGAAAATTTCAGAATTCCTTCTAAATTCAATTACAAGTAAAATATTATCATTTTTTGAGTAAAACTTGTTGGAATGGATTTGAAATAAGGTTCTCTTCATATGATGATTTTTTGAAATTTTTGTGACCTTTACATCTTTGACCTCATTTTTGCACATCTAGTTTTGAACTAAAGTCAATGCAAATTGACCACTTGACATACTTCCACATTTGTAATTTTAGAAATGTACATATTCTAGTAACACCAAATCCAATCGATGGATAGGACAACAACTTGATAAAGTATCACCAAAAATTAGGATGACTTTCATCCAAGCAGGAATGAGACAGAAATAAGGATCTGAATCTGTTCATCGTCCAAAAAATGAACGTCGGAGCGCTCCAGGGTTAAAGGACAAATCAACTTCTCATTTGGTCAAATTTTATTTTTTAATATTACGACATATACATTTTTTTTTTAATTTTTTTTTTGAACAAATGGAAAATCCACTGTATTAAAAATAACAACAATATAAAACACAGCCAAGCCGTGAGGCTGGACAGAAGAAGAGATAACAAGCATAGAGTACCAATGAAAAAAGAAAGAAATGGGAGCCCTAAATAAATCTATAGCCAGGAGGGCCACACCCTTGCCATCTAATGATGTCACCCTCTCTCGAAGCTAACAACTTTGAGCGGATAAAATTTATTTTTGAATTTTTATTATTAAAAATATTAAAATGAATTTTATATGATTTTTTTAATCAATTTATTTATACAAAGCATAATAATTACAAAAATGCTTAATCCCTAAAGTCCCAAGGTCTTTTTCCCATCAAAAAACACTTAAAAGGGTTGTCATTTCTATTGTAAAGAGTAGGAAACTTTAAAAAAAAAATTGCATATCTAACCATAAAAATGGTACAATATTATACTAGACTATTGTAAAAATGTTTGGAAGAAATTCTAAAAGCTTTGACCATGTAGATTGCAAAATATTTGCATTTATAGTGAAGAAAATAAATTTTTATGCATCTTGCTTGACTAGATTTTTTGGCTTTAATTTAAAAATTTTGCACTACTAATTTTGAATTTCTAATTTCTAATGTTGAAGAATTGGGTTGAGAGTCTAGGAAAAATAATCTAGAAAAACTCAATGAATTTTTTACTCATGAAAAAATTGTTAAGTAGAAGGAGGTTTAAGATTTAAGGGATAACTAAATTGTTAATAGCTCGTAGGTGAAATTGAAACATACTAATCTTATTAGTGAGATTGTTCTAGCAAGAGATCTTAACATTATAATTATTTTTCTTGAAAAATTGTGAAAATTGAATTAATAATGAATGTACAAAGGTATTTTTTCAAGAAGATGCTTTGCGGTTTGTTCAAAAAACAACATTGTTCATAATTTCTCATAACAAATCCAAATGGAATGAATCTAAAAGCTTTCCATGTTGATAAGAACATAATAAATGAGAGAATTTTTTTTTTTATTTTTATTAAAAAATTTTGTGAGGTTTTTTTTCTACCCTTTGAACTAAAATTTGGACTTATTGTATTATAACTTTTGCTCTTGGGCACTGATTGAAAAAAAAATTATATTTCCAAAAAACTAGTGTGTTTTTTTATCCTTACAAAAAGTTTCAAAAAATGATGGCAAATATTGAGAGCATAAGAGCCTACCCAAAATCCATTTTGTTCCTTGGGGAGACAATAGGACATTAGGCCTATAGGGATTAAAATAACACAAATTTCTTAAGAAAGTTGAATGCAATATTGATAAACATTATGGTGTAATTGATGTACTCCTAAACCCTAAATATTAAGAAAGATTTGATAGAAAAAGTTCAAAAAATATTGTATTTTTAGCTTTCAAGATGCTATAGACCTTTCAATTTTTTAAATTTATACTTAACACCTAAATGACCAATAGATTTAGAGGCCCAAAAGTGCTTCAAAGAACTCGTCCCTAAAGCAAGCTCAAAATCTTCATCAATATTTATATTTTAACAAATCCAAACGTAGGATCCTTTGGTCAACTTGTTCAAATACATTGTCCCAAAATTTTAGAATAATTATTTCCACCAATTGCAAATTTAATGTGCCTAAACTTCAAAATGTAGGCTTTTCTAGCCCTTCTAAAAGATGGAATTTTGTATTGCAACAATTTTAGGAAAAAACACGCATGTAAAAAATTTCAACTAAAAATACTTTCATATTCATGTTTAATGAAAGAAAAAACTAATCTGCTAATAACTTTTACAAGAAATTGAATTTTTAAAATTCCAATGGTGAAAATATTTTAATAAATAGTTGATATCATTTATTTCTATTTTCACTTGAAAATTTCCGATATTGAGAGTAAAAGATGACTTTAATATATGCTTTTTCTACCTTCATTGCCCGCAAAATAAAACTCTTCATAATTTTTCCCTCATTATTTGAAATTGAATGGTTCAAATGTTTTTTGACTAGGTATCAATCTATATAATTTAAAAATAATAATTAGTGTTTTTAGAATATATTTTTTGTTGTCTGATTTGACATTGAAATTATAAAAAAACTTCTAACTTTTGCAATATTTATTGAAATGACATGAAACAAAGCTTCACACATAGAGTATGATGAATAGCATCCATTTAAAAAAAAATTCATGCACAAATTTCAAATTATGAAGTAAAGAGAAAATGCCTAAGTTCTCCAAAAGCCCAAAGTGGGCTCCTTGATCCTAGAGCGGTTAAGAGCAAAGGGTTAAAGAGCGATGTCGCATAGAATGCCAAACGGTGAATCGTGTGATTGACGATCAACTTGATTATTTTTTTTGAATAGTTTCATTTAATAATAGGATTCCAAGAGGATAAGTGACACTATTTGCTGACCGCCCAACACTAAATAAGTGAATATTCATATTGTTGCATAACTTGCATGTTAACCAAGTTACATTTTCTAAACACAAACTACCTGACATTCATTGCATGTGGTCATTTTGAGGATCGTCTTTTGCGGTCATCATAATTACGTCACAAGGCTACAGTCTGAAGTGTGAACGACTAAACCAAAAAATAATACGCCACGAGATCGGCATGTGTTGGAGTGTGAGCGTGTCCTAATTTTCTGAATCCAAAAATACGCATGCCATCCGGCAGTAATCAGCCATGTCTTATCAGTTCTCGCAAAGTGGATCTCCCGAAGTATCTCAGTCTCATTGAAGCTCAGATCCCATCAACACCAGAATACTGGAAATCTGAGGCATCACAATTCACAAAATTGAATCCTATCGATCCAGGTGCTCGCCTCCACTTCCGGACTTCGATTCCTGTCCATGAAAGGGGAAGATCCGTTCTTGCATTTGCCCCCAAAACTTAAAAAAAACACTAAATGAAAGATCCATCGCCAAAAGGTCTCAAACCATTTTCATACTACTTGGTTTCTATTCGCAGATTGCCAATTCGATCGCCTAAATAACGGAGCCACGTTCATGAGATAAACTCAGATTTGTGTGCATGCGAATGATTGCAGTCCTCGGTGTAGATCTGTGATTGCTGGAGATGGAATGATGGATCCTCAAGTCAAAATTTCATGGCCCCCCAAGATATTGACAGAATCTACAGTAAAGGTGCATCGACGAAGCAACTCCCCTTCTAATAAAAAGTCTGTACGAGCATGGACCGACTCAAATCAGTACTCATTATACAGAAGTGGTCTTCCAATTATTATAAGCTCGTGTTGCTTTTGATAATAGAAGTAGGGGTTTCAAGAGGTTTCAGACGACAAGTAACTACTAAAATAGGATTATTAAATGATTTCAAAAGTCAAATCCTAAGCCGAGAATAAGAAAATTGATGCGTGCTGTCGGAGTGTTATGTCACTGCTGGTTCATGGGGCTTGCTGCTGGAGCACGCGCAGGGCTTGGCTTGGCACGCCCTAGCGTGGACCCGTATCGTCATGCCATGCGTGCAGATTTCAGTTGCTATCGAGTTGCTCCTTCACATTCCTTTCCTTTAACAGCAACTGACAATTCTTTCAACTCCCCATTGCGCTCATGTATTCTCGATCATGTGCACAGATCAATTAATTTTAGGGACTTTGAGAATCGAGACTTCAATTCGATCGGCAGCATGGGATGAGGGGGGGAAAATTAAATACGAGATGATCACATGAAGTTCACTTGAATTTCGTGCAATTGGCGCGTTGGACCCTCAGGAAAGGAAGGAAACAAAATGCATGATTTAGGGACTCTGCATGGGGTTGGGGTTGGAAATCCTGACTTAGCGTGCTCAATGATGTGGATGAAATGCAATCTGCATAGAAATTGGCATATCTATCGGCACATCATGCTAAACAAAATTGGCGCACGGAATACCGCCAAATTAATTACGTTAGTTATGATTACCAAAGGACTTTAATTTGTGCATAAATGCCACACTGACTAGTGCAATGATGATGTTGTTAAGACCAGATTGAATTGATTGTGTGTTATTAACATAAAAAAATGATATGGAACAATTGATTGTTTGTGTACACCCAGTATAATGTACGACCCAAAGGTGGCAGAAATGGGGGCTATTTTTTCTGTCCGTCACCTTCTAACTAACAAAAGTCCAGCTCAAACTTGATATAAGATCGAAGTCAACTAGTCAACCATGGAAGAGAGTGGTTGTGGTGCAACCACACCCTGAAATGTAAACCCCTGGTACATTCACTCCATCGAACTTTCACGTACGGGCCGGTATCACCTGAGCACTTGAGCAGCTCTTTTCCTTTGAGACTAACCGCATCACAAATTCTCAATTAAGTAACAAGGAATGCGAGCTATCCCTGTCGTCATCACAATGCAGGTTCAGAGCACGTTCTTGAATGGGAATTTCTGGAAGGGACAGAAGTAGCTCGGAGTCCTAATCAATCAAAACACACTGAGGCTAGGTCGGCATGGATTCTGCAAGAGCACAACCATTCATGAAAATGCAGCTGCCCTGGGGTTGAAGTGGGTCGACCTCCAATTGCCAGTGCAGAGCTGAGGTGATGGCGAAGAAATTGAATAGGTAGGTCCGGGGTCTGGAGCTTCCCAGCCTGCTGCAATATTTGGAGCTGGTGATAGTATGGAGGGGCCGTTATGAACAGGATTGTAGTACGTGACGTCGGGTACTATTACAATGTTGGGAACCTCCACACGAGTTCGTCTTATGGATGGAGCAGGATCAGCCGAAGGAGTGCTCATGCTCGCTCCAGCATCCCAGTTACTGCTGCTGGCGCGTGCAAAGAATTCGCCGTTGGCGATTTGTTCTGCGGGAATGCCCAATACTTGTCCCAGTTCCACTTGAGCCGATATCATCCTCCGCAAGTTGGCGGCCTGCTCCTCAATTCGTAACTGCAGCTGCCTCTGAGTCTGTTTCAGGGCCAACGCAACTTAGGATTGCTGGAATTTCTACATAATCTCAATGCAGTCGTGGCATAATGTCAATGAGAGTTTCGCCGTCTTGGCATGTTTCGATTGGTCTCCCAACGAGAGAAATCTGAGAGAAATCTCTACTGCTACCAATTGGTATTAACTTAGCGAGTGCGGATCCACCTAACATAATCTAAATGCAGGAGAGTTTTCCATGTTTTGATTGGTTAAGCAATCAAAGTAGTCAACCGGCTCAACTCCCCTGCATTGAGATTGTGTCCAATAATTGCAAAGTAGGCCAAGTCATCAAACAGATTAGTACCAACCTTGCCGCCCACGGCTTGGTAGGTCCTAACCAACGATTATTTTTGATAACTTGACCTTCTTTGCAATTACCTAGTCCATTTCTCGATATTGCATAGAACGTTGATTGTCTAGCATACTACAGACTCTCAGTAGTGCAGAGCAGTCACAGAATACAGAAACAAAATCCGAAATTATCATAGAAGCAATGCTGCAGATGTACAACCTCCAGGTGTTCCTGTAGGCGCATCTCTACCGCCATTTGCAACTGACGAGCTTGTGCCTTTTGGGCTCTCGAATTTTTTCCTGCGTTCGACATCTGTGGAATGAGGCGATACTTTTGCAAGTGGCTCTTCACATGATAGATAGTGATATCGCTGCATTCCATCAGACGAAGCACCGATTTGGGCGTTGCTCCTGAAAAGTAGAAAGCCACATACACGTCATATCGTCAATATCATACGTAAGTCGGAGCTTTTAAGTAGAGATTGAGCAGATCCATTTCCAACTTTGAAGAGGATATCCAAGAGTCTTCTAACTAATTCACTGATGCTCAAAATTGGATTGAAATTCATGCACCGGGTAGACTTACTGTCGGGACCACCGAGCTTGGCGACAGCGGCCACAAACTTGCCGTGCAGCTCCGGAGTCCAGCGTAAGCGCGCCTTAGCAGCCTCGGCAGCTGAGCATACGGGCAGCTGAGAACACTTTCCCAAGGAAGGGCTTAGACTTCCTTCCCATATCGTTTCTGCGCATTACCCATTTCAACAGAGTCAAGTGATGCTTGCATACATACATAATGCGCAATTACTCTCCAAACCAGGTATCTAATTCATACAAACATTTCGAAAACACCAAAACCACACAAAACGGAACGAGTGCAAAACCTGAGAGCTCTTGCTCGGGCTTCGGTTGTTGCGAGCTGACCAAGCCTGGCGAGGAATGAGCCGCAGACGGAGACTTAGTGAGCGGCAGTTGGAGCTGTTACATACAAATTCCACTCACCGAATTAATTAGAGGACGCATTGGCTCACACATTCCAATCTTATATGTCGATCACACAGAATGACAGAAAAGCTTCACACTCAAAACCTTCACCTTCTGTAGCCTACGAGCCGACAACCTTTCCATTGCAGCCAAGCCTTTTTCATTAATTATACTTAAGTACAGAACCAAAGTATTGCACAGCGCTTGCTTAAGTGCGAAAACGAAGCTAGTGGAGAAGGAGAGGATTCACCAGATCAGAATCCGGTACGTCCATACAGTCGGTGAGATCAGGCCAGAGGATGAGATACATCGTGAGAACTGAGATTTCGAAGGCATCGTTGGATATAGCTCAGTGAAGCTAAAGAACGACCTCGCGCGACCGGAACTCCTTATATAGCAAAGGCCAAAGGAGTTTGATTCGTTTTGACATTGACGGTTCCTGCTGAGGGACCACATACAATGAATGTTGAATCTCCTGGTATTTTTAGCACCGGTGTTTGATCGGTAAAGACATTGATCCCTTGGGAGTTCCTGATATAGCAAGAGACCTTTTGGTTTGGCCATATCTGGAGGGACGGAGTGACCACATGCATTGAATATACAGTACTGTTGTCTTGAGCGCTTTGGGTAAAGGTCAACCGGGTCTTAACCCCTAAAAGCCCGTTGTCTGTTCGGGGGACAAATGCGTTTTCGGGCAGGTACCTACGGGCTGAAATTGTATTCTGATTTTTTGAAATTTTTTTTGGAGATAGAAAAACTGATGAGCTTTGTGGGAATATAATTTTTTTCTCAATCGGTGCCCGGGAAAAAAAGTTATGACCAAATAAGCTCAAAACAGGGGACGGCGGGCAGCTCGGGCAGCAGAAAAAAAATGGACAAAAATTAGAATTTTTTTTTTTAATATTTTTTTCCTGATAGATAATATTTTTGCCTATCTAGAAAGCTTTGATTCATTTCATTTGGATATGTTATGAGAAAGTTATGGACATTCTTGTTTTTCGGGCAGTTTGAGCATCTTCTTGAAAAAAATAACTTGTAGGACTCATTTCTGAATGCAATTTTTCAAATTTTTCAATTTTTTTTTTTGGCATGGTTTAGTTTACTTGCTAGAACAATCTCACCATTGGGATTAGTGCATTTTAATTCCATCTAAGAGATATTAATATTTTAGATTTTCCTTCTATCTCATACCTACTTCTACTTAACAATTTTTTTAAGGATGAAAATTAAGTTTTTTTGAGTTTCTTTTTTTTTCCTAGACTCTCAACTCAATTCTCCACTATAAAAATTTAAAGCTCAAAACGCTGTAGTGCAAAAATTTTAAGTTAAAAATGTTTAAAGACAAAAAATCTGGTCCCGCAATGTGCTGAATAACTTGTTTTTTCCACTTTAAACGCAGATATCTTGCAATCTGTGCGGCCAAAAATTCTGAAATTTTTTCCACACGTTCTCATACCAATTAGGTGTAAGATCCTACGGTTAGATGTGAAAAAAAAACAATTTTAACTTTTTTTCACTTTTTGCTATAGAAATGGCAGTTTTCAGTGTTTTTTGGCAGAAAAAAGACCTTGGGCCTTTAGGGGTTAATGCTTATACGGAATTATGGACAAAATTGGCCATTGCCTCTTGGAGATTTGCCTCGAAGAAGTAGTGCTGGAGGTTCTTTCAAGCCATGATTCCAATGTTTAGGGAAAATGGAGAATCATCGCTACATTGCTTAGAATCCACTTGATCTACTTGATTCAATCCGACGCTTAACCTTTATAAATAAATTTGAAGGGAAAGAAATTAATATTTTTTTTTTGTTGCGGGGTGGTAGCAAGAAAGACTTGTAATATTTTTTTGTTGCACTTTGTGTACTAAAGTATTTTTCACGCACAACTTTGAGAATAGTGTTGGGTGATTGCATGAAACACTTGTACTGTTTTCTGTCACACGTCTCGTGCTGATTAGTTTTTTGGTCATAATTCTTGGGTTTTGACTCCAAATGATTCAAAATTCATAGACAAGGTACTGATGACTATTATACACCTTGTCTATTTTCTTGGAATTTTTTTAAAATGTTTTACTATTTAATAATAGCCCCCAATATTATGTCACAAATGCTAATTTGGAGGTTTTTAGTACTATTTAGTACCCATAAAAACGAATTTGAAGCTGAAATTTGGTAGAGATGGTCTTCTAGTAGACTTGTAGATATTGTCCAAAGGAATTCTAAAAATACTTAATTTTGTGTGGTGTAGAAGTCCACAAATTGAGTCCCTTTCTACTAGCATTTTGAAGCATGTAAAAAATTATTTTGGTGGTTTTTTTGGTGAATGACCATCTCCATAGAGTTGCCACAAATGGCCAATTTTTATTTTTTTAATTTAAATTTTGTCCTATTTTCTACTAATTAAAACATCAAAGTATGTATTTTCTTGAGATTTGGCACTTTTCTAGTTCTCCTACTTAGCGAATTTTTTAATGAATTTCCTTTGGTGGTTACCTTCATCTTAAAGGTGCATACATTGGCCATATTTTTTTAATTTTTTTAAAAATTGATTTTCTAATTTTAAAGTACTCTAGAAAAAATCATGAGTACTATTGCAAAACGCTACAAATAGTATAGGTGTTTCGTGCAATCACCTTGTTCCAATGTAGTTGAAATTCATATACAGAAAAGGTGGATATGGCCATTTGATATGGTATAAAACTATATGGTAGGAAATAAAAGAATGTAGACTAGCTCTGAGATTGTGAAGGAATTTTAAAAATAATTAAACAAAATTTTCTATATTCTATGTGGAAGTCCACAAAGTATTTCTTTTGTATATGCATTTTGAACATAGAACAAGTATTTGGTAGTTCTTTAAGTGAATCAACCACCTTCATAAAGATTTAACCCCTAAATGCCCAAGCCCCAAGGCTTTTTTTGCACTTCTAGAAATTTGCTCTAAGTTGAACAAAAAGTCAACCTTTTGATAAATTATACTACTTTTTTTTAAATTGTAACCATACAAATTCAAACTAAACATGTTTGAGATCACATGGGATAAGAAAACACAACAATATCACTTACGGATTGAAAGATTATAATATTTGATCACAAGGGTGTTAAACTGAGAAGTTGATTTGAAGTCTTTTAATCCTCTTTTCACATGTCAAATCTACAAAGTTGGTTTCCAAAAAAATATGAGGCTAAAGGGTCTAACAAGTATAATCCTGGCCCAATCAATTTACAGCTTCTCAAAATCTACTCTACAATTTTTTTAAATGAATTTCTAATGTGATTTTTCCTTCAAGATCTAGTGTATTTGAGGCTCATTTCCAAGAGCCCTCAACACTATGGAAAGTCAAGATTGCACAAAATCGTGAATAGAAAAATCATAATAAATCATTTTCTAAATCGTATTTTTGATGCTAAAATTAGATTTCAAAAAGAATTTTTCAAATTGCAAATTGGGTAGGTTTTATTTAACTTCAAATTATTCTCAATATCCAAATTGGGTGCCTTGGGCATTTAGAGATTAGAGTCATTACAAATGGCGTATTTTTGTTTAAATTTCTATTTTTTTTGCTATTTTTTACAAATTATAATGTTAAAGTGCATTTCTTTTTAAAATTTTATAGTTTTAGTTATCCTACTTTGAAAATTATTTGATATTTGATATTCATAGAATATAATCTCCATAAAGATTTCCTTAATACAAATCTACTATAAGTTGAATCGGTTTTAATTTTTAGTTTTTAAAGGACTAAGCAACTCACTTTGGAATTTAGAAAACTTGGATAGGCTCTATTGACTTCATAATTTAAGATTTTTCATAAAAAATTTTAACCCCTAAAAGCTCGTTGTCCCTTCGGGGGACAAATGCGTTTTTGGGCAGGTACCTACGGGCTGAAATTGTGTTCTGATTTTTCGAAATTTTTTTTGGAGATAGAAAAACTGATAAGCTTTGTGGGAATATAATTGTTTTCTCAATCGGTACCCGGGAAAAAAGTTATGACCAAATAAGCTGAAAACAGGGGACGGGGGGCAGCCCGGGCAGCAAAAAAAAAATGGACAAAAATTTGAATTTTTTTTTTAATATTTTTTTTCTCATACATTATATTTTTTTCTATCTGGAAAGCTTTGATTCATTTCATTTGGATTTGTTATGAGGAAGTTATGGACATTCTTGTTTTTCGGGCAGTTAGAGCATCTTCTTGAAAAAAATAACTTGTAGGATTCATTTCGGAATGCATTTTTTGTAATTTTTCAATTTTTTTTTTTGGAATGGTTTAGTTTACTTGCTAGAACAATCTCACCATTGGAATTAGTGCATTTTAATTCCATCTAAAATATATGAATATTTTAGATTTTCCTTCTATCTTGTACCTACTTCTATTTAACAATTTTTTTAAGAATGATAATTAAGTTTTTTTGAATTTTTTTTTTTTTCCTAGACTCTCAACTCAATTCTCCACTATAAAGATTTAAAGCTCAAAACGCTGTAGTGCAAAAAATTTAAGTTAAAAATGTTTAAAGTCAAAAAATGTGGTCCCGCAATGTGCTGAAAAATTTGTTTTTTTAACTTTAAACGCAGATATCTTGCAATCTGTGCGGTCAAAAATTTTGAAATTTTTTCCACACATTCTCATACCAATTAGGTGTAAGATCCTACGGTTAGATGTGAAAAATAAACAATTTTAACTTTTTTTCACTTTTTGCTATAGAAATGGCAGTTTTTAGTGTTTTTTGGCAGAAAAAAGACCTTGGGCCTTTAGGGGTTAAGATGGATGCTAATCATTATAATCTATATATGAAGCTTTGTTTCACTTCATTCCAATAAATATTGCAAAATATGCTAAAAATATATATATTTTAAATTCAACATCAAACAAGGCAACTAAAATATATTCTAAAAAAATATTAATTAATTTTATTTAATGTGGAGATTGATATTTAAAAACATTTGAACCATTCAATTTTGAATAATGAGGTGAAAATTATGAGTATGAAGAATTTTGTTCTACGGACAGTGAACAAGGTAGAAAAACATATAAAGTCGTGTTTTGAACTCAATTTTTATTGCAAAGGTAGCATTAGAGAAAATCTGGGACCTCCGAAGGGCTGCTCCACAGCCCTCTGATCGAAGTACCTTGCAATTTACTTTTTTTTGCTGAAAAATTCGTTTTTCCCCTATTCCCGCCCAGCTGAAACTGCAGCGATACTGGTGCAAGAACCAAAATTTACGAGTAATTTTTTTTTTAAATCTTAAAAAAATATATACATAATTTTTAATTTTTAATTTTTTTTTAAATTCGCGATTTCTGACCGTTTCGGCGAGACTGCTCACTGCGGGACTGTTATGGAGTGACAGGCCAAGCTTTAAAATAGCTTGACTTGTCACTCCGGAGCAGCCCTCTGGAGGGCTGATATTTTTTCTAATGGGATAACCAAACTAAAACAATGGCCTAATTGTGGCACATAATATGATGGTATCAAGACTTCATAATCAAACTGAATAAAGCTTTAAGAATTAAGATGTATAATAAATGAGTTAGCAAACCTTAAACACTATAGGAAATCTTATCTCCTGTGGAGGGTCGTTAGGGTTTTTGAAAATATACAAATACAATGAGTTTGTTTTTTTTTCAACAAAAAATATTATTTTTAAATAATAAAAAATATTTTTTAATTGGAAATCCAACAAGGCACACTTGTTGACTATTCACATTAGAGATTCTCTAACGGCCTTTCTGGACTGATATTTTCTCTAAATGCACATTTTCATACATGCAAGCAGTCCAAACACGTTTGAAATTTTCTCTAATGGAGTCCATATTAGGTGTATTTTATAATTCTCAAAGGTAAAATTTAACATCCAAATTAATGAAATGTCTATTGGAGGTGATTTTAAATATAGGTAATTGGTGCGACTTTTGACATCAATAACTCAATTTGCTTTTGGTGAAAACTTTTGATTTCATTAATTTTCTTTTATCCTATGAGAACCTCTATGAAAGGCCACCCCCTAATAATCCACATTTCCTAACTTTTCTCTTCATTTCAACTCTCAAAAGTCCCACCAAATGATCAAGCATTATGAATATTTTAACTTGCCAAATTTGGAAAAATTGTGAAAATGATTATGCAATGGAAACGTGAATTTGAATAAAGAAGAAAAACGAGAGCTACTAGCACCATAATAGAAGTGGATATACAAAGGGTGGCTTAACAATATCCAAACGCCAACCTTTAGAACAACAAGTTTCAACCATCTTTTAAAGAATCTAGTCAAACAAAAATATGAAATTGCATGGAGTGCAACTACACAAACGATGTGATGTAATACTAAGCTACAAGGTTCTAAGTGGTGACAGAGGCATGATGAAAGTGCACCAAGCACGATAGTTCAAATAATGTGGCCTAACAGTCAAGCGAGGGTGACTAAAGTGACGAAGGCATGAAACTGTACCATGCATGATAGTTTATATAATGCGGCGTAACATTCAAGCGAGGGTGAGTGAAGTGACAGGGGCACAAAACGGCACCCAACACAACAGCTTAAATAATGTGGCGTAACATTCAAGCAAGGGTGAGTGAAGTGACAGAGGCACAAAACCGCACCAAACACAACAGTTTAAATAATGTGGCGTAACATTCAAGCAAGGGTGACTGAAGTGACAGAGGTACGAAACTACACCAAACACGATAGTTTAAATAATGTGGCGTAACGTTCAAACGAGGGTGACTGCAGTGACGAAGGCACAATATTGCTCCAAGCACAACAGCTCAAATAATGTGGCGTAACATTCAAGCGAGGTTGACTGAAGTGACGAAGGCACAAAATTGCACCAAACACGACAGTTCATATAATTTGACGTAACATTCAAGCAAAGGTAACTGAAGTGATAGAGGCATGAAACTGCACCAAGCACATCATTTCAAATAATGTGACATAACATTCAAACGTGACTGAAGTAATTAATGAAGGCATAAAATTGCACCAAGCACGACATTTTAAATAATGTGGCATAATATTCAAACGAGGGTGACTAAAGTAATGAAGGCATGAAACTGCACCAAGTTGTACGACAGTTCAAATAATGTAGCATAACATTCAAGCAAAGGTGATTTAGCCCCTAAAAACCTTTAAAACCAAATTGTGTTCTTTGAAATTTTGGTAATCTTGTTGGAGTTTGACTTTTGGCTTTTCCACATACAAATTAAAATTTTAGATGCATATTTTTTTTAATTTCAAAATATAAATTGAGTTGTATGCAAGTGTGGATGCATTTTCTATAAATTATTGAATGTTTTTGCATCAAAAATTAGAATGATGGAATCATTGAAGAACTAGTGAAGAACTTGCCACTTGATAGTTTTTTTTGGCACTTGAAGTCAAAACACTTCAATTTCTCTTTGAAAACAATGGCAAAAAAATTCGGCTTTGGGCCATAACTTTTTTTTTAATTAATTATTTTCACATACTATTATTTTTTAATTTGATACCAAAATCTATTGTTAGATTTTAGAATCACTTTTTTTTTTTTTAAATTTGCCCCTCAAAAATGGTAATGCAAGGTGTATAACTTTTCCACAAAATGGTTTTAAATTTTGATTTTTGGTGTAGTAATTTACAAACCAAGCATCTATCTATATCATACTAAAATATGAAAACTAAAATCTACATATACAAATTATTCTTGAATTTTGAAGTTGAGTGGACACCTTGTTGGGTAGAAAGGGTTTGCTTTGGGAAAAATACTGGTTTCCCAAATGCAACTAGATACAATTGAAAACATGAAAGAGTTACATAATTGTATCCTCATATACATCATACAAAAGTGTATACCACTTTGTATTAAGTATATACAATTGTCTATATATTAATATTCATATAGGCCAAAGTATATCCCTATTCATACAATGCTACAAACCAAAGTAATTAATTTTTTTAATATATATATTCTCAATCCATTTTCCAATATATTCACTAAACACACCAATTATCAAACATACATGCATTTTGGAAGGGCAGAAGGGCTAGGAAAGCCTATGTTTTGAAGTTTAGGTACAATGAACTTGTAAGGTAGCAACACCCATAACCGTCAATTTAAGGATTTTGAACGTGATTATTATTAATAGAAATCCAACAAATTATAGGTTCCTATTAGCAAGAGAAACATAAGTCATATACACTTTCAAATGTATTATTTGGATATTGTGAGAATAAGTTGTAAATTTTTAAAGAACCAACTACAAATGCACCTAATACCAACAGTCTAGGGTTTGATATTTAGATGTAGTACATAGTCTATAATCACATCTTTTCACTTCCACAAATTTTGAAGATTTTAGAGGTGATGGTTATGGATACAATGATGGTTATAGGTGTTGCTACCTAAATTAGTGGGGATATTCATTCTAAAATTTTGGGAGGATGTACTTGAACAAGTTAACTAAAAGATCCTATGGTTGAATTTGTTATAGAATCAAAATAGATGAAGATTTTAGCCTTGCTTTGGATACAAGTATTTTGAAATAGTTTTGGGCTTCTAAACACGAAAGAACTTTAGTAAAGAAGTTCAAGTTTCAATGGAATTTGTATTAGCTTTAACACAAATTCAATACAAAATTATTTAGTCAATATGTGGTGGATTTGTACTAGTGTCTATATTCATTTGAACAAGTATTTTTTAAGCATTTTAAAATTTTTTTCTAATTTTATTAGAATATTGTAGAAGAAAAATTACAAACAAGAAAACAAATGCATCAATATTAGTTGTTCTTTCTTGCAAAAAAGACCTTGATCTTAAGTTTGTCATTTTGTTGAATTATGTGGAAAAGATTTTAATTCTGAATACATTTGTGTTTAATTGTTTATGGTTTATAATTTTGTTGCAAATAGCCAAATACCTAAGGCATCTAGAGATATATTAGAAAAATCTATACAACTATAATAAACTAATCATGATATTTTGTGTTGATAATTGATAGTTTTATATTTAAAAATAATTTAGAATTAATAATTTTATTAATAAATGTTTCAATCAAATGTTTTTCAAGGGTCTAGTTGACATTTAGTGTTGGTAGTATTAGTAAACTTGTAGACATTTAGTGTAGGGTTAATTGACTGCTTCATTTGCTAGACTTAATTGCAGTATTTGATATCATAATTCTTATATATTCTTATAATCATAATATCCTCAACTGAATGCAATCTGAGAATTCTTTTAATGAAGAAATGCTTTGTATTTTGAAGATACAACTCATTAAATTGAATCAACACAATCATGTGGTATTCATGATGTGGCATGTGAAAACATCTTAACTGAAGTTTTTACAAATTTATAAAAAGGTTGGTCACAAATTGTGATACATTAAAAGTATGGAAAAATATGTGGGTATTGAAATTGTTTATTAGTATAAACAATGAGAATTTTTATATGTGAGATCGATTTCATCATCCAGTTCTCAAGTTTGGATTGCATTCACAAATATAGTGTTGTGTTAGAATTCATATGCCATGTTATTCCTGTGGCTTGTGTAAACTTATTTTTCATTTCACAATTTAGATCCCCCAGTCTAAAGTGGTCACTGCAAGTACCAGATTCTATGAAATTTTTAACCCTTAAAGTCCTAAGGCATGATTTCAAATCATTTTCCACTTTTGTGCAGGTCCTTCCAGGTGCAATATTTGTTAGAGTCTTGTAAAAAATTTAGCAGAGGTGTGTTTTGCTACTAGCTTAATGCCTAAAAAAATTTCAGACCAATCCAAGTTGTGGGATACTATAGTTATGCCTCAAATAGACATCTTTTTATGGTTATAGGCAATTCTAGGCAGCCATGATAGATAGGTCCAATTGGTCTAATTTTTTTTTACATACTCTCAACAAGCTTGTTAACATTATCCCAAAAGTTGAAAGGCATACAGGCACATGATTTTGACTTACAAGCCGTTAAAATTAAGCTTGCCTTCTTCAGACAATGTTCAAAATTTGTAAAGCCCAATTTCAAAGGCTTGTAAGTCTAAATTATGTGCTTGTATGCCTTTTAATTTTTTGAATTATGTTAACAAGCTTATCAAGAGTATGTATAAAAAAATTTGGCTCAATTGTACCTATCTATTAGATTTGCCCGAAATTGTCCATAATTAAAAAAAAAGGTCTTTTTGAGGCATAACAATTTAACCAAGACTTAGATTGGTTTGAAACTTCCTAGGCATCAAGCTAATAGTGAAACACACCTTTAGTAAAAAATCCACAAGAATTCAACAAATATTGCAGCTAGAAGGGCTTCCTCCAAAGTGGAAAATGGCTTGAAATCACGCCTCAAGACTTTAAAGTTTAATAACAAAAAATTGATTCAAATCTTGAATTTTATGCAAATGAATTTTCAATGTAGAACAAAATTTTAATTTTAATTTTAACAGATTTCTGTTGAAATCAAGAGAATAGTGACCGGGACAATGCGACCAAATCAACAGAATTTTGTCAAAATTCCTGCATTTTCTATTTAATTATTTTGGATCTCAAGAAGCATTTCATTAAAGGAATCAAAATTAGCTAATAAAGTGGATGTAATTCAAATTTAAAGTTTCATATTCTAGAGATTATGAGAGTAATGTTTGACTTTGAGGGTTGACTTTTCGATCTTGTAATAAGTATGTGAGCAATCGCTAGAAGCCTATAAAAGCATATCCCTTGTGCCATATATAAATATATAACTCTTTCTACATTGGAATTCAACATAAAATTCATGAAAAAATTATATGATTGTAGACTAGTGTACAAAATCCTTACAAACCACTTTAACTACATTAGAGCTAGATATTCTTATATTAAAACTAGATTTCAGCAAACTAATTGGACCATTGATTTCAAATGTTCAACACTAGCTAATTGTAGTGTGAGGGACAAATAGTAAAATCTAGTTACAAAATAGAAACATATTTTGATAAAATTTGGCATAGTATATACTTTATTATTGAAGTCTCTATAGATCAAACTTTTGTTACGTAATAACATTTTTTTGACATTAAATATGCACATAATTATGGATATTTCCTACATAGACAAAAAATCAAATGAAAATATAATCACTAATGTTTTTCAATCTATTTATTATTATATAAAATCATAAAAACTAAATAAAAAATTCACTAAAAATAAATTTTTGGTTTTTTGAAATTGAAATTGGTATGCTTGATCAAAATTGTGTGCAAATACAATGCCAAATATGCATGCCAAATGTAGGAATTATATTTTATATTATGCAAAATTCTTTGAATATCACAATTAGCATTTTGTAAGAATATTGGACCCTAGTATACATTTATAATTTGTCATTGGAAAGATAACAATATCTAGCTCCACATTCAATTTGCTTCAATAGAAAAAAATCACTTTGATATTTGAATTGCCAAAGACATGAAGACGTTACAAAATAATGCACAAATATTCCTATTGCATGTTCAACAATATACAAAATTTGTTAGTAATTTTTTATGGAATGCGAGCCAAATTTAATGTACCATAACTCCACCAAGATCACTTTCATGTACTTTTGTTAAGTGCAATCAATGTATAGGTTTCAATGTTTCCATAAACAATAATATTTATTAAACAAGCAAGAAAAAGTGTATTTAAAAAATAGTCTAGAATCTAAAGGATCAATCTAACAACACTTTTTGTCTTTTATGTCTTGATCCTTCACAATTTTTATTTTATTGAATAAAATTGAATAAAATGATTAAATAAATGAATTTATAAATAAAATAGATTAAATTTGAAAAACACTTATCTTTTTTTGCAATTAGAGTTCTTGAGGGGGTTTGGGCTTGGTTGTAGAATTTTAGAAGAAATTCATTGTAGAGCATTTTATTTAATAGTCATTTTTTGGCACCTAATTTAAGATCCACAATTTTTGGACCTACTTCTTTTCAAATCCCCTTGGTTTTCATCTTTGTTTAGCAAATTTTCTACTATTGACTAACTCTCTTCATCCCTTACAATGAATGGCTTTACTTGCTATGAGTGGTGTCTTCTTTCATGGTCAAATTCATACAATTTCCACCCATCATTGAGACCTTATTGTATTCCTCCAACATCCATCTATTGTTTTCATTTATTCAAAGCATGCAAAAAATAATTCATTGGACAAAATTGACAAAATTGACAAAATTATGTGTGCCTCCTAAACCATCATCTTCATAAAGCAAATGTAGCAAACAAGAGATTCGAAGTGTAGCAGGCTCCTATAAAACATCTATAAAGATAAACTCTTGCTAGAAGTTGGACTTTGATGTCCTCAACTCACGCTTAATGTCTTGCCTGCGTTTGAACTTGCTACAACCATTGTGGGACAATGTGATGTACATTGTGCCTTGAAATGGCTTCTGGTCCATGATCAATTGCCACAACATTGAGCACAACCTCAAGAAGATCAAACAATCATATCTAATCATGACCACAATTGACTTGTATAACAAGAAACCTCAAGTTGGATGTCCAATTGCTTGACCGATAAACCGCCCCCCCCCCCAAAAAAAAAAAGCCATAATAATTTGATGATAAATGAGGCCATTGGAGGACTATGAGTGCCCAAAATGCTTACATAAGCCTACCTTCATTGGTGGCTATTATTGGAACAAATCTAATGTGGTCAAGAAATTTGGCCACATCAAATAAGAAAATTACCATGCCTAATTAGCAACTTAAATTTAAATTAATTTAAAATGAAAGAAAATCTAAAGAATCCGTTTACAATCCACTATAGGTCAATTACCTATCTATCATTTGACCATCAACCATTAAGATATTTTTTGATGGTAAAATGAAAGAATGAATTCATTAACTTCTTCTGAGAATGAAAGGTAAGGAGGTTGTTTTCAGTTTTTAATGAAATGCATTGTCTATCATGAATCCTCAAATGATATGGGATAAGTTGAAGATGAGAGCTTGACCATTCGTTGTCAAAACATAGAAATTGTGTTCAAAGTAGAATTTCAAAACTCATTTAGGCATAGTAGAATAACTTTTTTTTAAATACTTTGAACTAAAAAAAGTTGAAAAATCAATGTATATTTCATTTTCAAAAACCCGTTTGTGATTTTGAGCCTCTCAAAAAAATTTATGGACAAAATTTAGAGAGGATATTTGAAATTGTCAAAGAAAATGTCCCTTCCAACCCCTTTTTGAATTTTGTCCATAACTTTTGATTGGAGGCTCAAAATCTCAAACGGGTTTTTGGAAACGAAAGTAGCTTGATTGCCTACATTAATTAAGCTCTAAGTTTTTTGAAAAAATTATTCTCCTATGCCTAAATGAGGTCTAAAATTCTACTTTGAATACAATTTCTGCTTTTAACTATGAGCAGTTGAAATCTTACTAATCCTAATTTTATATATTCTACATGGATTGTTTTACCTACTACTACCCCACTTGTATGCAAAGCTCGTCTTCTCATCTCACAATGGCTCACAATAAGTGGCTTTTGAATCTATATAATATAGTGGCTGAATATGTTTGATTTTTTTGAATTTAATGCTGAATTCTTCAAAAAATAGTATTTTAAAGTACCGAAGCTTAATAATTGGTGAGAATATAAAAATCTGGCATATCGGGCCATTAGTTTGCCAATCATCAATATTCTTGAGAAGCACTCATAAGCTTTCTAAGAATAATCTAGTAAGTAGGACTTCTAGAATTGGTGAGGAAAGTGGGAATGGGAACCAAGTTGAAATGCCATCTCATAGGTCCAATTTCTTCCTAATGTTGCTTCCATTTTTTAAGTTCCAACAGGTCATGAAGTTCATGCTCATCAAGAAAGTGCAACCCTTCCTTGACCTCATCAACAACGTAGTTGGGAAGATCCACACCCTCCTCTTTCAAAATCTAGATTTTTTGCAATGTGGCTCTATGCATCCAAATATAGAATTTTTCATTGATTTGTTTGCTTTTGTTGTCAATCAACCTACCCTCTTAGACATCCAATTGTTGGACCTAGCTAAGAATATTGTGTCCATTGTACTTGTTTCTAAACTCATGTAATACTTGTACGACACCAAGGAATTCAAACACAATAAGATGTTCAAAATAAAGAGGTTCCAATTGCCTTTGCTCCTAGCTTTCTGTCTCACCAACTACAAGTGCTAGGGCCAAATGTACAACCATTAAATTGTCAACTTATAGAATCCACCACGTAGACACCCTCTCAGCATGCACAACATCTATGTCACCCTCTCGCAATTTTAGTCCTTCACCAAGCTTGTCATCCTTTCATAGCATCATATATTAATTAAGACATGAAGCACTATAACTTCAAAAAGGATTGTGTGGAATACATGATGGCTCCCAATCCTACTCAACAATGCACAACATATGCACTTCAACTAGTCGTACAAAACACCAGAGTTGACGAGGGAGGAGACAATGAGCAATTTGATACATAAGAGATGGGATGCTCCACCAAGGAATACACTTCTTCCATGTCCTCCTGGCGTCCCATTGAGATTAAGGAGGAATACAACCGCTACACTCTCTACTATAGCTTAGAGGCCTTAATGTCAAGTAAATGAGCAAACTATGCTTTTTCCTCTTTTGTTTCTACTTCTCCATTTTTCAACAATGTCACATTGTAGTGGAAAGAGGACCTATTACTTTCCAAAGGAGACGAGCAAGATTTGATGTAGAGTTGGGAATGACTCACATTCCAGCACTGGATGCCACTCATTAAAGGTGTTGTACAACACCAAATTGCCAAGGCAAGGCTATAAGGTGCATCGGTACTTAATAGATTTTGCCAATTTTCATGTGCTCATGAGCATATGTAAACAATTCATCAAAGTCCAAGGCAGCCATTGGATCCTTGCATGTGTTGACCCTGACAATGTTTGGAGGTCGTGCACCATCTACAACTCGTCGATGTTACACACAAAGTGGTTGCTTTCTGAGGTCAAGGCCCAACTTGAGGACTTGTTGCCAAGCCGTAGGGGTCTTTGATACTAGTACACCAATGTCATGCAGTAGTCTAATGGCTCTTTGTATGGGCTCTTCGTGATAATACATGCCACAAACATCTTATTTTGCATCTCGTCTAAGACTTGGGTTTATGTTGTCTTCATGATGAAGGTGCATATCCAAAAGTGCCTCACCAATGGAAAGTTCACCCCACGTTTCCAAAGACTGGTATTGAAAACCATTCTTTTGGGGCTCCAATAACCATCTGAAAATTCATAAAGCAAAAAATCTCTAAAAAATCTCATTACTTTGAACAATATTTCTAATATTATCAACAATTAAACATTGGAACCTCTAAAGGGTTGTCACTAGTAGTGCAAAGAATAGCAAAGCCCTAGTTATTTATATTTTTACATTTAACAATGATAAGGATGAATACCATAGATCAATGGTGAGCTTGAGGACACTAATGATTAAAATTAAAATTAATTTCATTTTAGGAGCCAAAATTAGACGATTATTCAAATGTTGGATTAGCTATTGATCATTTAAATGATTGTGAAACATTCCCTCTATGCTCTATCTCATAATACTAGTCTTTAGTCTTTATTTGTAGTATAAAAGTATTCAAAAAATTATAAGATTATTTTATTGCATGGCATATTCTCATCATTCTATTGAAATTGTTCTCACATTTACAAAAAGATTAAAATATTGCAAGTAAGAATTAAAGAGCTCCAATGTTTCTATCTTATAGAATGTGATTGAAAAATTTGGAACTTTTGCAAAAGGAGGATTTCATAATTAAAATAATTTGGACCAACGGGTTTACCCAAAAAAATGCAGAATTGTGAAATATGATTTAAAAAAAACAAGCTCTACAGTTTATTTTGGTAATCGACTCCAAATTACTTTAAAAATTATTCAGTTTTGGTGTAATTTTGTTGATAGCCAAAGTGGAGAATAAGTAAACCATCTTCACCCTGAAAATCGGGTTTGATAGACATTGTTGGGAGGAACAAGTAATTTGGGACAAAATAAAAAAAACAAAAGAGACTAGTATTATGGGACAAAGGGAATACAATACTTAGATTATTGTTTATAAAAAATGGTTTAACTACCAAACACATGAAGCTTTTTTCTAAAGGTCACAATTCCTTACAAGAACTTCAAATTGTTTTATCCCTTTCTAAAACTCAATTTGCAAAAGAATAATTTTGTTTAAAATTTTAGAAGGAAAAAACTCAATGCAATTGAATGCAAAAAAAAATGATTTGCTATCATTTCAAACAAAACATAATTTGAATTAAAATTAAGAAAATGATCTTAAAATAAGAATCCAAAGGATGGTCAAATAAAAAAACATCATTTCAAAAACTTACAAGTTAACTCTACAATGGGTTGTTAATTATGAAGAAGTTGCTTTCTTCAACAAGATAATCTGTATATGTGGAAGATATTTTTGCAAATACATTCTGTTAGCAATCCAAATTTCTTGACCCCTACTCTCTAAAATGTTTGGTGGTGCCCTATCATGAGTTTAGGATTTTCATCTTAATCCTTCAATGTTACACTTAAATTTGTTTTTTAATTTTTGAACATTCTTGCTTATATCTTTGTATCTTCCATTAAACAAGCAACTACACTACAAGGTTTGGTGTTAAACCTCCTCCATCAAACTATCATCGGGATAGGGGAACAAAAGCAATTCGCTTGGTTTTCTTTGTTTTGAAATAAAAAGCATTGGTGTAGATGGTCCTTAATACAAGACAAGCATGTTGGGCTTGTTCTATTGCAAATTCAATGAGAAGGCTTTTTATACACATGAATGCAATGCACTCTATATGATCACCCTAGTCTTCCTTCTAAATATATTCAAACCAGATTTTACTTTGTGTATGTTATTTTGTTGCCATCTTTTGAAAACAAAATGGCACAATTTAGTGGTGTTTCATTGTGCCATGGTTTCTTTTCAATATGCGGTCATCCTAATAGATAATATAGGCTTCACAAGTTTAATGTGATGTTACTATAGTAGCTTTGGCCTCAAAGCACAAAGGTAGGAGGTCCATAAACCACTAATTTTAGAGCTAAAATTTACTTTTGCAAAGGTTAGACTTCTTGAAATATTTTTCACTAAATTTTCCTTGAAAGACAAATGGAATTGGCATCTAACTCAAGTTGTTTCACATTTTTTTGAGCTTCATGGAAATAGTTATGAACTTTTGAAGTTGGAACCTAATGGTCACTAAAAGCATATGTATATGTTAGAGGACAACTTTTCGAGCCCGAGCACTTCATGGACCTCCTACCTTAGTTCATTTTTCAAGTAAGGTCCTAAACAAACTTCCTTTTCATTTTAGATGCAAAAATTGTCAATGCAAAGCCTCCTCTCATCCTTTTGATCCCTTGATCCAGAACCATACATTGCCTTCTTTATAATCGACCATTGGTGTAGTCATACTTTCTTATGAATGCTTGAAATGTCAGATTCCTTAATTTGCTTTAAAATCCAAACCAAATTTATACAGATGCTACTTCTCTCGACTTCATGTGTCACAAATCACGATTGGAAATGGATCCACACTTCTTCTCTCGGCATCAGTGACTAGCAGCAACGATCAACTGCACCAGACGCATTCGACATGGAACATGACCCAATCGTATTGATGGACATTTCCACATGCCAACACAACTCCAATAACTTTTGGTAGCTGCCATGGGAGATTCTTGGACTCGTCGATCCACTTCTCAACCAGGATATAAAATCCTCAACAGTCAAAATTTTACTGCCACTGGAATAGCCAGATTCTACAATACACGTGTACGTCGCCGCACCCTGTCCTACTTACCCTACAATCAAGAGGTCCTGCTCATGGATGGCAGTCACAACTGCATCCGCAATTCTCCAGGCCCACCAATAAATATTCTAGCTCAAGAAGGGCTACCCCCACTAAGATACACTCTCTACCGTAGGGAATCTCAACTAAGCCTTCGAGCCCGTTTGGGCGGCGACCTCGGTGGCAAAATCGGTGCTGCGCTTCTCGATGCCCTCGCCCAAGTTGAAGCGCGAGAAACGCCGCACTTGGATATTCTCGCCCAGCGCCGCCACCGTCTGCTTCACGTAGTCCTTCACCAAAAGCTTGTCGTCCCGGATGTAGGGCTGCTCCAGCAGCGCCAGCTCGTTCAACGTCTTGGCCACACGGCCCTCCACGATCTTGCTACGCACCGGCTCCGGACGCTTGCCCAAGTCCTCCTTGCCCATCTCGATCTCCTTCTCCTTCTCCACGAACGACGCGGGGATCTCGTCCACCGATACATATTGCACCTGCAGCAGCCAGGCCGCACACATTACCAACTGCAACCAGGCTACCACGAAGGAAATGGCTTGCCAAACGACAAAGGATCACGTCCCAACGCAAGACCATCCAGAGCCACCTACCTGGCTTGGACACACACCCAAATCACCAGTCAAAAAGCCAACCACATACAGCATCCGATCTCCGACAGGGTGGAAACCAGCTGCTCACCTGTGGGCACGCAGCCACCTGCATTCCGATGCTGGCCACCAGCTCCTTGAACTGGGCGCTCCGGGCCACGAAATCCGTCTCCGAATTCACTTCCACCAGCACGCCGATGCGTCCGTCGTGGATGTAGCTCCCGATCAGACCCTCCGACGCCACCCGGCCCGACTTCTTGTCCGCGCTCGCCAGACCCTTCTTCCTCAAGTAATCCGTCGCCTTCGAAACGTCGTTCTCGCAAGCCGCCAGAGTCTTCTTGCAATCCATCATGCCTGCCCCCGTCGCGTCCCGCAGCTCCTTCACTGTCGCGGCAGACACGGCGACCTGTTCCGGCTCATCACCAACACGACGTCAACCACGGCTCGCAAATACACATCATCGCACGAATGCCTTGCCAGCCATTCACCATCGCAAGAGACCCCCAGGAAACACGAATCCGAACCCAATGGAATCTGAGATATTCACGACCACAGCAAGAAAACCAGGAAGGAAGCACCGGGACTGCAAAGGATCCCGGAACACAACCACCCATCCAAAAACCAAATCTCACCTTGGGAGCCTCGGCTTCCTTCTTCGCCTCCTCCACCTTCGGGGGAGCTTCTCCAGCGGCCTTCACGTCGGCCTTGGCTGCAGTCTGCGCTGCCACCTCGGCTGCAAAATCAGACGACTTCTTCTGGAGGCCCTCCCCCAAATTGAACCGCACGAATCGTCGAATCTGAGCACATAACAGTGAAACGAATCGCCTTTAGAACTGGACGCGCACTCCACAACAAAGATATCACAACCTCATTGCCATGTCTTGGTCCTACACAATCTCCATGGAAATCCTTCTCACAACATGACCGCCGATTTCTATCCACTCCATGGGAATGTCATGCCCAACGCAGAAAATCCCTTCCGACCAGATGCCACACGTGGCGCACGACCGCTCCCTCGCAGACACGGAACTCAATCCCTCTCCTGGGCAATCCCAAAACAAAAAAAAGCACAGTGCAAGACAAACCTGAACTTTCTCGCCCAGCTTCGCGGTGGTTTCCTTCACCAGATCCTTCACCGGCAACTTGTCGTCGCGAATGTAAGCCTGCTCCAGCAACGCCAGCTCCGCCAAACGCTTCGCGATACGACCCTCCACGATCTTCTCACGAATCTGGGGAGGCTTGCTCGACAGATCCTCCTTGCCCATTTCGATCTCCCTCTCCTTCTGCACAAACTCCGCCGGCACGTCGTCCACGCTCACGTAGCGCACCTGAACAATCCATCGTCAGCACCCAAAGCATCGTCAATGACATGTCCTCCCATACGCGTCTCAAACTGCCCGACACCCACAACATAAAAAAACACTCAGGCACTCGGAACTCACATCCGGGCAGGCCACCACTTGCATGCCCATGTCCGACACCAGCTCCTTGAACTGGGTGCCGCGAGACACGAAATCCGTCTCACAGTTCAACTCGACCAGCACGCCCATGCGGCCGTCGTGCACGTAACTTCCCACGCGACCCTCCGCAGCAATGCGACTGGATTTCTTCTCGGCGCCGGCCAGACCTTTCTTACGCAAATACTCGCTCGCCTTGCTCACGTCGTTGGCACACGCCACCAGCGCCTTCTTGCACTCCATCATGCCGGCCCCGCTCTTCTCCCGCAACTCCTTCACTTGGGCGGCAGTGGGACCACTCGGGACGGCCGCCGCCTTGGCCTCCTCAGCCACGGGAGCAGCAGCTTCGGCCTTCGGCTCCTCCACCACCGGGGCAGCTTCGGCTCTTGACTCATCCAACACAAGCGGCGGTGCAGCAGCCTCCGGAACAATCTCGGGCTCGGGACTGGCCTCGACCGCAGATTGACGGCTTGCTGGTTCCACTGGCTGGGCTTCTTCGGCCCGGGATTCGGTCTCTTTGCTGCTGGGTGCACCAGTTGCTTCGGACGCTCCACCGTCATCCTCGCCTCCGACGTTCAGCAAATCTGTCAACAAACGCACGATGACCCCTCAAGGACCGGACAACTCAGGCTCACGCCCAGTCGGACAACGCAACACTCGGACCACGATCCCCGAAAATGACCTTACATCCCACAACATCACAATCGTCACCCGTGCAAGACGATCGATAAATCCAAACCACTCCGGAGAACGAAATGCAAGTCTGAGCTTGTTCGAATATTAGGTTCCAATCGTTCAGTTATCAATGTCGTCAAATTCACACAATCAAAATCATCCTGCTACATCCAAAACTCTCGTTCCACATTCACCCGTCTCTCCGGGCACGGAGGACCAGATCGCGGACAAAGCCTCTACCTCCATCAACCAGTCTCCGTCTTCAACAATGGTAGCCTAACGCATCACCTCACCACCTATCTCCGGCCACAGGCGCATCAAAACCGCACGTGAGCTTGTTGCCTATAAATACCACTAATTACCACCCTCTGCGCCGCTCCAGCGCCTCACTCACGAGCGCTAGCGATGCCAATCCCTACACAATTACTGATCCTTGAGGGGTTAACCGATTATGTCAAAAAGAAGTCACAACACAAACATGCACTACGATACCACCACTGCCGCCAACAAAAAACCACGAACCAGCAATCCGGGTTCGCTGCGGCTGTAGTTGCCATAAACAACCTCCACATCATACCCGCAACCAAAGGGCAACCACCACAACATGTGCAACACGACCCTCAACGACACAGCCCTTACAATTACGAAACCACCAAATGGTCTCGAACAGTACCTGCAGCAGTCTCGGCCACCTTCTCGACTTCGCCGACTGCACCACCGATCCCCTCCGCAATCTCTCCCAGAGACAGCGAACGGGGCCCTTCGGCCTGGGAAGAATCATCTGTGCTTTCCTCCGCCGCGGCTGGGGATTCTTCCGATTGTGCGGCTTCGGGGAAAGAAGTCTCTTCCACAGCAGGGGGCTCGGACACTACAGGCGCGGGGGTATCCTCCGATTCGGTTACCTCTTGCACTGCAGGAGTCTCAAGAATAGCACTGGGCTCCTCCACAGCAGATGCAGGGGTCTCCTCATCCAACGAAGGTCCACCTGCCTCGACTTGCGCATCCATAGATGCTGCAGGGGTCTCGGCCACTGCAGCCGCGGGGGTATCCTCCGTTTTGGATACTTCTTCCACTGCAGGAGGCTCCAGCACTGCACTGGTCTCCTCCACCGCAGGTCCAGCTGCGTCTACTGGCGCATCCACAGATGCTGCAGGGGTCTCCTCTTCCACTGCAGGCGCAGCGGCCTCCTCTTCTGCATCGACAGACGCAGCAGGCGCGGACGCCGGGACCAGGTTCGCACTGCGGAAAAACGTCGCGAACGGGTTGGACGCGCCGCCCGCCCCGACGTCCGTGTTCAGAGAGTCGTTGATGGACGTCATGTCCACTTGCGGCTTCATGGTCAGAGCGGCTTTCCCTCGCTCGATCTTCAGCACGCGCACCGTCACCTCCTGACCCACCGTCAGCAGGCTGTCCACGGCCACGTTCTCGCCTCCTTCCGTGATCTCAGAGCCGCGCAGGAAACCCTCCTCGCCTTCCTCCGCGAACGCGATGAACGCCCCATTCCGGATGATGTTCTTCACCGTCCCCTTCAGCTCCTGACCTTTCTTCAACTTCGTCGCCTACAACGCACACCACACACCATCGAACGGCGAAATCAACATCTCCCACAAACACCAAAAAAACACGCTATTGCAAACTCCAAAGTAGTTCATTCATCCGCACTCTCCCCAAAACGCAGCAACATCACACGGACAACGCATCCAAACAAGCACCATGGGGACCAGACCCTCTACGTACATTGTCCAAGGACGACAACTCCGGGGCGAGCCGAGAAGGGGACATACCTTCTTATCGTCGTTGGACCTCGAGCTCGACCTAGCAGTTCCACCACCCCGGCCCGCGATCTTGCCCCGGTTCATTGGCTTGCCGCTGCCGTCGCCCTGCAAGCCGGACTCGCCTCCAGCCCTCAGGGCCTCCTGCTCCGCCTCGCTCTCCTTGTCCCGCATCGACAGCGCGATCCGACCGGACTTCTCGTTCAACTCCACCACCGTCACGCTCACCTCCTGACCCACCGTCACCACATCGCTCACATCCTTCACGTACCCGGAGCTCAGTTGAGAGATGTGCACCAAGCCGTCCGTGAACGCACCGATGTCCACGAAAGCTCCGTAGCTCTGCACGGCGCGGACCTTGCCCGTGAACACGGCCCCCACCACCAGCTGCTCGGTCGTCACAGTAAGTTCCCTTTTCGCACCCGCGGCTTGTCTCCTCACGGTGTCGCTCCGCTGCAATTTCTTCGCAGGAGCATCGGAGGGCTCGGTGCCTTCGCCTGCTGGGGCGGCCACAGCTTCAGCTGCAGCGGTCTCCTCCTCGGAGTCCTCGGAAGTAGTGCTCACGGTGGGTTCCTCCACCGTCACACTGCCTTCCATGGCGGCGAACACCCTGCGACCTCTCGGGTGGAAATTGGAGCTGAGATGGGCACCGCACAGCCTCGAGGCGTGCACCCTCATGGGTCTCACGGAAGCGCCATCCACCGACGAGCACGACGCCGACGCCGTGACGCCGGCGCTGCGGGGAAGCCTCGGCGCAGCATTGGCCAGGAGAAGGAAGCTGCTGTCCCTCGCGGGGAGAGCAATGTACGCCATCCTGCGTCAGACAAAACCCTGTCGGAATTGTTCAGATGTATCGCAAGTTATGCTGGCGGTGCCCAGGAACTACGTGACGAAAGTGCTACCGACGGCGAGCATTGAAGTAGAATGGCAACTGCTGCATCGTAATTCGGCAAGAAGCTCAGTAGGAGCTCACATTTTGAAAGCACATCATTCAATTTCTTCGCACCGTAACTAAAAAAATCATCCGTTTTCAGGCAGAGTCCTCGGTCAATTGCCGTGATAATTCCACATCCCAACACTGCAAAACCTAATTCAACAACAACCCAATCATTGCGAAGACCCAGATAGAACAGCACCTAAAACCATACGACACTTATAAAATCGTTGAGACAGATTAGAACTCATGCCCCTGTGTAGCAGAGGGGTCACAGCGACGACAAACTTGCGGAATACAAGCTTAGATTTCGAAGTAGTGGCGTGCGGACGAGACGGAGAGTGAACTGGAAGATGGATAGTCTCAAATATTCGAGGACCACTGTAGCAGTTGATATCCTCAACAGCACATCCTTGAGATTCGTTGTACCGAATTTAGACACATCAATCGTTTTGAAACACATCTATGCCACAGTGATTTCACAGCCTCACGGTGAAAACCAGGGCGAAACCTAATTGAATAACAATATCCAATCCGTGCAAACACCAAGATAGGGCAGCAGTCGAACCTAGAACCGCATTGCACTGGACAACGTCAGCAATGGCATCCAACTCAACTCCGGAATCGGAGGCCAGGATGATTGCCACACTACCGTAGTCAACCCCCTAAACAACGTTGGGTCTTATTCTGCGGTAACGAGAAAATCACCCATCGTTCAGAAGCGAGAATTACTCTACTTCTGCGAACCAATACATTCTGCCCAACAAGCATTCCACTCAGGGGAATGATGCTCAACGCGGTTCCTGAGTGGATAGGAGAAGTGACGCGGATCGATGTTCTAGCACAATTAATTGGCGCCCTCCACCATCCGTCACACGCACCCACTGCGCTTCGGTTTTAAACAAGTACAAGCCCCCCAAGAATGTGCATTGCTCCTCGACAGGTCCGGCCCCGGCCTTGGCGCTCGAGCTATCTCGACAAACGATGCGCAACTAGGGCAAACACTAATCTTGCTGGAAAGAACCACCCTCGTAACGTAACGGCAAGCACCCACCAATTCTCCCTCCCACGGCCTGGCAGAGCAACCAAAGCCTCCATTGGCTGTGGCATCTCCGAGTCTCGACACCAGGTTATGACAAACGGCTGACACTCGAGAAGGATTTGGACAACATGGGACGCGGCAATGCAATAGTCTCCGAGCGCAACAATTGTTCAGCAACAACCCACGGGCCAGAAAAATCGACTCTTAAACCCTCAGCCCAAACCCAAATGCGGCTAAACGAAACCTGTCAGAATGCCAAGCCCAGTGCCTCAAAATCCCCGCAAGATGAGAATTCGAAAAAACCACAACGTCAGAGTTAGGAGGTTCTGAATGAATTGCCCCGGCAGCAATAAAAATCAACAGTGCTCACTAACCTGGCTTTCGAATGGCGCGCCCACTGATTTGCTCCCCCTGTGCAGCAACGCCGAGCGCCCTATCCACCACCCCGACTGCCACCTCCGAAGCTGGAGCCGGAGGAAACTCAGGATTTCAGGAAAGGGAGAAGTGAAGGGAGATCAGCAGGACAGTGATGAGCCCAGCAATGGAACACAAGCTTACTGTAGAACTAAGTCGTGGCTGCCACATCCCCGTTCTATCCGAAACCCTCGCCGCCGTGGCCTGCACACACTGGCTTTCGTCGTAAATATCTGACGTGGAGCGCCACGTCGTTACTAAATGTGGGGCTTAGGGACAGATTCCAGGGTTTCATCCGACTTTATCCAAAATTCTTTCTGTGAAGATCCTTCCTGCTTGTAATTCGGACTTCCAAAGCTGGCCATTGCTTGTCGACTTTAGGTCGTGGATTTGCGATGAGTGGCCTGGGTGAAGAGTGCTTTGCGAGATTCATGAATCCATAAGTTGACCTGACTCTCTTCATTTCGTGGCAGGATCGTATTAGTTGACTGTAGTGTTTTTCTCTTAAGACTCTTGGTTGGTATCATTCCATGTGAACCGATTGCGCTTTTTGTGTTGGGAGGCACACATGTTTGCACGAGCTCGGTCTATTTTGTGGTCATGAACAATCCCTGGACGAGTTTGTCCCTTTTTCTCTCAATTCTGCAGTCGTCGGTGAATTCTTGTTTAGCCGTTTCTCCCGGAATAGCCCATTTTGATGGAGCCGGGCTCTGTAGGCTTTGCTTTTGAGTTTCTTGAAACAGGGATAATTGAAGAATGAAGCCTTCACAGATTGAGGATAAGTCTCTGGCGGGCACTGGATAGGCTAAGTGCTTGGCACTGCCATAGTAATAATAAGCCAAGATTATTCACTTTGTGGGCAGACATGGAGTCATTTGCACGCAACATTCGTAATTGATGCACGTTTAGATGACAGACGAATCGGTTCCATCGAAGTTGGAGGCTTGTAGACTTGGAACGTAGTAGTTTTCGTGGCTTATTCTTCTGCTGAATGAGGAGTTGTCAACGTTGATCTTCACTTCGTTGACGTAAAATGGCACTTGAGCTAGGAAGCGTCAGTCTTGGGAATTCTGCATTATCAGGTGAGGTAATTAATAAGAATCCCTGTGAGATCTGACGACAAATACAATTTAGTGGCAGATCAACTGTATCATTTTTCGATTGAAATCTTTCATTTTTTATACAAATTTCTGATGATTTTGGTAGAACAAACGTTAGAGAGCGCGAGGTAACTAGAGGCCAATGAGAACGTATTATATTGCAATCAGACTAACAAAGTGTAGTTGATCTAGGATTTTCACACAAATAGGTCGGAGAAGAATGGGAAAAAATACTTGGGTCTGCAACATGTGGGGTTTGCCTTCAATCCAGCAAAAATAAAGCAGTTGTTCAATCCTCCCGGGCATTTGTGAATTTGTGACTATTTAGCGTCAAGGCTGGTGATCAAGTGCATCGTCTCTATTTGGAAGAAGAACGATGGCAGATTCATCAATAGAAAAAAACAGTGATAGTACTACCTTGCTGACCTGTGGATTCTAATCAACACGATCTCGTAATCACAGAGCTAATACCAAGCGAACCGTGCTGTCGTTTGAATGAGTAAGAATCATGCATTCAAGTACTTTGTTAAATATTGTCCAATTGGTCATTCAAGAATTCTTGCTTCGATACGAAGTTCATATACAGTATATTGCATACTCCTTTGCCTCTCACTGAGAAACAGTGGATATTACACATACCAGGATGTGATTAATTAACTTGTACATTCAAACCACCAATTATGATCGAAACCTTTAACGACACATGCTGATGCGCTGATGGCTCCCAGTGCTGTTACCCTAGCAAGCAATGGTTGATCGGCATATGAAGACCAATGATGCTCAAAGCATCCTGAACAACAGAAATAATATGGAAGTTGGCAATTTCCATGCTCTGGAGATAAAATTAAGCTTCGTCAGGGAACGAATACCGCCAAACGAATCGCAATTTTCAGTCTGTCAACAAGGATTCTCTCTGAGGCTTGATAATCATTTCCCATCATTGTACAATGACACAATTGACAACAAGATTGCGGCAGGAAACCGAAGAACATTACATCCAGATGGTGGTGATCCATCCCAGAGAACTCCTGCTTGAGGATTAATAGACGAGAAATACTAACATTCGGAGAACATCTCTACAATCCCATTCCATTCCTACATCCCCATAAAACAAGTTTAAAGCAAACCTGTTGCCTACTTGAAAAGACAAGCTAAGAATCCTTCCTTTCACAAAAATACTTAAATACTCGAAACAAGAAGGCAACAAACGCTCCAAGGCTAAATAGAACTTAAGAAACTGACCAAACTGTTGACAGATGCACGTGCTGCATCACTGAAACCTACGCTCTCATGAAGTCATGATAGGCCAATTCCCTACAATCAGAAGCTGGAATTTGTACACAATCTATATGCAAATGTTAGGGCAAATCTGATGTTAACATGGAAAGAGACCACTCAGCATTTTCTCACCCTCTCTCTCCCACAATTATATCCATGTGCCTCCAAAAAAGAAGGTAAGAAAAGCACCAAATTTCACAAAAACTTTGAAAACAGACCAAACGGTTCAACCAATACACGTAAAAAATTACGAGTGAAACTATAATATCTCAATTTCTCTACAATCGAAACCTGAAATTTGCATACAGCTTCCCCGTTGCCAATGTACATTGCTATCTTCAAGGTGGACTAAGCAAAGCAAGTGAACACCTGAAGCCAGCGAACATGTTAAGCATCAGATGCAGACATTGCAATCGGGATCATTGCCACTAGTCCTACACTAATTCTGGAAACTGGCTCGCACTCATTTTTCAATGATTTTCTAATATGATATTGACAAACAATATGGGTTTGCCGAATCTGCATCTTGAAAGACACTTGAAGACACCCGACCTGAGTGTCTAGACGACAAGCGGCTTCTTTGAGGACTCTAAAAACAATCTTGGAAGTTCATGACGAGAACATGGATGGATTTCTAATGCCCTTGCAAGTGCTCCAATTTTGAAATTTATCCGTTACTTGTTACTTGCTACATTATTACATTAACCCCTAAATGCCCGAGGCACCAAATTCTGGTGTCCACAATACATTGAGGTTAAATACGGTAAAACATTACCAAGTTTTTGTTTTTAGTAGTTCATACTTTTGAAAATTTCTTTTTGAAGTCTCATTTCAGTGTTGAAAAATTAATTTTGAAAATGAACGATTATGATTTTTCTATTCAAGATTTTGTGCAAGGGAGTCCATTCCAAATCTTAATTTTCTAGTGTTGAGGGCTTTTGGAAATGAGCTTCAAATACACTAAATCTTAGAGAAAAAATCACATTAGAAAATCATTGAAAAAAATTGTAGAGTAGATTTTGAGAAACCGTAAATTGATTGAGGTTATGTATGTTATGCTCTCTCACCTCATATTTTTTTGGTGACCAAGTTTTTAGATTTGACATGTGAAAAGAGGATTGAAAGACTTCAAATTACTTTCATAGTTTTTACACCCTTATGATCAAACATTATAATCTTTCAATCCATCAGTGATATTGTTATGTTTTCTTTTCCTATGTGATCTTTAACATGCCTAGTTTGAATTTGTATAGTTTCAATTAAAAAAAAAATTGATACAACTTATCAAAATGTTGGATTTTTGTCACGTTTTTTGTTCAATTTAGAGCAAAACCTTGTGAAATTTTTTTCTGTACTCTAGCAAGGTCAGAATAAACCTTTTTTTTTAACTTCAAACATTATAATCTTTTAATCTATGTAGTCAAAGTTTTAAAACTTTTTCTTCATATACCAATGATAGTCCAATACAAATCTGTACAATTGAATTTTTTTCTAAATTATTTTTTTCTCACTATCCAAGAAAGTGGCAGTTTTTGACAATTTTTGCCCAAAATGTGCTTTGGTCCTTTAGGAGGTAATTATTAATTATTTAGCAAAGAATGACAACCCTAACCACACAATACAATAGTGTATTCCAATTCCATCTTAGAGCTATCAACAATTTTGTTATTTTAATTTTATCTCATACTTACTTCTATTCAATAATCTTTTAAAGAATGAAATCAAGTGTTTTTACTTGAATTTTTGGTTGGATTTTCAATTCAATTCTCTAAAATAAAAAATTAAATCCAAAATCTTTTAGTGCAAATTTTTTTCTATTAAGAAGATTCAAAGTCTTATAATCTAGTCATTTAAGGTAAGAAAATGATTTTCTTCATTTTAAATGTAAATACCTTAAAATCTACATTGTCAAAGTTTTAGAAATTTCTTCCACACATTCTTGTACTAATCTAGTGCAAGATCCTACAATTAAATATACAAAAATAATAATTTTTGAAATATTTTTTCCTTTGCAACAAGATAATAGGGAGTTTTGAGTTTGTTTTTTTAATGAAAAAAGACCTTGGGATTGTAGGGGTTAAAAATCAAATATTTCTTCAATTTGTTGATTTGTGATATTGCGATTGGTCAAGAAGTTCTGGCCTCAAGAAGTTCTGGCCATTTCCCTACAATTCTTGGCCGGTAATTGATGCACTTCTCCACCAGAGTAGGGGTAGTCACAGCCCTTCCAAGAATTGTCCACTTTTCAAAGATTGGACGTGTGGCTTTGTGTAATTGGTTTCCCTTTGTTTTGGGATCGCTCAACCTCGGAGGTTCAGGGTGTGCCATTCTTCTCCTCCGCAAGAAAAGAAATGGGCTTGGATGGCATTTTTCCAGAGAAAATTTTACCTTAGTGCTTCGGAGTTTCACCCATCGCCGTTGTACTCTGACGACTTTGTCGAACATCAGTTATGCCCATCCGATCCAATTGGTTCCGAAACCTTTGCACAATTACTCCAACCCTCGTGCAGGTGAACCCATCTTCCAAGACCTTGTCCTGGCTGTAAAAGGGGTGTTACAGCAACTCCACAAAACAAGGCTCTCCATTGGCTCCCCATTTCATGTGCCTGAAGAAATTTCTCAGAGAAAATCTCAACCTCGGAGGGGCTATGACTATCCTACTAAATAGAGGTAGTCACACCTCTTCCGACCCGCACACCATTTTCTGAGATTGGACGCGTGGCTCTCTGTGTGTGGAAAACCGTGGCTTGTGGAGCTCTCAACCTTTGAGGTTTTGGAAGTGCCGTTCTCCTCTTTCGAAGGTGAAGAAACGTTCTCAAAGAAAAATTTCTCGAGGAATTTTTCAATTTCATTGTTTGTGCGTGGCTTGCGGAGCTCCCATCCAGCTTTGCAGGTAACACATTCTCTGAGAATTGCTTCAAACAGGAAAAAGGGGTGTCACACCTCCTTCACGTGGAACGGCTCGCCATTGGATCCTCGTTTCTCTCGCTTATTTCTCCCACTAGTTCATAGATTTGTGTTTCTCGGAGAAGGCGCGACAACCCCTAGTGCAAAGCGGCCCTCAATTCACAGAGATAGTTCCAGTCTGGATAAAAGCAGATGAAAACCTGGAATCTGTCCATCAGGCGACCGTCGTGGCTCTCCACGTCGGATGTTTCACCTGGTAGCCAGTGTGTGCAGGCCACAGCGGCGAGGGTTTGGATAGCACTCGGAGAGCGGTGTAGTCGCAGCCACAACTTGGGGCAACGCTAGAATACCTCGTTGTCTCAGTTCTCTTCTCTGATCCTCCGGTTTCAGCTTCGGAGGTGGTGGATAGGACGGACGGACGGACGTTGCTGCAGTAACAAGGGGAGAGCAAAGCAGTAGACGCGCTCCTTGACAACCAGGTGAGTTCGTTGCGTCGTGGATTCCTTCGAGCATTTGCTATCGCAGTAGTAATTCATGGATTGTCCTATCAGTCGTGGGTTTTGGGAATTTTTCAATTTGTGGGGATTTTGTTGGCATTCGCATGGGTTCCGTCTAGACGCATTTGATTTTTCGCCAAGGAGGCAAAATCCAAACTGTGCCTCAAAGAATTCCTTTTGGGAGTCGATTTGGGCCTGGGTTTATTGCTGCAATTGTTGCGCTGCGAGTTTTGTGCATTACCGCGCCCCGTGTAGCTTTGTCCGTGCTCGAGTTTCGGGTGTTTTTTGGAATTGAGAGTCGGAGACACCGTGAGCTCCGGTGGGGCTCATCAGTATCCCGGGCAGTGTGAAATGCTTGCAGAAGCAGGAAGAATTTAGACGAGTTTTCTGTCCAGAACGCGGGTGGTTTTTCGTCACCGCATGCTGAGAGCAGAAGTTGTGTAGTCGTTTGATTCGTGTGGCAATCAAGTTGGCATCTCCATTTGGAATTTTTTTAAATTGGAACTGCCCGATTTATGGTGGACGCCATTGCTGGGCTGCTCCAGTGAAGTATCGTTTTAGGTTTCGAGTGCTGTTCTATCTGGGTCTTCGCAATGATTGGGTTGTTGTTGAATTAGGTTTCGCTCTGATTTGCAGTGTTGGGATGTGGAATTATCACGGCAATTGGCCGAGGACTCTGCCTGAAAACGGGTGACTTTTATAGTTACGGTCCGAAGAAATTGAATGATGTGCTTTTAAAAATATGAGCTCTTATTGAGCATCTTGCCGAATTACGATGCAGCAGTTGCCATTCTACTTCAATGCTCGCCGTCGGTAGCACTTTCGTCACGTAGTTCCTGGGCACCGCCAGCATAACTTGCGATACATCTGAACAATTCCGACAGGGTTTTGTCTGACGCAGGATGGCGTACATTGCTCTCCCCGCGAGGGACAGCAGCTTCCTTCTCCTGGCCAATGCTGCGCCGAGGCTTCCCCGCAGCGCCGGCGTCACGGCGTCGGCGTCGTGCTCGTCGGTGGATGGCGCTTCCGTGAGACCCATGAGGGTGCACGCCTCGAGGCTGTGCGGTGCCCATCTCAGCTCCAATTTCCACCCGAGAGGTCGCAGGGTGTTCGCCGCCATGGAAGGCAGTGTGACGGTGGAGGAACCCACCGTGAGCACTACTTCCGAGGACTCCGAGGAGGAGACCGCTGCAGCTGAAGCTGTGGCCGCCCCAGCAGGCGAAGGCACCGAGCCCTCCGATGCTCCTGCGAAGAAATTGCAGCGGAGCGACACCGTGAGGAGACAAGCCGCGGGTGCGAAAAGGGAACTTACTGTGACGACCGAGCAGCTGGTGGTGGGGGCCGTGTTCACGGGCAAGGTCCGCGCCGTGCAGAGCTACGGAGCTTTCGTGGACATCGGTGCGTTCACGGACGGCTTGGTGCACATCTCTCAACTGAGCTCCGGGTACGTGAAGGATGTGAGCGATGTGGTGACGGTGGGTCAGGAGGTGAGCGTGACGGTGGTGGAGTTGAACGAGAAGTCCGGTCGGATCGCGCTGTCGATGCGGGACAAGGAGAGCGAGGCGGAGCAGGAGGCCCTGAGGGCTGGAGGCGAGTCCGGCTTGCAGGGCGACGGCAGCGGCAAGCCAATGAACCGGGGCAAGATCGCGGGCCGGGGTGGTGGAACTGCTAGGTCGAGCTCGAGGTCCAACGACGATAAGAAGGTATGTCCCCTTCTCGGCTCGCCCCGGAGTTGTCGTCCTTGGACAATGTACGTAGAGGGTCTGGTCCCCATGGTGCTTGTTTGGATGCGTTGTCCGTGTGATGTTGCTGCGTTTTGGGGAGAGTGCGGATGAATGAACTACTTTGGAGTTTGCAATAGCGTGTTTTTTTGGTGTTTGTGGGAGATGTTGATTTCGCCGTTCGATGGTGTGTGGTGTGCGTTGTAGGCGACGAAGTTGAAGAAAGGTCAGGAGCTGAAGGGGACGGTGAAGAACATCATCCGGAATGGGGCGTTCATCGCGTTCGCGGAGGAAGGCGAGGAGGGTTTCCTGCGCGGCTCTGAGATCACGGAAGGAGGCGAGAACGTGGCCGTGGACAGCCTGCTGACGGTGGGTCAGGAGGTGACGGTGCGCGTGCTGAAGATCGAGCGAGGGAAAGCCGCTCTGACCATGAAGCCGCAAGTGGACATGACGTCCATCAACGACTCTCTGAACACGGACGTCGGGGCGGGCGGCGCGTCCAACCCGTTCGCGACGTTTTTCCGCAGTGCGAACCTGGTCCCGGCGTCCGCGCCTGCTGCGTCTGTCGATGCAGAAGAGGAGGCCGCTGCGCCTGCAGTGGAAGAGGAGACCCCTGCAGCATCTGTGGATGCGCCAGTAGACGCAGCTGGACCTGCGGTGGAGGAGACCAGTGCAGTGCTGGAGCCTCCTGCAGTGGAAGAAGTATCCAAAACGGAGGATACCCCCGCGGCTGCAGTGGCCGAGACCCCTGCAGCATCTATGGATGCGCAAGTCGAGGCAGGTGGACCTTCGTTGGATGAGGAGACCCCTGCATCTGCTGTGGAGGAGCCCAGTGCTATTCTTGAGACTCCTGCAGTGCAAGAGGTAACCGAATCGGAGGATACCCCCGCGCCTGTAGTGTCCGAGCCCCCTGCTGTGGAAGAGACTTCTTTCCCCGAAGCCGCACAATCGGAAGAATCCCCAGCCGCGGCGGAGGAAAGCACAGATGATTCTTCCCAGGCCGAAGGGCCCCGTTCGCTGTCTCTGGGAGAGATTGCGGAGGGGATCGGTGGTGCAGTCGGCGAAGTCGAGAAGGTGGCCGAGACTGCTGCAGGTACTGTTCGAGACCATTTGGTGGTTTCGTAATTGTAAGGGCTGTGTCGTTGAGGGTCGTGTTGCACATGTTGTGGTGGTTGCCCTTTGGTTGCGGGTATGATGTGGAGGTTGTTTATGGCAACTACAGCCGCAGCGAACCCGGACTGCTGGTTCGTGGTTCGTATCTCAGTGCATGTTTGTGTTGTGACTTCTTTTTGACACAATCGGTTAACCCCTCAAGGATCAGTAGTTGTGTAGGGATTGGCATCGCTAGCGCTCGTGAGTGAGGCGCTGGAGCGGCGCAGAGGGTGGTAATTAGTGGTACTTTGGGGCTTTTTAGGTAGCAAGCTCACGCGCGGTTTTGATGCGCGTGTGGCCGGAGATAGGTGGTGAGGTGATACGTTAGGCTACCATCGTTGAAGACGGAGACTGGTTGATGGAGGTAGAGGCTTTGTCCCCTTTGGAGGGCTTGGTGTCTATCCCACGATCTGGTCCTCCGTGCTCGGAGAGACGGGTGAATGTGGAACGAGAGTTTGGATGTGACAGGATGATTTTGGATGTATGAATTTGACGACATTGATGACCGAACGATTGGAACCTAATATTCGAACAAGCTCAGACTTGCATTTCGTTCTCCGTAGTCGGAGTGGATTTATCGGTGGTCTTGCACGGGTGACGATTGTGATGTGAGATGTAAGGTCATTTTCGGGGATCGTGGTCCGTTTGTTGCGTTGTCCGACTGGGCGTGAGCCTGAGTTGTCCGGTCCTTGAGGGGTCATCGTGCGTTTGTTGACAGATTTGCTGAACGTCGGAGACAAGGATGACGGTGGAGCGTCCGAAGCGACTGGTGCACCCAGCAGCAAAGAGACCGAATCCCGGGCCGAAGAAGCCCAGCCAGTGGAACCAGCAAGCAGTCAATCTGCGGTCGAGGCCAGTCCCGAGTCCGAGATTGTTCCGGAGGCTGCTGCACCGCCGCCTGTGTTGGATGAGTCAAGAGCCGAAGCTGCCCCGGTGGTGGAGGAGCCGAAGGCCGAAGCTGCTGCTCCCGTGGCTGAGGAGGCCAAGGCAGCGGCCGTCCCGAGTGGTCCCACTGCCGCCCAAGTGAAGGAGTTGCGGGAGAAGAGCGGGGCCGGCATGATGGAGTGCAAGAAGGCGCTGGTGGCGTGTGCCAACGACGTGAGCAAGGCGAGCGAGTATTTGCGTAAGAAAGGTCTGGCCGGCGCCGAGAAGAAATCCAGTCGCATTGCTGCGGAGGGTCGCGTGGGAAGTTACGTGCACGACGGCCGCATGGGCGTGCTGGTCGAGTTGAACTGTGAGACGGATTTCGTGTCTCGCGGCACCCAGTTCAAGGAGCTGGTGTCGGACATGGGCATGCAAGTGGTGGCCTGCCCGGATGTGAGTTCCGAGTGCCTGAGTGTTTTTTACTGTTGTGGGTGTCGGGCAGTTTGAGACGCGTATGGGAGTACATGTCATTGACGATGCTTTGGGTGCTGACGATGGATTGTTCAGGTGCGGTACGTGAGCGTGGACGACGTGCCGGCGGAGTTTGTGCAGAAGGAGAGGGAGATCGAAATGGGCAAGGAGGATCTGTCGAGCAAGCCTCCCCAGATTCGTGAGAAGATCGTGGAGGGTCGTATCGCGAAGCGTTTGGCGGAGCTGGCGTTGCTGGAGCAGCCTTACATTCGCGACGACAAGTTGCCGGTGAAGGATCTGGTGAAGGAAACCACCGCGAAGCTGGGCGAGAAAGTTCAGGTTTGTCTTGCGCTGTGCTTTTTTTTGTTTTGGGATTGCCCAGGAGAGGGATTGAGTTCCGTGTCTGCGAGGGAGCGGTCGTGCGCCACGTGTGGCATCTGGTCGGAAGGGATTTTCTGCGTTGGGCATGACATTCCCATGGAGTGGATGGAAATCGGCGGTCATGTTGTGAGGAGGATTTCCATGGAGATTGTGTAGGACCAAGACATGGCAATGAGGTTGTGATATCTTTGTTGTGGAGTGCGCGTCCAGTTCTGAAGGCGATTCGTTTCACTGTTATGTGCTCAGATTCGACGATTCGTGCGGTTCAATTTGGGAGAGGGCCTCCAGAAGAAGTCGTCTGATTTTGCAGCCGAGGTGGCAGCGCAGACTGCAGCCAAGGCCGACGTGAAGGCCGCTGGAGAAGCTCCCCCGAAGGTGGAGGAGGCGAAGAAGGAAGCCGAGGCTCCCAAGGTGAGATTTGGTTTTTGGATGGGTGGTTGTATTGCGGGATCCTTTGCAGTCCCGGTACTTCCTTCCTGTTTTTCTTGCTGTGGTCGTGAATATTCCAGATTCCATTGGGTTCGGATTCGTGTTTCCTGGGGGTCTCTTGCGATGGTGAATGGCTGGCAAGGCATTCGTGCGATGATGTGTATTTGCGAGCCGTGGTTGACGTCGTGTTGATGATGAGCCGAAATAGGTCGCCGTGTCTGCCGCGACAGTGAAGGAGCTGCGGGACGCGACGGGGGCAGGCATGATGGATTGCAAAAAGGCCCTGGCGGCTTGCGAGAACGACGTTTCGAAGGCGACGGATTACTTGAGGAAGAAGGGTCTGGCGAGCGCGGACAAGAAGTCGGGCCGGGTGGCGTCGGAGGGTCTGATCGGGAGCTACATCCACGACGGACGCATCGGCGTGCTGGTGGAAGTGAACTCGGAGACGGATTTCGTGGCCCGGAGCGCCCAGTTCAAGGAGCTGGTGGCCAACATCGGAATGCAGGTGGCTGCGTGCCCACTGGTGAGCAGCTGGTTTCCACCCTGTCGGAGATCGGATGTTGTATGTAGTTGGCTTTTTGATTGGTGATTTGGGCGTGTGTCCAAGCCAGGTAGGTGGCTCTGGATGGTCTTGCGTTGGGACGTGATCCTTTGTCGTTTGGCAAGCCATGTCCTTTGTGGTAGCCTGGTTGCAGTTGGTAATGTGTGCGGCCTGGCTGCTGCAGGTGCAATACGTGTCGGTGGACGAGATCCCCGCGTCGTTCGTGGAGAAGGAGAAGGAGATCGAGATGGGCAAGGAGGACTTGGGCAAGCGTCCGGAGGCGGTGCGTAGCAAGATCGTGGAGGGCCGTGTGGCCAAGACGTTGAACGAGCTGGCGCTGCTGGAGCAGCCCTACATCCGGGACGACAAGCTTTTGGTGAAGGACTACGTGAAGCAGACGGTGGCGGCGCTGGGCGAGAACATCCAAGTGCGGCGTTTCTCGCGCTTCAACTTGGGCGAGGGCATCGAGAAGCGCAGCAGCGATTTTGCCGCCGAGGTCGCCGCCCAAACGGGCTCGAAGGCTTAGTTGAGATTCCTTACGGTAGGGAGTGTATCTTAGTGGGGGTAGCCCTTCTTTAGCTAGAATTTTTATTGGTTGGCCTGGAGAATTGAGGATGCAGTTGTGACTGCCATCCATGAGCAGGACCTCTTGATTGTAGGGTAAGTAGGACAGGGTGCGGCGACGTACACGTGTATTGTAGAATCTGGCAATTCCAGTGGCAGTAAAATTTTGACTGTTGAGGATTTTATATCCTGTTTGAGAAGCGGATCTGCAAGTCCAAGAATCTCCCATGGCAGCTACCTAAAGTTATTGGAGTTGTGTTGGCATGTGGAAATGTCCATCAATACGATTGGGTCATGTTCCATGTCGAATGCGTCTGGTGCAGCTGATCGTTGCTGCTAGTCACTGATGCCGAGAGAAGAAGTGTGGATCCATTTGCAATCGTGATTTGTGGCACCTGGAGTCGAGAGTAGTAGCATGTGTATAAATTTGATTTGGGTCTCAAAGCAAACCGAATGATCTTATACTTAAATACTTAAATCATTCATAAGAATGTATCTGACAATTCCGAAAGCCTGTTACTCCGTATAAAGAAGGCAACTTATTGGACCGGAGTGGCTGGGCATTGACAGTTGCTGATTAGGAAGTGTGTGTAGGATCTTACTTGAAATGTGAACCAGTGCCAAAGGGCCAGAGCCACTATAGTGCCATCATGCTAAATCTATTCGGAAGACCATGTATTGAAAAGAACTGAAACCATGCATGGATGAAACCCCTCTGAAACAGTGCCATTTTGCTTTCAACATGACAACTTGAGCAGAACAACAAAATCAAACTCAAAGAGTTGGTTGGAAATTCAATTAGCACGAAGGCTTGGGTGGTTACATAGAGTGGATGTCATTCGTGTGTACAGTACAAAGCCCTCAGATCGAGTCCGCAATAGAGCATTCCCAACATGCTCGTCTTGCAGTGAAGGACCACGTACATCAACGCTTTTTGTTGCAAAACAAAGGAAACCATGCAAATTGCTTTGTTTCTCCAGGATATTTTGATGGGTTAAACGCCAAGGCTCGTAGTTAGGCTGCTTGTATAATGGGGGTACACATTTTGTGAGTCATGGGCAACGTGCAATTGGGCCAGGCAAATGGAAGATCAACAGAGCCAGAAGGAAATGACATAATCCTTGGCACCAGGGACTTCACCCGTTCGGTAACCTCTAGAAACAATACCTGCTTGTGGTCAATCATCGGTAGGCTTTCCCGCATCCTTTGAAATTGGCAACCTGGTGCAATGTTTCCTGTCGTGCATCCGTCACTTCTTTCCATGAAACAAGAAAAAAACACTGCTTTATTCACAGAAATGGATTTCTGTGGTGACACCAATTTTTAAGTTGACACTAATTTTGCGCCCTCACGAATTGAACAATTCAGTGTGCTCTAGTGGACTGACCTCACTGCAGAATAGTATGTCCATCGACATTAGTGAGTCAACCAGACTTTTATCGAACCCATCCCACATGGAACTTGGTCCTAAGTCACTGTCTGCTTCCAAATATCAGCTGAACGTGTAGCTGACCGAAGAAGACAAATAAACAATATAACAGGAAAATATCCGGATACAGACAGATAGAGTCCACAAGACGAATTCGTCCTCGATGCTCCTACTTCCGAGTAGTACAGTTTCAGTATCCAAATGGTCTTACCAAAGCAGATACGTGACGTGCGATCATAGGGACAGTGTTTGAGTTAAATCCGTAGCAATCTTCATCACAACAAACGTGCGAATGCATGAATTGTGGAGAACTCCGGTTCTTATTAGAAACCGGAGTAAATAAAGAGTTCATTTGCCCAAGACCGCACACCACGGTCCCCACGAAAATAGCAGGAGTTTGGGAATGACATTCCCCCTTGCACAGTTATAGTACTCAAAACATGCAGGAAACAAGCAGCAAATTCACAGACAAAAGCCGTCAATCAATCGAGAAATAAGAGCAATGCAATGAATCCAAACAGGGGAGAGAACCTTCGTATTTGTTGATAAACCATACTTGCAAAGAGCGGACATTAAAGTACACGGATTTAAGTTACAGAATAGCCAGTGGCACAAGCGAGTGAGAAAGAGGAACTGAGTAGCTGGCGTGGAATGAGCTGACATGGACACAGCCAGGTCAGACGTGGCCGGCTGCGCCGAACGAGCCCTGGCGGATGGACTGGACGACGAGGTAGCCATTCAAGCCGCCGATGATGACCGCGATAATCCAAGCGCAGATCCGCGCCACCCAGCAATTGACGAAGCTGCCCATCTTGTCGCGGGAGCTCGTGAAGTGCACCAGCGGCACCACGGCGAAGGTCAAGGTGAACGACAAGATGACTTGACTGAGCACGAGCAGACGCCCGGCGCCGTTGTTGCCGCCGATAGCCGCCACAATTGCCGCAGGGACGATGGCAATCGAGCGGGTGATCAAGCGTCGCAGCCACGGCTTGATCCTCATGTTGAGAAACCCCTCCATCACGACTTGGCCAGCCAACGTGCCGATGATCGTAGAGTTTTGGCCACTGGCCAGCAGGCCCACGCCGAACAGGATACGCGCCGCGTTGTCGCCCAGCGCCGGCGCCAGGAGCTTGTAGGCGTCGCTGATGTTGGCGACGTTGCGGTTCGCATTGGGGCCGTAATGGAACGCGGCAGCCGCGAGGATGAGGATGGACGCATTCACGAAGAAGGCCAGCATGAGCGAGAGGCAGGAGTCCCAGGTGCCATATTTCACTGCCATTTTGCGGCCTTCTTTCGTTCGTGGGTACGCCCGCGTTTGAATGATGCTGGAGTGGAGAAACAGCGAGTGCGGCATGCACGTCGCGCCCAGAATGCCGATGGCGTTGTAGAGAATCTGGGAATTCGAGATGATTTCGGGCCTGGGATACAATCCTGCCGCCACTTTGATCCATTCGGGTTTCACGGCGATGAGCTCGTAGACGAACACGGCGGCGATGAGGAGGCAGAGCAAGAACACGATGACCTCCAAGCTTCGGAAGCTGCGCGTCCCGAAGACGAGGATGAACATGGTGTCCACCGCGGTGATCAACACACCCGCCCAGAGAGGAAGCCCGAAGAGTAGATTCATAGCCACCGCGGACCCGATAACCTCCGCCAAGTCGGTCGCGGCTATGGCGATTTCCATCATGACCCACAACACGTACACGACGTATTTCGGGTATGCGTCGCGGCACGCCTGCGCCAAGTCACGGTCGGCCACAATGCCGAGCTTCAGGGACATGGACTGGAAGAAGATGGCGGTGAAATTGGACAGCAGAATGACGGAGAGGAGAGTGTAGCCGAACGCCGCGCCTCCGCTGAGATCCGTCGCCCAATTTCCGGGGTCCATGTAAGCCACGCTTACCATGAATCCCAGGCCCGCGAACGCGAGCGCCTTCTTGTACCATGGGCCATCCGACGGCACCGCAATGGAAGAATTCACTTCTTCCAGCGACGCCATGTCGTTGTGGCGGCGCCAGCCGGAAAGCAGGGCCTCCCTCTCTGGAGCGGTGGAGCTCGCGCTTCCCAGGTTGGGCTCCTTGACTTCATCGTCGTCCGCTGGCCCCACGACCACCACATGGCCTGGTTGCGAGCTCTCAATATTGAACGCCTCCCGTACTGGCGTGACTACCACCACCTCGCCCTGCGGCGGACTGCTGCCCGAAGGCGCCCCATTCACATTCTTCGTCATCCCGCTCCTGCACACAGAGGAACCTCTGTCAGGCTGCCAAACACCATCACCACAACCAGGAAACACTACCCTGATTCGTGTTGCGAATTACGAACGAGTCAATTGTAGCTTTGATATGGACAAGCATTAGCAGGCTCATATGGGAAATATTGCTAATGTGACATTTGCTACAAGGTCGCATTTGGCTACAACATACGCAGAATTCGAAGTACAATGCATGTGCAGCTACACACATTCTGAATGCAAACAGGCATCCGTTACTTACCTTGGTGAGGATCTTGTTAGCTCTGAGTGCACGTCGACCGCCGGCGTCGAATGATCAAACCAAGTAGTAACCTCCGCTACGACGACGACGACGACGAGTTGGGGAATTCGATCACAACGCCATGTGACTGACCCGTGGCTCCGCCCGCGGCGCTGTCACCTTCTCGGGAAATCACTGAAGGACATCACTAACAAGAAACGACTTTAGACGAGTAGTTCTCATCCATTCACAATTCACATCAATGTTCACAGCGACGCCCTGCCGGCCAAGCAATTGAAAACCGAAAGCCAGAAGTCGAAGTCAGCGGAATCTACCGTACCTCCGATCGCTGGATGCAAACGGGAGCGGCTCGCCAAGATAAGTTAAGTCGATCAGGGAGTGGGATGGCCAATCCGAAATCCTCCTTTTGAGAGCGGCTGCGAGATGCTTCACAGCAGCACGCGACGCAATGGACCCACCTTCTTCCGTCACTTCCCGGAATTGCATGGAGTCCTCGTGCCTGCCCCCGGTCAGTTCTCAACAAGGAAGCGTGTCAACTTTCAACCCCAAACCACCACTCTGCGATAGAAATTCAAACAGAAAATGACGTAACTGTATAGAATGTTATCTGAATTGCCCCTGGGCAGTAGAAATGCCGGCAATGGACTGCATGATCTCGAAGACCAGCGACATCGTGCGGCGGAACGGGAAATGCGGGCGGCAAAGGACAAGATGCGGTACCGAGTCTACGTTGTGGTACATGTGCCAGTACGGTCGTCGTTTGTCTGGCGTGTCTATGGTCCGCGATGCTCGTCTCGACCGGTTGAGTCTATTCACTCTATTGTAGTGCAACGAGCCGAATGCGGAGGTCCAGCCAAGGGTGAATGTTAAAAAAAAGACCCTATTTTGTGCTTGATTAATGTATTCTCTGAATTTGGGGCCTCCGAATGCACATATAAACTCCAAATTTGCCAATTTTATCATGCATTGTAAATAAAAAGTTCTTGCGTTTTTTCCAAGGATAAGATGGGGGGGCAAAATAGTCGTTGCATTAGGCTCGTTGAACTACTATAGACTCGATCGGCTCGGCCTTTAGTTCTCTTGGGGCCAGGATTTTTTTCATTTATTTTGGGCAGTGCAGAAAGCAATCTTTGTTGGAGTGATCCAAGTTGTTTACATCTATAGAAACGAATGAAACATGCAAAATGAGGATGAAGTTTAAATTATTCATCCATTGGAGTGTACATTCATCCCTTCAATTGGATGAGTGTAGCAAATTAGTGATTTCATCTACTAAAAAATGAGAGAATGTATTGTCTAATGTTCCCTCAAAAAAATTGTAGCGCTTTTTGAGCAAAATATCACTAAAAAAAACATTGCTTAGGGGGGCGTGCACATATTTGACAAAGTGTTGCACAACTTATACAACGATTTTATGACAAGATTTTTGTGATTACTCCATCCCATGATTCATCCATGATACTAGTTCCTAACAGTCATAGTATCCATTTGGCGGTTCATGAATGTAGGAGCTATATGAAAGAGTTGAAGGACATCCCATGATGTTGAGAAACTAACTCTTCAAAGTGATGGGCTAGCGTAGTCACTTGCTAATTCATGATTTGTGTGCAAGGTTTTTGAATCACTTCATGTAAAATTGAGAGGAAAAGAAATACCTACAAAAATAAAGATCTTGAGACTTGGTTCTATTTTGGCAATATTTGTTTTGTCAACAATGCATTTTGGGATACTATAACAATAAATTATGAATTTCCAAAGCATTGAATATTGATACCCAAAATTAACCCTAGACACTCAAAAATACATATTGGACATTTTAGGTACAAATTTATTAGAGTTGATGTTAAAACAAGTCAATATGATGTGCAATTACCTTATCCCACCACATTATTAAGCTACCATTATCAAAACTTCATGCTTGAATTAAAGATAGTAAGATAAATTTTAAAATATCATAATAAATTATTGTCCTCCAAAATATTTATTTTACTTGTATAGAATTTATTTATATAGAATGTTCTTTCTCCTTTCCATTAATATATTACATAATTTTTTAACTTCTTTGATGAATTTTAATTGGATGATGTGCATTCTTTAAAACATTCATCATCTTCCTAGTAGATAGTCAAGCATTTAGGGATTTAGATAATTACACCTTCTTTTTTAAATTAATACTTATAGATTCTTGCTTTAAATGCACATCCAATTTATTCATGAGAATAGAAGGTTTATCCTAGATACACCTATACTTAGCATTTAAAACTTCCTATTTATTTATAGGATGACAAAAATGCATTTGAAAGAAACTTAGAATCACTTTTGATTCTGAACAAGATCAATCAAATAGTGCAAGGGTGGCAATAATTTATTCATTGTTGATTTTTAAAATGGTAAAAACTCATGGTTGATTAAAATTAACAATTAGTATATCAATCAAAGTTACACAATCTGAAATATTATTAAATTAATATAGGCTAGAGTAATAGTATTGTTTCAGTCTCCACAAACACAAGTAATTACACTACAAGAGGGATTACAATACCTATAGCTTGCTATTAGAATAATATAAATATTCAAACTTCTACATAACAGGACAACTTTTGAGGATGCAAAACTTCCTCCCCTTTGGACCAAAGTCAATATATTTTTGTATGTGATACCAATTTTCACCATCACTAATAGTACAAATTACTATATTTAACCTCTAAAAGACCAATTCAATTATTCTTGTTCAACATATGTACACAAGAGTTCTTAGGTAGTTATTCATGAGCCAATTTTGATCAAATGTTTAAAAAAATTTGACTTGAGATGTGAATATGTACTTCTTTAGTGGGAATATAATTTTTTTTAATTGGATGCTTGGATCAAAAAGTACGCTACCCTAAATTTTTTAGGCAATTTGAGCAGCTTTGGGCACCATGTGCAAAATTCCTCCTCCGCGTGTAATATACATGATAGAAGATGCAAATGTCAAAAAAAATATCCATATGCAGTGTAAAAGTCTTGTTCTAGGAGGTGTTAATGTCTATTGGACATTTGGATAAGGTTGGAAAAAAAAAGTTTTTCTACTAACTTCAAATTTCCGTATAATCTTTTAATCCATAGGGCCAAAGTTTCTAAAATCTTTTCTAGGCATTTCTATAACAATCTAGTGCAAATTTGTACTATAGAATTTTGAAAAAACTTTTTTGTTTTCAATTTTTTTTTCACTACCCTAAAAAGTGGCAATTTTTTGCAATTTTTGCCTAAAATGTGCCTAGGTCCTGTACAAATTAATTTCCCTCCCATCATACCTCCAATTTGTGCCTATTATAACATAACATTTAGCAGTCTATATCATTGTAGCCCTTCTTTCAAGAGAATGATGTGGAATATTTCATATCATTTCATCCTCATTAATAGCTATACGGGCATATGGCAAAAGGCATGCAAATGGTTAGAGGTTTATTCAGTTATCAAGTGTAATAAAAGAATAGTAATCAGAAATAGTCACTACCAAACACGATAAGGTAGGTGCACCCATTGCTATCCATTTACCGCATTCCATTAGTATGTAGCAAACGCGCACATTTTCTTTCTAGAATGTACTCCATTCATACATGATGAAGGAATGGGTGCACCTATCTTTAGTTAATCAATGTGTTGTTGAATGAACTTCGTGGAGAGGACTCAACGCAGCAAATAAACTTAGTGAAAGGCTACTGAATGTTATGAACGGACAAGATTTCATTGAACTTACTTTTCATGGTGAAAAAATCCTTCATCTTTTTGCTTTTCAGGAAAGAAAGAACTCCAAGTTTCCAACGACTTTCCTACTCCCATGACAAGAGTTGCGCTAAATTTTCCGCCTCTGCTGGACGCAAAAGACGGAGGCACAAATGAACCGAGAATGGTATCTGGCCCTAGTCTTCACCTTCGCCGAAGGCACACCGCCTACTACTATATAAAGCCTAAGTTATGGCCCTCGTTACTCAATCGTGTTCGTGAGCAAACCCGGATTCTTTGGGGTGCATTACAGTACTGTAGATAACTTGATATTACTTTATTAATTCCTTGCTAGGGCGCCATCCCAGACACCACAGATTAACGTCACTGCACTTCACTTATTACGAGATCTTGACAGGTTTGCAGATGCCCACGACCGATAATTCTATTCGGGGGTAGCAACGACGCAGCCTGCCTCGAGTGAACCAGTCACAAGCTGCCCGAGGTCGGGATGACGCCATGATCCGCATTCCAAGAATAATGCTCAAAGTTCAGTCCATCAAACTCCGCAGTCTCCGCTTCAGCCAGGTCTCCCTTGAAAGTGGACAATGCAGGCATCAGTTGTTGGGTACTTGGGTACATTCCCTACAACTCTAGTGTAGCACTCCGTAATAAGTTGCTGTGTTGGTGCTAGGCTTGGCTTCCTTCGATTCTTCAGTTGTGTTTGCATTCTTGTGTCCGCTGGAAGTCTGTAACCATAGTGCAACTTCTTGTGAAACTTTGGAGGAGTCAGTGTGTCTTGACAATTCAAATAAATTCAACACTGACTTATCCTGTTACTAGTGTCACTAAAATTTATTTATTTATTTATTGCAAAATGGATGCAATACAACAATATTTCCAGGGTAGTCTGTGAAACTGGCGACCTCAGCACCATCGCCAGAAGGATGGCCGAGCGACCCAATGAAGAACAGATGAAGTTCATCGGTTGTCCAGTGCGGCCAAGTCCATCGCCTATCCATCCCCCTCCTTTCATTGTCTTCTCATATATTACAATAATAGTGTAGCACCTAAATCCTACGTAGCGGAGCGAGTAGGGTTTAGGCCTGTAGTGGAGAGTTGTGTAGGGTAAATACAGGGCAAATTGTGCCTTTGAAAAATAAATGTTTCACACACTAATAGAATAAGTATATGGTGTATAAGGTAGAACAACCCAGTGTTGTTAGTTAGTCACCCACCCATTACCATAATCTTAGCAACCCTTTAGCATCATGACTTGGAGAAGGGACATGCTAGCATGTGGTTTAGCATGGGTCTACCCACACTTTACCAATTTAGTCCCAACAAACTTTGAAAAATCATACAAAATGCCCATTTTTGTCAGATTGTCTTTATTCTACTTGTAAATGGTTTCTCTCAAACTTCTCAATCTCTGAAAAATACATGAGTTGACAAACAGCTTCTCCAAGGTACCTAGATAGCAAATCTGCTTGGTAATAGGCATGCTTACCTTACTACTTTAGATCACCGTAGTGTAAAGTTGACGTTGAACAAACAAGGCAAAATGAATGAAAAACGATTTTACACCAATGAAACAAAGTGTCACTCAACAGTCTCGTTCTATACTGTATCAAGCTTGTGGCTTTGACCAGCCTGTGCATTCTCCGGTTGAACCTGGTGAACTACAGTCATTGGATATGCCATAGCCACGCTAAGCTTTTCCGTTCTCCCCATGCAGCAAGAGTGACATTGTCCTTGTACGGTGTACAGTACAAATATATTACTTGCACGCAACACAACCAATTTATAATTTTCGAGATTGGAGAATTATATTTTCTTATGGGCACTATGCAAAGAAATCACAGTACAAAATTCGACACAAGCTTTTTAATATGTGGAGCTGATGAGGATTGACACCAAGATAAGCAGAATCTACAAGCGTATTGCATCACAACTTGTCACAAACATGAACAATGCTTTCCCATCGGCCACCGCCCAAAGCATCTGATCTGTGGCCCCTGTAACTTTTAAGCTTAAGTCCTGTTGGTTGCAGTACATGATACCGGTATGTCTGGCTCTTGTTAACTTAACAGTACAACTTTTCTCGGGTAATTGGCAAGTGTGCCACACATGCAGCCCAGGGCCGGTTCTTCGGTGAACTGACCCCTTGCTTGGGCACTCGGAAAAACACTGAAATTTTTTATTTTCCACGCATGACAAAATTTGCAAATTTGGAATTCATATTTGCAATCAGAGGCCCCAAATTAGTTAGGAGAGATGTAGATGATAAATTGATTGGGCACAAAATAGGGGGTCTTTTTTTTACATGCACCCCTGGAATGACTTGGAGGTGGGGGGCAAGCGAGGGGGTTAGTTGACCCCAACCGGTTCTGAAAGTAAGGCAAGGTAATCTAACCTATTAATCCAAGACGATGGTACGGACCGGAGTGGTCCGATGGATGATAGAGAATCCTTCCATATAAGAGAGAAGTGCAATTGTTCATCCTTTGAATTTTGTGCAAAAAGGGGAGATCTTGCAAAGTAGTTTAATTTCCAAGAGTACTTTTGGTTTTTGAAAAGTAGATGATTTAACCCCTTAAGTTTCAGTCTTGACTATGTTTCCCCCCCAAACGCTCAAAAACTGCCATTTCGAGCACAAGTACCAAATTTTGGAACACATCTAACCATAGGATCTTGTAGTACGTTGATTTGAAAAGATGTGGAACAAATTTCAGAATTTCCCACCATGTGGATTGCAAGATATTAGCATTTCAATTGACAAAAATCTTTTTTTTGGCCCTGCAAAAAATTGGGTAGCTGCATTTCACAAGGTCACATTTGCATGAAAAATGTCCAAAATGGTGGTTACTCTTTGAATTCATTCTTCAGAGCAAGTTGGCTACAAACTTGAAAAATTTTAGATCATTTGGAATTATACAACATATAGGAAAAAATAATAAGTAGAAAGAAGTAGAGAATGATTCAAAACACTAAATTGTTAAGAATTTAGTTATTGAATTGAAAAATGCCAATCCCAACAGTTGTAATAAACAATCTACATCCTATGATTTTATTTTTTTCTAAAAATATTGAAAATTGAATTAAATAAAGGAATTATAGAAAATTTCAGTCCTTAAAGGGGCCGCTTAATTTTCATTTTCGGCACCCTTGTGGTGCAATTACAAAAAGAATATTAAAAAAAAATATTAAAAAAAATATTAAAAAAATTAAAAAAATCTGGCGTGGCGTTGATGTGGCACCAATAGTGCCACATCAGCGCCCAAATATTTAAAAATTAAAATTAAAAAAATTATTTTTACTTTTTCTAGAATTGCACCAGAGGGGTTCAAAACTTGTAGCTATGTAAGCTCCTAATTCGTCACTTGGGACTCATGATTTTTTTATTTTATTTTTTTCACGAGTTTGAGTGTAGTTTTATATACAAAAATCCCAAAAAAGAATATAAAATCAAAATAGGTATGTCACATATCAATATAGCATTTGATCCTTATAGATTGTTTTTTCCAAATAAACCCCATTCCCACTTGTATATAGGTTAGAACACGGGAATTTAGGTAAATAATAGAATTAGGGCTAACCTGACCCAAATAGCCCAAACCTACAGTGCATGTGACATCTTATGGCTAAAATTGATTTGACGAAACACCGTTGAGGTCTTAAGTCTATTCCCAAAGATAAGTTTCATTTTTCCCATTGTATCGAACAAATAATAGAAACCTTGATTGTTGATCTATAGGAGTTGTAAACTTAAGACGGACTTGTAGGAGGAATCTACGAATGGAGTACAAATATTTTAGGGTGGAAATCACATTTCAGACTCAACGGTAAAATCGGTTTGTAAAGATTCCCTTCTATATAGAAAATTTCCTAATTGCCAAAATTGAAAGGAGAAGGCGGAATTTGATTCTCCTTTGACCTTTGTGCAAAGTAAAAACTTGAGCTTGCCCATCTTTTGTGTAATTTTATGAGAGGTTCCATAAGAAATTTTGAAATCTTTTGACTTGTAGAAGATGCCCTTCCAAACTGTCAACTACCAAAATCTACAATAGAAAATTCCTAAAAATTATTCAAGTTGCGGTAAAATCTCACTAAAAATTAGACTAGATTTTTTTATGCTAATAATATACTTCAACAAGTTTCAAGACATTCTAATAGCCAGAAGTGTCCAAATTGGCAAGATTCTTCAACAATTGACGAAATTTAAGTTTACGGTAGAGTTCACCGGCATACCGAGAGCATACGAAATTGGAATGAGGTTGAAGTTAGGTCCTTTTTTATTCCCCCATACCTACTAAAGAGCCTAGGCTAGTTACTTTTCTCAAAAAAGTCAAACTCCAAGATTTGGATTTTTATCCTATTTTGGTGTTTAGTTAGTGATAGGTTTCGTTGAGTTTTTTGGAGTTTGATTAAGGGGTCGGAAGTTCTTCGAGAGTAAAAATGACCTTTTGAAGCCAACAGCCCAATCAATTTTTGATTTGGAGTTAATCTCCAAAATTTAGGACTTTGGACCAGCGTCAAAAGTGGCAATTTAGGATGAAAGTCCTAAATGATAAGATTACCACTAAGAAAAGAGCGGAGGGGGGGATGAACGACCTTGAAAATGTATAGAAGGGGGCTCATTTTCCTCTTACAAGCACCCCTTGTAGCCATATTTTGGCTCACTTTACACATTTGGATTCATTTAGTTGGATTTTGGCCATTTAGGCCATTTAGGCCATGTGTTTTAAGTAGAATTTTGCTGAAAATCTCTTTAAAGGACATTACTTAAAATCATGTGTCTAGGACTATACTTAAAAACTCACTTAAAACACCCCTTTCTCTTGTAGTGTTCCTTTGTGGATGGCTTTTGAAAGCATGGAGACATGTCAACAAGGTACAAATAACTAAGGTAGGATGTTCACAATGTGGATTACAAAAAACATTCCAACAAGCATTTCAAGTAAGTGCTATGGATGAACATATGAAGACACTATTATTTCAAGAAGATCCTTCAGCAATTGAAGAACAGAATGACAAGGAAGTTGACATAGACACAAATGAGACCATTGAAAATGTAATGCAAAATACCTTGAAAGTTGTTGCTGATATTGCATCATCAAATCAAAACAATTCTTTGCTCAAGAATAGAAGGTCCAAAAGATATATTCCTGCCAAAGAAAATTTCTACTTTGTTAGGTTTTTTTTTACTTCATGTTTTTGTAGAAAAAGAAGAAGTATTAAGCAAATTGAATGATTGAGCAAAATAAAATGAAAATTGACAAAATTCTTACCTAAATTTTTTTAGAGGGCGACCAGCCAAGGTTTTGGCTCAAGTTCCAACAGCTGAGATTTTAACATCAATTGCACTAGAAGATCAAGTACAACGGAGAAAACATGGCCGCCCTAAGAAGGTTCAATGCCAAAATGTGGGTACACTCTAAACTGCAATGTAGTGAACCATGGTGTGTGAATTTTTTTGCTCCTACACTTTGATTTTTTCTTCTCTGCAAGTAAGCAAACATCTACAATTTTAGAAACAGTAAACATCATCATTCAAAGTCTAGAAATTTAAAATGGCAAACCAGATTCAATTCAACAATCACCTCTTTAATTCTCCTTGTCTACCATCCAGAGCCATCTAAAATGCTGAAAAGCCACCTCCCTCAATCCTTGCCACATCTTCCCATCCCTGGCATATTTTCCTATCCCTTTTCATGCATCTAACCCCTTTGGTCTCCTATCTCCACATCCACCTTCCCTTCTCCCTTCAACTCTTCCTCTCCATCCTTCCCTTCTCTCCTTGCCACCCTTCCCTTCTCTCTTTGCCACCCCTCCATTCCCCTCCTTTCCTTGCAACTCCTCCTCTTCCCCCCACAACCTCCCTAATCTTCCCTGTGACCCCTTCTTTTTCCTCTGCAACCTCCTCAATCCCTCTACGGCCTCCTTTACTCCTCACAGACAGCATTGAGTGACCTTCTAGCATCGACATACCTCAAGATCTGTCGCTTTTTACTGCTCTGAGAATGTTGATGAAGCTAATCGTCTTTTTGTTGCATTGCAAGTCTTCCTAAAGCAAGTGTAACTGCAACTCCTTTGACAAGCAAGCCTTCAGTTCTTGAGCTTCAATTTCTGGACCACACACAACAAATATCAAGGTACCTGCATCAACAAAAATAATCAATGAAAACTTACTACAGTCTCTGTAGCTCCATACCATTTTCTTCCAGCTACCTTGCCGCAGCTGTAAGCAATACAAAGGAGAACAGTCAAGCTCAGGAACTTAGTTCCGAAGAGAGAGATGAAGAAGGAGATCCCAAGTGCACTGTTATATTTGTATGCGAGTTGACTATTTTTGGATCACAAGTTGTTATTCATGTGCTAGTTTGCATGGTTGTGGACTTCATGAGTTGTTTCTAATTTTGATTCTTGGAGCTATGTTATGCCAACGCATTGTCCACCATTATTGATTTATTTTTAACTTCAATGAGTCTCTCGTGATTTGTACCAAGTTATTGATAGGAGATGTTGTCAACGATTTCTATATCATGATTGAAAGTTTTTGACAATTTGGTATTAACAACACTAAAGTCTACTTTATTTTTGCACTTACTGTTGAATTTCCAAAATTTCAGCATTTATTTAATTCTATTTCATAGCATTTCAGCTATAAAGCCCTATAATTATTCTAAAAATCAAGCAAAATTTTTAATAATTAATTTGTGCCAAAGCTTCTAGTAAGGTGTGGTATTACAAAATCACGGCGAAGCTTTGACCTAGAGTCTTGTAGAAGTATATAGGAGTTTTGAAAAAATCCACTTAATGGCGAAGCTTTAAACTATAGAAGTTCTAGACAATCCTCAAAAATTAGAGTAAAACTATCCTACCAAGTTTAGTTTCCAAAACACTAGTTTTGGAAACCCAAGTGTAGAGCTTTTTCATGAAGTGTTAACATAGAATTTCAAAAAAATCAAGAACTCCCAATTAATGGTTTCTATTGTCATTAGGAATTAGTGCCTTGTCTATTTCAAATCATGTCTTGAAATTTTGTATGAAAAGGTAGCCTCTTAGGGAAAAAGAAACGATATTAGTGCCAAAGTCCCAAAAACATGTTGGCTAATGTTGAAGAATTTTCAAACTAATCTATTAAAAAATTAAAGGAAGGAGGGCCATTACAAGCAACAAAGGGGACTAGCTGCTACGGTACGGGTGTGCCACGTGGCCGCCACCTTCCTGCCTAGTCATTACCTCCGAGAGGTCCCAACCACCCGTGCCTCGCCACGTGGCCGGCCGAGAGTCGAGAGTTGGACTATCGGGTTTTAAAATTGGACTAGCGGATTTTGTAGTGGACTGGCTGGGGTTCTAAAGTGGGTGTCTGACTAGGGTCTGAAATTAGAATGGCTGGGGTTTTGAAATGAGCTGGCTAGGTTTTGAAGTTGGGGTGTCTGGATTTGAAGTTGGGTTGATCTCGGTCTGAATTAGGGCTAGTTGATCCTCTCAACTACTGCAAGCCGGCCGGTTGTTGACAAAAAATTTGTATATTAGGCCATTCTTTGATTCCCTCATGGGTGCTAGAAGAAGAAAATCAAGAATTTATCTAGTTTGCAACCAAGTTCAAGAGTTGTAAAGTAGCATAGGAAGGATAAGAAAGGGAGTAGAATAGAATAGGAGCTTTAAAAATCTCTACAAAACTTGCCACAAAACATCAAACCTTAGAAGGAGTAGAGGTTTTAAAATCCATTAGATAGAAGTCCCACACTAAAGTGCAAATAAGGAGAATGAAATGACAATTTAGAAGTAGAAGAGATAATTGAAAATTGATAAGATTAGAAGGAAATCTTAGAAAACGGATGTGAACCATTAGAAAGTAGATTAGATAATAATTGACCAAGATAAGAGATAGAGTCCAAAGGTCAATTATTATTTTGAAGTTTAAAACTAATTATTTTTTTCCAAAAAACAAGTCAATTTTTGGAATACAATAATAGAATCAAAATAGTGTTGAAAGGAAAGAAGTAGAATAGAAAGAAAAGAAGGAAGTAGTTAGAATTCTAGTTCAAGCTTGTACTAAAACACTATTTTCAAGCGGTAAGCAGAATTACAAAACAACACCAAACATGGCAGATGAAAAATACCTTGAGGAGGTTTTCTACAATGTGGCGGATGACACCCGACTTGAGGTAAATTATCAGTTCCTTCATTTTCTTTCAAATTGATTTGATTGGCACTTACACCACTTAGCCGAACTTCAAGTCCAATTTAGAGGGTCAAGATTAGTTTTTTTTCCAAAATTTATCTCTGAAAATCTGTAGATTAGGATTAGAGGTTTCCAAAAACATATAACACTTAAAAAATAGAGTTGAAACGAGTAAGAAATAAAAGGATGAAGTTTACCACCTAAATTAGATGAAAACATTAAAGGGTATCCAAGAGGAACAAAATTAGGAAATTAGTAAGTATAAATAAGCTAGAACCTAAAAGTGAAATTAGAAGTTAGTTTTGGAATTAGGACTAGTAGTAATCAACGAATGAAGTTTTAAACACCAATTAGTTATCAAACTTCATCCATCAATAACTTCTAGTAGGAAGGTTCAATTAGCACGTGTCTTAGCATTTTAGAAACCTAAAATTATTACCTACAAGAAAAAATTAAAAATAATCTAAAATTAATAAATTGCTAGGAGAAGCACTGAATCATAGAAGTAGGATAAGGTTAAAACAACTAATCACAAAGATAATTAAAGAAGAAAATTAGATTCAGAAGTAGGTAGAAGGAACTTAGTGGAGTCCAAAACTAGTTTAACTTTAGAAAAATACCCATAAATCTAGGAGTAAACAACGGATGAACTTTGGATTAGGATATGGATGAAGTCAGACAAAAATCATTCATCCAAGTCCAAACTTAGAACTTAGATAAAAGTTGGTAGTTTAAATTCAGATCCCAAAATTCAAGTAAATCAGAAGGAAAAAGGGGTCTAAATCTATGGATGAAGTTTAGGTAGACTTATAGAGGCTAAACTTTCATCCGTCCATAACTTTTGCGAGGAAGGCCGTTTTATATTTTTTTGAAGAAGGTCGTATAATTTTGATTTTTATATTTTTTTGAATGGCATGAACTTCTCTCTCATCTTATGTGGCTAAATTTAGACTGTCTCAACTTTCATTCAATAATCTCAGCGGCCTAGTTAGTATGATCTAATTGGGGTAAACATGACAAATTGGGTTAGTTTTTCTTAGTTTTCTTGCAAGTTGTGTATATTTTCGGAGTTTGAAAAGATCCAATGCTTGGAAGGCACAATGGATTGACGCTAGGCACCCATAGAACAAAATTGAACCTAAATTACTAAGAGCCTGATTGTGCTCGATTATTTATCAAGGGTAGGTAAATAAGCCCTCACAGGCCCCTTTGAGGGCTGAAATTTCCTATAATGACTTCAAAATTTATTTTAGAGTAAAGGTCCTGTAACTTTCGACTCACTGATCAAAATGGAATGATTAAAAGCTTTTTACATAAGTACATATATATAACACTTGAAAACCAATTTCAAACTTTTGTTTTTGAAAAAAATGAATTTTTCTTATTTGCCCAGATTGCCCGGCTAGTGAAAAAAGTCAGATATTAGGCCATAATTTTGCTCATATTTCCAAATGTCATGAAATTTTATCCATATGAAAAATATTCTTTAACTACAACTTCTATTAAAGTTTCAGCCTAAAATATGCAAATTTATAATCACAAGTACCTGTCCAAAATTCCTATATTGCTAAAAATAGCAAGTGGATCCTTTAAAAGTTAAACTGTATAAAAAAGGATGATTTCCTTGATGACCAACCCATCCTGACAAGGTTAATAAGTGATGGCCCAATTAACTGTATAAAGTAGTTTGCTCAAAAAGTCATTGTCTTTTTCAAATTGATTATATAATTAGCTATGGAATTTATATGAGGTGGTCTATAATTGAACTTGCAGAATGCTAAACCCGTCCTATAAAGAAGGCTCTGCAAGGTGAATTTTGTGTTCTGCAGGATAATTGTAAAAGAAAAGCCCCTTATTTTGCACTATGTTAATTCTATATTCAGCACCTCCCTTCTCTAATTTGGAGCCTCTTGATTGCAAATATAAATTCAAAATTTGCAAATTTTATCATGTATGGCAAAAAATAATTCCTACATTTTTTCCAAAGATAAATTCACCCTACGGGCCCACTTCATAGGATGGATGTAGTATCTTGCATTGACTTCTTTAGCCATTGAGTAGATCGAGGACAAAGTGTTATTTATTGCAAAAGCCAATCATTCTCCTTGATTTTCCCATACTTCTTTATAAGTTGCAAGGAAATAGAGTTTGGGAGTCTTATAGTTGCAAATAGGTGCTTATAACAAAAATCTTTGAAAATTCATAAGTAATCCAATAATGCTTCAAAAAATATGAAATCACTTTTGTTACAAGCTGCATCTATTTTTCTTTGTCTAAAAAATGAATTAAAAATCTTCATGTTCACAAAAGCCCATAAAAATGGTAGACCAACCCTTAAATGGTCGCTTTCAGAGCAAGCTATCCTCGGGAGGGGGGGGTAGTGAGTGATAGCAGTAGAAAACTACGTGCAAACAAATGATAGGATGCCTAAAAAACATTTGAGATAAAAATTATAATTTGGTTTTTTATACTATAGGGTACAAAAATGTCATGACATGTCTTCAAACTACTATAGGGTATAGAAAAATAGGTCCAATTAGAAAAAAATTAGACCTAGGATATCCCCCTTTTTATTCTTTTTTTGGCCAAAAGTATTAAATGCTGCTGCCTTGTGAGTAGCATATTCAAAGTATTCAATAATTTTATAGACTTTACTAATTTCTACAGTAGAAGTTGGCTAGCTTTAGGTGGTTGTCATTTAATTTTGAAAATTGGCGATTCTTGTTCCGGGCCCTGCAGCCCTGTAGCCGTAACTGGGTTACACTGTCCCACCGAGCTCCATGATGTTGTTGTACAAGCTCTCAAATGGGATTGAATTTCACCTCCCTCTCCTTTGCATGTGCTTACGCTTCAGTGTTTGTGTGATGTACTATATGCTGTCCATGTATGTGCTTGCATATTCATGTTCTTCTTGGGCATTTCCATTGATCCAAGTGTGTGTGTCTGGTGCAATGTAGGTGCAGAACTATAGGGAACTGTTTGAATTATAGAAATGCATTTCTCCTCGCATTTCCCTCTCATGTGGAAGACTGCGATTGTTTTCTAGTTTTCCTATCAATTACAGTACTACATGTTTCAGTTTAGATGTACAAGCTCAATTTTGTTCGTGTCTCCATAACTAGACATGATATGCACATTTATTTTCACTCATTGTGTTTGTAAACACAAAGAGGACATTCTATTTCATACTACCATGATTGTGCAAAAATATTTTTTACATTCTATTTCATACTATGATTTCATACTACCATGATAGTGCAAAAATAATTCTTACATATTATTGTGCATATTGTGAAGACATGTACATTGAATCAGACAATGTAGGTTAAAGTAAAGTTGATATCAAAAAGCAATCTCTATATCATTTATATTAATCATGTAAAAAGGACCTGGAAACCTAAAGTTCAATTGATAGCATTCAATAATATGATACCTTCCTACCAAATGAGTGTCATTGACAATTTTTAAAGAAGATACAATAGTAGTTTTGACTAACTTTTTTGTTAAGTTCTAGTTGTAAGTAGTCATTAGTGGGGGAAAGAAAAGAAAGTTTGAAAGAAATTTAATGTAGGACAAAAATTGTAGTAGAATTTTTTTTAATCTAAATTATCATATCATTTATTCATATCAATTTAGAATTATAAGTAATGTAAGCCCCTTCTCTAATAACCCAAAGTAGGAAATTATATAATGATAGTGTGTTTTAAAAAAATAAAAAAATAATAATACCCTCCTAAAAAATACTTGGTGTTTGCACCTATCTCCTTATTTTTTTTATACACTAATCCCTCCCGAGAAGCTACCTTAAAAGACGTCAGAAACTTGGAGTGTCCTTTGGTTAATCAAACAGTTTTTTTCATATTAAATAATGGATGATTTTCATTTAGTTTTGTATTTGCAACTTTATTGGCTCTCCATAGAAAAGGCAGAGGCTTGATATAGATAGAAGTTTGAGTAGTTTGAAAGTCAAAAAGTGAATCCAATATCATAAGGATAGGGCCTCTCAAAGCGAAGCTTCTTGTTAATGCTATTTCCACATTATTGAATTAAGTTTGTTCGTACTAGTTTTTATTTTATTTTACCAAAAAAATGGAAGATCAATACAATGTATTTTATTATGTTGAAATTTTTTCTCTCAAGTCTTGATTTTGGTATTTAAAATAATTTCTTTTGTTCTTTAGGAAGATTAATAAAATGAAGCTTTTGAAGCGTAGTTCCTATTTTGTTTAAAAACTTTTAAAATTTCTAAAGGGCCTTTTATTGAAGATTGAAGTTGAAAATCTATAATCCATTTTTTAATACAAAATGATATTAAAATTCTTTAACCATAATTGATATGAATTTTTTTCATTTTTCCTTCAATAATCAATGGTAATTTTGATTCTTCACAAAAAGATCAAATTTTTTTATAAAGTATACCAAAGATGTGATTGAATTTGTGGAAAATGAAACTAAAATATTTCGCTCATAAATAGCAGTAAAATATGCCATACAAAACTCTATAATGGTCTTGCACACAATATGATCATAATGGAAATAGTATCTTTTAGAGCATGCATTGAAAGCGTACAAAAGATATAGGATAATTTGAAGCAAAGCAGAAGCGTAATTTTTCAAAATAAAAACATAATAGTTTAAGAATGTAATATAACATTAGACCTCATTTAAAATATAGTAAATCATTTTGTTTAAAAACTTATTCAACCTAAAAAGTGTGAAAATTTAATTTAACCTTCAAAAATATGTTTGTAATGTGAGCATGTGTGAGCTCCCAATTTGTCATTTGGGACTTATACTTTCCTTTTTTCCTAAATTTTGTAATTTAAGTTATTATTATATGCAAAAAGCCCTAAAAAGAGTGTAAAATCAAAATAGGTATGTTACATGCCAATATGGCATTTGGTCCTAAATAGGCTTTTATCTTTAGAACAACCCTAAAATTCATTTGTAAATAGGATAGAACCACGGAAGTAGTGGGAATTCTTAATGAATTTGAGGGTTCTTATCTAAAATAGCTTGAAACCACTGTACTTGTGACCATGCTTGGCAAAATTGGTCTAAAGAGAGTCCAAGAAGATCTTAGATAGATTCTCCAAGATAGGTTCCATTTTTTCCATCCCATCGACGAAATAGTAGAAATCCCAATTTGTTAGTATGTAGATGTCACTTTCTCAAAATGGGCCAGGTGAGGAATCTATAGCCACCTAATTGTGATCTAGAGTCAAAAATATGACAGCAAGTCAAAAGTGAAATCCATTCGCCAAGAATCCTTCGTATGTGGAAGATTTTCTAATTGTTGGTAAATCAACGGAGGTGTATTTTGCCTTCCATTTCAAAATGTGCAAGAAAGAGACATGAACTTGCATAACGTTGGGAAGACCCCATGAAAAGTTCTCCAAAAAGTTCTGAAATTTTATGAATTGAAGAGATACCCTTTCCGGACGGTCAACCGCCTAAAATCACAATGAAAAATTCATGGTAATTATCCAAATGGCAGTAAAATCTCACTAAGAATTAGATTAGCTTCATTTGTGCTAATAACGCGCCTCAAAAAATTTCAAGGTGTTCCAATAGCGGAGGTGCCCGGATCATAGACATTCTTCCAAATTATCAACCTAGCGAAATTTATGTGGAGTTGACTGATGTCTCAGAAGCACAAGAAGTCGGAACAAAGTCAATAAGGAGTCTTTTTTTACTTCCTAGAGCCTTGTAGACGACCCTAGCTAGTCCCCATTGTCAGAAAAGGTAACCTCTAAAAAATAGATTTTTATCCTTTTATTGATCCTAGTTGGCGCTAGTTTTAGGCAAGTTATTTGGTGAAGTAAACAGGGTTTGGAGGTCCTCTAGACTAAAAATGACCTTCTAAAGCCAATGGTGCAATCTGTTTTTAATTTGGAGATGATCTTTAGTAGTTAGAATTTTGGACTAGCATAAATCCGAAATAGATGAAAATCCTAAAAGATAAGGATAAAAATCTAAAGAGATAGGATTACGTAGGTTAAATGAGAGGAGGTAGGTGCTTTAAAAGAGTATAAAAGGGCACCCATATCTCTCTCAAATCACCCCCCATTCTTGTTTTGGCGTCCGTTGGGTCCAGGTTGTATTGAATATTTTTGGCACTTAACAAGAATATCTAACAATGTTTTGGGGGCACTTTTGGCCCCCATTATTCGCATTTATTTAGCTATTGAAGGTCTTTAAGAATTTTTCTAAATTGTGTGTGCAATTTTAGGCTCTTGTAGTGGGTTTTCTTTACGATTGCAAGGTTTAGAGTGTGTTTGGAATCTTTACACTAATCCTAAAGACACCCTCCACCATATTTTAGCAATGCTATTTTAAGGGGCCTTTAGAGTAAATTTTTTGATTGGAGCTAATTAGAAGTTGTATTAGTTTATGTCCTTGCCTTTCTACTAATAGGTCACCAAGACTGGAGATTTTGTGTGGAATTTTTTGGCAAACCAATCGTTTTTTAGGAGGGTGGTTGTGATACGGGTTTCGTCTTAACGACGAAGCTTGGACCCTGGGCACTCTAAGTCTTAGATGGTGTGTTAAAACCGGTGGTGGAGCTTTGACCTTGGAAAGTGTTTTCATCGACAGCTAGTCTTAAATTAGATGTTAAATTTTATTCTACTGCGCAACCTTGGAACCCCCTGACAATTTTTTTTAAAGTTTAGTTTCCAATACGTGCTTAGAAACATTCAAAGTTTAGCGTCTAAGAAATAGAATTTGTATGAACTAAATAAATTTAAGGTTAATAGTAGGACAAGGGGAGATTATTCTTGTCCTAAAGGACACCCTAGTTCCTACTCACATGTCGTTTAGTATTAAATAACCTTCAAAAAAGGCCAGACCAGCTTGGGCCAACCCTGTCCAAGCCAACTAGATTAGGCCAAGCCAACCCAATATTCAACAACATGCCACCCGATCTAGGCAGCAAGTTGCGCCCAGTCTCGGCAAGTAGGCCACCTAGCACTAAGAAGTAGCCTTGATACTTCGACAGCAGGCTCTGCCACGCAGTGTCAAATAGAGGAAGTTTGCTTTGAAAAACTCTGAATTTCTGACTGCAATTAAATTAGGTTCAAGGCATAAAAAAATTAGTAATTAAATAAACTGCAAAATACGGTGAATATACTCCATATGTAGGTGGAAGTGTATGAATAATTGCGAAAAAATGTAAAATAAAAGGTCTCATAGAAGTATGAGGCATTTGAACCTCATTCATGTTTGTAGTATAACCCTCGTACAATATATCAAAACATATATGTACTTGCATGTATTCGTACAATATTTCAAGTTGTATACATATTTATATATACCTTGTAGAATATTTGTAGTTGTATAAATACTTATATTTACTCTGTATAATATGTCAAATTGTATACATATTTGTATATATCTTGTATGAAGTCATGTAAGCCAAACAAAGTATCAAAAATTTGTATAGAAATAGTATGAATAACATGTAAACCGCATAAAACTTTTTGAAAGTAGACCCAAAAATCAAATGAGTGCCAAAGTTGACTAAAAATTCCAATTTCCAAATAAAGAGTGTAGTAACTTTTCGGAAAGTTAATACAAAGACATACAAATCAACCAAATTTTAAGTTTATATCTTTTATTGTCCAACCAAAGTCTTCTCTCTTTAATTCAATGGCAGCTCAATACCATTTCACTCCCAAACTTATAACTCTCACACCTTTGCTTCAAACTGAAATTATAATACATTTTTAGAAAACTAATATAAATTTTATAAAGCATATAAATTTTAAATAAATTTCTTTCTTTGTTCAATATTTATGACCGGTCGAGGTTCTTTCTCTTCAAATCAAAGGCAACTCATCACTATTTTATTTTCAAGCCTATAACTTTCACTTCTTAACTCCAAACTAAGAGTATGATATTTTTTAAAAAGATAAAAATTTAATACATAATCAAACCAAAACTCATAATTAAATTCTTCTTCATCAAACATTTATAGGTGCTCGAAAATTCTGCCTTCAAGTTCAAAGACAATAGACCCTCTCTCATTCTCTTAAACATAACTCTTGCATACTAACTCCAATTAGAGCGAGTGATAGGTTTTTGAAATCACAAAAACAAGAAAAAAAATCATTGCAAAATTTGTAATATACAACACGATATCACTCTTCAAACATACGATACTCAAAAACTAAACTATGAAGAAGAAGAAAAATTCCAACTTTTTATTCTTCTCTTAAGGGACACATGGGCCCATGCCAATACCATGTGGACTTTAATTTTTTATTGTCTATTGCCTTCGAGCCCTTTACAATCTTATCTACACCTTCAACTTAGCTGAAAGCCATCTAAAGTCCACAAAAAGGTAAACTATCTCTATTTTTTGTTTCTTCCAACTTCAAATACACAAAATAAAGTTGGAAAACACACCTAAATACAAAAATAAAATCTAAGGCTCAAATATATGCATATTAGAGGTAAAAAACAGAGTTTCAAAAAGATAATCATTCCATTTGCAAGAATTTAAAGATACGTTTGACGGAGGCAACAATATAATCCACATGGTCGGCTTTTGTTAGAGGATTGACCGGACCCTCTAACCAACATTGATGGCCACAACTTCCCTTGATGAGTTTGACCATACAATAGTATTGTTCATTGTTTAAATTTTTTAAACCTCCTTTCATAGGTTACTTCTCTGCTGCTAGGTTTTATACACCCAACTTGCAATATGATTACCAACGCCCAAACGTCTTATTCCAGATTTCCATGCCATCGCTGCTGCACGCAAAGTTGCTTTGGCGATTGAGAAGGCCCAGCTTTATCTTATGAACGCTCATGCGACGGCGCAAGATCCAACAATAAAGAGGCTGATCTGATAGTTGAATAAAAGAAAATTCAAATTATAGATTTGGTAGAGACTCTTCATCTTGACTTTAAAAAAATCTTTTCAATTTGATATATTGAACTCAAAATATAAAACAAAGCAGAATTACATTACATTGATAAAGCCCTTGGGTATCTTGTTCAATTTTATAATATCATTGAACAAACGTCACCTTAAAGCCTCTCAATGTGATGTCATCTCTTTTATTATATAATGTTATAATTAGATATATATATATTTCCAACATAATTTGCGCATTTACATTGCAATATTCATCCCCTCCAAACCCTATAAAACCTATAAACCTGCACAAAAAATGAAGAATTTCATGCCGGGGGTCGCAATGGACAAACGGTTCATGAAAACCGGATCTAGAGTTTTTCTGTTTGATAGTTAGTTTTTTTCAATTTTGTCATGCTTATCTGAGATTTTGCACACAGCAATCAATGAACTTGTGTGTGAATTGCATTTTTCTTAAGACTTGATTTATCGGATTTGAGCAAAAAAATGTTAAATCTAGACAGTAAGTTAGGGGTGCAATGAAATTTTGGTCGAAGCTTTGAGTCAGAATTAAAAATTTCTTGTCACAATAGGAATATTAAGTTTCTTCTACAAATACGATTGTCTATATTCATTTGCGCAAGGTGCACAATGATTGTTTGCATTGATCAACTCGGATTAACCTTTAAAGGACTAATGTCCCTTCAAAGAATAAATGTGATTTCAAGCAGGTACCGACGGACTAAAATTTTGTCTAGTTTTTTTTTAAACTTTTTTTGAAGATAGAAAAATTCATAAGCTTTGTGGGAATATAATCAATGCGTGGGAACAAAAGTTATAACCAAATAAACTCAAAATAGGGGATGGGTGCTAGAGGGAGGCTAGCACTAAAAAAAATTTGCAAAATTTGGAATTTGAATTTTTTTTTTTCATCATATATTATATTTTTGTCTATTTGGAAAGCTTTGATTCTTTTCATTTGGATTTGGTATGAGAAAGTTATGGACATTCTTGTTTTTCGAGTAGTTAGAGCATTTACTTGAAAAAAATGACTTGTTGGATTCATTTTTGAATGCAATTTTTTGCATGGTTGAGTTTACTTGCTAGAATAATCTCACCATTGGGTTTAGTACATTTTAATCTGTTTAAAAGATATTAATATTTTAGATTTTTCTATTATCTTTTATCTACTTCTACTTAACAATTTTTTTAAGAATAAAAATTTAATTAAATTTTTTTTTTTTTCCAGACTTTGAATTAGTCATCCACAAAACCATAAAAATCAGTGGCAAATGAACTAGTCATCCACAAAACCGTAGGGAACTAGTGAATATGAATTGATTTTCACTCAAGTACTCTACCAGCACTACACATTTCAGGAGTAGGTGGCATGTAACGAGGTTGTTTTATAATCGTAAATAATATACCGGTCCTTCATTGAAGGAGCATTTTGCAACGACAAAAATCATTTCACGCTTTCATCACTTTTAGAACCTGGGAACCAGTGGTAAATAAGCTCGTCATCCACAAAACCAACATCTCAACGTTCCAACCTTAAAATACCCAATTCTTATGAAAACCCCATTTGATGGCGAATAAACTAGTCATTCGCAAAACCAAATTCAAACCTCAACTAAGTACAATATCTTGTTTCTAACAACTCCATTTGAAAAAATATGGAAAACGCAAAGAAATCAAAGGGCGGTTTCAAGTAATATTGCCTTTCACTTTTGTAGAGACAACTTGCTCCTCCGATTACACTTGCTCCTCCTTTTACTTCTTTGTTTGTATTTGAAATGGCAAGTGCAAGAGGTAGTTAATGTTCTAGTTGCAGTTTACAATAGATCCACATGAGCAAGTATTAACATACGTTGTGAATGTCGGCGATATTCAAATGAAACAAAATCAGTAACTATCTTCCAGAGCAAGCGATTGATGCGGCCTTTGTTTAGGCAAACAAAAATAGATCGTTAATATATTGATGAGAAGGATTCAACCATACCTCGATCAAATTCTACGTAACTAACGCAAACAATTCCATTTAGCATCTAAACTCAAAGAAAAATATATAAAACAACGGACACGAATATGAGGATTGATCAAACTCTTGCTACACAAGTGCGCAATGAACTACGGCGTGGTGTTTAGGGAGACTTCCCTAATTCATTTGACAAGCTGTACATATTTAGAAGCCATGGGTAAGACATATCTTAAGATTCACTCTCTAAAAATATTACGGTTGATGATTCATTCCCGCGACCAATCAACTATTTAATCAATGATAATGACATCGCCTTGAAAAAATAGATAGGTTCATGACTAAATATGTGGATATCGATAATCAAATAAATACACAACATAAAAGATTTTTAAAATATAATAAAAATATATAATTATGATGTGTCTTTAGGGAGGGATAGAGGAACCTTAAACGATAACATGAATTATCTAATCACAATATCATTCACAAAGGCATTCAATCCTAAATTATACCTTAAATTGTAGGTTAAGAAATGTTTGAAATTCATGTCGTCTATTATGTATATCCAGAATGCAATCGAGAACTTCTGACTCCAATGGTAAACCTAACGAAACACTAAGATTTCGCAAATTACAACTAGTTTTTTTTTTTCAATAATTTAACAACGTCTAAGCAAAAAGTCACAAATGGTGTTCTCGGATCTCTATCCTACTGCCTTTGAAATCATATATTGGAAAGTTTATGGAAAATAAAATACACAAATTTAGGACTCAACATCACCGCACAAGCAAGGCGCTCACCCCAAATACACGTAGACAAGGTTTAGGAAATGACCACCAAATAAAAGTTCCTTCATAACAAGTTCTACTTGTATACCTTACGAAATTCAAGATAGAGAGAGTTAAAAACCACATCAAAACGGAAAGACGAAATCGGAGGTAATAACTCCTGTTACAGTTAACGTCGTAGGAACCATACAAGATGAAAACTATTGCCTGTTTTCTCTGCAATCGAGTCAAGTGAAGATGATATCTTACCAAAACTAGTCACATGAATAGTCACAACTCATTTGTTGAATTCACGTTAATAAAGCAAGCAATGAGAAGTTGTGAGTGTTCTAACGGAGGAAAGCTTCACGGAAACTTGAAGGCCGCAATGAATCACTCCTAGTTCTACACGCACTAGGATTTCTATTTTCACTAGCACTTCGATTTGTTCTAAATCCTCCATTGTGGAATGAGTGGCGCTCCCTAACGAGTAGAACGTCGAAAAACACCGGAGAACGACAAGAAACGACACGTACTTGAGTCTAAGCAATGGATTCGATAATTGGCAGGTAGAACGGAGGAAGGTCGACATGTTACAAACAGAGAGACTATTTCTTCAAAAAACTCTCGAAAATCCGGTGCTTCATTTTTCTGTCAAATAGGTACTGCAAAAACGATCTGAGATCAATTCCTGAGAAAAATCAAAGCTAAATTGACACAAAAATCGTGGAGACAAACAACTTATTTTATCCAATTCTTATGAGTGTATTATGTAAATTCCAAAAATTTTAAAAGACTTTACAAGATTTTACAAGATTTTAAAGGATTCGACAAGATTTTACAAGATTCCACAAGACTATATAAGAATATACAAGATTCCACAACATTTCATAAAATTCCATAAGATTCCACAAGATTCCACAAGATTCTAGAAGATTTTACAAAATTCCAAGAAATTCCACAAGAAATTCTACAAGATTCCACAAGATTCTATACGATTCCACAAGATTCTACAAGATTCTACAAGATTCCACAAGATTCTATAAGATTTTACAAGATTCCACAAAATTCCACAAAATTCTATAAGATTTTACAAGATTCCGCAAGACTCTACAAGATTCGACAAGACTCTACAAGATTTCACAAGACTCCACAAGATTCCACAAAATTCTATAAGATTTTACAAGATTCCACAAAATTCCACAAAACTCCACAAAATTCCACAAGACTCCACAAGACTCCACAAGATTCTAGAAGATTTCACAAGACTCCAAGAAATTCCACAAGACTCCTTAAGACTCCATAAGATTCCACAAGATTCCACAAGACTCCACAAGACTCCACAAGACTTCACAAGATTTCACAAGACTTCACAAGATTCCACAAGATTTCACAAGACTCCACAAGATTTTATAAGATTTCAAGAAATTCCACAAGATTCTACAAGATTTCACAAGATTCCAAGATATTTCACAAGATTCTACAAGACTCCACAAGATTTCAAAACATTCCATAAGATTCCACAAGACTCCACAAGACTCTACAAGACTCCACAAGATTCCACAAGATTCCACAAGATTCCACAAGACTCCACAAGATTTCACAAGACTCCACAAGATTCTTTAAGATTTCACAAGACTCCACAAGATTCTATAAGATTTCACAAGATTCTAAGAAATTCTAAAAGATTCTAAAAGATTCCAAAAAAATTCACCAGATTCTATAAGACTCCACAAAATTCTACAAGATTCTACAAGATTCTACAAGATTCTACAAGACTCTACAAGGTTCTATAAGATTTCACAAGATTCCAAGAAATTCCACAAAATTCTAAAAGATTCTAGAAAATTTCACTAGATTCCAAAAGATTCCAAAAAAGATTTCTGATTTTCTAAAATTCTATTGATTTGGTCTTCGTTTTCTAATACTACTCATTGCACTACTCAAATCAATAGAAAGACTAATACAATTTTGTTAATTTTTACAGAAAGTTCAGAAATCAACAAAAACGGTCATTCTACTACCCCAAACAACAAAAATCTGTTGACTTTCTATTGATTTGGTCATGGTTTTTTAGTAGTGCAAGTTCATTTTATCAATAGTGCTTGTGAACGCAGTAGATTTCAGCTTGATCGTGACTCTTTATGCTAACGAGAAATGCTTCTTTTTTGGTCTTGTTGTGTGTATATCTTGGACATTATCTTCTGTGTAGGTGGATCGTTCTGGACGTTGGACTGGTGCCTATGTAGATCCAACTGGTCGCCTCAAATTCTAGTTGTTTGCTGCAGGGTGGGAGGCTCTTAATGCTATTGAATCTTGTTCTTCTCACAGTGCTCCATGAGCGACTAAAAATGACTTCAATTTGGACTACTTCAACTCTTAGTTTTATTTTGTGGTGAAAGTAGCGATTGGATCCCGCATGCCAGAGTTTTCACGTTCCTTTGAAGTCTTAATACAATTTTTTTTTATAAAAATTTAAATCTCAAAACTCTATAGTGCGAAGTTTTTAAATTAAAAATGTTCAAAGTCAAAAAATCTAGTTCCGCTAGGTGCTGAAAAATTTGTTTTTTCCACTTTCAATGCAAATATCTTGCAATCTGTGCAAACAAAAAATTTGAAATTTTTTCCACATTTTTTTATACTAGTTAGGTGTAAGATTCTACAGTTAGATGTAGGATTTTGTTTATTTTTTTATTTACTTTTTGCTATAAAAATGGCAATTATCAATGTTTTTTGGTATAAAAAAGGCTCGGTCCTTTAGGAGTTAAATCAGGGCGTTGTTGGAAAAACGGTCCGTTTAAACCGGATGTAGGGATTTTCTGTTTGATATTTACTTTTTTCAATTTTGTCACGCTTGTTTGAGATTTTGGACACAGCAACTACTTGGATCGTGGACTTGTGCAAATTACACTTCTTTTAAGTCTTGCTTTGCTAGATCTATGTCAGGATTTGTAAAATCTGATCATTATATAGGACACGAGGGTGTTTCGGTTGGAGCCTTGAATTGGAATCATAAATTTCTTGTCATCACTTGTCAATTCAAATGCTTGGTGTCTGAGAGCACGATGGGGGAACTGTTCTTTTGAGTCTTGCTTCGCCAGATATGTGTCAGGATTCCGTAAGATCTGATCGACAGTTAAGGCGCAAGGATGTTTTGGTTAAAACCTTGAACTAGAATTGTACATTTTTTGTTGACACTGTCAACTGGATCAAACTGTAGATAATTCTTTTCAAATACCTAGTGGCTGAGAGCATGATGGGGGAATTGTTCACAAAACCGGATCTAGGATTTGGAGTTTTCTCATTTTAACCCTTGTAGACCTTGTTCGACAGTTAATATTCTGTTTTGATTCCTATAGACCCTGCTTGATAGTTCATAGTTATGGTTGATCATGCTTGTATTTCTTGACAATTAGTATTCTTGATAGTCAATATTTTCAATAGTTAGTATTCTCGACAATTAGCATTTTATTTTAATCATACGTTTTTATTTTTGTTTTAATCATTAGTTGGATCGTATGGCGTTGAGAATTATGTTCTTCCGAGATTAGACTTGTCAGATTTGGTTCAAGGACCTGTCAGGTCAAGGAAAAAAAGGCCCTTTTTCTGGTACAACCCAGATTTTTGGGCACTTATCATATTCCTTTCTATTCTGAAAAAATTTAAATGTTGAATCCTGAGCTAAATTAAGCTTACTTTGTAATAATCTTGTCTATTCAAAGCCTTTATTAATCTGAGATAAACATTGCTTCAAATTCATATCCACATAGTATCGCAGTGTAAATTTTTGGTTTTTCTAAGTTACTTAAAATTTGGAACGGTAATCGTAGCTAGGGATCCAGATTCGAGTAAAGAGGTAACAGCAAACCGGAATTTAACTACGGAACGGAATTAGTGGACAATCCGGATTCGATCAAAATCTTACTCGGATTAGAGTTGGAGCAAATCTGAGTTGGATCGGATTAGGTCAGGAACGGATTTTGTCATGATGACAGATCAGACTATAAATAGGATGATCAGTCCAGTTGCCACTCTTTTTCAAACTTCGTTTGCTGGAAAGCGTTCTCTCTGCGCATATTTAGCTCTCTTCCCAGCGCTTTGCTTTCTTGTTTCGTGAGTGTGACTGCGTGAGTGTTAGTGTGTTAGTAGATAGGTGTGCGTTAGTGTGTACTGCAGGGTTAGTGCTTTTCCGGTTGAGATCGGAGGAGAGAGGCGAGTAAACGGGACGTGCGGCTAGGAGAGAGAAAGGTAGTCTCGGTGAGAATCCGGTTAGCACAAGAGCGTGTCCATGCCTCAGCTCCGCAAAAGCAGAACAGGACCGTCCAGTTCCTCCGTAGTAGAAGTTAAACTCCGAAAGGTGAGTCCGGTCATTCCTTCAGGAGAGGATTAGAAGGCCAACCTCATGGAGGATCACGCCACGATGGGTTGCGGAGGACTGATAGATAAACCCTGGGGGTTTAGAGAGGAACGGATGATTCGAGAGCTGTTGGAAAAACTCTCAAATCAGTTCGATAAGACCATCCGCGGAATTCCGGGCAGTTGGACAGAAAAGATGTGGAGGTCTGTATACGACTTCCGGTCAGGAGGTCGAGGGATGGCCACCTCGAAGGAAGGATACACCCGGGGGAAGTTCCGGAGCAACGTGGACTCAAAGAATGGGCATGCGGTCATGGACTGTTTGGATGACCGGCATCGTAATCTTTTGCAGTTTCTGGTTCCGATCATTCACCCGGAGAAGCCAACGAGGGTGACAATAGCTTTCGAAAACCTGATTTTCGGAGCCCTGAGCGGGAAACGGAAAGTAGACTGGGCCCGGGTCTTTTCCGATCTGGTAGGCCGTTTGGTTCCAAAGATCGGAGGAAGTAGGCCTACACCACTGAGCCCCTACATCTTCCATCTTTACAAGCACAACCAGCTCTTCACGGACACGGAAGAGAAGGAGTGGACTACTCAAGAGGTACTCCTGAAGTGTGGAGAATCGGAATCGGAGGAAGAGCAGGAAGAACTATCCAGTTCCGAAGAAGAAGAAAAAGAAGAGGAGGAGCAACACTGGCCGCAGAACAAGTGGTAGAAGACGACGCCTCCTCACCGGAGAGGAACCCCAATCCCTCCGGGTGAGACATCCAACCCTAGGAAGAAACCGGAATTTGAAGGACCGGGTTCTTCCGGATCGGATCCGACGGATCCGTTCAACCAGCTGATCAACATCTTAAGTGATGTGCGAGCGGACTGGGCGGTCAAGAAGTTAGTTTTGACCCAGATCGGAGAACTGGTGGGCGCACCAACGGATAGCAACCTCTCGGCAGTGGTTGCAGAGTACATCTCCAGCCCGGATGAGATCCGAAAACAGGAAGCGGAGATTCGACGTCTTCAGAAGGAAAATGAGACGTTGAAGACAAAACTTTTCATCCTCAAGGAGGACATGACCACCACACGGGAGATGGCGGAGGCAACTCAGAAAGTAGCAGAGGAGGTGAAGGCCACTTTTGGGAAAATCGGAGAGGCCGCCACCAAAGCAAAGCTGTTTGACGAGGGAGTATTCAAGGACAAGAAGATATCCGGAGCCTGGTTGGTTCGGATCTTGACTGACTACTCCGAGAAGGTAGAATTGGTGATGGTGGAAGCACGGGAAGCAGCAGACCGAATGGAGGTGAGCAGTCGGAAGCTGACCGGATCTGCGTTTTCCAGGTCATTCCGTCTTTCGGATCTCTCAATGCCGGAATCTTTTCCGAATGTTGGCATTCAAACGGAGGGAAAGGATCGGACTCCCCAGTCAAAGAAGAGTGGGAGGAAACTCGCGAACACCATCAACTTAAATTCGTCGTAGGGGTCTGATCTCCCAGAATGTGAAGCCGGGGAGCGGAACCGGAATCTGACGGAAGTCTTCGACCAGCTGGCAACGGAAACGCCCAGGAGTCCTACACTGAACCAGGGTCAAGATCAAAGTATGAATCTGACCCCGGATCAGGGTGCAGATCAAGGTCTAGATCAGAGCGTGGACCAAGGTGTGGACCAAGTTATGGACGAAGGATCGAATCAAGGAGTAGATCCGGTTATGATAGGTTGGTTAGGATTTTAGCTTTGTAAATATTTGTTAGGATGGACCGGACCGGATTTGATCCGGTCTGTCTGGTTAGGATCGGGTGTTATCCGGTCTGACCGGCTCGGCAGGGACCGAAAGTTCCGCGCGGACTTTCTGGGTCCCCTTTTTGTTGACTTTGAGTTTTAAATGTATATAAGTTAGTCTCTGCGAAGAAGACTGGGAGTCTTTTCTCTTGAGTTTTCTTGCATTTTCTATTAGTTTCTTGTTGTACGTCTCTCCCGCGCGTGGCAGGGCTATTTGGTGAGGAGTTAGGAAAATGCATGCAGATTCTAGAATGATTTCTCCCCTTGGTGTTGTTGTTTTGCTCTTAAATGCATGTGAGTGGGTATTATAAGTGTTGGGAGTGGATTTCAGTTCCTCAGCACCTCTAAAGTTCAGGATTCCGAATGAGAAAACCGTTGTTAGGCTAGGCGGATAGGGAAGGAGTCCTTAGTCGCACTAGAACTCCTGGGTAGGAAATCCGGTTGAGTGTCCGATCTCCCGTGAGGTCTCGCTGCCCTAGTTGGTAAACGGAAGAATTTTAGCTGATGTTGGAACGGACGGGTTCACTTGTAACCGCCCAACTTCGTACGGAGGGAACTTAGTGTCAAGGTCGTTGTAGTATGAGAGGATTGTACGGGGGGTCTTTGTGTGACCTGCAAACCGGATCGCTATCCGGGTGGCTGTGAGAGATCAAACCGGATCCGAGCTAGTGTAGGAAGTAGCAGAATAGAGAAGTGGGTCTTCAGCCACTATAAGTCACGGAAGGAGTAGCGGGCCTACCACTCTCAAAAGCAAGCGGCGAACCCTCTGATGGTGAAACAGAGGCTAAATCAAACCGGATTGGAGTAAGAGTGCGTGTAAGTGGATCGGAACAAATCGGTCCAGAGGAGTTCCAAGATCGGAAGTTAGAAGATCCTGGGTTGTGGTAGTTTTACGGGACCGGATAGCTAGACAAACCGGAAAAGATAGAGAGAGGTTTGGTCTTAGTTTTCGGTGTGTTGTTGTTTCCGGTTTTAGATCTAGGACCGGAAAGTGGAAATTGGATACTGACTAAGCTTAAGTTGGAAATAGAGCTAGACACTTCACAGAATCTCGTGGGTTTGATCTTTAGAGTCATTTTGTTATGCTTTAGAGTGGTTTTTGGGAGTATAACAGGGAATTTACTTACTCTGTGCTGCGACACATAGTCACATTAGTGTTAAGTGTTTCTTATTGAAGAAGCAAAACAAGGCTTGTTTTTATAGAAACAACTCATTATTTATGTGTATACAAATTGTGAATATAAGCTCTCATAGTATACGCATTTTTGTGTCCCATTATTTGTTAATCCATAAGAACGATACAGCTTTCACCAAAGATGTCCAGTAATCCAAATCATATAGAAAATATGTCACAATACTAATATATTGTAAAATCCCTATATTATGGATCATAAATGAACCAATTAGAAGTGTAAAGTATTTGTAAGGTATCCAAAATACTCCGAGAGGTCGTGGGCCTCATCTGTACCCATCTCAATAACACAAACAACCCAATGTTAAGTTAGTGAGGTTGTAACAGGCGTTTACAGTCCACAATGCATGTTATAACTTTCACCTGAAAAAATCTTAGATAAAAACATCCAAATAGTATATTTACAACATATTATAACCTTCAATCAAAGAAAACTTGAAAAAATGAATTTTGAGCTAAAATTTGGAGAGAATGGTCTTCTAGTAGACTTATAGCTACTATCCAAAGGATTTTTAAAAATACTTATTTTTATGTAGTATACAAGTTTACAAAGAGAGCTCCTTTCTGCATTTTTTTGAAAGGTATGAAATATTATTTTGGTGCGTTTTTTGGTCAAAATCCATCATCAAAAAGTTTTCTCAAGTGTACAATTCTTAGATTTTAAAGAAAAAAAAAATCCTATTTTTTACAAATTCAAATGTCAAAAGTGGTATTTTCTTCACCGGTTTTAGGGTGAATTCTATGTCCAAAATTCTAGTGAAGAAAATACCACTTTTGACATTTGAATTTGTAAAAAATAGGACTTTTTTTTTCTTAAATCTATAAATTGTCCATTTGAGAAAACTTTTTGATGATGGGTTTGACCAAAAACTGCACCAAAATAATGTTTCATACCTTTGGAAAAAAAATGTAGAAAGGAGCTCTCTTTGTGGACTTGTACACCACTTAAAAATAAGTATTTTTAAAAATCCTTTAGACAGTAGCTTTAAGTCTACTAGAAGACCATTTTCTCCAAATTTCAGCTCAAAATTCGTTTTTTTGGGTTAAAAAAAATGTACAAAAAACCCCTAAATCACCCATTGTGAGAAATTATTAGGGCTGTTTAAAAATAGTAAAATATTTTTGAAAATTACCAAAAAATTAGGCAAGGTTTATAATGATTATGAGCAGCTTCCCTATAAATTTTGAGTCATTTGGAGCTAAATACAAAAGTTATGGCCCCTCAAAAATTCAAAAATTAGGATGTGACAAAACACAACAAATAGTACAAGTGTTTCGTGCATTCACCTTGATGCCATTTTTTCTTCACCGCAGCCTAATAGCTTAACAATAGTAAACCCCAACAGCTTGATAGCAAAAAACCTTAGCTTAAGATAAAAGGAAAAAAATCACATCAAAGGACTACCTAGTCATAATATAAAGCAAGTGCAAAGACTCCGCTGCTATGCACAAAAAGAACTTTTACAGCAAAAACACTTGGGCTTCATACGAGGCCTCATAGCCAGTACCAAACTTATTGTACTATTGTGTCTATTTTAAAACATCAAAATCTTCAATAGGATTTGTTGTAGTGATGTGGGTGACACCCATGTCCATTGCCAACTCATCTTTTGTTAATTAATTTTGACGGCTTTGGGCCATATTAGTAAGGGAGCGCCATATCATGCAAACCTAAATCAATCTTTGTAATCAGAGGCTCAGATCTTCATTACTTGATTCAGTTGTTGGTTGTCTGGCCAGCTAGCTATTAACATTTAGTTTTGGAATTTTAAATAAATCAATTATTCTCCATATTCCTTGTGAATCCATTATGATTGACAAAAAAACTACCACAAATCTTTCGAGTTGATTTTAAGCATTACAAAGCTTTAAAACCAATGAGTGAAAGAAATATATATAGTGATAAATAATATATCCCTATAAAAAACACATTTTCATATAAGTGGCAGGGTGGGATTTTTTCTCTTGGCAAATAGTCTTACATTGTATCTTCTTTATATTTTAGGGTCTTAGAAACATAAAATAATACAAAGGATTGATTTTTCTTCTCTATTTTTTTGCTCTTCTATTTTTTGCTAATTTTATAGATGTAATCTAGAGATTTTTTTTAGCATTAGTCTTAAAACTAACACTTAAGAAAAAATTCTAGAAAAATAAATTAAATTAAAATAAATTAAAATTAAAAAAGGGGTTGAAAGTCGGGATGAGTGTTTTGGTTAGAGCTTGCGTTGGGCTTAAAACCTTTTGGTGACTACAAAAACATTTTGTACTTCGGATTAACCCCTAAAGGACCGTAGTCCCTTCGGGGGACAAATGTGTTTTCGGGCAAGTACCTACGGGCTGAAATTTTCTTCTGATTTAAAAAAAAAAAAAAATTGGAGGTAGAAAATCTGATTAGCATTGTGGGAATATAATTTTTTTCACAATCGGTGCCCGGGAAAAAAAGTTATGACCAAATAAGCTCAAAATAGGAGATGGCAGGCAGCCCGGGCAGCAAAAAAAATGGCAAAAATTTGAATTTTTTTTTTAATATTTTTTTTCTCATAGATTATATTTATGTCTATCTGGAAAGCTTTGATTCATTTCATTTGAATTTATTATGAGAAAGTTATGGACATTTTTGTTTTTCGGGCAGTTAGAGCATCTGTCGCAGCACAGAGTAAGCGAATTCCCTGTTATACTCCCAAAAACCACTTTAAAGCATAACAAAATGACTCTAAAGATCGAACCCACGAGATTCTGTGAAGTGTCTAGCCTTATTCCCAACTTAAGCTCAGCCAGTATCCAATTTCTCCTTTCCGGTCCTCGATCTAAAACCGGAAACAACAACACACCGAAAACAACGACCAGACCTCTCTCTATTTCTTCCGGTCTGTCAAGCTATTCGGTCCCGTAAAACTTCCACGACCCAGGATCCTAACACTTCTGATCCTGGAACTCCTCTGGACCAATCCGATCCGGTCCTCACACACGTACTCTAACTCCACTCCGGTTTAGTTTAGCCTCTGTTTCACCATCAGAGGGTTCACCGCTTGCTTTTGAGAGTGGCAGGCCCGCCACTCCTTCCGTGACTTATAGTGGCTGAAGACCCACTTCTCTAATCCACTACTTCCTACACTAGCGCGGATCCGGTTTGATCTCTCACAGCCCCCCGCACAGCGATCCGGTTGGCAGGTCACACAAAGACCCCCCGTACGATCCTCTCATACTACAACGACCTTGATGCCAAGTTCCCTCCGTGCGGAGTTAGGTGGTTACAAGCGAACTCGTCCGTTCCAACATCAACTAAAGTTCTTCCGTTTACCAACTAGGGCAGCGAGACCTCACGGGAGATCGGGCACTCAACCGGATTTCCTATCCAGGAGTTCTAGCGCGTTTAAGGACTCCTTCCCTATCCGCCTAGCCTAACAACGGTTTTCTCGCCCGGAATCGTGAACTGTAGAGGCGCTGAGGAACTGAAATCCGCTCCCAACACTTAGAAAACCCACTCACATGCACATAAGAGCAAAACAAACACGCCAAGGGGAGAAATCTCTCTAGAATCTGCACACATTTTCCTAACTCCTCACCAAAACAGCCCTGCCACGCGCGGAAAAGACGTATAACAAGAAATCAATAGAAAATGCATGAAAAACTCAAGGGAAAAGACTCCCAGTCTCCTTCGCAGAGACTGACTATATACATTTTAAAACTCAAAAGTCAACATAAAGCGGCCCGGAAAGTCCGCGCGAAACTTTCGGTCCCCGCCGAGCCGGCCAGACCGGAAAACATCCGATCCAGACCAGACACATCCGGATCAAATCCGGTCCGGTCCTAACTAACAAATATTTACAACTAAAATCCTAACTACCCTACCATAACCGGATCTACTCCTTGATCCGTTCCTTCGTCCATGACTTCGTCTTCGCCTTGGTGCACGCTCTGTTCTTGATCCTCACCCTGATCTGGGGTTAGATCCATACTTTGATCTTTCCCCGGGTTCAGTGTGGGACTTCTCGGCGGTTCCGTTCCAAGCTGCTCGAAAACGTCCGTCAGGTTCCGGTTCCGCTCCCCTGTTTCACGTTCTGGGAGATCCGGTGACGAATCCAGGTTGATGGTGTGCGCGAGTTTCCTCCCACTCTTCTTCGACTGGGGAGTCCGATCCTTTCCTTCCGTTGGAATGCCCACGTTCGGAAAAGATCCGGGTATTGAAAGGTCGGACAGATGGAACGACCGTGACAACGTCACTCCGTTCAGCTTCCTGCTGCTCTCCTCCATCCGGTTTGCAGCCTCTCGCGCGTCCATCATGACTAACTCCACCTTTTCGGAGTAGTCTGTCAAAATCCGGACCAACCTGGTCCCGGATATCTTTTTCTCCTTGAGGACTCCCTCGTCAAACAACTTTGACTTGGTGAAAGCCTCTCCGGTCGCTCCGAATGTGGCCTTCACATCCTCCGCTACTTTCCGGGTAGCCTCTGCCATCTCCCGGGTGGTAGCCATGTCCTCCTTGAGGAGCAACATTTCCGTCTTCAACGACTCGTTCTCCTCCTGGAGTCGTCGGATCTCCGCCTCTTGCTTCCGGATCTCATCCGGGCTGGAGATAAAATCTGCAACCACTCCTGCCAGGTTGCTGTTTACTGGTGCTCCCACCAGCTCGCTGATCTGATTCTGAATCAGCTTCTTCACCGTCCAGTCTGCTCGCACATCACTCAGGATGTTGACCAGCTGGTTGAACGGATCTGTCGAATCTGATCCGGAAGGACCCGGTTCTTCGGAAACCGGTTTCTTCCCTGGGCTGGAGGTCTCAACCGGAGGGGTTGGGGTTCCTCTCCGGTTAGGAGGTGTCGTCTTCTGCCGCTTGTGCTGCGGCCGGTGTAGCTCCTCCTCTTCCTCTTCTTCCTCCTCGGAACCGGATACTTCTTCCTGTTCTTCTTCTTCCGATTCCGATTCTCCATATTTCAGGAGTGACTCATGCATCTTCCACTCCTTCTCCTCCGTATCCGTGAGGAGTTGATGGTGCTTGTACAGATGGACGAGGTAGGGACTCAACGGAGTCGGTCTACTTCCTCCGATCTTCGGAATGAGCCGGTTGACCAGGTCGAACAAAACCCTGGCCCAGTCCACTTTCCGTTCCCCGCTCAGGGCTCCGAAAATGAGGTTCCTGATGGCGATGGTCACCCTCGTCGGCTTCTCCGGGTGGATGATCGGAACCAGGAACTGGAGAAGGTTCCGATGCCGGTCGTCCAGACAGTCTGCCACCGCGTGCCCATCCTTGGAGTCCACGTCGCACCGGAATTTCCCCCGAGTGTAACCCTCCTTCGAGGAGGCCATCCCTCGACCTCCAGACCGGAATTCATACACGGCCTTCCACATCTCCTCCGTCCAGTTGCCCGGACTTCCGCGGAGAGTTCTCTCAAACTGGTTGGAGAGCTTTCCCAGTAACTCTCGAATCATCTGCTCCTCCCGAAACCCCCAGGATTTATCGATCAGTCCTCCGCAGCCCATCTTGGCCAAATCCTCCATCAGGTTGTCCTTTTCCTTCTCGTCCGTTGGAATAACCGGACACACCTTCCGGAGTTTTACTTCTGCTGCGGAGGAACTGGACGGCCCTGCTCTACTCTTACGGAGCTGAGGCATGGACACGAACTGTGCTAACCGGATCCTGACTGTGGCTACCTTTCCCTCTCCTAGCCGCACGTCCCGTTTTTCACCTTCGCTCTTCCGATCTCAACCGGAATACCTCTAAACCTGCAACGCACACTAAAGCGCTGCGCGCTCTAACTCACTAACACGCACACACAAACCAACTCACAAAACAAGAAAGCAAAACGCTGGGAAGAGAGGCTAAGTACGCGCTGGAGCGAGATTTTCGCAAATGAAGATTGAAAAAGAGTGGCCACTGGATTGGTCAGCCCATATATAGTCTGATCTGTCATCATGACCAAATCCGTTCCTGACCCATTCCGATCCAACTCAGATCCGTTCTAACTCTAATCCGGTTCAGATTCAGATCAAATCCGGATTGTCATCTATTCCGTTCCATTAGTTAATTTCCGGTTATCGGTTACCTCCTACTTGAATCCAGATCCCAGATCACGGTTTCCGTTCCAAGATTTAGATAACTTACAAAAAACCAAAAATTTACCTTGCGACAGCATCTTCTTGAAAAAATAACTTATTGGATTCATTTCTGAATACAATTTTCAAATTTTTCAATTTTTTTTTTGCGTGGTTTTATTTACTTGCTAGAACAATCTCACCATTGGGATTAGTGCATTTTAATTCCATCTAAAACATATGAATATTTTAGATTTTCCTTCTATCTTGTACCCACTTCTATTTAACAATTTTTTAAAGAATGATAGTTAAGTTTTTTTGAATTCTTTTTTTTTCCTAGACTCTCAATTCAATTCTCCACTATACAGATTTAAAGCTCAAAACTTTGTAGTGCAAAAAATTTTAACTAAAAATGTTCAAACTCCAAAAATTTGGTCCCGCAATGTGCTGAAAATCTTGTTTTTTTTCATTTTAAACGCAGATATTATGCAATCTGTGTGGTCAAAAATTCTGAAATTTTTTCAACACACTCTTATACTAGTTAGGTGTAAGATCCTATGGTTAGATGTGCAAAAAAAACATTTTTCAAATTTTTTTACTTTTTGCTATAGAAATGGCAGCTTTGAGTGTTTTTTGGCAGAAAAAAGGCTTTGGTCCTTTAGGGGTTAATGCTACTTTTTGTGTCAATTTGTGTACACCAAAAGTGTACAAGTGGTTGTGTTTGGATTGAACAACTCAAATTTACATAGTCAACTTTGATAGCACTGATTTAAACCTAAAATTTATTTCTTGTCTTTTTTAGGCAATTGTGTAGTCAATTGAAACTCGTAATGGGTTCCTATAGGGATGCAGTATTGTAGTTCAATATGGTCTCCACTATACATGTGATCATTTTTTGCACTTGCATCGTCAATATGCCAGAAACCTCAACTGAAGACAACAGAATCCAGAGGAACAACCCAGAGCTCACGGTTTGGCAAGGAGAAGAAACCCAAGACAGTGACGTAGTAGATCCACCACCTACCTACATGAATCTTCCTTGGTCAGCACTGCCAAAGGCACGTAGTAATCACTGCAAGAACTAGCAGAGGCAAGATTCATCAGCATCTTTGGCCAAGCCTTACAATCCGTTTTCAGCTTCGATAGAGAATCTCTCTTCTTTCCTCTTGTTTGCAACTAGGCGGGACTTTTTGTTCAGTCCAGCAAGGTAATTTTGCAGTCTTATATTGATTCAGTTATTCTTTCACAAAAAACCTTACACCTCAAGGAGCACGTTGTCGCGATGTAAATGTGCGCATTATGTAAAAAAACATGTCTATATATATATTATTTAATTGGATTGTTAATTATAATATTATATAATAAAAAAGATGACATTACATGGGGAGGCTTCAAAGTGACGTTTGTTCACTAACATTATAAAGTTAAGTCAACTGTCGAAGAACTTTACTAGTGTGATGTGGTTTTGTTTCGTTTTGATTTTGAGTTTAATATGTCGAATTAGAGGGTTTTTTTTTAGAGTCAAGATGATGAGCCTCTACCAGATTTAGAGTTTGAGTTTTCTTTGACTCAACTGCCAGATCAGCCTCTTCTACCACTGGATCTTGCGCTGCCGTGTAAGCATCCACAAGATGAAGGTAGGCTGTCTCGACCGCCGAAGCAACCTCTCGTGGAATAGCGATGGCATGTAAAATCTTCAATGAGACGCTTGAGCGTTGGTGATTTTTTTGTAAGTTGAGTGTATTGAATCTAGCATCAGAGAAGTAAGATTTGAATGAAGTTTTGAAGGTTTAAACAATGAACAATACTATTGTATGGTCAGACCCATCAAAGGAGGCCATGGCCATTAATGTTGGCTGGAGGGTCTAGTGAATCTTTCAACAAAAGCTGATTGTGCGGATTATGTTGTTGCCACCGTTAAACGCATCTTCAAATTCTTCCAACTGAAATGAAAATCTTCTTGAAACTCTATATTTTACTTCTAATAGGCATATGTTTGAACCTTAGATTTGTTTTTGAATATAGGTATGTTTTTCAACTTCATTTGGTATATTGAAAGTTGGAAGAAACGAAGGATAGAGATAGTTTACCTTTTTGTGAACTTTAGATGGCTTTGGGCTAAGTTAAAAGGATATATGAGGTTGTGAGGGGGTCAAAAAGAGTGGCCAGTAAAAATTAGTGCCTATGTAGCATATGCATGGGCTGATGTGACGCCTAGAGGAAGGATAAGGAGTCGAGGTTTCTCCTTTCTCCTTCATAGTTTAGTTTGGAGAGTACCGTATGTTTGAGAAAAGATATCGTGATGTGTATTAAGAGTTTTGCAATGAAATTTTGAAAGGATTTTTATCTTGTTTTTGTAATTTCAAAATCTTATCACTCGCTTCATTTGAAGTTTGTATGCAAGAGTTATGAGTGATGAAGTGAAAGAGTGTTTGTTGCCTATTAAAATTGAGGACCAAAACTTTGAGCACTTGTAAAAGTTTGGTTAATGTGTATTTGAATTTGAGTCTTAGAGAAGTTATGTATAAAGTCTATAGCTTTTAATAAAGATATAACATTCTTAATTTGGAGTTATTTTGAAAGAGTTACAAGTGCGGAAATAGACAGGGTGTAGAATAGTTGCCAAATCTAAAGCTTAGAGTTAGTTTTAATTTTGACAGAACATTGAGAGCAGAATTTTTATCTTTTTGAGCTAAGATTTTTAGAGGATTTATATTATGAATTTATCTTTCTAAGACAATATAATATAAAGTATTTAAATTTTTTATGAAGCAGAAGCATACCCCGATGTGGAAAGACGTTCAACTGCCAACAAATTTGGAAGTGTGATTTTCTACAAGCTACTACAAACGAGCAATAGTTTCCTTTGCTCTGATTTTTGGAGAGATTGTATTATGTTTTCTTTTGGCTTTTCAAAAAACTAAGATACTCTTGATTTGGATCTCTGGAGCGGCCATCGCATTCATTTGAAGTTTAATTACAAATCTATGAAAATTTTAAAAGGATTTTGAGTTTCTACATAATTTATACAATTTGCATACGTTTTATACAATATCCATACATAGATTATAGAAGTATGGATTTTTTTTTATACATATTATACGTTTGTTGATACTTTATATTTCTACGATATTTCTGCGTGTATTGATATTTTATATTTTTATGATATTTATATATGTATTGATACTTTATATTTGTACAATATTTATATATGGTATTTACGAGTATGTATATACTTGAGTCATACATACTGTAGAAGTATTAAATCACGGTGTTTCTACACTTTATATACAAAGTCATTAACTTTTGTATATGATGATACATTATGAGATTTTATATGGCAAATGACGCACTTATCCTACCTTGAAGTGGTATATTTTAGTATTTCTTACCCTCATATCCTAGACTAAATCTGGTTGCAACTCAAACCGCAGTGTTTTTTCAAGGTAAAGGACTCTCAACACGACAATATTGTTAATGATAGTTTTGTAGGGGGATTAGTTGGAAATCAAACTAGGAAGGATTGGCTTCAGAATTTAGATAATCTACTCTATCCAAATTATATTGTGCTTCACAAACCAGTAGGGGATAGATTTCATTATGTAAAGCTTAACTATCGTCAAGCTGTGGACAAAGTCCTAAAGTTTTTTCTTTACCAGTTCCCAAAAGAGGAAGCCAACTATTAGAGATGGTAATTCTCATTTGATCACACTTATCCAGTTAGGCTATTTGTCCCATGTTGGTTATCAATCATGAACCTTCCCTAAGAATTTATCTTTAGTTCAATGGCCATCATATAATTCCTTTGCAAGATCGTGGCCAGAGACATCCTTGATTCAACACTTAGCTCCCATTGTTATTGTGTAGCGCTTGAGCTGTCTCAAAATTGGATTCTAAAAATCCAAATTGTCAACCCATCAGGAGGATTAATTGAGCTTCAGATTCTTTATGATGAACCTTCTCTCCAATGCTACCGTTGTTTTGCCTTCAATTACCCAGCTGATCAGTGTCCCAGTCGTATCCATATTCTTTTAGAAATCACTAAATTGGATAGTCGTGGTCCATTATCACAACCTCAGGTCCACCTTCCGTTCCTTGACATAGTTTAGTCCTAAACCCGAGTTACACATCCAAACAAATCTACCTCCAAAGAAAAAATTTGCAGCGCTTCAACTGCCATAATAGTATCTGTAATTTTTCATTAAATCTAATCCATTATTTAATAAAGATAATTTTATCCTAGTCCCACCATGTTGACAAGGGCAATCCTTCAAAAAATCTCCTGCCCCGGACACTTTTAGTCACTATTGGATACGGTGGGTTTCGATGGAAACAAGGAGGGATAATTCCAAATTTTTAATTATCCTAATTAACTTTTAGTTTTCCACAAGGTCCCATCCCGCTCACGGCATTCTTGAGACGAATATCCAGACTACAATGCCAACTACTCTATTGCAAAAGTACGCAATTATCCTAAGTATTGTCTCCCTCTTCTCCCTCATCTTATGCCTCACCATAATCCCTTTCATATATCAAATTACTTAGATCACACTAATCTATAAATGAACTTTACCTCTAATAGAATAGAAATTCTCAAATCCCCCCCAATATCTTTCCCTCCTCTTTCCTCCGTTAACCACCACTTTCAATCAAAATTTGCTCCCAACAAACCTCTGTCAAGTTCCCATGCCCTGAACTCGAACCGTAATTTGCCTACTCTTAGGATATCTCTACTAGATTCCATAGCGCCCCCTTTTTTTTTAATAACCACCAGCCAAACTGAAGCTCAAAATTCCCAAGAAGGCTTTTTTTCTTCTCACCAAAAAAATTCAACTTGTTAGTTATTATTATCCCTGAATCGCCCAATAGCCCATCGATGAAATAAAATAATGAGATTGTTGATCCCGTATTGAACGACACTCAAACCAACAACACCATCTAATTTATTTGAGTTCAGGGAACTCTCCAACCTACTATCATCACCGCCTGACATTGGGACAAACTTAGCTCTCCAAATTTTTAACCATATCATGGATTCTTTGCCATAATGGACCGTGATCAATTCATCATCTTCTGGAATTCAACCTCAAATCAAAATTTCTGTCAGGTAGTTGAGAAATTCGGCAAGGCAGGCTCAAATTCCACAAGTTAGAATTAAAGTAGTGGCTACTGACCTCAATCTTTACTCTGGAGGACTTAGGCACACCCAATCCAAAGAGTACGTAAAGAGCGCTTGGCAAACTCCTGATCTACAGGGCTTATGAAACTTAAAATTTGTTTTAAAATGTCTGAGGGTTAAATGACCCTACCACAATAGATAATTTAAGAAACTACATCCATAGAAATCTAGTAGTCATTCTTATTTTGCAGGAACATAAACTTTGAGGCTTCAGCGCATCTAATATTGGAAGGATATTGTGAAAATAGAAAACCACTTTGTTTACAAAAGCAGAACCCGGTTATACTACTAATAGAGCTTCAACTGGCAAAGGAAGATTAATAACTTTAGTTTTTCCTAAATTGTCAAGTTTTATCTCTTAGTTAGGATCTATACTTGGCGGCAAAGTTCAAAAGGTGGGAATTTTAATTTCTTCAAGGAAAATAATAAAACTTTTGCATGGTCATGTAAAGACCTACATGGTGTTTCACCATACTAATATTTGTGCTCTTTGTGATTCTTATCTCGCCATCTATTGTGGAAGACTATGAGAAATGAATTATCAACGTCATGTTGGTGAATTATGATAGGAGATTTCAATATAGTAGAACATAAGGTGAAGAACTCCAGTTTATGTGGCAAAATTTTATTTGCACCAAAACGTTTGCTTTTCAACTCTCTTAAAAATACTATTCTGACTTTAGAGTCCTCACGAACTTTTCCAAGCATGACATATTCATGGGACAATCTCAAGAATATTAGGACAAGAGTCTTGGCAAAATTGGACAGATGTTACATTTTTTTTATCTCATTACTAACAACAACAAGCTTATTGAATATCGAATTTATGGAGATGTCACACCCCGGCTCAGTAGATGGATAATGTTTTCTGCATTTTTCAATGAAGTTACATACTTCATTCAAGAGACTTGGTTAGCGACATCGCAAGGGACTCATTTTTTTCCGAAATTCAAGTTGATTACTTGCAACTACCACAAGTTTTATATCTGAAAGGCCAATCGATTAAAAGAGCAAAAAAAGGCGCTTTGCAAGCAACTTGATTATAGAAACGGCCAGCTCCAGTTAGACCCACACTTGTCCCAATTACAAGATGAAATTAGCCACATCAAATCTTAATTAATCAGTTTTGATAAACATAAATTCAAAGATGAAAATATACAATCTAGGGCCCGCTAGAGACTATTTGATGGTTGTTTTACAGCTAAATTCTTTCAGGTCATTCAAGAGGTTCTTTAGGCCTCATCCATTATCAAGCTTTTTTATCACCAAAGAGTAGCTAGGTAGGGCAGTGATAACATGGATCAAATTTGCTCCATCTTTTACTCTAAGCTTTACTTGCAGAACTCAACAACCCTTCAGATTGTCAAAGACCGGAACTCTATCCTCTCATGTATCTTTAACAGGTTTAGCACGTAGATGGCCAGTTAATTGGAAACACCATTTTCAAAAGATGAACTCTATTTGGCTCTGAAACAAATAGCTTTAGGTCGCAACTCAGGCCCTAATGAGGTTATGTCAACCCAAAATCTTTTTTTCTTATTTAGAACAATGGTCTAAATATACAAGTCCTTAAGAAGGTTCTTTGTATATGTTATAAGAGTGATGATGAAATGTTTATGAATGTTTTCTTCTTTTCATATTAATTGGCTTTCAAGTCAAACAAAGCAATTTATCTAATTGCTAAATGAGAAAAAATCTATGGATATTTTATATTTTTAAATGAAGAATGCCAAGAAGAAGTTTTCAATCAAAAAGATAAGAAAGTAGTGAAGATTAAGACCGCATAGCATGAGTACAAACAAAGACAGTAAACCTTTCGCCACTTGGATGACCGTCACGACCTCATTCGAGCTCCAAATGAGAATATTTTAGCTTTTTGGAATTCCGAGGACAAACACTACAAGCTCCAAAAAGTTTTACACTAATAGCTACTATTATCGAGAAGATATGCTCAAAAATTTGAGGCTTAAAAATAAGGATACCCTCACGATAGTGATTCGGACCTCTATTTGCTTAAACAATCATAAATTTAATATATAAACTCCAAAATGAAAGAATCTTAACTTATTGAAATTACAACAAAATAATAAAAATGCTCTTAAAAATTTCAACTACAAATCAGTTTTACTCTGAAAGAAGTTATGTAAGTTTAAAGTTTGCATTTTTGGTATATGAAGGCAGTTGCCTCACTTTCCATCAACTATATACAACTCCTACATATAAGCTCTTATTCGAGTGTTTTTTGACTTTTTGTAAAGTTTACAACGAGGAGAAGTTATTCTTTAATTTCAAATTCTAAAAAAAGTTATTCTAAATACTACAGATGAGAGAAGCCATGGCTTAAAAATGAAGATGTTACTCTACTACTATCTCATAGAACTTTTAACAAGTAACCTTGAATATGAAAGAGAATGAGAAGGCAATGAGGAGTCTTGTGAGGAGTTAAGTTTTAAATGTAAATGATGATGTGTTATAGAAGAATGATGTGTTTTGTTGCTCCTCATGGCTCTTCTTTGTAGCTTGTAAGTCTCTATCTTTTTCTTTCCGTAATCTTTTCTTCTTTTCTTTATATCTACTTTATTTTTGACTTCAACGCTTGTTTTTGGGTTTGGGTCTTGTCATTAATTTTCACCTTCTTGCTTCTCACAGCTCACACCCTTCACACATGTCTTACACTTTTATACATATTTTACACCTTATACAAAGTCCACCTACCTCTTACACCTTACACCTATGAAACTTTTGACCTTGACCACTATATTCCTTTACTCATTTGCTTCTATCCACTCTTACATATTTTACATAAAGTTCACCTACTTCTAAACCTTCGTACACTTCTACATCTCTTAGATCTCTTACAACTCACATATGTAAGAGAAATTTTTAAACTTTAATTTTTTCTCCTCTTCTAAAGCTTTTAGCCAAAAACTTATATCCCCCAATCTTATTTTCAAAGTCACAATCTCATAAGATCTACATATATTTGGCTCACAAATCATTATTGACCTCTAAAACTACTAATTCTTTAACACTAAATTAAATACCTAAAGACACCTACTTTAGCTTTGAATTTCTTTCAAATATGCCTAAAACCAAAAAAAAAACATAATTGAGCATGAATGATGAAATCTAGTGCTCACACTACTCAACATCCTTTAAGCTTCCTTCAAAATCTCCCTATGGAATCAACTATCCCATAACATTCCATTTTCAAGTGCAATTTTGAGTTTTGAAGAAGCCAAGTGTGTATTTAGTCTAGCTTGGGTGTGCTGAAATTTCAAGACAACACTTCATTTAATCCTTAAATCCACAAAAAACACTGAAAGCCCTCCTCAAAAAATATTCCTACGACTCGTGGGAGTTCAAATATAAGGTTATTTTAGCATTACGGGTTCCTTAAGTGAGTTTTATAACCCTATTTGAAGTGCTGAAATTTCCAATATGAAGTCAAATTCCCCCCATTTGACAAGTTTTAAGCATCCAAATAGCCTCTAATTCACACTTTGCACTTCCCTAATGCAAACTTAAAAGTGTATAAATTTTTAAGTTTTTAAGTTTTTAAATTTTGGCTTTTTAAAAAAAAAAAAATTTAGATTCATATTCCAAAGTTGATTCCTAGGCATCAAATAAACCTATTGTTGTTTCATGGAAATGAAATAAACACTATTTCACTAATTTATAAATTTATAAATGGAGATATTTATTGATTTTATTATTCGCTATTTATTTCTAATTTCTTATTTTTATTTAGCTTTTTAGTAAGCTTCACCAAGGGTCAATTACTATATAATGAGCTGTTTTAAAAATAGGGACATATTGAAGCAAGTGACCTAACATATGTCCTCATGTACACAATTACTACTAGCTAATACAACTGTGATAAATGAATCCTAGTTCATTTTACATAGATACAACAATTTGGTAGAGGTACCATTGGATATCAAAAAGTTGTTAAGATTTAAGATTAAATAACTTGGCGGACTAATTAAGGCTTGTGCCTTAATTTATGCAATTAAGTACTTTGCAAGGAAATTGCTAACCTACTTCATTGAAGCTGAGCCTTGCGGCACTTCTTTGTCCCACTGATATCAGGCTTTTTTTGAACTAAAAGTTTACTGCAGCTCAAACTAGTTTAGATTTGATTAAAAGCTTCTCAGCCTGATTTTTACATTTTGGGGAAACAATTACTATTCTAGTAGAACAATTCAGTTTGGTGGTTACTGAAAATGGTGCTTGGCTACCAAATCAGCACTAGCAAGTGGTTTTTAAGTTTATAGCAAAGTTAAAAAGTATTTAACCTGCATAGACTTTGAAGTTTTGTTGATAAAAATGTTTGAAATTCTTCTCATATGAATAGACAATGACAAGTTGTAGTAGTTGATAGACACCTCGTGTACATCAATTGGCACACTAACAGTTTACTGGTTGATATGGGCACAAGTGAGGACTAACATTTCGTAGGAATTTTTTCAAAAAAATTTCAAGCTATGGTTATGGCGTTCTTTTTATTGCGCTTATACATCACCAATTAGCATTGCTTGGATTTTCAAATCTAAGGCTATGTTTTGTTTAGTTTGTGATGTTATAAGTTCTAAGAATCTCGGACAATTGTGTTTTATCTTTGTGCCTGTTCCCTCAGGGCTCGGGTTGCAATTACATTGGTTGGATCGTTTAGAGGCCATAATATATTAAAGTAGCAATCTATTTAATGGGATTTATTTTATGTTAAGACAGACCTCTTTTACATTATATTATTTTTGCTCTTCTACATGATTAGTTCCTTCACATTATTTTATTCATTGTTTTTGTTGAATCAATGGTTGATGCTCGAAAGAAGAACACTGATCATAGCTTCAAAAAAGTGGCATTTGTTGGCACAACTTGGAATAGTACATGCTCTCAAAGTTCGCAATCACAGTTGGACGTATTTAGATAATTGATGCGGATATTTAGACTCTGAAATATGGATTAATGAAGATTGATCTATACTTAAAACAAGAGTTATTTTTATTTTCTAAAATTAATTTGAATTTTGAAGGAGATAAAGAATCTACTCTAATTTTATCAGGGAAGTTAAAAAAAACCTTTTTTTGGGTGTTTTAAATCCCCTATAGAATAGTCAGCTGTTAAGTAACCTTAAGCAAAAGTTAATTAATGCTACTTGCCCTTAAATACTATTATTTTTTTTCAAATAATTGTGAGTCCATTTTCATTTGGTTGAGGTTCAAAACAATCTATTAACTTCTATCTCCCAGCACAACCTTGCTATTGCCAACTAGATAGATGGTCACGCTCTATCATGCCCGCCAAATGGGCCCCTCTTATCAGTGATGTGGCACCACGCAAGCTATGGGATCTTGACGTCTATCTTGCCGCGGCTCCCGCCTCTCGACATGCTTTTGGTGTCAACCTTGGCGGCAGTTGGCATTGCTCTGCAGCATCGACCCAATTCGACCAGTCTTCGTCGTGGCTCTGCATCCCTTTGACGTTGCCAAACCGCAACTGTTAGTCTCACTCTGGTTTGCTTACAATGCGACGGATTCGTAACCTGTAGCACTCATGACAACGAGCGGGTTACTACACACTTCAAAAATACTAGACCTCACAACCAAACTTCACGTGCAGCAATCCAAATTTTTTTGTTGGTGAATCTCAATACTGAGGATCCAAGTGAAATCGGAACACACGCTCTTCAATAGCCTGACAAAATTTTCACAGAAACAACACCGAAGCTAAATTCCAGCTTGTGGTGCTCTTCTCGGGCATTTTTTGACAGCACTTCCGTAGTTACTTCAAGATCCAAACCATAACTCAACAAACAAAGGAAGATTGAAAGCCCTGATCGTTAATCAGTTGATTTTCCAATTCCGTTTTGGGAAAACAAACTTGGTTTAGAATTCAATGCCTTAATTTTACAGTGATGTGCTTTGAAATTCTCAGCTAATCCCGACCCTCTAGACACTCTGACGTTGTACTAAACTGAAAATCCCAGCTACACTGACAATCGCAAATTTACAAATAAACCCCGCACTAATCAAACGATCAAATGTCCAAGCTGAGTGTGGAGCACTTCTTTCACGTACTATTGCATTTTTATCTTCATCATCGCAATCGCACAAGCAATGAGAACTTCCCAGTTCATTACAGCCAATTTATGCAACAAATAATAAACAAATTGCAATCTCCCAAGCACTACAGTTGAGCCTCTCCTCATGTACATATCATAAACATATTATAAAATAATGAAGGCTTTCTCTTTGCTAATGCACCCCAGTGTCACAGTTGCGACTCTTAATTCCAAGCACCGCATGTTAGCTTCCTTGAAACTAGGGAAGAGACGAACTATTTATTCCAAAAATTTAGGGGGATATTCCCATAGCAAACCCCTATTGGCCTTATCATTAGATGTTTTTTGGGATCTCTGGAGGGCCATTTTGGAGGCGTTTCCCAATCTGGCCCGATTGTAAGAACAGCGGTACGCTGTCAGAAAATATTTATTAAAAAAATAAAAAATAAAAATTCAAATATCATTTTGAGTAAACAAAAAAAGGTTAATTTTTTTTTCCAAAAATGACGTGGCAATCGTTGTGCCACATCACCCAGCTGCTGCAGCGCATTTCCACAGCGTTCTTGTAGTCTGGGAACACAGGGGAACTTGCAGCCCTCCAAGACCCCCAAATCCCATCTAATGCTTTGAACCATGAGTCTTTAACCCCTAAATCAAGGCCAATAATACACTAACCTCATTTTAAAGAGTTGAGGATTCATTTTAAAGAGTTGAAGACTCATTTTCAATGCCTAGGAGGCTAGGAAGCCTAAAACCATGGTTATGGTGTTTAAATTCAAGTCCTACTTGCAATTCCAGCATACACAAATCACCTCAAAACACTTTAAAATGCGTTTTTGAACTAGCTTAAATGTAAATTTTCACTATACACACACCCATGAACATAATGAGATCTTTTTCAAGTAATAAAATAGTGAAGAAAAACTTCAAAAAAAACTAGAAAAAACTCACAAGGATTACAAAGTCAAGTCACTGTCATTCTAAATATGATCGCATGTGTAGACAAAGTCCATGAGGCAAAGCCTTTTACTCCATCACATGAGAGACATGGACACCGAGGTGCCAAAATTCCCGCCAAAGCCAAAACCAAGGCCCAAACTCACATCCAAGGCCAATCGTGCTTTATAGCGTACCAAGTCACCTCTCGCCAATCCTGCCTAGCTCCGCCAACGTCGGGCCAATGAAAAACTAAACAATACACTTCACACATGACATGTCATCTTCAAACATCCTCTCTGAATTTTGTCTATAATTTTCGATTGAAGACTTGAAATTGCAAATGGATTTTTAGAGACGAAAGGTAAATTCACTTTACAAGTTTTCTTGGTTCAAATTTTTTTGAAAATAATTATTCTATTATGCCAAAACAGCTTCTAAAGTTTGTTGATTTGAAGGAACACCAAATTGTGAATGATTAAGTTTAGAAAAAAAAAACTCAATTGTACATAGAATTTCAATTGTGGTCATTTAAACATTGTTCAAATGTTGAAAATGTATTTGAAACTTCTTAAAATCAAAATGAACAAAAGTTCATTATTTTTCATTCGATTTGTAAACTCAATAGACTTCAGAGTTCATTTAAGAATAATAAAATATATATTTTTTAAACTTTAAATTAAAAAAATTTGAAAAATAAAGCTAACTTTCACCTCAAAAAACATGTTTGCAATTTAGATACTCTAATCAAAAGTTATAGACAAAGTTCAGAGAAGAATTCAAATTGATATTTTTTTTTGACATTTTTTAACATCCTCTCTGAATTTTGTCCATAATTTTTTATTGAAGGGTCTAAATTGCAAATGGATTTTTTGAGGTGAAAGTTACATTAGAGGATTTTTGAGGCCCTGGGAACTTTGGGAACGCGCTAGGAACAGTAATCTGACGTGGTCACGCGAGTGCCACGTCAAAAAATAATAATAAAATTATTTTTTTAATATTTTTTTTCAAAAAAAAATTATTTTTTTAATATTTTTTAAAATTTTTAATAATATTTTAATATTTTTTTTACTTTTTACTTTTTTTTATTTTTAAATTATTTTTAAATTATTTTTATATTCTGGCTGTTCCCAGCTGCAGGAACAGCCCCGAAACGGCCCTCTGCAGCCCTCAAATTTCTTCTAATGCTTTATTTTCCAATTTTCATTGGATTAATTTTTTTTTTTAAATGCATCTTACTATGTCAAAACGGCTTCTAAAGTCTATTGGGTTTACAAATTAAATGAAAAAAAAATAACAATAAATAAATAACTCACTCCATTTGTTGTCAAGTGATCTAAATGGTAGTTAATGGTATAGTTTGTTGCCTTCCATGTGGGAGGTCTCAGGTTCAATTCGTTCAGTAGCTCCTTTTGCCTGCATGGTGGTATCCACTGAGGTGACCTGCCACGTGGAATTTTTCATTTTCATATTGTTGACTTTGCAAATGCCACATATTGACTTCTAATTGGTTGGTGGTTATAAAAAAAAATTTTAAATCTTTATGCACTTGACCAAATTAACAATTAAATCAACACTTATTTGTTCCGCAGTATCCAAGTCAACACGTCCAAATCAATAGAAAATGATTCAATAAATTCAAACTTTTTTGTCCATTTTTTATTGATTTGGATGCAAATTTTTTAATAGTGTGTCCATCTTCAATATTTGATACGCAGCACCACTCGTTTTTGTAAAAACAATCTTTTTTTAATCGACAAAAAAAATTGTAACAAAATTCAAGATTACTATAATTTGTACATAGAACCTAAACACTTCCTAACATGGCATAACAGGATCAGCCACTTAACCCTCAGGTATTGCATTGGTATTTCAACCAGAATTGTATCCTCTAACTTGGTTACAAAGCATCAATTAAAGTACATCACCAAATATACTTTGACTTGTGAGTTCTGCCAAGATACTAAAAACTTCTTAATCTCGTTCTTTAGAACAATAGTTGCAATGTCTCATTTATATAATGGAATTATGCACTTATTGGTACATGATCAACCGTTTTGAAAAACTCTTTCCAAATGAGACATTTCCAACCTTGAAGTTCAAATTTATTGCATTTTTTATATAGATGCACGAGGCAAGACACATAACTATCAAGTGTTAGATAGCCTTTGGATTTGACCAAAACAAACTCAACAAAATGTGTTTGCAGTTGATGCAAATCAAATGTTCCTAATTTGCAGAAGAAATCAACAAATTTTCTGTTGATTTTGCTTTAGTTGAACCGTATTCTTCTAATAGTCATTGACCATATTGACATGACATTTAAGAAAAAATTATATTGTTGAAATCTACATACCTAAAACAATACATTTCAGTGTAATTTTGGTCACAAATTTTTCTAGTAGTGAGTGGTTTATAATAACTAACAATTTTGTACTATATTTCTAAACATTGAAATATTTGTGACTTTTTTTTCAAGAATTTTGAAAGAACTATAGGTTTTTTTTAAAATACTTCGCTAGTTTTTGTTCAATCAAAATTTTAAAGTTTAAAAAAAAATGATTAGTGTAAATCTTTGATAAAAAAAAATTCATCAAATAAAAAATAATATGTTTACTTGTTTTTTAGTTAATTTTGAATTTCTATATTTTTGCGTAGTTTGTCACTATGCATTTAATTTGCACTCAAAGAAGACAAACCTCGCAATAACATGATGATCAAACCTTCATTAAATTAATGTACAAACTTATGACTCAAGAATTTTTTAACAATTTATTTAGTATGTTTATTTTAATATTTAAATTTTAAATTTTAAAATTTGTCCACATATATTCAAGAATAATTAATTATCTCTACTTATCATAACTCTAGACAAAGTATTTGAAATCCATAATTTACAATTGTTAGGTTTGAAGGTTAATGAATGCAAAATTAGAGATTTGTAAATTTTCATTCAAAAAAATGAAAATGAAAATGAAAATGAAAATTACATTATGACTCACATAACATTTAGTTACAAAAAATAATCTTACAACAAAATCATATAATATCATAGTGGTAATAATAGTAGTCATTAATATCCAATTAAGAGTAAATAATTGTTAACCAATCTTGACACAAACATGACTTGAGCGTTATCCCTTAGAAGTCAATTGCAAACTCAAATCTTTATAGGCATATCTAGAAAGAGGTATTTAAACGGATTTGAAAAACAATATCTAAAGAATAGAAGAATTCTAATCAAAAGACAAGGTTTGTATTTAAGGCAATGAATATTTTTGATAAAGGTAGAAAATAATAAAAATACTTCAATGTCCAAAAGTGTAATGTATTATAAAAAAATTTAAAAAAACTTAGACAATAAAACAATAAAAGTAAAAAAAATTGAAAGATTTTAAAACCAGAAGCTGCTTAAAGCTTAATTAACAGCAACACATGATTAACAATTTTGAAGGATTTTTTGTCCTTCAAACTCAACCTAAGACCATGTAGTAAATTTTAGATTCTTAAAGTTATGAGTTGTAATTTTCAATAGATCACTACAACTTGAATTACTTTCTAAATTTAAGTAGTTGTTGAATTCATTTTAAATAGGGATAACAACATATTGTCAAGACATTTATATTAATATTATTTATGTAAATATAAATTTAAATTAATATAAAAATAAAAAATTTGAAGGAGAATTTTTAGATAGAAATGTTTAAAAGTCTAAAGATTATATGAATAATTCATCTACCTACACAATATAAAATATAAAAGATATTAATATTTTTATTATATCAAAAAAATTATTATAATTTTTTTTTATGAATAAAATATTTTATTTTTAATTTACAGTATAAGATTTAATCTTATGGTAATACATCAATTAATCTTGTATAAGACAATGCAATATATTTATAATTTCATATAATTTTTTTAATTATTATTTTAAAATTATAATAGTATATTTAAAAAATAAATGTTATATAAATTGAAAAGAATGACTTTCATTAATATCTAAATTACTAACTTATGATTTTAAGATTTAAAAAGGCTTGTGACAATTTTCTTGGACAATGAAAATTCCTTGATTTGGGTGATTTGGGTACTTTATGGTTTTCAATGTGTATGAGAAATAGATTTTCATGGCTTACTGTGTAAGATGTCACTATGAATATTTGACATCTGTTAGAAAAAATATATCATTAAATGATACTCAAAAATTCAATATATATTGAATCATGTTAGATTAATATGTTTAGATGAATGTAGATAAAATAATTATAGTTTTTAATTTAATAGACAAAAAGTATACTAAACAATATTGAATATATATATAACATATGTTACATTGGCTTTAGATATTTGAATGAATCAAATTGTATATTAAAAATAAGAATGTCGGCGGAAAAATGCAATGACCCACTTAAAGAAAATTTCTGTGATGGATATAATAGTAATAAAAAGGACAAAACCCCTAAAATAGTACTCTTAGATGATGGTGATGTACCTAAACTCAATAAAGATTGTACTTCTCATTTAATCCAAATTGAAATAAGAATCAATTCCCTTCATTAGAAAAGAAAATAATTGTCCAAAAAATATCTACTAGGAATCAAATACTGGAAAAAAATCTCCAAAGAGAGTTGAAAATTCTCCAAAGAAAAGAAATTACTAGAAAAAAAACTCAGCAATTATAAATACATAGGGTTGAAAATTAGGGTTGAAATTAAATAGGGTTGGCTGAACCAAATTATAAGCAATTAGGGTCAGCATCTGGATTGGTTGAAAATTTTGTACTAAGAAGTCAGTTGAGATCAGATGCAAGTAGTGTACACGATAAACTAAATGGAATTGAGAGACAACCTAGTAGGATTGAGCCTGATGTAGGCCATTTAAAGAATAAATCAAATGAAAAATTAGTTCAATTTGACCTTGTCGTCATGATGTCTAAACCAAATAGGGTAGTTGTGTCTGATGCTAATTATCAATCCGATTTAGTTGAGCCAATTGGTATAGGCTATGGATGACAAAAAACCATCGGTTATCCCACCAATTTGGGTTGAGCTTGACACCCCAATTGAGAATGTTGGGGTCAAACTGAATGCAACTAAGAAGAAAAATTGGAAGATCAAATTGGAGAGTGTGTTCTATGAATCAAATTCTGGTCAATCTGTGTCAAAAAAGGAACTGGTCACACTGAATGAAGAAAGACCAAGCAAACTTAAGAAGGAATTTTTTAGGCTACCAACTTAGCATAAGGCTAGATTGGAGGCAAGAGAGAAGAAAGTGGAGAACAAGTCAGCTCTAACTCGAAAGTGTTAAAGAATGTTACATGTTGAAGATTTGGAGATGCTTTCCGAATTAATTCCTTCTATTTTCAATTTGGAATTTGTGTATGCTTAGGAAAGGGAGGTGTTCCTCCTCTACATGGGGTTGACGTTACAGGAGAGCATTTTCAAATCCAAATTCAAAGTAATTTGGAATTGTTCATTGCAAGTAAAGAGTAAAAATCTCTTTACCAAGATTGTGGCGCGGGATGATGTTTTCTTCAAAAATAATTTAGTTGTCTATTGTCTAATTATAAATTATGCAGCACAAAATCTTTTATTTTATTCGGAATTGGAAGCTGTTCTAATCGGCATAGGCGAGTAGCGGCATCTTATTTGACCTAGAGGTGTGTGTATTGAAGGGGACAATCTTGGGATGAAGGAGGCAATTAAATTGGCAGCTTTCTCATCAAAAGAGAAAATTTCGGTGTCCAAGTTGAAGTAAATAAAGACATTGACTACTTTAGACATCACGTATCAAGTCCAAGATTAGATTCACAATTTGGTGAAGAATGTTCAAGATCGTGTAGTTCAAAGTCAAGTGGTAGATATGCATTCCACAGCTTATGTGCTCAAGTTTGGATTAGCAAAGGCCAGATTCAAAACTAAGATAAAAGCTCGATTCGTACATCAAATTCTGATGTAGGATATCACGTCTGAGCTAGTGTATAAACGACCTCAAATTAAAGAGAAATTTTGTCAAATGTCTGGTGTGACAGCTAACTTGATTGCAAGGGCGCTTTCACAAGTTTCTTATTTAGATGTGAGTGATCATTATTTGAGGTGTTACAAGAACTTATTTACTAGATCAAAAGCTGTGCCTTTTTCAAGTTGAGATGCATTAATGTAAATTGGCAAGGATCATGCACAAGTTACAAGAGCTCTCACGGTCGCATTAAAAAAAAATTAGACCACATGCAGTGTGTTACGAAATCTTTTATTCCTCCTCTAGCAGTTTTGGACGATGTGCGATATTGTCCCTACCTCAAACATTATTTGTGGCCAAAATTCGCCAAATTGGATTCAATTTGATATAATTGGCTATAGATTCCGAGCAAATTCAGCAATTATGGAGTGCGTGCAAGCCTATATCTAATTTTTGCTGGAGCATAGTATACACAGAGATCCCGTATATTTTTGTGTCAATGTATTTGCAGGTATCTTAGCAAGTTTGTTTAAGAAATACAAGTTTGTAGTGGATTATCGAGTTGGAGCGCGGTTGAATACCAACATGAATATCTTTTCAAAGATCCATTATCATTTGGAGAGACAAGTGCGAGCGTTGAAGCTCGTGTGTGTCACACAGTTTCTTCCAGAAACTCATAATTTTTTCATTGGTGACACTTGCATGGCATTGAGCACTCAACGCGGACCAGCAATGGTGTGTTTGCTATTCAGATGACAATTTGGGAAGAACGTTCCGACTATGCTAAGAAATTGCAGGAAAAGGAGAAAAATCCTCAATTGCAGATTGTGCTAGTAAAGCAAGGCAACAAGAAGGTGTTTGCAGGGATGCAAACAACTGGTAGTGGGGCTATGTAAATATATTACTCAGATTTAGTTTTGAGGATTTGACGCTTATTTTTTGTATGTTTTATGTCCTTTCGTCAAACTGATTTAGTTGTTTATATGCCAACTTGGTGATTTTGGTGTTCTTTTATTAAGTTGGATGTGCTATTTTTGTATTCTTTCGAGGCAAGTCTAGTTGAGGTGAGGTGGCAAAATTGTCAAATTATGGATGAGGTTGTTGAATTGAAATTTGTCAAATATTGATTGTATTGTTGTAACACTTGGATTTAAGGTTTCAATTTGATAGTTGATAATCAATTAGGTTGTCTTTTCCAGTTTGAAAACTGATCTTACCAGCTTTCCATTAGACTAGTTTTTTCCATCCTTTTCTCTCACCCACCGTTGAAGAAGTTTGATACGTGTCTCAGCCCATGTGCTGTGTATTTTTGTTGTTTAAGTGTGTGTGCGCTAATTGATTGTGTAAATTCTCGTGTCATTGTGTTATGTTATGGAAGAAGACTGTATTCTAATTAGGAATATTTGAAAGTTGGAGAGTTATAAGTTAGAGGAAGGCAAACAGTTGATGAAGTACTAGTTGTGAATGAGGATATTTTGTGTCAAATCAGAGGATTCATGTGTTAGCGAAGGATGTGAAAATTAATTTGAACGCTAGAGAACGAAATGATTGAGCGGAGCAAATTGTAAAACTGTAAACTAGTGATTTGTTCACCACAACAATTAATCAAATTAAATATATAATTTAAAAATTATATATTTAATTAAGTGTAGTGTGTGCAAATTGTGTGTATGCACGTGGTTGATTTAATTTTTTGAAGTGTAGAAGTGGGAGTCTAATTGGAGATTTGTGATATATAATTTGGACTGTGTAGTGTATTTATATGGAAGAAATTTGTAGCTTGAGTTAATAGGTGTAAGTATTAAAAAAAATGTGAGTTAAATGAAAAAAACGTGTGTATGTGAGCTTGATGTGAGTTTATTGGACAAAAAAGTGATTGAGGCTTGAAGGTTGCGGTTATTACCAAATTGGGACTGTTGAGTCTAATGAGCAATGTACCTATTATGAAATATGCATTGTATCGGAGAATTTCAGTCCCAAATAATTTTAGTCCTGGAATTAAGTTTGTAGGCCTTAGTTGAATACTGAGAGTATTTTAAATGTTATTTTTATGTGTATGTGTGTGAGCGCTTATTTACGCACCCTTGGTAAATAAACGAATACAACCAGGCTCTCGGTAAATAACCGTTTAGTTCGATCTAGCGCCAATCCATTGTGCCTTCCAAGCAATGAATCTTTTCTATGCTCCTAAGATTTGCTAATTTGGATAATGGAAACAAAACCCTAATCGGCATTACTATAACTACTAAGTCTAAGTCAAAGCCTAAGAGGGCTTGATGGTTTAGGAGAGGAGATAGTCTCAGTCTAGATTTATCTATCCTAAGTGAAAAAGTGCCTCATGCCATTTCTAAAAGTGTAAAGTTTGCTTGATTTGGACTCTCCTAGAGAGAGTTATGAACGGATGAAGTTTGACCGCTACTCGGTTCTTCAAACTTCATCCATTCTTTTCGATGGACTCCTAATTTCGATTTGACTTGGAATTTGGGCTAGGAGCCTGACTTCCTAAGGTTAACCTAATTACCAAGTCTCAACCCAAATGGGTGAAATCCTCTAGGATTCATCCATTACTTGTTCCGGATTTCATCCCTTTCTATCTGCGTTGGATTTAGGTCTTTCCTTAAGTTGGGTTTAGTTTTGAGTTACCCTAAACTTGTTCTAAGAGGTTCTAAATCTATAATTATCCTAAACTTAATCTTAAAAGCTCCTAATCCACCTTCTCGTTTTATCTAGGGGGCTTATTTACGCTTAATAAGTTACTATTTTTAGAAAGTTTAGGACTTACCCTCGGTAACCCTTGATTTTAACTTTCTAATATGACTGGTTATATTAGATTTGATGTTCCTTGGCAAGAGTTACCCACGGATGAAGTTTGACCGCTACTCGGTTCTTCAAACTTCATCCATTGATTACGGTCAATTCTGAATTTATAATTAAATTCTAATTTCACTTTTGGTTTCTAAACTATTTTCATCTTGTAGATTCTATTCCTTATTCTCCTTGGATGAATTTTGCTAAGTCTCATCCAACATGACTTCCTAACTTCATCCGTGCATAACTTCTTCGTTTTAGCTCGGATTTGGGTGTGTTTTAGGTTTTTAGAAACCTCTAAACCTCTACTATAAGATTTTAAATTCAATTCTAACCTGACCTTGCTTCTTGCCTATTCTAGCTCTCGGCCTTTGCTTACTAAGTGCTAGTATTGGAAATTTGGAATGCAAGGAGGGAGTTTAGTGACCCACCTTGTATTGGAGATCGCGAATTAAATCGCTTAAGTTCCCCTCGGTTGCCATCTTGGTGACTTGCTTTTGTTTGTGGAAGTGGTAATTTTATAAATTCCAACCGTGTTTGTCTAGCTATTCTCTTTTCCTTCCCCTTCTCTCTTTTCTTTCCCTACTATTCCCCTATGTGCCTCTTTAATGTCTACCAACTACCTCTTATAATGCGAATGACGCATTCTTCTTTTTCTTCTTACACTCGGAGCAACCGGTGGCCCACGATGACTTGTGGGATTTTTGCTAATCTATTCCCTATTCATCTTCTTCCCTACTAAATCTCTTGGTTTTGTGGTCTTCCACGTGTTTGTTTTTTGCTCTTGGAGTGTGTGGTTTGAACGTTTGTGGAAAGCGTTGGTGGAGCGTGTGTGAGTGTATAGGTGGGGAAGGATCTTCTTCTAATTTTTGGAACTTCTTACTTTAATTGGCCTCTTCTTCTCTTCTCTAACCTCTCCTCCTTTTGATAGTCTATTCTAGCTGCCTAAGCCTCCCTAAGAGTCCCCAACTTGGGTTTATTCTACTCTAATCTACACTCTACTTCCTCCCTCTTCTACCTATAAACGGTGGCTAAGCCATCCTCATGAAATCACACTTTTTTTCCCATATTTTTAGTCCCCGGGGGGGGATAGAACCTAGCCTAAGCTAGTTCAAGGCCAAGGCCAAGCTACCGGGTAAGTGTGAGCTCCCAATTCGTCACTTGGGACTCATAGTCTTCTTTTTTTCTAAAATTTGCAAATTAAGTCGTAATTATATGCAAAAAGCCCTAAAAAGAGTGTAAAACCAGAATGGGCATGGTACATACCAATATGCCCTTTGGTCCTAAATAGCCTTTTCTCTTTAGAATAGCCCTAAAACCCACTTGTAAATAGGTTAGAACCACAGAAGTAGTGGGAACTAGCAGGTTTGAGGGTTCTTATCCAAAATAGTCTAAACCCACTGTGCATGTGACTAGGCTTGACTAAATTGGTGTAAAGGAAGTCTAGGGAGATTCTTAGATAGATTCCCCAAGAGAGGTTTCAGTTTCCCCATTCCATCGACAAATAGTAGAAATTTCAATTGTTAGCTTGCAGGTGTCACTTCCTCAAGACAGGCCAGTAGAGGAATCTACGGTCACCGGATTGTGATCTTGGGTATAAACCATATCGGGAAGTCGGAAGTGAAATCCGTTCGCCAAGATTCCCCCGTATGCAGAAGATTCCCTGACTGCCGATAAAACAACAGAGGTACCTTTTTGCCCTCCGTATCAAGACATGCAAGATCAAGATGTGAACTTGAAAATCACTTGGGAAACTCTATGAGAGGTTCCCCAAGAAGTTTCGGAATTTTCTGGATTGAAGAAATATCCCTTCCAGACGGTCAACCGCCTAAAATCACGATGGAAAATTCACGGTAATTATCCAGGTGGTGGTAAAATCTCACTAAAAATTAAGATAGCTTCTTTTATGCTAATAACGTGCCCCGACAAGTTTCATGGTGTTTCGATAGTGGGAGACGGCCGAATCACCGACATTCCTTCAAACTATCCACTTGGCGAGATTTATGTGGAGTTGACCGGCGTCCCGGGAGCACACAAAGTCGGAACGAAGTCAATGAAGAGTCTTTTCTTACTCCCTAAGACCTCCCAGACCACCCTGGCTAGTCACCTTTGTCAGAAAAGGTAACCTCCAAAAAGTAGATTTTTACCTCTTTTACTGACTCGAGTTGGTGATAGTTTACGGTGGGATTTTGGCGTTGGAATAGGGGGTAAGGGGATTCTAAGACTAAAAATGGCCTTCTGAAGCCAATGGCGCAATTGATTTTTGATTTGGAGTTGATCTCCAATAGTTAGAAATTTGGACCAATGTAAACCCCCAAATAGGTGAAAATCCTAAAAGATAAGGATGAAAATCCAAATTGATAGGGTTACCTAGGTTAAAAGAGGGGAGGTGAGGACCTTGGGAAACCTATAAAAGGGCCCTCATTTCTCTCTCAAACCACCCCCCATGCTTGTTTTGGGGTCCGTTGGGTCTAAGTAATGTTCGATATTTTGGCATTCTAGCCAAAAATCCTAGCGGTGTTTTAGGGCCTTTGTTTCCCTGTTGTTGTTATTATTTCAAGCTTTCAAGTTCCCTCTTAGTTGCCATTGGAAAGAGAGACGTGTGCAACTCTTGAGATCACCATTGGTATTTGTTATATTGATCTATTTGGTGTATTAACCCTAGAGTCCCCCCCCTTCGTACCTTGGCAATGCCGCTTAGGGGGACCTCTAGTATCTTCGAGTGAGTCACGTAGTGCTAATGTGGAGACTTATGTCCTGGTTCACCCTTGTCTTGTCACCCAACGGCAAAGCTTTGAACCTAGTTCCGTTATTTAGTCCCAAACAGTGTGTTAAAAACCCCGCAACGGCGGAGCCCTAGCTTCAAGAACCTTTTTAGAAGTTCCAAACTTTGGTGTTAAAAACCGGGATACAGCGGAGCTTTGAGCCTCCTCGGTTGTCATGCCCAAAGTTTAGTTTCCAAAAGAGTGTGGAAACTAACCGAAGTTTAGTGTCCAAAAATTAGACAAATAGTTCTTCCCCTTCTAGTTACCCCCATGCAGTTAATTATAGAGAAAAAGAGAACGTTGTCAATAGACTGGTAGGGCTTTCCCCTAACGGAAGAAACCCTTGCTTTCTTTTGTTCTTTTTTTTTTTTTGTTCCGCCTACGTTTGTTTTTAGTATTAAGCAGCCCGGCCACCCACGGCAGCCCAAGGCCCCAGTATTCCAAGCAGCCCAAAGACCCTAGTATTCCCAAGCAGTTCGAGACCCCAGTATTCCCAAGCAGCCGAGACCCCAGTATTCCCAAGCAGCCTAGAGACCCCAGTATTCCCGAGCAGCCCAGACCCCAGTATTCCCAAGCAACCGAGATCCCAGTATTCCCAAGCAGCCCAAGGACCCCAGTATTCCCGAGCAGCCCAGACCCTAGTATTCCCAAGTAGCCCGGCAGCCCAGCAGGCCCGGCAACTGAGGCAGCCTGACAAGCCCGGCCAACCCGGCGCTACCACGTGGCGGCCTGCCACGGGCCCGCCCTTGGAGGCTCCCCGCTCTGCCCACTCCAGGCCCTGCTCCGCCCCACTCCAGACCGCAAGCTCACTTTTTTTTGGATTTTTTCTCTCATCAGTTGTAAACACCAACAAGTTAGGAAGAGGTAGATTAGGCTAAAATAAAAAGACAAAGGATCAAAGGGTTGGATAGAAATTAGAGGGAAGAATAGACAAGGCAGAAAAGGGGAAAAAAGCCTTGAGGAGGAATCTAATCAAGTAGGGGAAAGCTAGAAAAAAAGGGGAGAAGAATAGAGGAGGAAGAAATAATAGTTAGGGTGATGGAACTCCATTGATTAGAAGGAAGAGGGCCCTCACATATCCACACGCTCACACACACTCAATCACACCTCTTCAAAACACTCGCACGCCCCAAAAGCACAAAACAAAGCTTGAGAAAAACAACCAAGAAGAAGGCTTTAGTAGGGAGACGATGAATAGGGAATAGATTAACAAAAAATCCCACAAGGCATTGTGAGCCATCGATTGCTCTTTGCATAAGGGGAAAAGAACCAAAGGCGTCATTCGCATTATTGGGGGTAGTTGGTAGACATTAAAGGCATGTAAGAGAATAGTGTAGAAGGAAAAAGATAGAAGGAAAAGGAAAAGAGAATAGTGAAACATACAAAGTTGGAATTTATAATACAAGTGATCACTTCCTCAAACAAAAAGGGCAAGCCACCAAGATGACATCCGGGGGAAACCTAAGCGACTTGAATCGCAATCGCCAAGACGAGGTGGGTCCCTAAACTCCCTCCTTGAATTCAAAATTTCCAAAGAACTAGCACTTGCTAGGGAGGCCGAGAGCTAGGGTAGGCAAGAAGCAAAGTCAGGTTGGAATTGAATTTTGAATATAATAGTAGAGGCTAGGGGTTTCCAAAAACCTAAAACACGTAAAAATCCGAATTAAAACGAAGAAGTTATAAGCAGATGAAGTTAGGGAGTCATGTTGGATGAAACTTAGCAAAATTCATCCAAGAGGAACAAGAAATAGGATTTTGGAGAGAGGAGGTTATTAGGAACCCAAATGTGGAATTAAAAGTTAGTTTTGAAATTAGGGCTAGCCATAATTAGCGGATGAAGTTTGAAGGACCGATTAGCGGTCAAACTTCATCCATGGATAACTTTTGATAGGAAACCCCAAATCTAGTGTGGTTAGTCAAAGTAGAAAGCTAAAATCAAGATCTCCTCGGAACAAGTCTTAAGTTCTAAGATTAGTGCATTAGTAACCACACTTAAGATCCTTAAGTAAGATTAGAAGGCGGATTAGGGACTTTTAAGATTAAGTTTAGGTTAAGTGTAGATTTAGAACATCTTAGAACAAGTTTAGGGTAACCCAAAACTAAACCTAGCTTAAGGAAATACCTAAACCCCAAGCAGTTAAGAAGGGATGAAGTCCAGAACAAGTAATGGATGAACCCTAGAAGATTTCATCCATTTAAGTCAAGACTTGGTAATTAGGTTAACCTTAGGGGATCAGGATTATAGCCCAAATTCCAAGTCAACTTGAAATCCGGAGTCCATAGAAAAGCATGGATGAAGTTTGAAGAACCGAGTAGCGGTCAAACTTCATCCGTCCCTAACTTTCTCTAGGAGAGTCCAAATCAAACAAGCTTTACACTTTTAGAAATGGCATGAGGTGTTCTTTCATTTAGGATAGATAAGTTTAGACTAAGATTAACTCTTCTCCCAAACCACCAAGCCCTCTTAGGCTTTGATTCAAACTTAGCAGTTATAGCAATTCCAATTAGGGTTTGTTTTGTTTTCTTCATTATCCAAATTAGCGAGTCTTAGGAGCATAGAAAAGATCCATTGCTTGGAAGACACAATGGATTGGCGCTAGACACCCATAGATCGAGTCAGAACGGTTATTTATCGAGAGCCTGGTTGTGCTCGCTTTTTTACCAAGGGTGGGTAAACAAGCGCTCACAGTAAGCTGCCAGGGTCAGCGCCGGGCCAGCTGTCGGGTAAGCTGCCTTTTGGGGGGGGGTTGCTTGGGCTGGCTGCTGGGCAAGCTGCAGGGCCTTTACCAAATTTGATGAATGATGTCTGGGTCTCCAAGTTCCCCCTTGGAATTTCCACAAAGAAAATAAACAACAAAAAAATCCGAAAGAAGGGTTGGCAAAGGTTAACCCAGGGGGGAAGGCAATAAAATCAACCAACTAGCTATTTGTGTACGAGTGAATATTTGGAAACTAATGACCCTTCCACTTGCGTGGATATTTGCAAACTAAGGAGGAGACTGGGACTTTACTAAAGAGGGCTAAAAGATGCTTTGTTTAAAAAATACCAAACTCTTCTAACAATCGAAGCTTTGCCGTCTTAGGAGCTACCACACCCTTCTCCAACTTCCTCTTCCCACTAGGATTATTATATCCCGTAGAACATTTAAAAAATACCAAACTCTTCTATAGTGACTCAGTCAAAGCTTCACCGTACTAGAGATATCGGAGGTCAAGGGTACCAACAAGTCACCGTGTTAGCCCATTTGCTAGTAAGCGCAATGCATCCCCGTTAACAAAATAAAAAACCCCAATGATCATACGTGTGAATACAAGACAAGGAACTTTGAGTTAGTACAACCTCGCAATTAGTTCTACCCAAGAGTACATCCAAAGGCCCCCCAAAGCGGCATCGCCAAGGTACGGTGGGGGGTGGCTTTGGTGTTAGCACGTACACTTCAAGCTACTCTTAAGACGTTACAACGGCCAAGTCCACATATCATAAAGGCACAAAAGTAATCACAAGGCTAGGAAGGACCCCCAAGGTCCGTTAAGAGCTTAAAAAATGCAGACAATGGGACCAAAAGTGCCCCGGAAACACCGTCAAGGTTTTTTGGCTCAAACGCCAAAAATACCCAACATAAGTTGGACCCTACAAACCCCAAAACAAGAATGGGGGGTGGCTTTGGAGAAAAATGAGGGCCCTTTTATAGGTTTCCGAAGGCCCTCACCTCCCCCCTTTTAACCTAGGTAATCCTATCTTTCCGGATTTTCATCCTTATCTTTTGGGATTTTCACCTATTTGGGGGTTTACGCTGGTCCAAAACTCTAACTATTGGAGATCAACTCCAAATCAAAAATCGATTGTGCCATTGACTTCAGAAGGCCATTTTTAGTCAAGAAGTCTCCCACCCCTATTCCAACACCAAAATCCCACCGTAAACCATCGCCAACTAGAGTCAGTAAAAGGAGTAAAAATCTACTTTTTGGAGGTTATCTTTTCTGACAAAGGTGACTATCCAAGGTGGTCTGGGAGGTCTTAGGGAGTAAGAAAAGATCCTTCATTGACTTCGTTCCGACTTCGTGTGCTCCCGGGGTGCTGATCAATTCCACGTAAATCCCGCTACGTGGATAATTTGAAGGAATGTCGGTGATCCGGCCATCTCCTGCTATCGAAACACCATGAAACTTGTCGAGGTGTGTTATTAGCATAAAAGAAGCTGACTTAATTTTTAGTGAGATTTTACCGCCACCTGGGTAATTATCGTGAATTTTCCATCGTGATTTTAGGCGGTTGACCGTCCGGAAGGGATATTTCTTCAATCCAGAAAATTCCGAAACTTCTTGGGGAACCTCTCATGGAGTCCCCCAAGAGATGTGCAAGTTCACATCTTGATCTTGCATGTCTTGATACGGAGGGTAAAAAGACACCTCCGTTGGTTTACTAGCAGTCAGAGAATCTTCCGCATACGGGGGAATCCTGGCGAATGGATTTCGCTTTAGACTTCCCGGTATGGTTTTGACCCAAAATCACAATCCGGTGACCGTAGATTCCTCCATTGGCCCGTCTTGAGAAAGTGACACCTGAATGCTAACAATTGAGGTTTCTACTATTCGTCGATGGAATGGGGAAACTGAAACCTCTCTCGGGGAATCTATCTAAGAATCTCCCTGGACTCTCATGAGACCAATTTAGCCAAGCACGGTCACATGCATAGTGGTTTTAGGCTATTTTGGGTAAAAACCCTCAAACCTGCTGGTTCCCATTACTTCTGTGGTTCTAACCTATTTACAAGTGGGTTTTAGGGCTATTCTAAGGATAAAAGGCTATTTAGGACCAAAAGGCATATTGGTATGTACCATGCCCATTCTGGTTTTATACTCTTTTTAGGGCTTTTTGCATATAATTACGACTTAATTTGCAAAATTTAGGAAAAAAGAAGACTATGAGTCCCAAGTGACAAATTGGGAGCTCACAATGTGTGTCACATAAATTTTTATCAATTTAGGAGTAAGTAAATTGTTTAATTGTAGTATACCAAATTTGAGGTTGTAAAGACTGTCTGTTAATCCATTGAGTGATGGATAACAAAGAGATCAAAAGAAGAAACTTCAAATTGCTACGCAAATCTTGCAAATTTTGTCATTGCCAAAACTATATGAAAGTGGACTGTGAAATAAAGAAAGGGCAAGCCGAGTTGGTGAAAGAAGATTTTGTGGTTTTCAATGAGGTAGACAAAAATTGAAGTGCAAAATGACCCAATCCTATTGGAAATTCAAAGGCCACGGCGGGTTGTATGTGAAGCAAGTCCAAATTGGAATAGTGGTTAAAGATTTAAATAGTTAAAGAATTAGAGAAACAATTTGGAGGATTAAAGTCACCTTTGTGGCCTTTAAGAGTAGAGGGATGAAATCTAGTAATTAGCCTACCATGTGAGCGATGACATAGCTTAGTTGGGAATAAATAAACTTTTTCTATATTCTTTGGTTGCAATGACCTATTAGATGAATAATTAGGAAGCAATACTATTTAATCCGCCTCTTTGAACAAACTTTAAACTATCAAGCTTGGTGTTTCTAATTAAGACCCAAGTTAATCTACAAGTAGTTCAATTTCAATTTGAAATCATATAAATTTGAATATATAATACAAAATTTAAAACTTGAATTGTTCAAAATTTGAAAGTCAAATGTTGAAGAAATTGGATCAAAATAATTTAAATTTTTAATAAAATATTTTATAGTTCAAAATTTGTACTATTCTAAATTTTGAATTATTTTAATTCAAAATTTAGAATTCTAGCCAAATGTAAAATTAAAATGAGAATATTTCAAAAGTATTCTTAGAGAAGTCTGAATATTATAAAATAAAGCAACCAAAACAATTTTAAAATTTAGTAGACTTATTGTATTACATTTCAAAATATAAATATGAATTTTAGTCAAAGTATAAGTTTAAATTCTAATTGAATTGTAGTCCGTAGAAAATTCAATTGAAATTGGATTAGAATTCTAATTAAATTAGAGCTGCATCAAATTCAAAATTAGATTTAAATTATTTATTTGCATCAAATTCAAATTAGATTTTGAAACTAATTAGAATTTGAATCAAATTCAAAATCTAATTCAAATTTGATTATAATAATTTGATTATAATTTAATCTCTATATTCAAATTTTGAAGAAAATTCCAAAAGATTGTAAGAAAATTGTAGAGGTTCCAAAAAGATTCTAAAAAGATTCTACAAAAATGTTTTAAAAAACTTACAATGTACAGAATTTAGATCAACAAAACAAAAATGACATTTATACAAAAACTTGTTAAAAGTTGCATTCCATATTTCTTGCTATCCAAAACAACAAATGGCAATTGGTTTTCCGTCAAATCAGTCACTACATTATAGTAATGTGCAGTTAACTCTTAGTGTGGTTTAATTATGAGCAAGACTAAATTTTGTTTCATCATTAATGAATCAATTCAAAAAAATCAATGATATAGTCAAAGAATATAGAAGGTATATGTATACTTGCAACAATTACATTCTGTCTACATCCATATTGATGACATAGCCGCACAAGAGGTATAATTTTGAAGGCTTTAGGCCATTTGTATATCTTGGTGTCCAAAGTAAAGCACAACAAGTCAAGTTAGTGGTCCTTTTTATAGCTAGATATTTTATCATTTTTCAACTTTGTATTATTGAGGTTTACATAAGTTACATACTACCTCCAATGATGGCATAAAACAAGGTTTTTCAATTTTTTTAGTATCCTAAATCATTTTTTGAAAAAATGTCTCTCAAAATTAGACTTTTATCAATTCAAAATTCACACATTTTGCATTTTCTTAAACAAATCCGTTACCATAAATTTAGGACCTCTTTTCATCTTATAATGAATTGTAAATTGTTTGCTTCCCCATTACATTTGGATTACTGGTCTTTAAACTTCTTTTCATTAGATGTTTTTTGGGGTCTCTAGAAGGCCGTTTCAAGGACGTTCCCCGATCTGGACCGATTTTGTGAATAGCAGTACGGCTGTCAGAAAATATTTATTAAAAAATAAAAAATAAATATTTTTTCAAATATCATTTTGAGCAAAAAATAAATAATTTTTTTTTTTCCAAAATGACATGGCAGCCGCTGTGCCACATCAGCCAGCTGTTGCAGCACGTTCTCGCAGTCTAGGAACGCAAGGGAACTTGCAGCCCTCCAAGACCCCCGAATTCCATCTAATGTCTTTCTTGCTTTTTATCTTAAATTTGTTCTTTGGACTTTTTTGTTTTCCAAATTCTTTTGCTTTTTAGAATCTCAAAGTATCTTAGCTCCTTTAATAATTTCTTCAAAGACCTAGAGTTATAAAACAACATAAAACCCCATCAAGGAGAAAAAATAAATCATATTGCAAGAAATAAATCATACTTTAACCCCTAAAGAACCATTGTCCCTTTGGGGGACAAATGCATTTTCGGGCAGGTACCTACGGGCTGAAATTTTGTCATGATTTTTTGAAATTTTTTTTGGAGATAGAAAAACTTATAAGCTTTATGGGAATATAATTTTTTTCACAATTGGTGGCCGGGAAAAAAAGTTATGACCAAATAAGCTCAAACGAGGGGACGAGGGCAGCCTGGGCAGTAAAAAAAAATGGACAAAAATTTGAAATTTTTTTTATATATTTTTTTTCTCATAGATTATATTTTTGTCTATCTGTAAAGCTTTAATTCATTTCATTTGGATATGTTATGAGAAAGTTATGGACATTCTTGTTTTTCGGGCAGTTAGAGCATCTTCTTTAAAAAAATAACTTGTAGGATTCATTTCTGAATGCTATTTTTCAAATTTTTCAAAAATATTTTGCATGGTTTAGTTTACTTGCTAGAACAATCTCACCATTGGGATTAGTGCATTTTAATTCCATCTAAAATTTATGAATATTTTAGATTTTCCTTCTATCTTGTATCTACTTCTACTTAACAATTTTTTTAAGAATGAAAATTAAGTTTTTTTGAATTTCTTTTTTTTTCCTAGACTTTCAACTCAATTTTCCACTGTAAGAATTTAAAGCTCAAAACTTTATAGTGCAAAAATTTTAAGTTAAAAATGTTCAAATTCAAAAAATCCAATTCCGCAATGTGCTGAAAAACTTGTTTTCTCCACTTTAAACGCAGATATCTTGCAATCGGTGCGGTCAAAAATTCTGAAGTTTTTTCCACACTTTTTTATAATATTTAGGTGTAAGATCCTACAGTTAGATGTGAAAAAAAACAATTAATTTTTTTTTAACTCTTTGCTACAGAAATGGTAGTTTTCAGTGTTTCTGGGCAGAAAAAAGGCCCCGGTCCTTTAGGGGTTAAACAATCAATTAGCCCAAGCAATTAACTGATTTTAAGCATATGATGAGATTTAGATGTATTTTTCACCACTTGGAAAGCCTTGTTCACTTTGCTTTATAATATATAGTACGTTTCATTAGAAACATTTGTTGGAATTGATAAATGGAAATTAGAATATAAGTCATTACTTTGTTTAATTTATGAATTGTTTATTTAAAAATTTAACATAAGGCTTCCAAATATGGATAAATTAGTGTTCTCTTGTATGTATTAACAAAGATCTTATAATTTTATTTTTTGAAGATGTTTATTCATCAAAGATTTTTCTATTTTCTATTGTAAATACATTTTTGAAATCCATTATACAAAGTTACAAGCATATGTTCGACTAAAGCAAATTATATGACTTTGCATTGCATTGCATTAAATTACAAGCAATTCAATTTCTAAAATGCATACAAAAATGGGATTTGCAAATCTAAAATGGCAAATTATAATGTGAATGGTGTATGAATTTATGACATTGCAAAGATTGCATTCTTTTAGAAGAGTAATTAATCATTTTTTATATGTAACTATGTACTTAGATAATTCATGACACAATTTAGGTGTGACCATTTGCAAAATTGAGAACGTTACTAGCTAAGAGGTCTAGTATATACATGAGATAATTGACAAAGAATATTTTATGGGTGGCAATTTATCTAATATTATAGATTATAACATCCTATTATTTGAAATAATTTCAAATTATTATTTTTTTTTAGTGCCCTATATTAAAAATAATGCATTTTTGAGTCTAATTTTTTGGCCCCATCAGATTAAACAATAGAACCTAGAATATGTATTGTAGCATTTATTCGGCTTTTGTAGTATTTTATCCTTTTGTCCTAATTCTTTTTTTTCTTGTCTTTCAAATTATTTTTTCATATCTATCATAAACTAAAGTACAACAGATTTGGACAAGCGCACTCTAGACAAATGGATTTTTGCACTTTTTTTAATCCAAAAAAATGAATTTTGAACTGAAATTTGGAGAGAATGGTCTTCTAGTAGACTTATAGCTACTGTCCAAAGGATTTTTAAAAATACTTATTTTTATGTGGTATAGAAGTCCACAAAAATAGCTTCTTTTTGCATTTTTTCAAAGGTATGAAACATTATTTTGGTGCGTTTCTTGGTCAAAACCCATCACCAAAAAGTTTTTTCAAATGGAAAATTTTTAGATTTAAAAAAAAAAATTCCTATTTTAAAAAAATTAAAATGTCAAAAGTGGTATTTTCTTCATCGGTTTTAGGGTGAATTCTGTGTCCAAAATTCTAGTGAAGAAAATACCTTTTTTGACATTTTAAATTGTAAAAAATAGGATTTTTTTAAAAATAAAAATAAAAAAATAGTCCATTTGAGTAAACTTTTTGGTGATGGGTTTTGAACAAAAAACGCACCAAAATAATGTTTCATACCTTTGAAAAAAAATGCAAAAAGGAGCTCTCTTTGTAGACTTGTACACCACATAAAAATAAGTATTTTTAAAATTCATTAGGATAGTGACTATAATTCTACTAGAAGACAATTCTCTCTAAATTTCAACTCAAAATTCGTTTTTTTGGGTTAAAAAAAGTGCAAAAAATCCCTAAATTATCCATTGTGAGAAATTATCAGGGTTGTTTAAAAATAATAAATTATTTTTGAAAAATCTTGAAAAATCGGAAAAGGTGTATAATGGTTATGAGTAGCTTTTCTATAAATTTTGAGTCATTTGGAGCTAAAACATAAAAGTTATGGCAAAAAAAAATTCAAAAACTAGGGTGTGACAAAACACAACAAATAATACAAGTGTTTCTTGCATTCACCCTGCTTCTGCAAGTTGAATCTCCCTGCTGTCCGGTCCAACCTAAATGCCAGAGTAGTCAACCATGCCGCTATGTTATAATGGAAGTTTGCTCTGGATATGGGCTTCCTACAACATCCACTATTCTTATGAGATGACCAATGAGCCTTATAGAGCACGTATGCGTTATCCAAGGAAGTGTCTAAGATGAAGAATAGAAGGCAATGCCATCACTTGTGGGACATTATCTGCGAAGTATACTCCACACAACATTGATCTACCACATCAACACCACGCATCATATCCTGATATTCTACTAGCATGGGTGATGTTGGGTATGGTAACCTCTTCCCTCCAACCCATCGAAGGCACGTACATCCGGACGCCATAGGATTTGAAGACATGCTCAACAGATAAACTGGGCAGCCATCAAACCACACGCACACTGCCATGCGTTGCGATTCATGCATTGCAACTACTAACGTTCCTCGTGGGAACTCAGCATTGCAATATTGTGCGAGATGGGTCGGCATCCCCACCTGGTTATGCTTGGCTGTCTTTGTACACTAGGTTCCCAGCGCCAGAAGAGCATTGGCCAGGCAGGGAGAGGTGAAAACCCTATGTGTTACGACTACATGATCTAAATGTGTCAGATCGTCTACCAAATTCAATATAACCTTTTGACTAAGGTCCTTCTCGACCTTTTGATTCTTTCTACCCTCATACACTATCAAATTGTATATGTATCTAGTTTTAAGTCTAGTGGCACAACACCAGATTTTAATTCCATACTTCACTGGTTTGTTCTTCATATACTGTTTTATGTCACACCTACAGCCTCTATAGGGCACCATAATCTTGTCAGAAGCCATATGCTTTTCACAATTGTAGGCTGCTTTTGCTCTACGCACAAAACTCTCCACCAACTAGCGACACTTCCCTATTTTATCATAGCCAGTTGCGGTTTTGTCCTGAACCAAGGACTCGTTGTCCACTAAATAAAGGCATGATAAAATTTGTTCGAATCTAGGGCGATGCATCACTAGTTTAATTATGGGGCATCCATAGAACCTTTGTTTAGAACAATAGGACCTAATTGAAGGCTGTTGCTTCAAACCCATCAGTACACACACATTGAACCAAGCCTTCAATTCTGTGACAGTTAGTATCTTCCATCTCCCATGTCCATTCAAGGTACTTGGACGCTCAACGCTCTCTTGGATTGCATACTTATTCGTTTCCCTACAAATCGTAGTGAGGTCGGATTCGGGCCAAAAAAGGTTGAAGTATTCGTGCACTGGAACCACGCGCCTACCGTGTCTATGAGTCGGACCAAGTTGAGGACCACTAAAGAATTCCCTGTCTCCTATGAGAGTGGTGTCCAGAGAATTCCAATGTCCATCCGCATACCTCGACTCAAAAGAACAGTCCTCTAACAACAAATCTTGCACATGATCCACCTCATCAAGGACGTTTGGCTTGTCCACCTCCTAGTAAAATTAGTGGCATCTGAGTCGCAAGCAAAGTGCATACCTTGCATCCCAATCGGGGTCATCGACATTGTCATCTCCATCGCTATCGTCACTGGCACTTCCATCCATGGGGAGCATGTAATTAGGGAAAATCACGCCAATGGTGGGCCAATGAGTATCCCTCGGTGAGGCCACAATCGGTGACAGAGGAGGGAATTCGACGTCTCGGCCAACGAGAAATTGTGTAAGCCCCTCCACCAAGTCCTTTGTCTCGTCAAACTGATGAAGAAGCAGATGGCGTGTCGTTCTGATACAAGAAGGCGACAGGAGCCCATGTTCTGCTTCCCTTCGGATCGGCGTAGATGGACCCGCTCCATCAACCCCTTCCTGAAAGTACAACTTCTTGACGACAGAGCGTATGCCAATGACGCCTTCAAAATCTACCAAGAGCACCTCATCTCCAGTTACGGCATGAATAAATTCCCTTGTCACTTTGCCGCGTATGGCTCTCCCCCCGTTCGAGCTTGGGCTCAAGCCCAAAACTGCTGGCATCACCAACGCTATTTTCTTCGGTTGCACCTCGATTGGAGTTAAGCTGTGTAGACCGTGGAGTGACTTATGCCTGTGGCTACGACATCCGTCACTTTTGCAGAAGTTATATCAACCAAAAGAATCACCAATGTCATCAATTCCTTTACCCTTGGTGCATCGACTCTGTTGCGGTGCTTCTTTACAATCCCTGGAGGTGGCGGAGAGGCCTTATAATTGACCGTCTCCAATTCCCGGTGTCTCACAGCGTGACCCAATGTGGCCATCGTGTGATTGCAAAGGAAGTAGCCTCTCAGCTTCGTGAGCACTTGGCACCAAAGTAACTGCCTCGAGCAAATTACGTACGCACAACTGTGAGCGCTTGTTTACCCACCCTTGGTAAAGAAGCGAGCACAACCAGGCTCTCGGTAATTAATCGTTCTGACTCGATCTATGGGTGTCTAGCGCCAATCCATTGTGCCTTCCAAGCAATGGATCTTTTCTATGCTCCTAAGACTCGCTAATTTGGATAATGAAGAAAACAAAACGAAACCCTAATTGGAATTGCTATGACTACTAAGTCTGGATCAAAGCCTACGAAGGCTTAGTGGTTTGGGAGAGGAGTGAATTCTAGTCTAAACTTATCTATTCTAAATGAAAGAGTACCTTATGCCATTTCTAAAAGTATAAAGCTTGTTTGATTTGGACTCTCCTAGAGAAAGTTAGGGACGGATGAAGTTTGACCGCTACTCGGTTCCTCAAACTTCATCCATGCTTTTCTATGGATTACGGATTTTGATTTGACTTGGGATTTGGGCTATGAGCCTGATCCCCTAAGTTTAACCTAATCACCAAATTTTGGCTCAGATGGATGAAATCTTCTAGGGTTCATCCATTACTTGTTCCGGACTTCATCCCTTCTTAACAGCTTGGGGTTTAGGTATTTCCTTAAGCTGGGTTTAGTTTTGAGTTACCCTAAACTTGTTCTAAGATGTTCTAAATCTATACTTAACGTAACCTTAATCTTAAAAGCCCCTAATCTGCCTTCTAATCTTACTTAAGGATCTTAAGTGTGGTTGCTAATGTACTAATCGTAGAACTTAAGACTTGTTCCGAGGAGATCTTGATTGTAGCTTCCTATTTTGACTAATCACATTAGATTTGGATTTTCCTATCAAAAGTTATCCATGGATGAAGTTTGACCGCTAATCGGTCCTTCAAACTTCATCCGCTAATTACGGCTAGCTCTAATTCCAAAACTAACTTCTAATTTCACGATTGGGTTCCTAATCACTTTATCTTTTCAAATACTATTCCTTGTTCCTCTTGGATGAATTTTGCTAAGTTTCATCCAACATGACTCCCTAACTTCATCCGCCCATAACTCCTTCGTTTTAGCTCGGATTTGGATGAATGATGACTTTTTGGAATCCCGAGAACTTCTAATACAACATTCTAAGCTTAGTTTAACCCTGACTTGGTTCTTCCCTACTCTAGCTCTCGGCCTCCTTCTAATTATCTTGATAAAACAAAGTTAAACATGGAAGAGTGGAGTTTTTAGGGGCCCACCTCATATTGGAGGTCTTGGATCAAACGGTCGAGGTTCCCCCCCTCGGCCATGTCCCTTCCTCTTGGATTCTTGGCTCCTTGAGTGATTCTTGAATCGGGGAAGATTTGAGAACGAAGTGGTAGATGCGGTGGGATTTCTTTCTTCTCCTTCTTTCCACCCCTTCTTACACCAACCAACTTGTCTTCCAAAGTTCTTACGCGTTGACTTCGTTCTTACACCTCTTACACCTTGGCCTTCCCAAGTGCTTACGCGATTGACCTTTCTCTTTCGCCCAAGGGCATGTTCTTTTTTACTTTTACGCTTACTCTCCCAATGGCCCAAATTTGTTAGTTGAGATTTCCCCTAATCCATCCACTAGCATGCTTCTCTCCTATTTCATCTTCCTCCTTGTTCGTAATGCTCAAGGTTTTTGGTTATGGTGTGTGGAGAGCTTGGGTGAATTGTGCGTGGAGTGATTGTGTGAGTTTGCAAGTTACTTGGTGCTTTAACACAAGTTCTTCCCTAACCCTACAAGATCTTAGCTTACATATCCGTTTGCCCAACCCTTACCTCTACTATTTTGCTTCCATCCTTCTACTTTGCTAATTTCTACTTCTACTATGCTAATTTCTACTTCTTCTATGCTAATTTCTACTTCTACTATTCAGATTCTGGCCTTGACTCCCCTCTTTCTTTGTCACTTGTGTTTTTTTTTCTTCCTTCCCTAGAGCCTAGATTGCCAAAAAAAACGGACAAAAAAAAGAAAGAACGAGAAGACCAAAATTTTGGCCACGGCCTGGCTGCTGCGGTACCGGCGCTGCGGTAGCTGGCTGCTGCGGTACCTGGCCGCTGCGGTGGCTGGCTGCTGCGGTGGTCTGGCGCTGCGGTAGCCCGGCTACTGCGGTACTCGGGGCTGCGGTACCCGGCTGTTGCAGTATCCAGCATTGCGGTGGCCTGGCTGGTTGGGGCTTGGCCGGCTGAGGCTTGGCTGGTTGGGGCCTTGGCTGGCTGGGATTTTAGGGAGGGCCCAGGCGTGCTAGCTGGGCTCCCCACAAGGCAAAGTTAAACTGGATCACAAGTGACTCGATCTAAGCCCGTAGGGGGATTTTGGAGGCTAAACCTTGAATTAGTTCCAAGAGGTTTTGGAAACTAAACCTTGTACGTAACTTTCGGGGGGGGTCAAAGCTTCGCCGTTGAGTTGGTTTTAACACCAACTCTAAGACTTTGAGAACACGAGGTAGTTCGAAGCTTCGCCGTCTAACCGGGTTTTTAACACTTCCTCTAAGACTTAGGTACCAATGGAATCAAAGCTTCGCCATCTAAGGGGGAAGCCACACGTCAACAACCAACTTCAAAGAAGGATTCAGCCCGTTAGAACGTCACGACTCTAGGGAGGCCCACAACTCTGCCGTACGGGGGGAGGACCACACACCACGGGTCCCTAGAGAGAGCAAAAGAGGTCCCCCACTAAGGGAGAAGCACTCGGAGGTTAATACGGACACGTGGGTTGGACAACACAATCCTTAAACGCTAAAGACCCTCCGGTGGGCGGCAAAGCCAAGGCGCGGAGGGGGGAGCTTTAAGATTAGGACAAAACTCAAAGAACCCCCAAGCAAGCTAGCACTTCAAGCAAAGGACTTTAACTGACAAGTTAGCGACCCAAGTGACCCAGAAATAAGCCAAATAATACCCAAGACTACTCAAAACTCATAGACACAATGGAAGAAGGACCCCAAAGACCTTCAAAAGCTGAAAATTGAACAACAACGGAGCACCACGTGCTCAAAACACTGTGGAAGTGCCTTTGGCTAAAATAGCCAAAAAAATCCAACATAAGTTGGACCCACGGACACAAAACATGAATGGGGGTGGTTTTGGAGAGAAATGAGGGCCCTTTTATAGGTTTCCCAAGGCCCTCACCTCCCCTCTTTTAACCTAGGTAACCCTATCAACTTGGATTTTCATCTTTATCTTTTAGGATTTTCACGTAGTTTGGGTTTTACGCTGGTCCAACACTCTAACTATTGGAAATTAACTCCAAATCGAAAACCGATTTTGCCATTGGCTTCACAAGGCCATTTTTAGTCCCATAGTCCCCTTACCCCCTATTCCAACACCAAAATCCCACCGTAAACTATCGCCAACTAGAGTCAGTAAAAGAGGTAAAAATCTACTTTTTAGAGGTTACCTTTTCTGACAAAGGTGACTAGCCAGGGTGGTCTGGGAGGTCTTAGGGAGTAAGAAAAGACCCTTCGTTGACTTCGTTCCGACTTCGTGTGCTCCCGGGACGCCGGTCAACTCCATGTAAATCCCGCAGCGTGGATAATTCGAAAGAAAGTTGGTGATTCGGCCGTCTCCTGCTATCGAAACACCATGAAACTCGTCGGGGCGCGTTATTAGCATAAAAGAAACTATCCTAATTTTTAGTGAGATTTTACCGCTACCTGGGTAATTATCGTGAATTTCCCATCGTGGTTTTAGGCGGTTGACCGTCCGGAAGGAGTATTTCTTCAATCCAGAAAATTCCGAAACTTCTTGGGGAACCTCTCATGGGGTTTCCCAAGAGATTTGCAAGGTCAAATCTTGATCTTGCATGTCTTGGTACGGAAAGCAAAAAGATACCTCCGTTGGTTTACCGGCAGTCAGGGAATCTTCTGCATACGGGGGAATCTTGGCAAATGGATTTCGCTTTTGACTTCCCGGTATGGTTTAGATCCAAGATCACAATCCGGTGACCATAGATTCCTCCACTGGCCTGTCTTGCGAAAGTGACACCTGCAAGCTAACAATTGGGGTTTCTACTATTCGTCGATGGGATGGGGAAACTGAAACCTCTCTTGGGGAATCTACCTAAGAATCTCCCTAGACTTCCCTCAGACCAATTTAGCCCAGCTTGGTCACTTGCATAGTGATTTTAGGCTATTTTGGGTAAGAACCCTCAAACCTTCTAGTTTCCACTACTTCTATGGCTCCAACCTATTTACAAGTGGGTTTTAGGACTATTCTAAGGAGAAAAGGCTATTTAGGACCAAAGGGCATATTGGTATGTAACATGTCCATTCTGGTTTTACACTCTTTTTAGGGCTTTTTGTGTATAATTATGACTTAATTTTGTACAATCTAAGAAAAATGAAGACTATGAGTCCCAAGTGACGAATTGAGAGCTCACAACAACCCTCTTTTGTTGCGTTCCCGGCCTCAAAATGGATGGTGAGTGGCGATTTCCCATGCCAATTCCTAGCCTCGCCCACCCTAGCGGTGTCAGCATAATCCTAGTATTGTCAAAATTGTCCGCTCCTCCCCTTCCCCTTCCCTGCGCATTTCCTTTCTGCTTCCCATTTGTACCCCGGCCCTTCCCTCACTTGTTCAAGGAGGTTCACTTTTGGCAATCTAGTGAGGTCTCTTGAAGGAGTCTGCGGAGTCAATGAATTTCCCCTTCCACTGCAAACAACCAGCATTTTGCCCCTCCCCTTCGACGCTCCTTTGCATCACAGCTTCTTTGACTGGTCCCCTCGGATCCCGATGCACCGCCGCTTTGCGAAATTGTCCCAACATTGGATCCGTCGGAGTCCTCGGTGTACCATCTCTTCTTTCTGGGAATTGAGTGGAAGATAATGCTATCCCTATTAATTGGAGCAGCGGCTGGACCTGTGGAGCACTTGCCACCAGTGCTTCAAGGACGTTGAATTGCGGGCTTAGTCGGAGGATAGAATGCCCGTCGTTGGACATCACCAGCAACTCCGCAGCGTTCTGAGAGTCGGCCCTTGTTCTCCTTGCCAGGGATTGCACCTTCCTCTTGACCCACTGTTGTGTCACCGGATTGCGGAATGCAAGCCTCGCTCTCGTGGCTAGTCAGCCGGCTTCCATTGCGCTCATCTATTGGGACATCGTTAGGCCACAATTAGCGAGTCAATTCGTCAATGTGCGCTAGAAATGCCATTTGTGTCTTCCAACCCAGCACGTGACTTGCTTGCGCCCTCCAGTTGTATCAGAAATTCCGATTCACGGGATTCGTCGGCCAAAGACAGCTCTTTCCAAGCAAGGGAAGACGTTGTAGGTAGATTATGTCCAAAGCTAAAAGAATTTTCTTCCTCTGCTTGGGAGAACACTTGCGACTGACGAGCCAATTGTCAATGACTTGTGCTTTAGCCCCGAAGTGCGTTGAGAAGCAAGTCGACATCCTTTTTACGGAATTCATGTTGGCTCGGTGTCTCTAATCGAATTCCAGGAAGTCGATGTTGTCACGCTCCCTTCCGAACCCTCTTCTTCTATTGATTGCAGCCATCATGGGCACCATATCCACTACTTCCAGCATTTGTCCTGCAAATTTCTGTTGGCTGCCGTATGACTCTCATGACGAGAAGAAGAAGACTGTAAAATTCTCCTATGGCTGTGAACGTAGCCAATCCACGGTTCGTGTGATGCGTCCTCGCGCCGTCTCGTTCCGGTGCGCCTAAAGTTGCAATGATCTCCACACTTGTCCTGCGCCCAACCCGATTGCAACAGCCTTACGAATTGCGCCCCACTACCTCGCCCACAACCTGCCAAGGACGCGAGAATCCGAGGGAGCCGTTGTCTCGCAGCATAGAACCACCTTCAATCCTTGGCGCCTAAAATCCTAGTTGGCGTCCACCTTATTAAAGAGGACAACGACTTTCCTGCGGGTTTCCGCCACCTGTTTCCTATCATTTGGGCCGGTGACATCAACCCAACCCTCACATTTCAGAGCAGAGGTCGAGCAGTTCCCGAAGGCCATAAATTTTGGTAACAATTTGAAAAATCAGTATTGATTGGCAATGATTGCTATTTATGTCGATGGAAAAGATCTTTCTGAACACTACAGGTTTATTTTGTACAGTTTATCCATCCAAATATGCCTACTCCTAGTTTCCCAGCACTCAAAATTGTGGAGGACATTTTATGTCCTCTTTGACATTTTGGAGTTAAGCTCCCATCCAAGGTCTCTTAATTGCTCTTTGTATTTTTTTTCTTCTCCCTTAGCACCTTCAAATTGCACTTTAATATAATTTATGGATAGCCCAAAGCTTCTTTAGGCAGTCCAAACAAGTTTTGTCTATTACTAAAAACTCAATTTCCTTGGACTTGCTTTTTGCCTCTGGACTCTTTGTCTAGTCACTCTCTGTAACTCAAAAAAAACTCTCTAGTCAACTCCTACTTTCCAATTAGACTCAATCAAGCCCCTCCAATGAGTTTTGCTTGTTGTATAGTGATTTGATTGATTCTTCAGACAGTAATGGACTAGATAATGCTCAAGAGCCTAGAGGCTTGAGAGCATTATGGAACACAATGCCAAGCCTAATAGTTCATCACAAACATTCATATCTGTACTTTTCGTAAATCTAAGGGTGTAGAAAGAGGGATTGCATTATGAGTTACAATGCATTTCTGACTATCCAATGGAATGGTGACAAATCTAGATGCCTTGAAAATCGGACTTGGCATTATGGATGGCAATTGTTCAGATGGTGCATGCTATGCTGCTTTGGATTATATAATGCTCGAAAGCCGGGAGGCTTGAGAGCATTATGGGACATAATGCCAAGGGTGATACTTCATCACAAGTGTCCATTTCTGTACTTTTCCAAATCTAAGGGCGTAGAAAGAGGGGCTTGGTTATAACTTATAACCTACTTCTGACTCTCCAATAATGCCAAGTTTGTTTGTTTGTTTCAACTTGGCACAGGAAGGGGTTCATCATAGAAAGAGGAACTTGGCATTATGGTTTGTTGGTTTGTTTGTTTCAAATAGTAAGCTAATCTCATGTGTCTTGGTTCTCTTTGTCAGGCCACTTGTGGCTGATGGACTTTATATTTTATCTCTATGCAATGGAACTTGTTTCTTTTATTTCAAAAAAATAAAATAGTCAGCTAATAATTGCTTAGATGATCTAGTGATCTGATTTGTTGATTTTTTCAGATAGTAAGCTATTAATTGTTCAGATGGTATGGTGATCTGACTATTGATTTATCTTAGGCTTAAATTAAACTATTGATTTTATTCCAAATGAAAAGGCTCTAGTTGGAAGCTCTAGTAGTTCTTTGGGAGGAATACTACACTAAATAGTGAAATTAGATTGCCCTACAATAATTTCTCGACATTCACTAGAAGAAACCTGTGTCTTTTTTGATGTCAAACCAAAACTGCAATGTTGAAGGCAAAACATACGGTGTCTGTGGGGACATGAAGATGTCTTAGAGACGGATTGCAGTTTAGGTAGAATTCCAAAGATGTTTCACATGACAATGACAAATTTGAATGAAAACAAGTTGGTGTTACCATTAATCCCTAAAGGACCGGCATGCGTTTTTTGGCTGTATAGAAATTTTGGGCAGGTACTTGTGACTAGAGATTTCCATATTTTAAGCTGAAATTTTATTAGAAGGTGGGCGCAAGGAATATCTTTCATATGCACTAAATTTCAGGACATTTGGAAATAGGAGTCAAAAGTTATGGCCAAATATGTTACTTTTTTTTGTAACATGGCAGTCTGGGCAGCAAAAAAAATTTGGCAAAAATTTGATTTTTTTTTTTTTAATATTTTTTCTTGTAGATTATATTTTTGTCTATCTGGAAAGCTTTGATTCATTTCATTTGGATTTGTTATGAGAAAGTTATGGACATTCTTGTTTTTCGGGCAGTTAGAGCATCTTCTTGAGAAAAATAACTTGTAGGATTCATTTCTAAATGCTATTTTTGCAATTTTTCAAAAAATAAAAATTCTCATGGTTTAGTTTACTTGCTAGAACAATCTCACCATTGGGATTAGTGTATTTTAATTCCATCTAAAATATATTAATATTTTACATTTTCCTTCTATCTTGTACCTACTTCTACTTAATAAATTTTTTAGGAATGATAATTAAGTTTTTTTGAATAATTATTTTTTCCCTAGACTCTCAACTCAATTCTCCACTATAAAGATTTGAAGCTCAAAACTCTGTAGTACAAAAATTTTAAGTTAAAAATGTTTAAAGTCAAAAAATCTAGTCCTGCAATGTGCTGAAATACTTGTTTTTTCCACTTTAAACGCATATATCTTGCAATCTGAGCGGTCAAAAATTCTGAAATTTTTTCCACACATTCTCATACTAGTTAGGTGTAAGATCCTACGGTTAGATGTACAAAAAAAACATTTTTCAAATTTTTTTACTCCTTGCTATAGAAATGGCAGTTTTGAGTGTTTTTTGGCAGAAAAAAGGCCTTGGGCCTTTAGGGGTTAACGTCGAGGTTTTTGATGACATATTTGATGACAAGTTGATGTCCTCAAGATCATCAGCAAAAACATCGAGAGCCATGTCAGCTTTATTGACCCATTTTCACTGCAGATAATTTTCCAAAAATTACTACAATTTTGGATAAAACACTTGCCCAAGGTAAAAAAAAGGGGACTAGGTAGTCATGGGGCAGTCTTTGAAAAAATAAATGATGACATGGCAGATGATGTGGCATGTCACATGGAAATTGACTGACGTGGCATCGAATAATGCTGATGTGGCATGCCATGTCAGCATATGAGGGCTGCATTGTAGGTATTCTATGCTTATTTCAGAGATGTCTACGGAGACGTGGAGACGTTGTATGAAACGTTGATCTGTCTACCAAGATGTCACCTAAGACGTGACGATGTATTTGGAGACGTAGTCAGAGACGGCAAAATATTTATGGAGACATCTATGGAGACCTGAGGACATTTCAAATGACACGACTTCAATTAAGATGGGATACATTTGCATTTCAATGTGACTTTGTACCTTATGCATTTAAGTACATTCTTTAGAAGTTCAACGAGCAATTAAGGGCGTCGTCTTACATGTCCAACAATCTAGGTCATGATCAAAAACCATGTTTTCAACAAGATCAACTTCCATCACGGATTTTCAATGTATATAGCTTGTCTTAGGCAACGCAAAATTTTGGATGTCTATGTAGACATTTGAAGACATTAGACAAGACATCAGGACACAAAATCTAGCAATAAAATCAAATATTGTTTTCTTATAGTGTCATGTGCATAAGTTGTCATGTATTAATTTTTCATCTTTCAATTGCAATGTATAGGATCAATCCCTAAATGTGAACTCGTGCCTTCTCCCTCCTCTAAATGTTTAAAAGACATGGGTATGCCTTGAGACCTCCTCCATCACTATTTGGCAGACACTAGTACGCCTCAAGAGACACACATGCGAACAACCCATTGTATCTTGCAGACGTCCTCTCGGACATCTGTGTGTTGGCCCACTGAAATATATAGGACCGACAAGTGCTAAGCTTCATCTTCCAACACAACATTGTCTCCTTGTATGTCTCTAAAATCTTTGATAATCTTTGGGGGGACATAGGAGTAGACAACCCACTTTATCCTCTGGACGTCCTGTCGGACGTCTAAGTATTGCCCCATAGAAATTTAATTCACACATTTTAAATATCCCATATAGTTTGTCTTCCCTCCTACCACCCTACCTGTATAAAAAGACTATCTTCTTCCCTCTATATACTCACATGAAGTGGCTTGTAAAGCCATGTGATATAGTTTTCAAATATGGTGTATTTTGTGTGGCGTATTTTGTATGGTGTACTATGTATGGTGTATGGTGTACTATATATGATATGTTGTATTAGACATTGTGAAATGCACATGAATGTCATGTAGGATACCTACGTCTAACATGACATCATTATGTTCCTCTAAATCATTCTAAGCATTGCAAGAGGTATTCATAGTGAAATGCAGACGTCTACATTGATGTCACAAGATATGTAGACATTAAATTTAACATCTCAAAAAACGTGTGGATGTTAGAGTTGACGTCTCAGAAAACATCTAGACATCTAAGATGACGTCTCCAAAAACGATACTAAAATTCTTAGACAACACAAAATTATGCTGATGTGGCATGCCACGTTAGCCTTGCTAGATGCCACGTCATTTTTCCCATTGTCATGTCAGATGCCACCTCATATGCCACGTCATGGACAAAATTGAATGAAAAAATTCCTACGTGGTTGCCCGTGCACGCGTGGCGCTAAGGTGGCAGCCACATGGCGGCCTTTGAGTACCCCATTGACCCATGTCATCTCTGATGTCTGCTAAAATCATAGTGACATCAAGCCATCTAATCTCAGATATTCGATGTTTTTGACGTGTCAACTTTGACGCAAAAAAAATGACATCCACGATGACGCCCCGTAACCGTCATGGACGTCAACGTGTCCAAAATTGATGAATCTGCGAAAATGCGGGTTTCTTCTAGTGATTCTACACTATGTAACTATATTCAATTACTATAGAAGGATGCAATAATGCAGGAACCTTGTGTACTGCATGGGTTGGTGCACTAGTTCATGGCTTGGGTTTAGAGAATGGCATGTGCCTCCATCTGGACAAGCAATGAGTCATAAGGTGACTTCTCTGACGAAGGCAACCTAATTGTTAAGGTAACCTAATTTCACTCTTTAGTGTAATTCACTTCCTATAACATAATAAATACAAAAAAAGGGATTCTTTAGCTCTTTGGTTGCTAGTATCAAAGCTTTGTAGTACAAGATTTATCCAAAAACTAAAACAAACTAAGGAAAGAAAAAGATTAATCTCACAAAATCTAAAATAGAACATACAAAGTCAAAGCTTCAACTGTTTAGATTTTTTTCTAACTAACACAAGGTGGAAGAGATGGTTGTGAAACAAGGTTAGTACTATGCAAAGTCAAAGCTTCACCATGTTTTTCCAAATAACAAAAAAATCACAAAGAAACATGTGTAACTTGGACAATAATTTCAAAGTCAAGGCTCTACAAAAACTTGAAATTCCCTCTAAAGGAGGTTGTGTAACAATGACAACCACAATGGACTCTACAAGACTCTAACTAACGGCATCGCCAAAATTTGATTGGAGACTCTAGGATTGACATTTGACCAATAATTTCTCCAAAAAAACAATACTTGGTAGACTTCCAATTGTAGAACACTCAAAACCAAGGCTTAGAAGGACCTCCAAGTCCTTGAAAGATGGACCAACGCTAAAAAAAATGAACCCCAAAAGCTCCAAAAATATTGTGTGGACATGAAAATGGCCAAAATTTGACCCCACAAAAATTGAGCCAAAGAACAAACTTTACATTAGAAAAATGTGTGATTTGTGAGAGAAGAGAGCCCTTTTATACAATAACTCCCAAGGGTCTCACCTCCCTTACTTACCTAGTGGTAATCTTAGTTTTACTAATTTTTATTTAAATATTTGCAATTTTTTACTTTTATTTTGGTCTAGAACTCTAAATTTTAGAGAAAGATTCCAAATCAAAAATGGATTGCGCCATTGACTTTGGAGGATCTTTTTCAATTAGAAAGTAACATGTACCCCTTTCCATCGCAAAAAATGATGAAAATCAAGCGCCAAGTTTAAACAAAAACGGTGTAAAAATTCAACTTTTGGAATTTAACTTTTCTGAAGAAATTGACTAGTCTAGACTCTTTGGAAGGTGCAAGGGAATATGGAAAGATCCTACTATGTCTTCATTTTAATTTTGTATGCTCTCGGAATGCCAGTCAACTCCACAATAAATCTCCAAATTTGTCGGAATTAGATAATCTCGTTAGTTTAGGTACATGTGGATGTCAATATGCTTCAAAATTTATCAAAGCATGAGCTAATAGCATAAAATAAGTTTTATTATTTTTTAGTGAGATTATTCCACAACTTGGATACTTTCTAAAAAAAATTTATTGTAGAATTGAGTATTTGACCATCTAAAAGTCAGAAAAATTGGAATTTTTTTAAAGAATCCCTTATTGAATCCCATAAAAAAAATGTGAGGCTTATATTTTTACTCTGCACATTTGAAGAAGGAGATTAAAATTCCATTGTCTCCTTTAATTACTGATAAATAGGGAATCTTACACAGTGGAGAATCTTACCAAACCAATTTCGTCATTGAATTCTTAGCATGATTTTTATTTAAGAACACGTCACAATTGCCTCCAACGCTCCATCTTTAGATTGTGAAACCTACAGACTAGCAATTGGACTTTCTACTATTTCTCGGAACAACTAAGAAATTGGAATCTATCTCACGGATTTGACTTTAGGATCTCACTAGATTTCTCTTAAACCATTTTAGCCACAATTTGTCACATGCATGATAGGTTTAGGCATTTTAGACGATATTCACTAAGTATTTACAACTTCTTTTACTTCTAAATTTTTAACCTATATGCATTCAAGATTTTTGGTTATTTTAGGCGTCCTATTCTATTTTAGCCACAATTTGTAACACACCTATTTTGGTTTAACACTATTCCGTGGTAAAAATGTGAATGGTTCCAACTATTCTAAAATGGCATGTATTGAAATGCATATCATTTGCAATAAAATTGCTATTATAAATTGCATTCTACTATAGCTCAACTTATATTACATCAAATACACCATACATGTATAATAAATGAATAATTAATGTAGTCTACAACAATTATGTGCAAGGAGGTTGTAAGCAACTTTGTTGTATCCAAAAAGGTTAAAAAACCTTGTTTCAAATTTGAAAAAAAATATTTCTATTGCCTCTTGTAATTTCCAATCGTAATCTATAGTATTATATATATAATGTATTCTATAGACCTATCAATTATGTATATAATTAATTCAAATCGATAACACCTAAATTTTTTAGTGTTGTGTGACATATTGCTAATGGCAAGGAATGTAATCAAATCTATGTTGTAATTTAAAATTTAATTATTTAACCCCTAAATGCCCAAGGCCTTTTTTGAGCTTCTAGGAATTTGCTCTAAATTGAACAAAAAGCCAACATTTTGATAAAGTGCATCATTTTTTTTTTGAATTGTAACCATTCAAATTCAAACTAGACATGTCAAAAATCACATAGGAAAAGAAAATACAAAAATATTATTAATGGATTGAAAGATTATAATGTTTGATCATGAGGGTGTTAAAACGTCAAAAGTGATTTGAAGTCTTTCAATCCTCTTTTCACATGTCAAATCTAAAAATTTGGTCACCAAAAAAATATTAGTGAAAGAATCTAATATGTATAACCCCGATCAATTTATGACTTCTCAAAATCTATTGTACAATTTTTTTTAAAGGAATTTCTAATGTGACATTTTTTCCAAGATCTAGTGTATTTGAGGCTCATTTCCAAAAGCCCTCAAGACTACAAAAAGTCAAGATTGCAATCATGGACACCCTTGCACAAAATCTTGAATAGAAAATCATAATCAATCATTTTCAATATCGGATTTTTGATGCTAGAAGTAGACTTCAAAAAAAATTTAAAAATATAAACTAATAATAATAGCAACTTGGTTAGGTTTTATTAACTTTAAAGTATTGTTGACACCAAAATTTAATGCCTCGAGCATTTAGGGGTTAACAACTAGGTTGTCCAAAATTCACAAGCACTTAAAGTGGAGCAACCTAAAAGGGGCAAAGACCTAAAAAATTACTTGCAATTTCATCTATTCCAATAAGGTGGCATTTAATGCAAACACTTAGATAGCTTATGGTAGTTATGTAGATAATTCCGATTCTATTGTTAATTACAAGATTTATGCAATTCTATTGTCAATGCAATTATAAATTAGAGTTATTTTGGTTACACCTCAAAACCTACATATACTATAGTATCCTTCTTTGATGTCCCCCCTTTTGGGCCCTTTAGTTTTCTTGGCATTACTCAAAATGTAGTTGACATTTGTTGTTTCCCTCAATCAACACTTGTATCAAACACAATCTCCCTCAAAGCATACCAAATTTTTAGTTTTAAAAAACCAAAACTCCATTTTTGGTGAATTTTAAAATTTTTTTTTCATGGTTTTACATGAAAATTCACAAAAAAAAATTGGTGATGAATTTTTTTAATTTGATTGCAAAAATATGTAGAAAACATCTATATGTACATTTTTCCTTCAACAAGCGTATCCAAATTTTTTTTACAATTCCCCCTATTTTTGGCTTGAATGTCGGCGTCAATAGTGCCCAAATTTTTGAAAATTCATATCTCAAAATTTGGGGATTTGGAGGGCCAATTATATGCATCATGAACTCTAGTCTTCAAACAAAAAATCTAATCCTAAAAACGCATTATACAATTGAAAAATATAACTTGGATTGTATTGCCCTGTTCAACAATTATTTCAAATGCAAGGGCATTCAAATATAACAATGGTCCAGGTTGCAGTCTAACCTCTTTCTACAATGGCTAATGCAATCTTGTACTCTAAATTCCAAAAAAATTCAAATATTGTGAGAACCAACATCATTTACATGTTTGTCAAATTGTTGATAGTGTAAATTCTATAAATGTCAATTTCCTTCAATTTTTGTGTACAACAATAAAAAATAATATATACCAATATGCCAAGGCACAAAACATTTTTTTGGGGTTCTAAGAAAAAATTGACAATTTAAGAAAAAAATAATTCTAAATCATGGTGAACAAAATCAAGTCTTAGACATGGCTAACTTTAAAATTAATTTTCTTTCAAATCACAACTAATTTTTTCTTCAAACTTCCATAGTAACGTGTAGTATGTACGACACTACAACTTTTATATATCCAGTTTTGGACTTTGTCCGTTGATGCTTTTGGCATGAGTGTTTGAATGAAAATGTTTCAAATTTGTACTCAGTTTTGTTAGTCGCAGTAGCTTGGTTTGGAATTTTGTTAAGTGCTAATAGATACATAGAAAGGTAGTTATAAGTTGTTAATAGGATGTTCTGGACTCCACTCTATGGGCGGTTTTGTAATTTCTGGGTAGCCCACTTCAAAAATTCACACCTCTCAAAACTATGTGCTCCTCTTGGAATTGGCCTCCAGATATTCAGATTGCAAATCAGGGTGGTAATAGACCTGTCTACCTAATACCCTAAGTGAAGGGCAGGGTCAACACATCTCTGTTGAAATATTTATTTTTTTCCAAAAAATATGGTTCGGCAAATGCTAAAAATAGAATTTTTTACTAATATCCTTTTTTCCACCATACAATTTTTTTGTTTTTTGAAAAAATAATTTTCCTAAAATTTTGGCATCTATTTTTAGAATTATTCTCCGCGGAGCCTGCCCTACAACTACGGTATTGGAATTTCTTTTTGCCTTTTCTGCAAAGTGTGACCGCTCTAACGATGAGCATCTGGTGTGCATTGGGATGATGGAGCTGTATGGGATTTGCATGAGGTAATCGCCACCACAGGAGCGCAACGATTTCCGGACTTCGAAGGGAGGGAGCCGTGCCTTCGGAGTTGGCCATGGCCGATCCTTCCATGTCACATTGAACGACTACAACCATCGTCAAGCTTGCAATCTATGACATGATTTTGGCTGCAACTCCCGAGCTTGCCCTCTTCAACTCGGAACTCACGATTGTTTCGCAGATTTTAGGGTTACGTGTGCTCAGGCGTTTCTGCTTGCAATGGACTACTCCTCTTTTCTTGGAATCCATGGCATGAATTTCGCTTCCACATGCCACTGCTCCAGCTCTCCTGGTTGCGTCTTCAGCAACCGCTGAATTCTCAACGTTTTCCCAGTTTTTAGGGTTAGGGATCCTGAGTACTTCTCTGTCTTGAGCGTTGATTGCCCCAGCTATGGCGCAGCTGGGTAGTGTCCCCGTTCGTCGCCCCGCGCACCTCTCGCCAGCTGCGATTGACCGACTGGCCGCTCAATTTCGAACTGCCACGGACTTAGACAGCGCTACCGATCTTCTCCCCGCTGTACACCGTGATTACACCGAGGCGCTTCACAAACCGCGGGAGCTTCGGGCGTTGGTTCTCGATCGGATCGCGCATGGAGCTGCGGATGCGAGCAGGATCTTGGAGTGGCTTGGGCAGCTCATTGATAAGGCGGAGTTTTCGAAGAGGACGTCATCTTCGGGAGCGGAGACCCTCGCTGCGGTTGTGGACGAGTTGGTGAGGGTGGAGGTTTGCTGGGGGTACGTGGAGCGCGTTTTGCTTATTGAGAAGTTGGTCGGGAACTTGGAAGATGAAGTGGCCGGGATTGCCATGGGGTTTGCGGAGCAGCGGTTCAAGACTGGTGGAGTGCGCGGTGACAGTGGAGAGAACTTGTCGGAGGCTCTGAACCGCCTCCAATCTGTTGCGGAAATGGTGTCGCGGTTTGGACCGGAGGCAGGGCAGCTTGTGCGGGCTGTGGAATTGCGGCTCGATCGCGCCGCGTCGACCATTCGTTCGGCCACTGTTGCTGAATTTAGATCGTTTCTGATATCCATGGACTGGCCACCTCCTCTCACCTTGGGCGATCGTGAGTTTAGGGACGACTCTCAACGGTCGAACCCGCTTCTGGAGGCCTCTGATTCAACTTTGTCCAGGTAATTTGCGTGGTACCCATTTAGCGGATGGCGTGGACCAAGGATTCATGGTTTCAAATTGCCCTGTTCAATTGATCATTTTGTGAAAAGCAATATTTCAGATTGGGCCAAATTCTGTATGACCAGAATTAGTGTTGAACATTAAATGTATTGGTCAATTAATAATATAATTGGACAAGAAAGTCTCCATAGGATTTACTCAAAATTGCTGAACAAACATGACACCCAATTTGGGCTTCTTGGTCCGTTTGAGGTTAAACAGAATGTTAGGTTATGTACCCGTACTAAGGATCTATGACTTACTGCGTCGTTTAGCCTATTTAATTGATCGAAAGAATGCCTTTTTCTATTCTATATTTTGGCAATCCCAATTTGTGTATTTCGTGCTCCCGTTGTTGTGGACATTCGTTAGGTTCATTTCGAGGATGCCTGAATTAGCGTGAATATGTGTCGGTGTGTTAAATCTAGACGCCATAAAATTATCTTGGTCTTTACCGCTATGAGTGCTCGTTATGCAGATTCAAACTTTACTTCCGAGTCTTGTCAGTTTTGCAAGCGCTACAGCAGAAGCGAGCGTTGGAACGACTCAATAAAGATTTTTCAAATAGACGGGAAAAGACTCGTGATCCTGCTGCAAATGTATCTCTTGTTTATGAGCCCCTTTGGGCAATGAAAGAGCTTGTCAGCCCATTCGCGTCCCAGGCTGTGTATCACTTCAAGAAGTGGGTTCAGAAGCCAGAGCTTGTGTGTGCGCTTGCGCACAGCATGTGTCAAGAGTTTGTGGATACCGTTGATGTGTTGCTGCAACCAGTGATCAGTGATGCTGGTCTTACAGGCTATAATGCAAAAGAGGAGTGGGTGTTATGCTTCTCATTGATGGTTCAGAACTTTTTCAAATCTTCTGTGTTCCCTGGATTAGCTGAAGATGTGGAGGAAAGATCTGACGCTTCAAAACCAGCCACTTCTCTGTGGCTACACACTCTTGATCAAATTCTGGCATTTGACACTAAAATGAATTCCCTATTAGTGCAGGATACTGGTGTTGTCCAGTTCAGGTCGGGTGTTGATTCCATCATACAGTATGGAATCATTGAGAAGTCGAAGAAAGGACTCGGTGTTGTCCACATATTTGCCGAACGACCTCATTGGCTCGATGTATGGGCTCATGTTGAGTATGCCGACGCATGGGAGAAGTTGATAATTTTTTTAGATACGGATGAGGCTTGGCTTGTGAAAGGAAGCAACCGGACAATGCCTGAGAAGGGGATTCCTTCTGGAGTGACTGCGGTGTTGGCAGCCATGTGGTCTGTTATTGATAGATGTCGTACATTACCTGAAGTTAAATTTCGGCTGGCCTTTATCCGAAAGGGAGCTATCCCCATTGCTGAGAAGTATCATGATGAGCTCCTTTGGAGATGCGATCAGATTGGAGGCTTTGCAGGTCGTACCACTGATATGGATTACCGTAAATTTGCTAACTGTATTAATGCTGCACGACATTGTGAAGTTAAACTGCAGGTACCACATTTCGACCTTAGTGTATATGTGGAGATTATTTTCATGTGAAGGCTTAATTAACAGCATAATTTTCAATACATGGTCTCTCCCTCCTGCCATTGTTGAGAGGGGCAATACTAATACGATCGCTTTCGCTGTTGCGACTTGGTTCTTGCAGTGGCGAAGTCATTGAATGACTGCTTCTTAGATTGCTGATAGTTTGGTTTAATGAAAGTTCATAGTTGAGTAAATTTCATATTAAACATTTTTGAGGAGGTTAGCAAAGTAATTATCGCTTTCTCTGCAAATTAAGACCTGTTTTTGATGCGTTCTGCAGGAATGGTCAGAGGATTATTTCTTTTTGGAGCTTCGCTTGGAAGATATTTGCCAAAATATTGAATACGGTGTTGAGTTTGATCTGGGTGGTGAAGATTCAAAAGACAATGGAATCTCTGGTCTTGAAGGAACTATTTTTGATGACGTGATCAGCCTCTATGCTGGCTTTAGAGAAGATCGGATTGTCAATCTTGTATCCGTTTTCACAGGGAAGTTTGAAAGGCTTAGCAAGAGTTATGGTGACAGCATGGCATTTTGGCTTGCTGATGGTTCTGAATCAGTTGAAGGTGAGTCTTTTTCAATTTCCTTCTGTCTTCTTGCTATATCTTTATTTTATGGGATACATTTGCTATCCATAGTCTCTAGGAAAATTTTCACTCCATTTGGCAATTTCTGATCAAGAGTGATATGATACAATCGGGATTATGACCCTTTAATGTCTCAGTTCCTCTGCAACTGGGTGGGTGTACTGAAGTTCAATACCTTGCAGAAGGTAACTAAGCCGTTTTGTGAAATGAAGATTATCTTATTCCATCTATTAAGACGACTAGTATTGTGGACTACGTGTGTGATGCAGGCATTCCAGATAGACACGCTTCTCGGGATTCATCCGGTGCACTTGTGGACGAGAAAATTACTTCTGTCGACAAACCAAGCAGCGTGTCTAGTGCTTTTGTGGAGGCACTCTTCATGCTTCAGCAGGATTTAAAAGTGCTAAGCGACTCCTTGCAGGAAGAGGACTTCACAGAATTTTGCTGGAACCTGATTATGAAATTGGATGAAGTGTTTGTGAATACGTTACTTCCGTCAAGCGGACGGTTCGCCAGAAGTGGTGCGCAGCAGCTCATAATTGATGCAACCGCGCTCTTTCAAGTCTTCAAGCCCTATTGTTTGCACCCTGCAGGTATATTCAAGGGATTGTCAGGTGCAATTAAGGAAGCTCGCCGAACTGTAAAATAATTCCACTTTGCCTTACTTTTTCCAGGGCTCGGCACCTAACGCTTCGCAAATAAGGTATTGGGTTTGTATAATAAAACGGTTTGGTGTATATCAACTTCCTTGTCGTGTGCGGAATAATCTTCTGGTGTTTGCTTTGTATGGATCATGCTCTTTGTTTCAACTTTCTGTATTGGCCATGAAGATAGGGATGGGGAATGAACTCCGTTACGGACGTTTATTTTTTCATATTAGAGATTGTGTTCTGCTTAATAACGAACTGGCAGACGACACCCTTTGAGGAATCCCTTTTGAGGAATCCCTAACTGGTGGATTGTCTAAGAAGAAGCTCGAATATTTCAAAGGCCTGGTGGTTGTGGAAGAGATGACGCGTGTGGCTTCGATATTGTCGACTAACACCCACGTTTTTCACTGTTGTCATGGACTGGTGACTGCCTGACTGGCGACAAAGCCATCTCCTAGACCAATCCGGAATGCTTCGTTACTGTAGTTGTTTTTGGAATTGGAAGTTGAAACGCCTCTCGCTGCAGTCATAAAAGCCCTCATTCCATTCCTCTTTTCAATGTTGACCTTCATAGAGTAAATTCATTTCTTACCCCCATTTTTTTGCCTCGTGTATTAGTTCTGAAGTTAATAATGTTGTGTGCCCATACTAAAAATATCATCATTGATAAATCGAAGGGATACACTCTACCTTGCTTCACTGTTTTGGCTTTATCAATCAAACTAATTCGTTGAGATGTACCAACAGAAGCGATGGAGGTGAAAAGATGGAAATTAAATCGCTTTTGTTTAGTATTTTCACCTAAGCCTCTTGGAAATGAGTATCTGTGATGATTCAATGGAGTATTATTTTGCATACTTCACTATTTGTACCTTTACAGATTCAAATCTTAAACCCCTAATGCACGGAGCAGCCAAGAGGTGAACAACTGGACATAGCTGATTTTTATCGTGTAGGAATTATGCACGAAGCACAAATTGTGTTGCCTGAAGAGCAGTGCAAGTGCGACTGCTATAATCTATTGATCTACTGGCTCTGAATCTTGTTACAAATCTTTGTTCGAAATTGACCTAAGTATGAGATCCTGCAGTCACTCAAAAATCACAATAGAAATTCTAAACATTATCCATTTTTAACCCCTAAAGGCCCAAGGCTTTTTTTCTGCCAAAAAACCATCAAAAGTGCCATTTCTATAGCAAGGAGTAAAAAAAAATGAAAAATGTTTTTTTTTCACATCTAACCGTAGGATCTTACACCTAACTAGTATGAGAATGTGTGGAAAAAATTTCAGAATTTTTGACCGCTCAGATTGCAAGATATCTGCGTTTAAAGTGGAAAAAACAAGTATTTCAGCAAAATTGCAGGACTAGATTTTTTGACTTTAAACATTTTTCACTTAAAATTTTTGCACTATAGAGTTTTGTGCTTCAAATATTTATAGTGGAGAATTGAGTTGAGAATCTAGGGAAAAAAAAAATATTCAAAAAAACTTAATTATCATTCCTAAAAAATTTATTAAGTAGAAGTAGGTACGAGATAGAAGGAAAATGTAAAACATTAATATATTTTAGATGGAATTAAAATACACTAATCCCAATGGTGAGATTGTTCTAGCAAGTAAACTAAACCATGAGAATTTTTATTTTTTTTAAATTGCAAAAATAGCATTTAGAAATGCATCCTACAAGTTATTTTTTTCAAGAAGATGCTCTAACTGTCCGAAAACCAAGAATGTCCATAACTTTTTCATAACAAATCCAAATGAAATGAATCAAAGCTTTCCAGATAGACAAAAATATAATCTACAAGAAAAAAAATATTAAAAAAAAAAAAATCAAATTTTTGCCAAATTTTTCTTGCTGCCCGGACTGCCCAGTTACGAAAAAAAGTAACATATTTGGCCATAACTTTTTACTCCTATTTCCAAATGTGCTGAAATTTAGTGCATATGAAAGATATTCCTCGCGCCCACCTTCTATTAAAATTTCAGCTTAAAATATGGAAATCTCTAGTCACACGGACCTACCCAAAATTTCTATACGGCCAAAAAACACATGCCAGTCCTTTAGGGGTTAAGAGAACACTGAAAACTCTCATTTCAGCCAATGAACTCCCCTCTCCTTCAGGAATTCATCAAATTTAGCATTGGGGTGAACAGGTGAACCTCAACAATATATTATAAGGACATTCCTCTTTGCAATTGATGTCTTGGTTGATAAGTGTGTTTCTCGATAAGCCCTTCTAAGGTTTACATGGTTTGTAAGATTTACAAGTACTTCTAAACGACTCGGATTACCAAATTTCAAATAACCACATTTTCAAATATTCAATGTTTTTTTCCTTTCACGCACTTGAGGCATTCAATTGCCATGCGATGGGCGAAAATTGTATTAAAACTCTCCCCGAAAACTCAGGCTTTCAGAGAGCAGTTCAAACGTTCAAACCACCTTTCATCCTTCCGGAGACATTGAATGGCGGGCCGGCGGGGATACTGTAATGACGGATATATAGATTCATTCATCCATCGCCACTTGTGTGTGACACTATGAGGGACTATGGGAGCAGCTCCACGAGTTCAGTCGTCTTCAATTTGCAATGCCTAAATTTGGCTCTGCGAGCTTTCCCTGAAATCTTTCAAAGGTCGTATGATTCTTCACCGCCTCAGCGATGGATTCCCAGTAAAACAAAAGAAAGTGTTTCAGGTTGGGTTGTGTGGAATTGCGCATTTTCGATATATGGAGCTACGAATTGGAAGAAGACGCTTGTGGCAGTGGCAGCTCTACTCTGTCTCTGTCTGTCTGTTGCTGCTGTTGCCGGTGCCGTTCTCATTTGTGTGTTGCACTCCTTTGGACGACTACGTCTCCAAGCCGGACGCCCAATATGGGTAAGTCTTGCATCCCTAGACAGTCTAATTCTCGATGCGCGTGGTGTAGAGCTCATTTAACTGCTTGGAATGGGAGCTATTGGCAGATGGTACGACACTGGGGCGCGGTTGAAGGGGAGGTTCGTCACGGGGCCGTGGAACGGTGTGGTGCTTAACATGACGAGCCAAGAGTGGTTGTCGTCTTCCGAAGTGGACCGCTCCGTCTGGACGCACCATCTTGTCATTGTGGTAGGAGCCTCCAAGACCTTTCGCAGAACGCCATTCTTGTCTATACCGAATAGCTTCATTGTCTGAAAATCGGTCTATCGATGCTGTCAATATTTCTTCGTTGGTTCATAGCACCAATTTCTACGCCACAGTGATGTTTGTGTCAATGTTGGGTGGGAAACAGAGTGGTTCTTAACTCATGTCCAGCTCCACTTACATGCGCGCATCTTCATTGCAGTTCATAAAAGTGTATTTGCACCTATCTGCAGACCTTTGCAATTACACTTATATCCAGCGGTTCTTTGCACTTTTAGTTTTTTGACTAGGATGGATCCAAGACTTTGTTTGATACTACCAATTTTGCATAATGATTTCTTATTTGGGTAGCTACAGTACAAATTCAAGTGACAACTGTGAGTTACTAGTAAGAATTATTCTTTTCTTTGAAAACAACATCGCCTGTTACAAAGAAATTGGTGTCATGAAAAATTTGGTTGAGGCTACCAATTTGTTTGTAACAGGCGATTTTGTTTTTAGAGTAAAGAGTAGTTCTTACTAGTAACTCACAATGCATGTAAGTGAATATATCTGCACCTAGTCACGGGTATGTGCAAGCGCAGATCCACTATATGATCCACTGTCTATTGAAGATGGCAGTGAGAAGCACTCCTTTTCCTCACAACTCTGGGTGTTTCCCATTGTGATAAACTGAAAAATAGTGATGAGCTAAAGTTATTCACTTTTGAAGAGCAAAAGAAGTAGTTGCATGGCGAGAAAGCTATTCTTCAAAGAGTTCGACTGTGGTGATGATAGATTATGTGAACAGACACCGAAGAGGGTTGTCTATGAGACCGCGTTTCTGCTCATCGGCGGAGGGAGTAACGGCGGTGATCTCCCTAAGGCGACAGACGAACTTGTGCTGCTTGCTGCTGCGTGAGTGCCACCTTGAACGTTTATTTTATTTAGTGTTTGATGCATTATAATCGTAGATTTTTTGCTAATTCAGACACCATTATTGTATCTCTGGATGGATAAGATTGTAACATCATGTAGCAAAGACGTAAAAATCCCAAACTTCCAAGCCATTTGTTTGTTAACTCACTATTCACTCAGATGCTTCTCTTTCCTCTCGATGGCGATCCTTAAGTTAATTAAACCAAGTAATCTATTCAACCGAAAAGAATGGATAATTTTCTGTATGGCATGCTATTTTGGTAGCACGTTTAATCATGGACAGCACTAAATAGAAGGAACGGTTTACTTCCCAGCCTGTTGTGAGTGTGTAGAGTTTAGTGGTATGAAGAGGGGTTTTAAAGCGTGATCGCGTGATCGTTGTTTTCGGGGGTCCAACTCGTTCGTTTCTCAGATTGGCAGTGAAGACACAGTCATTGGCAGCGGTCGTGTTTCAGGTTCCAAATCAGCCTTTGCGCTTTGAAAGCGACAAACTTCACTCCCCGAGATCTGAAGACGACATTATTGCATGTGAGCCTTTGAGGTCTCCCTTTTCAGGCTCGGGATTTTCTAATGTACACACTATTTGCCTAAATTCTGAAAATCAATACTTATAATTTTTTATTTCATTTGCTGTTATTTCTGTCTGCAGTTTGATTTACATGTCTCGATTTGTCGTACCTGAGTAAATGTGAATATATGCATCGTTTCCACAGATACATGGGCACATTTTTTCGAGGATACCAGGAGGGTGGAATGGCCTGCCCACATTCCCATGACCAAGGCAACCATTCGTGCTTTGGATACTGTACAAGCCTATGCCTCTGGTCAGCTAAATCTGCAGGTTGTTTTTTAATACTTTCAGCAGATTGCACAGAACTGTTTGCAATTTCTGTATATAACAGCTCTCCTGTTGGATATTTTCAGTGGCCTTGTGCTTTATTTCTTATCCCAAGTTGCGGGTTTGACCTAAAATCTGACTAAAATACTAACCTGAATACAAATTTTTGGGTCTCATTGTGTCTTCTGGTGTCCGAATTTTTGTTGTGAAAGGAATTTTTTGTTGTTAAAGGAATTTTTTGCCAATATGGGACTGCTAGCAACTTCAAGGATTTTTCACTTCTTACCTTTTTTTCTTTAGTATTTCGCAAATGATGACCCATATGCACTACTAATTCTTTTGACCCACAGGTGGTGTCATGTGTTGTTGGAGGTGCCAGTAAGCGGGGCTGGACGACTTGGTTAACAGGTGCCGTAGATGAGGTATTAACATGACTGCCTTAAGCCCTACCAATTGTAACGCCACTCTAAGAAGTTTCTAACCTAAACCCGGACAAATGCAATGTCTCTAGTTTCTCTAGTACACCTTTGAGGGTTTGGTTTTCTAATAGTGCTTGATTTGTATCCAGTGGCGTCTTGGTCTCCAATTAAGGTATTTCTGATTCTTCTCAGTTAGTTTAGGACTGAGATTAGTTTTACCTTTGGCACCTCTTTTTCACATCATTCAAATGTTTTCTTCTATTTTCTGGATGGACGTGTTGTTTATTTTCAGCTGCATTGGTATCTACGCTATCGCCTGCCAGCTAAATCTGGGAATTTCTGTTCAGTGGCTCAGCAAGTGACAGTATTATTCAGTTGAATTTACAGTAGTTTTGCAAAACTTGAGGAAGTATTGCCTTTCAGCTTGTGATGCTAACCAAACGTTGACATAAATATCGTAGCTGCTTGGATGTATGTACAGCGTGTGGTGGGAATTGTCCCCATGGTCATGGATTTGCTGAACTCTGTGAAGAATCTGCACCACTTTTATCGCTCACTAGGCGGCTGGCCAGTAGCCTTTGAGCCTTACTATTCATCGAATGTGACTGCCAATCTCGACACAATTGAATTTAACAAACTCATGGTGAGTACGCATTTTTGTAGACTAGTCATGTGCTGGGAAACTTGAAACGGTGGGGGCTTGCTCTGTCTGTGAAGGAGGATTATGAGGTGCAAAGTCTTTCTATTGTTGCTAATTTGTTCACTCCCACATGTCAAAACGTAATCTACGCGTGTTGGCAGGCAATTGTGGACCCTTACGTATATGTTAGTCGCCTCACCATGCCAAAGCTTATCATCACCTCTTCAAATGACGAGTTTTTCCTGATTGACGACAGGTACCTCGAGAATCCATTGTCCTCTTGTACTTGTATTTTTTTTAGTACCCCTCACGATTAGGTTGTCTGCTCGAGAGTTACTGGAGCATTTTTCCAGTTTGAAATTTCCGTATCTTGGCTTATCTTTTTTAAATGCCTCCCAAGTTTAGTTTTGTTCGGCAGTGTGGAATGAACACCCTTAGAAATTCATTGCATGTGAAAGAGGAGTATCTTTGGATTCATTTTGTAATCGCAGTACATGTTTTTGGTTAATATCTCCTCACCAAGGCCTGAAAAATGTGCCCATATATTCTGAGTTGCCAGTGGCCATCTAAGTGCAACCCTGTACTCGCTTTCGCAGCGTATTTTTCTGGAACGAACTAGAAGGTGAGAAGCACCACTTGGTTTTGGCCAACAGTGAACACAGTCTTACCACAGGCTTGCCGAAGGTAACGGCAGTCATCATAATGGCCCCCCTGCATTAGGTTTACAAGTTTTTAATGTTTATAGGCATTAGATTCGCGCATTACATTCTTTTGGTAACTTATTGTTAAATCGATGTTACTGTATTGCAAATAACGGTGTTAACTTGGTAGTGTTGTCTCCTTAGTTGCGTCCGATCCTAGAGCAACTCGTGAACTATGTCAATTGAGTTTGCAATGGCCAAGCCTTCAGTAATGTTGTTCATATTGAAGGTTGAAATTCACGGTGTAAGCAGTGACTAGAATAATAATGTGGGCATTCAAAAATCGGGATGTGGGGGTGTGGGGGGTGAGGTGAAAGAACACTAACTAATAAGTAAGGCAAAGGATGTGCTGCCGGGCTTTTTCCTAATGTAGGAACCATTCCTTTGATAAGGCTCTGAAATGTTGTGTTGTGACTGCAGCTCTTGGCAGCCACTGAAGCTTTCCACTTAAGTATAGCAATGGACAAATGGCGCATTAAACATCCTGGCGGAGACCAAAGCGTGACTTCTCGGCCCAGCTGTTGGTGGACCTTTGACAGAAGTACTGGAAACTTTGTTGTGAATGCATCTGAGCAGCCACTCAAAGTCACCCTGTGGTACGCTCATTCCATTCCCAGTAGCGGGAGACAGGACTTTCGGTGGCTTACTGCAGATTTTGGAAACTGGTATGCAGATCTCTTTCTTGGTCTGAATGGATACTGCTATGTCAAGTACCATGGTGATATCTGAAGTAAAAGAGATTTTAGAACAAGTCAATGCCTAGGAATAATGTAAGTCAAATATCAAGCACCTGTTGAGCTGTAAATAGAGCTTCTCAACCTAAGTTGTTGATAGAAAACTGTTTAGAAGTAATGAACATGCTTAAAATTTTCTTTGAAAGTTCAAAACAACCTAAGAACCCAAATTTTGATTCTTTAAATGACCATTGAAGTGATTTTGATCATTGTTGGAGGGGCAAAGATTGACGGCCCTTTGATGCTGTAGATCTAATAAAAAAGTTCGAAATTAATTAATTTAGAGTTGTACCAGTAGCAGTTCTGGATGACTGCTCACCATAGCAGTGAATGTTCGTGGAGTCACCGGGACTTGTTTTCAGTTGACATTCGAGTGATTGTGTTTCTCAGTTCTACTTTCATTGTGGCTGGAATGTGCTTTCAACCGATTCTCTTCCGACCTCACGTGCTCAGTACTAGTGCATTCAGCACAGACAGCAGTGCAACTTACTCGTGTGCTGCCACGGCGGCCTTGCCAAAGGTGAGTCAGAATCCATCTGTAAATTTGAATGACCAGGGCACGCTCTGCAGAAAAAACATACATGTAGTATAATTGTTTTGAAATGAATTATTTCTTGAATCAAGTGGAAACTCTTCGTACCCGTACGTGCTTGATTTGGTTCGTTTCCATTATTGCCTTGCTCTGAAGCAACTCCGTTTTCCAGGAGGGGTTTGGTGCATACTTTGTGGAGTTGAGGTTCAGAGGTCCCCGAATGTCATCGCCATTCATATTCACCACGGACGCTGTCATTGCCCCAGACTATTACCCTTTTGCAGATTGTCATGGAGTTCAATGTTATGGTACTTTGGTGTAAGTCATGAGAGTTGGAGAATTTTTGTTACTACTTGCTCCCTTGACTGACGCCTCTGAGCTTCTACTCCTAGCTCAAACTGCACAATCCAGCATGGCTGGCGTCTCAGCCAATTGATTCTCAGTCCCGAAGGTTGCGCAACTTGTGGACATCCCCGGCTGAGGACTTTGCTTAGTATGTGGGGACTCTTGTAGCATTGTTGTGATCTTTTGGTGTAAGTCAGGGTGACCAAAGAGTTGGAGAATTTTTGATGCTGTTGATTTTGCCCGGAGTTGGACTGATATTGCCCGGGTCTCACCTGCTTTAATGGATATGATGATTAGGAGGCAGCAGCACCCATAACCTTTGCTATACCCATAACTGTCACCTCTGAAACCTTGGAGAATCTTTGGAAGCAAATAGATGTGATTACAAGGATGTATTAAATCTGAATATCATAACCTAGTGTTGGTATAGTATTGATATTCAGGTGCATTTGTAGTCGGCTTTTTAAAAATTCACAACTCATTCTCACAATGTCCAAATAATACATTTGAAAGTGCACATGAATTACTTTTCTCTTGCTAATAGAGTCTGATAATTTGTTGGATGTCTTTTAATAGAAATCATGTTCATAATCCTTAAATTCATGGTTATGGGTGTGGCTACCTTAATGCATTGATTGGGTTGTAAATGTGTCTCTTATCTTTGAATGAGTGACATTTTCCTACATTTTCTTTGATATATCTATGATTGCCATTGATGAAGTAGGTACTCTTACAAAGATGATTTTTGAACTTCCTACTTTATTTTCCAACCATCATAAAATCATATTTTGAACCAACCATCATAAAATCATATTTTGAATTGATTCTTGCTATGAATAGCGTCCATCACTTGGTAATTTCCAAGACAATGTGTTTTCCTATATTATTGATATTTGTTATATTTAGTACTTATCTTGTAAAGGGTAGGAATGTGGTAATATATATTGATGACTAGCATTAGTAGGGAAGTAGGAAGTGTACATGTATTTTGTGAATAGATTTGGTCGAGGACATGAGTTTTTGAAGGTGGTTTGATTTTTAAATAGAAGTGAACTATCCCATAATCATTTCTTGAGTTGTATTTTTAAAATTACAGTTTAATCCCTAAAGGACCAAAGAGCCCACTTTGGACTTTTTGAGAACTCGGGTAGGCTCTGCTAACTTCATAATTTTAAAGTTTTGCATGAAGTTTTAGAATGGATGGATGCCACTCATCATTATCTACATGTGAAGCTTTAATTCATGTCATTCTGATAAATATTGCAAAAGTTAGAAGTTGTTTTTATTTCAATGTCAAATTGGGTAGCAAATAAATATTTTCTAAAAAAATATTGATTATTTTTTAAAGATTGTATAGATTGATAACTACTCAAAAAAATTTGAACCATTCATTTCCGCATAGTGAGGTAAAAGTTATGAGGAGTTTTATTTTGTGGGCAATGAAGGTAGAAAAAACATACAAAGTTGCCTTTTGCTTTCAATTTTGAAAATTTTCAAATTAAAATTAAAATACACGATATTAATTGTTACTAGAACATTTTCACCATTGTGATTAACAATTCTCAATTTTTTGTAAAACTTATTAGAACATTAGTTTTTTCTTTCATTCAATACGACTTTCTACTTTATAATTTTTGTAAAGATTAATATGACAGTTTTTTGGATTAAAATCAAACCACCTTCGACCCATTTTCACATCTTTACATTGACTTTCATAAAATTGGCAGTTTTTTGATGAAAGTGATAATGATATTTTATTTTTTTTGGATTTTTTGGGTCAAATATATGCATTATGAACTCTAGTCTTCCAACACAAAATCCAATTCTAAGCACGCATTATATAGTTGTAAAATATAAATTGAATTGTATTGCCTTGTTCAACAAATATTTCAAATGCAAGGGCATTAAGATATAACAATGTTCCATATTGCAACCTATACTCTTTTTACAATGGCTAATGCAATCCCATGCTCTCAATTCCTTAAAAAAAGTTCAAATATTGAGAGAGCCAACATCATTTGCATGTTTGTCAAATTGTTGATATTTTAAATTCTATAAATGCCAATTTCCTTCAAATTTTGTGTACAACAATCTAAAATGATGTATATCAACATGCCAAGGCACAAAAAGTTTTTTTGGAGTTCTAAGAAAAAATTGACAAAAGATAAAGTAATTTCAAATGTTTTGTTTACCACTAAGTTTTTGACATGGCTAACTTTGAAATTAATTTTCTTTCAAATGACAACTAATTTTTTCTTCAAACTTCTATGGTAAAGTGCAATATGTTGCATACTACAACTTTCATATGTACACTTTTGGACTTTGTCCATTGATGCTTACGACATAGTTGTTTGAATGAAAACATTTCAGATTTGTACTCAGTTTTGTTAGTTGGTGTAGAAGACATGGATTCATCTTAGAAAAAATAAAAATATATAAATCCATTCATAGAATCAATAGAATAAGTTTGTGGTCTTATTGGGAATCAAAAGAAGACTAGGTTTTCTTCGAATGCATATTTTGGACACTATACAAATAAACTATGAATTTTCAAAGTACTAATAGATGTTTTTAAAACCAACCCTAGACTCTCATGAATAGTGGGAGTACATTTTAGGCAAGAATCTGCATGGGTCAGTTTTAAGTAAATTGGAGCATACAGCGTGACAGAACATGAAGTTGCACTCATGGTCACAGGCTCTGTCCTTACAAAGATAGATGAACGATTTTAGATTATTCTACGAACTCAACAAATACATGAACCCTCTCGTGAAAGGAAATCTATTGTCCAGATACTGGAAAACCCGAGGTAAGCTTCTCTACACACTCAAAGAACAGAACTTATATTACAGCCACTTAGCGTGATCAGACAATCAGCAATTTCTTGATAGCACAGGAAAACTAATTGGCTGTCTCCGCTTCAAACTATGAAAGTGCTGAGATCTTATACCAATTCACAATGTGCTACACTTTTCTAAAAATGTGTACAAAACCACGCATTATACATCTAGAACGCAGTATCTACTGTGGGCAGCTACGGAACAAAAGAAATGTTCATACAGCAAAGATCACAATTTAAATCTATAAAATTTAAAATTTTCCTTCACCACACGCATCAAACAATGTCGGTTTCTGAAAAACCTTGTGGTCACCAGGGCTTCCTTAATGCGTGGAGACGAATTCCTCGCTGTAGTCCCACAACTTCACTGCCAGCTCAGGATCATTTGCATATGAAGAGAGATACGGATACGTGTTGCAGTCTTTGAAGTATTTTCCTGAGACCCCATTCACCTGAGGGCTTGTGGCAAGGTAACATGTTGTTGCAGCTCCCTGTCGTTCATGAAACGCTGTTAGTATTTATCCCAATTAACCTGATTAGACGACAAGACTTTCCAAACCACACCGCAGGATTACTCCGAGCACCCAATCCATGAATCCTACCAAGGACACTGCAAGCTCAAACCTTGCAGCCTTGCAGCCAAACCATTCGTTCAGTTTCCAGCAAGCATGAACCCTTAAGTTAAAGCTGGAAGAATGGCATCGACTTGTACCTGGGGTACCGTTTTCACAGCGAACTTGACGAGCGACAACGCTGCCTCTGGAAAGACAAACGTAGAATACTAGTTGAAATAAGTAACTGTTTGAGAATTTGACCACCACATCAAGTCGTACCGGCTTGGCAAATTAGCTGATCAATAAAAATTGAAATTGCTACACTCTGGCTTCGAGCCTACACCCATCCATTTACAAGAGTGACGAAAAGCTACTAGGAGACCAGTTTTCTTAGGTTCATAATATTTGATGATATAATCCAACTTCAGTTATTGAAAACATTCAACTGTTGAAAGTATTACCGCTGAACAGAGCGCTCTGTCCCTTTCCAAAGTTTGTGGAAATAACACCAGGATGGAGCGCATTAGCTGTCACGTTCGCTCCCTCTTCCTGTATCAGATCAATTACGTAAAATTATTGACAGACCTGGAATTCAAAGAGCCATTCTGCTAAGGGCCAACCAGTCTACCGCAACGCATGTTTTCCTCCGGTGTGAGTATCAGTGTCTATAAATACTTCCAATAACGAGTTCAGCATCTCAAAGGTAAAGAATACCTTCAGTCGCCTTGCGAGCTCCTTCGCATGCAAAATATTTGCTAGTTTGGACTGTCCGTAAGCCATGTTTGACTGATACCTGCTCAAGTCAAGAATCTTCAAAAGCTAAGCAACAAAACACAGCGCTCCTAATGTATAAATTTTTTTGAAAGATTGTAATGCAATATTCGATGACATTGGAGTTATTCCATAGATAACAAAACTGTTACAAAGTGTAAAACAAAACAATATTTGGGGGTGTAATCCTAGTTTCTAATAATCCTCAATTTTGATAAGCAATTCGCCACAGGTATTCACATCCTTTCATTTAAACCTTCCTGAATACTACTGACACATAACATAACAATTCTGTTATCCATCAAATACGACATTTAAGAATCCATATTTCTTAGAATTTTCTGGCTTCATAGAATATCTAGTTTTGTACATATAATAACAGTCAATGTTCAGAATTGTTATCGTCCGACTTTACACCCCTATGGCCTGGCCATGCGGCTGCTTTGGATGGGTGGCATGCTTGAGGTGATCTACCCAAACCCTAAAACCATGGCCGGAATTTCCACGGGTGCATTGGCATTCTACAGTGATTTCTAGTTACCAAAAAACCTTGGGGTTCAACATTTATAAGTGTCAAAATAACGAGTAAAACATTGTTAATACTTGACATTATTAGTTCGCAATATATTAGGCGTACGATATTTGCACAAATATCAGATATCATCTTAACAGATATGATGATTATAACGTTTATGAGGGTAAAATCTAACGAGACCCAACTGTACCGAATTTTTGCTCAACTCATTACCTTGTTGGATCATTCAGCTTGTCAAAGACAAGCCCTCCCTTGTAGACAAACTTGTGGGCCTCCGATGCAACATTCACAACGCGGCCTTCCTCTCCAGTCTCCGTGGCGGTGTTCTTTAACGAGTCAAGTAGAAGTTTCGTAAGGAGGAACGTGCCTACAATCATATCCACAACAAAAATTGATCAATATCCAGCTAAAGATCAAGAACGTCTCCGTTCAAGAGTACATATGCTCACTCTTTCTCTGGGGCTTGTTGCAATTGTCAGGATGAATTACTCCGTGTGCATCCCTTGCCTAGCTGAATATGTCACGCGTTGATGCGGAGTAAACCGCAGATCGCACGACATGTTGCATAGCGACAAATGAATGAAAAATAGGAGACAGCTGAGGGTCTCACCGATTTGATTCGTAGCAAAAACCTTCTCAAGTCCGTCTGCTGACAGCTCAAACTTTCCTGACATGTAGCCTGCATTGTTTCTAAAGAAAGCCGCATTCACAAAAGCAGATTAGATTCTATTCTGATGTGAACATCAAAATTACGAATGTATTGTCCATTCGAGCAGGCACAGCCGCACAGTATGCTCTCAATATCAATGAAAGTAACAAGTACATCATTTCATATCCCTGTAACTCCGTAAGACTTTGTAAGAGCTTCTGATAATGATGGCCATCAAACTAGGGTCAAGATGCCATACATGAGAACATTGAGGGGGAGCTTTCGAGTTCTAAATTCGTTGGCAAACTGGCGCACTGATTCCACGGATGCGAGGTCAAGCTTCATGACATCCACACGTGCCTGAGGACTTTCGGCTGTAATTGCTGACTTTACTTTTTCTCCAGTCTCCGTATTGCGAATGGCCATAATTACGTGAGCTCCTCTCTTTGCTAACACTCTAGCTGCCTCCTTTCCAATCCCTGAAGTTGCTCCTGCAAGAAAGAATAAACCCATTAGCGATATTCCTCTGAATCCGAGTTAGCCCATTCGTTATCGTTCTTAACCCTGCTGAGAGCTGGTAATGTCATTTCCGTCAAAATTGTTCATGACCCGTAAATCTTTACACACACTCGAAACTTCAGTGAAGGAAAGGTACTGCTCTACGACAGACAGAGAGCTATCGATGTCAGACGAAGGGCAAACATGCGCGTCCTCTTCTTCGAACTCATCTAATCAGGCGGCTTCACATACTGATAACAGTCAAGAAAGGGAGTGCCACCCTCTTTGTTCGAGCAAAACCGAGCCTGTAGACACACTATTATGGAGTGAGAAAATCACCACTTATGATGATGGTCTTAGAACTGAGGTCGATTCCAGAAGAAACATCTTCGGCAGTAGAACGAGATCCAAAGCCACTAGGACCAGCACGTCCTGTCAAATAATTCCACAAGCCACCCATTGTTCTTAACCGCTACTCTCTTCCAAACTCCCTGCCAAAACAACAAGACAATCGATAAGTGATAAAGAGACTCACTGAAGCAATAAAACTTCCATCAATTCCTACGACCTATTGCTCACTGTCCCCGGAAAACGGAACCTTCTGTTTTACTCCACTCTCAATTACCATTCTCTGTTCTTAAGCTTTAACTAAATATGCAAAGATTGAAAACCGATTCATAAACGTTGAAACTATCACGGAACCAGAAATCCGACAACGAAAGAAAACAGTATCATTCCGTTTTCCTGCTATTGCTCAAGAACAGTCTCAAATAGATGCAAACAGAGAAATGCAGATACTCCTTTGGCGATCAGATACTCCATAGCTGCATTTTAAGAGTTCATCCAATTCGACCCGTTGATCTGAGATCATCCAGGACCGTAAGTCAACACTTCATCTCTATCAAAGCAACGAGCTAACATCAACACTTAATTGAAGCACCATCCAACCAATGGTATTCGCGAACAACACACGAGTTAACAAACAAACAACTCGAGGAGAAAATTCCCGCCACGAATCCGGATATTGCTAGACAGAAGCAAGAGGTTAGCGCAGTACTACAACGGTTATTTCAAGTGCTGCGATTCAATTCAATTACTAAAAGTTTAATGACGTAAAGACAAAGACGACACTCCCATCTCCTCCCAGTAGTCTTTAAAAACTAAACTAAAATGTATCCAATAGAAAAGTGCAATGTAAAGCAATTAGTAAGTCTCCTAGTAATAGAGACAACTGGCATAGCAGTCCAATCAGACCAACCCTCGCAGAATCAAGAAACAGAGTACCAGAGCACATATTGCCAAGCGCTTACCTACACGCAACGACAAATTACTCCGTGCAGAGAAAAACACATTGTATATCACAACAAACTCTCCGTGAAGCGCACTTGAAACCTAGCGAATGCGACACGCCAGAAGATGGACGAGGAGCTGACAGAACAGGACGCAGCGAAGAGAACATAGACAGAAAGTCAGCAGCGCGCGACCGAATGACGGAGAAGCTAGGGTAAGACGAATCCATGAAGAAGCGAGCAATGCGCGGAGTAATAAGGCCGGAAGCAATTAAGTTAAGGGGCAGCACATGCTGTATGAAACGTCAGTAGTACCTCGAATCCGGGAGAAGCAGGAACGCAGCGACGTACGGGCGAAGAGAGCGAGAGAAGAAACGAAGATTACAGAATTGAGAATTAAGTGGAGGAGAGAATCGCACGAGTGTGGATTGCAACGGAACGAATCGCAAGCAAGCGAAGGCAGGCAAGCAGGCGGGGTGAGGACGGTGCCAAGAGGGAAAGGAAGGCAAGCCAAATGGCGCGGTTAGTGACTGAGCGAGGCGTGGAGAACGTGATATGGCGACACTTGGTGGTCGAGAAGGGTGGGCCAACCACTTTCAGATGGCAAGTGGCAACCAGTGAGCTGAGGCCCCCGGCGGACCTCCGACCAGGCTCCATCGTAAAGAAGCCGACTCATTTCTGATTAAGGTGAAAACCCCCCCATAACCGACCGAATAAGGAATTTCGACATGGTCTAAGGCAAAACAAATATTTTTCAGAGGTACATAAATTGAAAAGACACATATTGCAAAAAATTTGGAAATTTTATCGCTTGAATTGAAATTACTATGAATTTTGGGAGGCAAAAAGTGCGCCGGACCCATGGCCAATATATAGACTCTTCCAATTCTGATCATTCAATAACTTTTTACTTAATCATTATTTCCCACTTTTTTTTTTCACAACTTGGGACATGTGTCATGTATTTATTAGTTCCAACCTTGAAAATGAAAAAAATACGCATTCTAAGCGTGGTCGGAAATATGTGCACCTATAGGTCGGGAATGGGTCAATGGGAGGGAATGGGAGGGGTTACCTTACCCCCGGTTTCCAATCTATATGGTAGAAACACCCAGAACCGTCAATATTACAGGAGGCAACCCATTCCTGATCGGCCACCCGTTCTGACGACGTAAGGTAGGAGGCTGTAAAACGGAGCGGGCATTAAAATGGAACATGACTCAGAGGTACATTTTACTTTCTTCATTGTACCACCTATGTACATTTCAAGAGGTGGTCCATTTTGATGACCACAAATGACCACTTTTTTCCAACTTCAAAAATTTGTAACTAATTCCACAAAGGTCCAAAAAATATTAAACGACTTGGGTTAGATTCCAATTCCACTTGTCTTTCAAGGAAAATTTATTGAAAAATATTTCAAGATGTTTTACCTCCCCAAAATTCAGTTTCAGTACTTAGATGCTTAGGACCTCCTACCTTAGGCTATTCTCTTTTCAATTAGCATGAGATTACCAGTGATTAATTATGGTGGGGTTCCCGATGCAGTTGTGGTGCATTTTGATTGGCTTTAAGACCTCTCAGTATTACAACATCCCTTGGTTGATTTTGTTTTCAACCCGTGGTCGGAAATAGCAAGCCCTATATCACCAGTATGGGAAGAATAGAATCTTCTAATGAAAAATTCACAGTGATTATATTTTGAGAAATAAAAACCTGAAAAATTATGAAAATCTTTGGACTCTGTTTCCATACACGGGAAAATTGCCCCAATGAAGAAATCCACCTTCCAAATGTGTGTAATTGCTTAAATGGTTGGAAATGGGTTGCCTCCCTTAGCAATTCATCGTAGTTGAAGGCACCTTTTCTTAGGAATAATATTTTTGTAGTTTTAGCAAGTGAAAATCATGAATATTCAAAAAGAAATTAGATTTTATTGGGTGTGGTATGTAATTTCTATGATTTTTCAAAGTGCCGACTCCCTAGACCACTCAAATTGTCTCACATATGAACCCTAAACTGAAATTTGCAAAAATCAATAGTCAGCGAATCAGAGTTAAGTATGTGTCCTTCAAATGTGTGGGCAAATCAGAGTTAAAAATTTGAAGGACACATTAACAAAAGTCCAAAAACACATTTAGTGGTAGTCTAAGGTACGAGAATGGAAATAGGGACGCTTTTAGGTGTTTCTACCTTAGACTACTCTCTTTCCATGAAGTTGTGGCTCAATTTTTGGAGCAGTTGTGGCTCAATTCCCGGAGCAGTTGTGGCACGTTGTGATTGGCTGCAAGACTCTCAATATTTCAACCCACCCTTGATTGATTTTGCAATCAATCCGTGGTCATAAATAAAAAGGTCTGTATCACCATTATAGGTAGAAGGGAATCTTCGACTAAATAATTCGTAGTAATTATTTTTTGTGTAATAAAATTCTAGAAAAATATGCAATCCATCCAAACTCTATTTCTATACACAGAAAAAAATTGCACTTAAAAAAACTGCGCTCCAAATATGCATAATTGTTTAAGTGGTTGAAAATGGGTCGGCTCCCTTATTGGAACCTCCAAAGCTGGGCATCTGGCCACCCCTCTAGCTTTTGGTCCATGTAATAGGGAAATACATATCTAGAGAGGCTGGAAGGTCGATTGGAGGGCCCTTTTTTAAGAACAAAATAAAATGTTGTGCTCCATGGTCTTGGAAGCATGCTACAAACTTTATTAAAAAAAACGTATTATAAGGAGCGTCACCTTGTTTTTTGGGCAATTTAAGCATCTTTTTGAAAAAATAACTTATAGAATGCAATTATGAATGCAATTTTTACAATTTTTCAAAAAAAATTGTTAAACACGGTTAAGTTTGCTTGCTAGTACAATCTCACCATTGGAATTAGTGTGTTTCAATTCCATCTCAGAGTTATTAACGGTTTAGTTTTTCTTGCAATCTTGAACCTACTTCTATTGAACAATTTTTTAATGAGTAAAAACTAAGTTTTTTTTTTTCCTAAACATTCAACTCAATTCTTCATTGTATAAAATTAGAAACATAAAATCAATAGAGCAAAAATTTTAAATTAAGAAGGTACAAAGCCAAAAAATGTAGTTGAGTAAGAAGCAAAAAACCTTGTTTCTTTCACTTTAAATGCAAGTATCTTGCAATCAACACGGTCAAAATTTCTGAAATTTCTTCCACACATTTTTACACTAGTCTAGTACAAGATCCGATGGTTAGATATGCAAAAAAAACATTTTTTAAAACTTTTTGCTCTTTGCTGTAGAAATGGCAGTTTTGAGTGTTTTTTGATGGAAAAAAGGCCTTGGGACTTTAGGGGTTAATGAAGTGAAGGATTCCGGAAAGCATTATGGTAGACATCCCAAATGCGCCACTGACCTTAAACCGTCATCTTTAGTGCGTGTACATCACCAAAATCAGTTATGTACCTCTGTGAAAGAAATGCTTTTAGAACCAAACTTTGTTCCTTCATAACTTTTGCATACATTATCCAAATGTCACGTTCTTTGGTGCGTTGGAACCTCCTTTCCCTTGCCAATAAGAATATATAAGAATTTGAACAGAGTCTAACCGTAGTAATTAGGCACAGTAGCAATTAGTGGCGGCTTTGGGATACCTACCTTACCCAGCCGTCCAATGCCTAATGAAAAGCAGCACAGAAGTGCCCACCTTCAATATAAAATCTGGCCCCCCTCCAATGGCTGGAGGTCCGGGAAAGTATTGGCAACTTGCTCTAATTTTACCATCCATTGTCAGTTCTCTCTGTTAGGAAATATTATTACTCGTAATTTGCATAAGTTAGTGGCATACCCTACAGTAGGGTTAGATTTGTTAAAAAATAATTCAAAATTAAATTAAATATAGCATCTAATGAAATTTTCAGAAATTATAGCGTGGCATAATTGAATGGTGTAGAAAATATTAATGAAAAGAATTTTAACCCTTTAAAGATTACAAGTGCAGATTTTGAACAACGGATGAACAGAAGCACATCCCAAATTCATCAAAATGAGTTTTTCCATCCATCAATTTTTCTTGAAGATTCTTGTATTAGTTCTTTAACCCCTAAAGGCCCAAGGCCTTTTTTCTGCCAAAAAACACTCAAAACTGCCATTTCTATAGCAAGGAGTAAAAAAATTTGAAAAATGTTTTTTTAAGTACATCTAATTGTAGGATCTACACCTAACTAGTATGAGAATGTGTGGAAAAAATATCAGAATTTTTGACTGCTCAGATTGCAAGATATCTGCGTTTAAAGTGGAAAAAACAAGTATTTCAACACATTGCAGGACTAGATTTTTTGACTTTAAACATTTTTAAGCTTCAAATCTTTATAGTGGAGAATTGAGTTGAGGGTTTAGGGAAAAAAAATATATTCAAAAAAACTTAATTATCATTCCTAAAAAATTTATTAAGTAGAAGTAGGTACAAGATAGAAGGAAAATCTAAAATATTAATATATATTAGATGGAATTAAAATACACTAATCCCAATGGTGAGATTGTTCTAGCAAGTAAACTAAACAATTAGATTTTTGAAGATTTTTATTTCAATTTTTGAATTAGAATGCTTAGAACTTAGCATTTTGAACTTATTGAAAAAAATTCTTGTAAAAATCATAAATATTCAATCTACAATTGATATTAGAAGGAATTTTGAATTTTTGGCTTCAAATTTTATTGAAAAATATTGATTTGTATATTTGTTGTGTATCTATAAAAACAAAAATAAATATCTAATATGTGAAGGAACAAGTAAATTATGGAGTTTTAATCTTCTCACTTTAATATTCCATGGCTTCAGGTGTAATGGTATCAAAATTCCAGGATTTTTGTACAACTCTTTGCAAATGCACCCTATATTCACCAACATAAAATTATATATGCCCCCTCCAATATAAAAAAGAAAAAATCACCTAAACAAATTCCAACCTATAGGTCATCACTAGGATTAGAATTGTTTTTAGAACCCTCCAAAATTTAATATCTTGCAAGTTGGTGCGTAAAACTTGAATTTATGAGGTTTGTAAATTAAAGATGAATAATACTTTTAATATCTTTGAAAAAAAATTACGCAAACAACTTTGTAATTTGAAGACTTAAAGAAATTAAAAGTGAAAAAACTTGCACAAATTTCTTTAATAATATAAATAAAACATTTAATACAAAATGCCAAATTAGTTTTGAATACATATTATTTCCTAAAGGCCTAAGGATCCCACTTTGGGCTTTGTGAGATCTCAACATGCTCTATTGGCTTCATATTTTGGATTTTTTGCATAGAAATTTTAGGATAGCTTCTAATCCATTTCATTATACTTTATAAATGAAGTTTTTTTGTACACAATTACAATAAGTATTGCAAAAGTTATAAGTTTTTGTGAATTTCACTGTCAAAGTGGGTAATTAAAGGCATATTTAAAAAATAAATTAAATAATTTTATTTAGTTGGATAGATTGACACCTACTCCAAAACCTTTAAGCCATTCAATTTTGACGAATGAGATGAAAGCTACAAGCAGTTTTATTCTGCACGTACGGAAGGCAAAAAAACAAACGAAGTTATTTATTGTTATGCGATTTTTTAAATTTTAAATAAAAATAATAATATATGATACATGTTGCTTATTTGAACATTCTCACTATTGGGATTTACAATTTTTGATTTCATGTAAAAGTTATTAGCAATTTAGATATTTTTTTCATCAAGTAGACAAGTACTACCTTCTACTTTACAATTTTCTTAAAGAATGTCACATTTAACTACTTTTGGACTATTCAGTGAATTCTGGACAAAACATTGTGGGATCTCCCTATGATAACATTGGGGGATCCCACGAAGTTTGTATATATCTCTTGATATTTGTATCGATCTCCGGATGTTTTGCATTATCTCTTGATGATCATTTCTTTCTTTCTTTATGTTATTTATTAATTTTGGACTTTCAAATATCCAAAAGTAGTTAAAGTGTGGCATCTTAGATGAATATGAAAGTTTTTATAGTTTATTTTTTTTCCATGTATTTTCAAACCATTTTATAACATATTGGCTAAATTGCACAAGTTATAGGATGTATTTACATATTTTTGGAAGGCTTTAAAAAACTCCTCTTTGAAATTTAGGCACTCATTAAACTTGCATTTGGTAGGGATTTTCAATCTAAAATTTTGGGAGAATGCACTTCAACAAGTTGAATAAAGATCCTATAGTTGGATTTATTAAGAAAAATATATAGATGAATTATATTGCCTAGCTATGGATATGAGTACTTTGAAGCAAGTTTGGGCCTCAAATCACTGCAAAATTTTAGGGTTAAAAATGACTAAACATTTTGCTTCAATACAATTTTGATTATTTTCATTGAAAATTGCAATTGCACAAAATATCTCAAATATCTAAAAGAATGTTGTCTCCTTGAAGGAACAAATGAAAGTTTCAAGTACCTACAATCTTAATCTTTGACATGATTTGTTGAAACTTTTGTTGAAGAGAGGAGAGAAAATGAGCTACTTAAAAACATTTTTTTTTCAATTGGTGCTTGAGACCAGAAGTTATGCCATTCAAAATAAAAATAATTTAGCCCAAGCAACAAAATAATTTTTTTTAAACTACTTTTTGCTGGATTTATTTTTATCTACATAAAAAGCTTTGATTCACTAAATTTGGATTCATCATGTGAATTATGAAGACTCTTGTTTTTTGGGCAATAAGAGCAACTTCATAAAAAACAAATTACAAGATTTGCTTTAGATCTTAATTTTCAGAATTGTCAACAACAAAAATGGTCCACAAGGTTTTAATTATTTTCAAAGAACAAAATTACCATTAGGATTGATGTCTTTCAATTCCATCTTTGAGTTACCTTACACATAGGTCAATTTTGACACTTTGTGGCCAAAATAGTTTACTTTTTGCAATTCAATAGTTTGGCACCTTGAATTGGATTTTTTGAATTTCGGCACTTTGCTTTTTCTAATTTTTAAACACTCCTAATTTTAGATTTATTTTATGCTTAAATGTGTTATTTTTTAAAATTTTCTCAACAATAATTTTTGGATATTCAGAATTAGCAACAATGAAATTTTTTCATATTTTCAAAAATAGTTGTACAAATTTTTAAAATTTTAGACATGATCCAAATTTTTCCTACTTATTTCTAAAACTAACCTACACATACGATAATATTGATTAGGTTTTCTTTCCATCTTGTTACCACTTCTACTTAACAAATTTTCAAAGAGTGGAAATTAATTTTTTTCTTTTGAACATTTATCTAAACTCTCAATTCAATTCTCTACCATAAAGATATTTTACAACAAAATTGTCTTGTGCAAAATTTCAAAGTCTAACAATCAAGTACTAAAAAGAGAAGGAAAATGTGATTTTTTTACTTTTAATCACTTCTATCTTGCCATCTACAAGGTCAATTTTTTAAATTTGTTCCACACGTTTTTATACTAGTTTAGCATAAAACCTTATGGTTGGACATTAAAACAATTTTTTTTTTCTTTTTGCAATAGAAATAGCAGATTTAGGCTGTTTTTTTATAAAACATATTTATTGAACTTCAAAAGTTAAGGTTATTGCATCTATATCTAATCAATATTGTTGTAATTTTTGTTGATGAAAACACATTAAATTTATGAATTCAATATCACTACACTATGATTTCAATATTATTTCATGCTAAAGCCTTGAATTAATGCAAGACCAGTGCAAAACATCTTTCTTCTTTGTAATATTGCATTAGAAGTGCATGATATAGGATAATTATAGATATATTTTGAAAGTATAATTATTAAAGGAGATTTTTTTTATTGAATAAATCCTAAAATAAGGGCCTCATGTATAGTAAGTTAGGCCTATTATATTGGTTAGACAAATACACTAGGAATGAGGGTGCATGACTAGGTCTTTTAGGGGTTACTCTCTTTTGGTCATACTTGTCTTGTTATTTGAGATCCAATGACTCCAAAGCATACCTTGAGCGTGTTCTATTTTGGATCTTTTCTTCTGGTCTTGTAATTTGTAATTTCTATTATCTTTTATTGTATCTTTTTCATTGAGGATTCAATTTTTTTCTGTAGATCTTTTCTTGTCTTCAAAAACTAACATTAACGCAGAGAATGCTTTAGAATTTACTATATAGTATTAACTCATGACATCATTCATTAGGCTTGAGGACTTTAAAAGCTTATGTCTATAAGTTAACTATGAGCAAAATTTTGCGATGATTATTGAACGAAAAGAGCATCCATATTTAGTATTAAAAAAAAAGTATTTCAATTTGTCACAATAAAATATGATTTGAAACCGCTCTAATCTTAAGTAGTAATTACATCCAAAAAAATTGAAAATATAAATAATCCATGAAAATGGTGCCAAAGAACAATTTCCTTTTTTTTAATAAATTTTTTTTTAATAGAAAAAACATGAGTTTTAGTTTTTCCATGGTGTTATTTTTTTTAGTTTTTAAGTCATTCATTGCAACATTGTGGAGTTTGGTGAATGTAAGAGTTCTTAACGATGTAATGATATACATGATGCATTCAAGAAATTGGTTTGATATATTCAAATATCAAAAGAGATCATGTGGTTGCAAAGAAGCCAAAATAAATTTGGAATGCTATAATATTATACTAGAAAAGTCACAATACATCCAACAGGTCAAATTTTCAATTTTTTTCTTAACATAGTATTATGCTATGCTAACTTTATGAGGAGACATGTCAATAATGGATTTTGGAAAAGAATGTGTTGTATTTTGAAATTGATGCATGCCAAAAAATTATACCTAACTTATACTTGCTAAGTTGTTATTTTGGAAGGAACGTAGTGGAATTGGATTTGAATCATGGATATACAAGTGTATTTGAAAACACCACTTGAATTGAGGTGTATTTAACTATGTCAACAAAGGTTCCTTAAAGATGTTATGCTTTCAGTGCAATTGTATGAGACATATATGATTTCAATTTCAAGCATATTGTTATTTTCTCAGTTACTTTGATAATTGTTTGAGGGCAATGACATTCCAACTTGAACATGTACATCTTAAATGAAATGAGTCTTTTTGCAAATGCAGACCTTATACAATGCATGGAAATCTTCTTCAAGTTTGTGGAGCCAAATTTACAATGATCATATTTGTTTGAACTTTTATTTACTAATTCTTTGTATAGATTTTCTTGAGTAAGGAATGATAACTAGTTTTTTTTTCTAATATTTGCACAAATGATTTACTTTAAGATTCCAACCATAGGGTTGAAGGGAAATATCAATGATATGTCCATGTCAACTGAAAAGGCTAGTTGTCTTAGTTGGAATCTCCTAAATGCCAATCGTGTCTCTTGGCCCATGTCTCTTCCCCTTTCTTTTGTTTCTTTTACTATGTTATTGTTGGAAATTTGAAGTGACATGGAATTTCTTATCATGTCATGATTTTTGAAGTTTACAAAGATCTCTATTATAAAAAAAATGATTTTCCTTGAGATTTTTAGTCCGAAAAATATACAAATATATTTTATGTTTTTGTATGGTAAATTGTATCAATATAAGTAAATGCTCTTGTGGATTATAAAATGAAATGAAAATCCTTCAACTCTTAACATTAAAATATGTGCTAAACTATTGAACATTGAAATACTTCAAAATTTTGAATACTTCACTCGAAATATCTCCTTACGCTATTGTTGTTGGGTAGCATGTATAATCAATTGCCTAAGATTTGCTCAAATTTGTGATTGAGCTTTGTTAGATCAACCCTCTTTATCAACATTCTATAGAAGATGTATATTTTTTCGTGAAAAGTGATCATATGATGTGATTGTAAATTTGGATGATATAGACACTTCACCTAGGATGTTTTATTGTAACATATTTCATATAATTAATAAATCTTTCATGAAAGATAAACAAAATTTTACACAACAATGACTCGATTGGCTCATGACTAGAAAAATATTTATTTAAGGGTGTAATTTCTATAGTTTATTTGCCTTGTTTTGGAGGATTGATGTTGTCTTTCTAGCTGATTATTACAAGCCATCAAATTCTTCAAGAAGAGTTTTGAGATTTCAAATATTATGGTATCAGGTACGAATTTCATATTTGACTTTTGATATGAACTTTGTATTATATGTAGGAAAACCAATAATTAAAAACATTGAATGTTGTCTACAAATCATTTTCAAATTTTTAAATTTGAAATGATAATGGTTTTGTAGACAACATTCAATGTAAGTGTTGCATGAAGTGAAGATAGTCTATAAGCGTTGCATTAATAGTTACATAGTGAATACTTATGTACATCTTTTAGATGACAATTATTATGTTTTTTTTAATCTATAACATTAAAATTGTTGCCCATGACACATTTCTTGTGAGGATTTTGTTTTCAAAGGGGTTTTTGTATTCTTGTAGATTGCTAAACATGCTGGAAGTTTTTCTACCTATATCATCAATTTTGCCCATAAATCAAACCAAAGCTTTGTAGATACTACAATTGAAAGGAAATTTCATTTAATCGAGTGGCAACTGATGAAAATTAAAAGAACATAAGAAATGAAGGACACAAGCAATATTTTAGGAACACTCAACAAAATTTGCAATTATAAAGATGCCATCAGATTGATTTTCTCTAAAATGTATTTTTTGCTACTTTTAACATTTCTAAAGTGATCATAATCCTAAGTGATAGAAATAATTTTGGGAAAAATATGCCCTCTAATTGAAGACTTTGATAGAATAGAATGTAAAATGTTATAACATTCTCACAAAAAGTCTTTACTTCATTTCTATCTTTATGGAGAAGCATCTCTTCTTATAGTGCATTACGGTAGATAATTTATCTTGCCAATTTAAATAAGTATCAAAAAAATAATTATTGTTTGAATACAACATGTGACTACATCTTTTGATTATATTTTGCATAAAAAGATGAATAGTCACATTTCACAATGGATATTAAGAAAGTTGGCCATCTCAAATCTCTATTAGATAATGTATTGATTTGGCTTAGATAAATTATTGAAGATTGAATAATGCCCTCAATGGCACGTGAAAATGAAAATTTAATGTTGCACTTTGCAGCCAAATTATTATATATATAGCTTAACTTAATTTTGATAAAGTAAGATTTTTTTTAGATATGGTGAATGACAATAATACTTCAAGTCTTTTTACTAATCAAAATCTCAACAAAAAATGGCATAAATATTCTTATTGGCATCAACTTGGTTTGGTAGTAAATTACTGTAGCTAAAACTATGGCATGATAAATGAATGTCTCATTTGACTTTCTTGGATCTACATGGCATTGTTAGACTCAAATGGATTGCAACAAACTTTTAGTACGACATTTGAAAGATATTATTTAAAAGCAAGATGTGGAAACCATTTCAAGATGTAAAAGATGGAGTTGGACCAAATGATAGTAAATTTTATGATAGACCAATACAAAGGCAAAGATGGGATTCTATTTCTAATTCAAAATTATTGCCTTCCTGTCTTGAATATTCTCCACCACGATCATCATGTTGGAATGCCATCAGTCAGGTCCCTTTTGAGTGTAAGCAACAACGCTCAACAACATATCTTGAATATAGCGGCTTGTCATCATTAAAACCTGAATGTTGGGATGTGAGCACTCAAGTTCCTTCTAAACCAAAGTTCTGTTCTTCCCATATTGAAGAATACATCCCTTCAAGGCCATCACGAATTGCAGGTGGCAATGGGTGTAATTGTTGCCCTTGTCCTCCTTGCCCTGAGAGACCAATAGAATCTTGCTTACCCGGCTTACACCAAAAATATGTAGAAGTCTATGATTCTAAAAAATGTATAGAAGGCCACCTTCCTACCGGATACCGAAGTTTTGTAGAACATGATGACCTCTATTTGCCTCCATCACGGCCCCTTAGTCCATCTTCAACAGATCATGATGACTTGTATTTGCCTCTAAAAACATGCGATGAGTACTTGCCTCGTTGCCCATGCCCTTATGACTTGCGTATGTGTGATTCTGATCCTACCTATGGAGATATCTATTTACCACCTTCAAGACCTTGTACACCTGCCTTTCCTAAAGATCCATGTGGATATCCATTGCCTTGTTTACCTACATGTAAGCCTTGTCCCCCACCTCCTTGCAAACCAAGCCCTCCACCACCTTGCAATCCTTGCAATCCTTGCCCTCCTCCTCCTTGCCCTCCCCAAACAAGTTCATGTGAACCTAAAATACAATGCTTTTGCCCACCTTACATCAAAAAATTGGCTCCATGTCCTGCACCAACAACAAATGGTTACAGTTGCCCACCTTACATCAAGAAATTACCTAGTTGTTCTTCTCCTCCAACAAATGATTGCAGTTGCCCACCTTACATCAAGAAATTACCTAGTTGTTCTTCTCCTCCAACAAATGATTGCAGTTGCCCACCTTACATCAAGAAATTACCTGGTTGTTCTTCTCCCCCATCTTGTTCCCCACCTCCTTCTCCTCCAAGTTCTCCTAGTTATAGTCGCTCTTGTCCAATTCAACAATGTAGTTCTGTTTATATAGATGAGGTCCCTTCTCCTCCTGTTGGCAATCGCTACATTGAATGCCAAGAATGTCTATGTCACAAAGATATTAGTACACGGAGCCTTTGTCCTTCACCAAAAAATGTTAGTCCTTGTCGTGATTGTGTTTGCCATTTAGGTGCTAGGAGTCCATCTCAAGGGATAATTGGATGTCTACCCAAAGGTACCCACACTCGGTGCCAGGCGGGATTTCAAACGCCTAGTAAGCCTCGTCTCAAACTCCACTTAAACCAAAGCAAATGTTTGGAGTGTAAATCTCCATATAGTTGTAAGGGACCCTCCAATTGCAATCCACAATATATTGTGGAAACACCATTATCACCCAATTCTGCAAGGTCCAAATTCCCTTCACTAGATCTAAACTCCAAGTCTCCTATGCGTAATGGCAATTGTTCTGCAACATCATCTATAATGAGCTCAAGATGTCAAAGTTGTGATTGTCATAAGACCCAAGTCAATTGTTTAGGGCCACCTAAGATTAATCCAAAGCTTTTAGAAGATCCGTGTTGCTCTCCATGTACACCAGTAACATCTTGTCGGCCTCTATTAGCTGCAGAGATGTTGAGTGGAACAGAAGCATGTATTAGCCAAGCCAAAGCCTGTGGCAAAAACCCTTCTTCTTGTATGGATCCACGATGTGCAACTTGTGAATGTCATATGCCAAAATGTCCACCATCACCACCATCTTGTAGACCTGATCCACCTTCTCTACCATGTTCGCCTTGCAACAATCAACTACCATCAAATTCTTTATGTAAATCACCAACGCCTTCTTGTTCACCATGTAGGCCAATTGGTTCATCTTGTTCTAGTTTTGAAGATGATGTTGACAAACCCACCTTCAATAGATTTCAATCAACAAGCCCAAGATGTAAAGATTGTGATTTCCAAAAGCCAAAAAATTGCCAGCTCTCTACCCAAATTTGCAAGTTTTGTCGAGGAGAAGGTTATTGCTATTGCGAATACCATACAACGCAACAGCTCCTCACTGACTATTCTGAGCCATCTACAATACAACATGATGAGCTTGTGGACATGGAAGGAACCTTGGTTTCCCAAGTCTCAAGTATATCACTTGAGAGTACACATCAATTGGGCTTGGAGTTCTTGACTAGGAATCCAAAAGTCAACTTTGACTCACTACATGATGAAGACATTGAGCCAACGCCTAGGGGTTTGGATAAAGATATGCCTCCCCAATCAGATGTAACTCAGCTTTGTTGTTGCGGGAAGTGCGAATATACCAAACCTCGGTTTCCTATAAAAATTGAGTGCCCTTTTTGTAAGCATACACATTCATGTTGTTGTGGAATGTGTAGTTGTCCAATTCCGAGTTGCTCTAGTAAGACACCACTTGTACTTGACAATCCTATACCACGCTTGTCTCTCAATAGCAATGGAGCCTCTATGGGGAGAAACAATTCTATATCTTTTAAACCAAAATCCATGACACTAGCACCCAAGAAGAAGTTGGGATTCACTTCACCGGAAAAATCTTCACCGAAGCCATTTTCAACATCTAATTTACAACTTTCAAGTGCAAGGGTGTGCTATTCAAGTCCAAAAACAAGGATGAAATTGAGTGTGCAAGAATCTCAAGTACGAAGGTAGCAAGAGTTTTGTCAACATTCATGCCCAAGCTTTGACATCAAATCAAGTCACTTGAAATTTATATTTGCTCTCTCATTATCTTAATTTGCCATCAAATGCAAGGCATAAAAGTTGTTTTATTTTTTATTTATCTATTTCCATCACAAAAAAGATAACTTCAAATTTTTCTATCCCAAAGTCCATTGTAATCACTTGTAGATTGCTTGTACATTATTTTGCTCTTGTTGGAAAGTGTCATCCTTATAGTAGACTATATACTAGGATACACTTTGTATACTTGAGGATAGGCCTCATATAGAATCTTAATTTCCATTCAATTATTCATTTTATAAATTAAATCATGTTTTTGTAAAATACTAATTTTACAAATACCATACATGTTTGGGGTTTTGAAAAGGCAAGCACCTTGTAAGTGTACATAAATTGTTGAAGTGGACATTGTCTTATATATTTTCATAAGAGATTTCAATGTATCCTTGTGTATGCACAAGATAACTCTTTCATATGATAGTTGTAATATATCTTTGTTCTATATGAATAACTCCAAACATTTAAGTGAAGCAATGTTGTTAAGTGTGCTTGATGTGCTTGAGTAGAAGTCATCTTCAAACATTTAAATGTCGTCTACTTGTGATTGTATTGCCTTTATACTTTCGACAAGTTTCTTTAACTTATTCATCTTCCTCTTTGGAAATGCACAATTTTTTAGTGAACATATATCTACAGCATAATGCTAGTCATTTGGGGCATAGAAGTGAATCATTGATGTTCTACAATATAGGGATCTATCTTGCTCAAATTTTTGTAAAACCAATGTCAATTTTTGAATTTTGAATAGCATCATCAATAGTGGAAACCACACTTGAGATAATCAATGGAGTTAATCCCCATTTGGTGGAATTTTTAACACATTAGTGAACTCAATGGATCTTATACTAGTTATCTTAGGTGTGTTTTTCACTTGCGCAAATTCAATACACAACCTTTATAGCTTTAGCATTCATGCTCTCAATTGAATTCATATTCAAGTAAAACATATTGAATTTGAGGTCATAAACAAACCTGGATGTTTTGCAAATTTTAGAATGAATGGCTGTTTTCAAAGAATATCTAATTTCACAACAATTAATATGGACAATTGAGAATGTTTTCTTTGTTCTAATATTGAGAAGGTCAAAGAGTTTCTGAATTTGAATGTGAGTCTACCGTTTGGACCTCATTCTCGCAAATTTACAAGTATCTTTGAAACAAAATATTTATGTTCTTTGCACAAGCTTGTATCACTTGTTTCCAATTTCAAAAGAGTGTAGTCCCTGTGGAGTGGCTCAAAATGTAACCGATGCTAGAGTATAAAAGATGTGCTCTACTTGTATTTCTTGTATTTTGCAACCTAAGCCAATACTAGTGCGTATTGGCTGATTCTGGTCTGTGACGTTCCGGGTCAGTTACTGCTTAATACTCCGTACATAGAAAGAACTTAACTTCATTGTTAAACTAAGCATATGGAAACCAAGTACATAGAAATCATTAATCACTCATTATTTTGCAATTTTTCAGTGGTTGCCAAAGGATACTACACTAAATAGGGGTATTAAGGGGACCAAACAATTAAAGGGACTAATCTTAGAAAATTGTAGATTTTGAAACTTGATGTACATCCTCCACACACTTCAGTAACTATAGATGTACATTGAAGATAGATATTTATATAGTGTGGAATGTCGATTAATTAGTATGGGTCCCCTTAACCCCAGAATGACCCTGGAATTTCCTGAGCTTCAAGAAATTTGCTCTATATTGAACAAAAAGCCAACATTTTGATAAGTTGTATCAATTCTTTTTGAATTGTAACCGTATGAAATCAAACTAGACATGTTAGAGATCACATTAGAAAAGAAAACACAACAATATCTCTTACGGATTGAAAGATTATAATGTTTGATCATGAGGGTGTTAAAACTGTGAAAGTGATTTGAAGCCTTTCAATCCTCTTTTCTCGTGTCAAATCTAAAAATTTGGTCACCAAAAAAATATGAGGTTAAAGGGCCTAACGTGCATAACCCCAATCAATTTATGACTTCTCAAAATCTACTCTACAATTTTTTTAAATGAATTTCTAATGTGATTTTTTCTCAAAGATCTAGTGTATTTGAGGCTCATTTCCAAGAGCCCTCAACACTACAAAAAGTCAAGATTGCAACGGACACCCGTGCACAAAATTTTGAATAGAAAAACCATAATCAATCATTTTCAAAATCAGATTTTTGAAGCTAAAACTAAACTTCATAAAGAATTTTTCAAAAATATAAACTACTTAAAATAGTAATTTAATAAGGTTTTATTTAAATTCAAAAATTGGTCGAGGACACATTCTGTCCTCAGGGTCATTCTGGGGTTAATACCCCTATTCAGTGTACACAGAAGTGATAGGCAATGACACTTTTGATAGAGTGTTCCCTGTGACAATTAAGAGTATTAAGAGCAGTTATGTGCAAGAGTTTCCCCTTTGGTGCTTAAGAGTAGATATCATGTGTAAGAGTTTTCCCTGTAATGATTTCACATTGATTTCAAGCATTTTCCTTTTAGCCTGTGACAATCATTTACTGGTTTATTCTAAAGTTTTCTACCGGAAATGTAAACTATATTCCACTTCCTGTAAAATGAATCGAGGTATTCCTTCTCACAACATAACTTGTAAGATTGATTTTCCCTTTTATATCATAGAGAATATGTTTGGAGTCCCTTGTGGAGCATAGTCACAGCACACACAAAACTGAGTGCTACAATGATTTTCTCTCAAGTAAGAGCAAGAATTGTAACAATAGAGCATGTGATTAGTCCCCATTCTGTCATGGGCACTAAGTCGACCAGTGCGTTTATTCGTTGTTTCAACGCTTGTAGATTTACCCTCGAGAGCCATTCAAGGGTTGGAAGTCGAAACTGTTGGCCTTCTCACAATTAGGAGAGGCATTCGAGAAAACCGCAGACCATTTGCATGTTAACCCCTAAAGTTCCTTGACTATGTTTTCACCAAAAACGCTCCAAAACTGCCATTTTTAGTACAAGTACCAATTTTTAGAAAAAAAAAACTTTTTAGACACATATAATCGTAGGATCTTATAGTATTCTAGTTTTAGAAGACGTGGAAAAAAATTCAGAATTTTCTACCGTACAGATTGGAAGATATTAGCACTTGAATTGACAAAGATCCTTTTTTTGTCCCTGCGAAAAACAGGGCAGCTGCACTTCACAAGGTCACATTTGTATGAAAAAATGTCCAAAATGGTGGTGCTTCTTTGAATTCTTATTTCTAAACAAGTTGGCTACATGCTTAAAAAAATTCAAATCATTTGGAATTATACAACATATAGGAAAAAAATAGTAAGTAGAAAAAAATAGAGAATGATTCAAAACACTAAATTGTTAAGAATTTAATTATGGAATTAAAAAAATTCAATCCCAATGGTTGTAATGTTGTAATAAACAATCTATATCCTATAATTTTATTTTTTTTCAAAAAATACTGAAAATTGAGTGAAATAAACAACTTCAATGTTTATTTTAGAGTAGAAAATCCATAATTGCCCGCAAACTAAAATTCCTCATAATTTTTGACTCATTGGTCGAAATGGAATGATTCAAAGCTTTCCATATATATATAAATTTAGAAATTAAACCAATTTCAAATTTTTATTTTTGAAAAAATTGATTTTTTTCAGATCTGCCCGGACTGCCCGCCCGGTGAAAAAAGTAACATATTAGGCCATAACTTTTGACTCCTATTTTGAAATGTCATGAAATTTAGTGCACATGAAAGATATTCCTCGTCCCCACCTTCTACTAAAGTTTCAGCTTAACCCCTACAGGATCGAGGCCTTTTTTCTGCCAAAAAACACTAAAAACTACCATTTCTATAGCAAACAGTAAAAAGAAATTGAAAAATGTTTTTTTTGTACATCTAACCGTAGGATCTTACACCTAACTAGTATGAGAATGTCTAGAAAAAATTTCAGAATTTTTGACCGCACAAATTGCAAGATATTTGTGTTTAAAGTGGAAAAAACAAGTTTTTCAGCACATTGCGGAACTAGATTTTTTGACTTTGAACATTTTTAACTTAAAATTTTTGCACTATAGAGTTTTGAGCTTTAAATCTTTATAGTGGAAAATTGAGTTGAAAGTCTAAGGGGAAAAAAAATTATTCAAAAAAACTTAATTATCATTCCTAAAAAAATTGTTAAGTAGAAGTAGGTACGAGATAGAAGGAAAATCTAAAATATTCATATATATGAGATGGAATTAAAATACACTAATCCCAATGGTGAGATTGTTATAGAAAGTAAACTAAATCATGAGAATATTTTTTTTTGAAAAATTGCAAAAATTGCATTCAGAAATGAATCCTACAAGTTATTTTTTTCAAGAAGATGCTCTAACTGCCCGAAAAACAAGAATGTCCATAACTTTTTCATAACAAATTCAAATGAAATGAATCAAAGCTTTCCAGATAGATAAAAATATAATCTATGAGAAAAAAATATTAAAAAAAAATCAAATTTTTGCCAGTTTTTTTTTGCTGCCCGGGCTGCCCGCCGTCCCCTGTTTTGAGCTTATTTGGTCATAACTATTGTTACCAGGCACCTATTGTGAAAAAAAAATTATATTCCCATGAAGCTAATCAACTTTGAAGGCTCCAGAAAAAGTTTCAAAAAATCAGGAGAAAATTTCAGCCTGTAGGTACCTGCTCGAAAACACATTTGTCCCCCGAAGGGACAACGGTCCTTTAAGGGTTAAAATATGAAAATCTCTAGTCACACGTACGTGCTCCAAATCAATATGTTGCTAAAAATAGCAGGCTGATCCTTTAGGGGTTAACGGACTAGATAATGCTGGAGGGCCAAGGGCAGAGCCCTGGAGAGAGAAAAAATCAGGAATAGAATTAGACACCAAGACCAAAACTTAAATTACACGAAGGAACCACAAGATGGTTTCTTAAGTGGCCACGTGATGACTCTGCCATGATGTGAACCAAAGAATGGAGTACGGAGCCAAAGTATTATCAAACTTATGAAAGAATGTGTGTGTGGTATGAGAGAGTAGTTGCAATGTGCTACACAGAATGGTACTGTGGCAAGTATGCATGCAGGCCATTCCAAAATGTCGATTACAGGATGACATATTATTAACCCTTCAACGTTCAAATTTGTTTTCTAAAACTTTGAGTGCATCTTCATACAATGATATTATTTACCTCAATTTTATCAAATTGGTCATAGAGCAAAGTTTTTTTTTTAAAGATCTAAGCATTAGTTTTGATGTTTGAGTAATTATGTGCCCAAAACTTTGCCCAGAAGCACTGGATTCATCATCCAACACAATATTCATTTGACTTCAGAGACTTTAGGGTTTAAAGAGGCCTGAGTATGAGATTCTCTGCCCCAAATATTGTAACTTCTGATAAGGTAGTCATAAAATCAGTATTGTCTGTGGCAATGGTGGAAAACAGTTGACACTAGGATAGTATCTTGAGAATTCGTCAAGTCTGCACACTTAGACAACTATTTCTGCACCCCATCTGCTCCAACTAGAGGAGCTAGAAATAATATAATAGCCACTGGCAACAAAAGAAAGCTTGCTTTCATTGAGAATACATCATATCAAAAGCGAGCAACTGAATCATCACCAGAAAACGACAAGAATCACATGTAATCTTCTGCATATTGAACCACTGCAAACTTGCACACTCTGTAAACAAAAGATACCTTCCAAGCCATTGGCAAGAGCAAAAGTAGTCATGTTTCACAACCATTTTGCACACATTTCCAACCCCAATTGGGACAAAAGAAAATACCATGCAATGCTAGAAGCCAAAATTGGAAAAGTTCACATTAAATTGGGTCAAATTATTTTGATGCCTTGTTGACAGCAGAGGCCATTTCAGTGCCAACCTCTATGCCACTCGGTTTCAAAGTTGGCACCAAATTTATCTTGATAGCAATACAATGCACCATATTCACATGCCCTGAAGTTCCTGATGTGTTTCTATATCTGATACAAAAGATAGTTTACCACACAAGAACCTCAGCATTTCAATACCTCAACACAAAAAAGATATAAGCTTATACCAAATCATTGAGAGTTAGTAGAGTTATTCGTAAAGTACCCTAAACTGGGGTTTAAACCCGTGAGTTTTGTGAAAAAGCCGGTTGAGTTAAAAAAGTCGGAATAAAAGTGGGTATGAAACTTATTTTTCCATCAAAATGGTGCCTAAAAAAGTTTGGTCCCCACTTTTGAGGTTGTGTGTCATAAGTATCTTGCAAAATGTTTTGACACTTCAACTATAGTTGCCTTCTCAATTTCAGAAAAAGTTCTGCCCAAACTAGGGAGGACTTTAAGAATAACTCTAGTGTGTGGCAAATATAACAAAGAAGTTTTTCAGTGGAGGGAGCTGATCAGATTGCAGGTGAGTTAATATTGACTCCAGGCCTTACATAAACAGTTGGGTGACTTGTGTCACTGACACTCCCTCCAACCTATATAAATCTAGAGCTATTTTTTGAGCTTACTCTCGTAGAAGGAATGCAATTCTTATATATGAAGTACGTTCCATGCAAAATAGGTCATTAATGCTTGGGCAATTGAAGAAACTTGAGAGGTATACTACTTTGCAAATCTTTTGAAATTCTGAAGTGGTGCTTGAAGCAAAGAAGACCCCAGAGCAGCCGAGCAAGTTCATGCTTGCGTCATCAAGCATAGAATAGAATAGAGCATCTGGAACATATATACAGCATTCTACATCAAACAAGGGAGATTAAAGGATATATGCATGCTTCACATTTGATGGTTTCAGAGGAAGGATCCATATTTTTAGTTCAGCTGGCAGGCTACAACTGAAGATTGTTATAATCAGCACAATTCAGCAGCAGATGCAAAGGAAGGTTATATTGTGCAATGGGACAAGAAGGTGTGTAATTACTTGAGCATCCTGAAGACATACTTATATGCCAGTCCATCAGCTGTACAGTGGTCCCCAAAGTTCATGAGTGTATCAAACATGGTGGCTTGGAATCAGATCTGAGCTTCGTAAAATGTATGCAATGTTAGGAAGTTGTAAAGGAGGCAAGGACAGCTTTAGATAAGTTGGCCAGGACTTCATGATTAATGTTCTTTCCTTGAATGCAAAGATTGAACCCTAAATTTGCTAGGTTGTGGTGAGGAAACATATCCTCTAAATCAGATGCATTGACATGTGGGAGTACACTGAATGCATGTGCACAGCCAATTGAAAGAGGTTTTTTGAATTGGTGAAGGACGCTGATAGCCACGCTTGACTCAGGATTTGAGTCCTGTGCACGAGGGCAATGCACTTGCTCAAGCATATGCAAAGTGTGGAAGTTTTGATGATTACCCAACTGGATCATTTTGGGTGGAATGGGAGAATCACAAGGACCTACTGAGATGATTCACTGACCTCCGCAACATTGTTGTGAGGGTGAAGCATCTGAATTTTATCACCAAATGAATGAAACCAGAAGATGCCTTCACAGATGTGAGTTGAGTATCCTGAATGTGTGCACAAAGAGAGGCTTTGGAAGGAAGGACGTTTTAAGCCACGCCCGAGACGCAGGATTTGATTCAAATCTGTGGTTCACAGCATGATAACTTAGCAATTCTATGAAAGCAGGACTGCGCCTACTGTACTGTACAGTGCCCTTCCAAAAAAATTTGTGGCTACTCTCTCACCAAGGCAGCAAAAAAATTTGGTAAGCAGGGCACTGTGTACAGTACATTACAGCTGGTCCACTTGTATGCAAAGTGTGGCAATAAGCTTAGTGATGTGCACACCTAGTTTTTGACAGAATGAAGGAACACAATTCGTTCACTTGGACTGTGATGATTGGTGGACTTCTGCAACTTGGACGTGGGTCTGAAAGGCCAGTACGTTGTCTTCAGGTGTTGATAAGATCCATGACCTTGTTGGTGGTGATGGATAAGGTATATCACCTATTTCCGACAATGTTAAGCGTTACAGCATGTTTGATTGAGCAATGGGGGAATAATGAAGATTGCACTATTTTTTTTGCTATTTTTTCATCAAGTTTGGAATTAGTAGAAATCAAAGAAGTGTAGATTACAATCTAACTTATTCTTGATGTGTAAGGTAGGACCACCCATAGTTGATTACTTAAGCAATTTTTTAGATAGATCATGAGCAGTATTAGGCAAATAAATTTTTTGCCATGTAGGAAGATAGGAAATATTGGGACTACAAACTTTCCACAGTTTAATTCCTAGAATTGAAATTATTGTGAGTTTTGGAAGCCAAAAAGTTGTTCAGACTAATAGCCAATATTTAGACTCTTCCAATTCCGATCATAGAGTAACTACTTTCCTGCTCGCTACTTCCTATTTTCTTGCTCACAACTTTGGAACATGTGTGATAACCTTATTAGTCCAAAGCTTGAAAAGGAGAAAAAAAAAACATTTTAAGCTTTGGATAGAAATTTGTTTCAACCTTGATTGAAAATAGTTGCAGCCTATGGGTTAGGTTTGATTCCCTGGTTGGGAATGGATGGTCTTACTTTAGACAAACCTAGTTACAAGAAGTGCAAAACTAAATTGTGTTATTAAAAGATGTCAATGTGTTATTTGTCACACAACAATGAAGTTGCTAAACCACATTTTATTTCCATCACCCACGAAAATAGATTAATGTATAATTATTGCACAAATGGGGCCATTGTCGAAAATAGATGATATACCTTAGATATTACCCAGAACTAAGTGAAGGAGGTCTATATTAAGTTTAGCAGCCTGACCTAGAGGCAGTAGATGAGGGTTGCCTTCCAGATCCCTAGCTTGGGGTGTATAGTATTTATATCTAGCACAATCTTTTCACAAAAATCTCTACAACTCCTTACCCTCAAAACCTTGCAAACAACAAAGCACTGGGCCCAATCAAATACCTAACTTCATTATGAAAAACATGCCCTCTAAATTCCATAACATGCTACATCTTTTTTTCAACCACTGCTGCAAACAAAAGCAAAAATTCTTCAAGAATGGATAGTAGGTAATACTATCTTCTTATACAAAAAACAAAACCCACCCTTATTTTCCTACTATTGCTCCATTGCTCTTACCAATAACATCTATAAATTATTCACTAGCACATTACAAACTCTTCTAACTCAATATAGAAAACAACAACACATGTTTCATGATAGCCAAGAAGGCTTTTGACAAGGACATTGCATTGCCAAACAAATACAAATCCTAATTGCAGTTCTTGAGGACGTTAAATGATCCAATGATGACATTTACATTCTATACATAGACTTCAAAAATGCTTTTGACTCTATTGACCACCCTTGCCTACTCACTCTTATGTAAGACCTCACAAACCTATTGACGCTATCCAATTGATAGAAAACATATATTCCATTTCATCCACAAGTTACATTGAAGAGAACTTCGAAATTACTAAACCAATAGCAATTCATTGTGGTAACATTCAAGGCTATAATCTCATGCCTTACTTATTTCTTATCTTTGTGGAAACCCTACATCATTGACTACAAAGAGATAATTTAGGCTACACCTTTTGCACATCAAAAATAGTTTTAAATTCAACCGCATAAGTAGACAACCTCATTGCTTTTGCCAACAAACTCAAATCACTATAATAAAACCTAGCTTCACAAAATCAAACAATTCTACACATGGGTAATATGGATCTTGGAGTCTCATACCAATAGTCAAAAATAGACCTTGCACAGTCATGTAATTGACAACATTAACAGAAATAAAACTCTACCAATTGGGCACGCTATGAAGTATCCAAAAATCCTAACACCATCTCTTTTTTCATAAAACCAAATCCTTCTTGGTATACCAACTAAAATCCAATTGAAAGTTCATGCATGGATGTTGACATTCTACTCAAATTTCTTCTTGAATCTGTAAGATATGATACATATCAAAATCACCTACTACCTAGTATAGAACTACACACTTTACACCTTTATTGCCATTCATCACAAACAACACTCTCTTGGAACACCAACACTCCAAACACAATAGCAACAAATTTGCTACAAACTTCGCATATTGGAATCACACTTATAAATCATTAAGCCAACACCACCATCAACAAAAATCAATTTGATACACAATTGGCATACAATTCCTCTTGCACCAAACTATCATAACATTGCTTACAACCCACCTCCAATTCTTCTAATTTACACTCTACACAATCCAAAATTCCTACTACAATTCACCTATTATACCGATGGCTCTTTCAAACTATAGCAAGAACTACCACCTTTGCAAAAAAATGGATTCTTGAGACAATTGAATACATAATTTTTAAGTTGATAGGAAAAATACATATATGAGCTTGACTTCTAGGCCTATAAAGCACCTTACGTGCATGACCATTTATACTAGTTTCTACAAACCTACAAAAACAACGTCCAATTGAATCTGCATAAGGTACACCCCCCCAACCAACCGAATAAGGAATTCCAACATGATCTGGAGTAGTGAAGGCAAAACAAATATTTTTCAGAGGTACATCAGTAGAAATGACATGGATTGCAAAAAAGTTGGTAATTTTATAGCTTGAATTGAAATTACTATGAATTTTGGGAGGCAAAAAGTGCGCTGGATCCATGGCCAATGTCTAGATTCTTCCAATTCCGATCATTCAGTAACTTTTTACCTAATCATTATTTCCTATTTTTTTTCACAACTTGGGAAATTTGTCATGTATTTATTAGTTCCAACCTTGAAAACAAAACAAAATCACATTCTAAGCGTGGTCAGAAATACGTGCACCTATAGGTCGGGAATGGGTCACTGGTCGGGAATGGGTCACTGGTCGGGAATGGGGGGTACCTTACTTTTTCACCGATTGTTTCAACTCCATCCACCTCATCATCAAACATATCAAACAATCATCCACACACTAAAATCACCAAGACAATCATCCCAATAAAAATCTTATACACTCCATTTATCCATTATTCCAACACTGCACCTCCTATTTTTCATGCACAAAGCAAAATCACATAACAATATACGTGGCAATGGCATGGCCAACATGGCTAACATGAGCCAACTCCAAGCCTCCTTCACCAACCTCAAAATACAAACTAGCACACACTACTCTTTTCTTCTATTTTATTGACTTTGAGCAACTTCCACCACACCAACAAGACCATGAACCTATTTGATTAGTAAAAACATATCTAACAATTCATGTCCACCAAAAAAACCTCACAGTAGCTCAACAATTCTCAACATTAGGTAAATGGTCGCTCAATGATTCCGTACACTCCCACCTCTTTAATATTTTTTGAAATAGAAATATCATCTTCAATACTGAAATCAAGCACTTCCAAAAATTTCCATATGACCAATATAATACATGGATTTTACTCAAAAACATCTCTTCTGGACCACAAAATTCCCCTTACTTGCCCACTCTACAATCTCCACCAACCTAACACTTGTTTACATGGGCTTATATCATGTACCAATCCACAAATAAAAGTATTACGTATACAATGTCATAATAAAACCGTCCAAAAAATCCACAAATTGCTATTCTCACACACAAACTCCCAATGTTACACACTCATGAATGCATGCACATACAACAACCTCTCACAAGAAAAAATAGTCCCCCCCCCCGCCATTTTCTTGTCAATGCCTATCAAACAATCCATGTTCTTGTAATGCCAAATTCTCCCTTGATTTACTATACATTTGTACCAAACCATTCCAACAGAGCCCACCTTCAACTCCACCTACCCACCACACTATCCAATTCATCCAACTCACTTACTGTAATAACAAATACAACCAACACTCTATACTTTTCAATGCAAACAAATACGCATCACTCATTCAACTATGTACCAAAAAGATGCAAAAATCCCTAATTAACCCCTAAATGTATTTGACTATGTTTTCACCAAAACCGCTCCCACAATTGCCATTTCTAATACAAGTACCAAATTTTATAAAAAAAACATTTTTGGACACATGTAACCATAAGATCTTATAGTAAACCGTTTTGAGAAGATGGGAAAAAAAATTCAGAATTTTTCACTATACAAATTGGAAGATACTAGCGTTTGAATTGACAAAAACCCTTTTTTTGTCCCTACGAAAATCCGGACAGCTGCACTTCACAAGGTCACATTTGTATGAAAAAACGCCCAAAGTGGTGGTTACTCTTTGGATTCATTCTTCTAGGCAAGTTGGATACATGCTTGAAAAATTTCAGATCATTTGGAATTGCACAACATATAGGAAAAAAATAGTAAGTAGAAAGAAGTAGAGAATGATTCAAAATACTAAATTGTTAATAATTTATTTATGGAATTGAAAAATGCCAATCCCAACGGTTTTAATGTTGTAATAAATAATCTACACCCAATGTTTCTATTTTTTTTCAAAAATATTTAAAATTGAGTTAAATAAAGGACTTCAAAGTTTATTTTAAAGTAGAAATTCCATAACTACCCTCAAACTAAGAATCCTCATAACTTTTGATTCATTAATCCAAATGGAATGACTCAAAGCTTTCCACGTACATATAAATCTAAAGAAAAAATTTCAAATTTTTATTTTTTTAAAAGTGATTTTTAAATAATTTTTTTGAGCTACCCGGGTTGCCCACCGAACGCGAAAAATTACATATCATACAATAACTTTTTAAACATGTAGTCAAAAGTTATGAAAATTGTTGGACCTTAAAGCTACTCCTTGGACACATCTTGTGTGAAAATTTTAAATAAATAAAATAAAAACTCCACTCGTAGTGAGCTGCTTAAAATCGCTATGTTGCCAAAAAACAGTGTTTGGTCCTTTAGGGGTTAACAATTAACACACTTTGTTTTGAAAAATCCAGAGCCATTGATCACTATAGAAAAAAGAATCCCCCCCTCTTCCAATGTTGTTGATGTCCAATTTAAAAAATAAATAATTGTCGTAAATCGTTGTCTTGAGAGGCAATCTTAGTTATCTCTTTTGGATATGGATATAGATATGGTTATAAAATACAAGATAAAAAATATGGATAAGGAATATGGAAAACAAAATACAAACATATGGATATGGATGCTGAATATGGATATAGATATTAAATACGGATTAGAATCCATTTGGATATATCCCATATTGATTGCAGTTTACAAAGGTTCTACAAGAATATAAATATGAGGTGGGGGGTAGTTTCCAAGTACAATTCATCAATTCAATTCACAAGGGGATGAATTTTTGGATATAAGAATTTTACAACCAACAAAAAAATTAGAAGTGTACGGGTGAATGCAAGAAACACCTGTACTATTTTGCATCACAGCCTACATTTAGATTTGTTTTTTGGCCATAACTTTTGCGTTTTAGCTCTAAATGACTCAAGATTTATAATTAAGGTACTCATGACTATTATACACCATGCATAATTTTTTTTTAATTTTCAAAAATATTTTATTATCCAAAAATAGCCCCGAATTTTATGTCACACTTGCCAATTTGGAGGTTTTTAGTACTATTTAGTATCCAAAAAAATGAATTTTGAGCTGAAATTTGGATGAAATGGTCCTCTAGTAGACTTGTAGCTATTTACCAAAGGAATTCTAAAAATAATTAATTTTATGTGGTGTGAAAGTCCACAAAGTGCGCTTCCTTGTGCTTGCATTTTGTAACATATAAAATATTATTTTGGAGTTTTTTTGGGTGAATGACCATCTCCATAGAGTTGTTAGAAATGACCAGTTTTCATTTTAGGTATTTACTTTTTTATTCCTATTTTTAACTAATTAAAACACCAAAGTATCCATTTTCTTGAGATTTGGCACTTTTCTAGTTTTCCTGCTTAGAGAATTTTTCTATGCATTTCCTTTGGTGGTCACTTTCATCTTAAAGGTGTATACATTAGCCTTTTTTTATTATTTTCAAATTATTTTTCTAATTTTAAAGTACTCCATGAAAAAAATCATAAGTACTATGAAAACGCAACAAAATCGGCAGGTTTTTCTTGCATTCACCTGTACCCCTTTTTAGAATTTTTGAAATTTTTTTGCAACCAATGGTTGAATGACACGTGTAACCCACTTATATTTTCAAATCTGCTTTTCTGGAAAATGAACAATCTATCACTATGTACCCAGAAGATGGAAACTACACTACATGGATGGAACACTAATCTACTCCTAGTCATAATTGTTGGTGCCCATGGAACCACACATACACACTCTCTCTGATTCAACTAAAACACATTTTTGACATTCTTCAATGTCACTTCTCAAACACACTCCAAAACCTAAATCATATCGCAATGAAATACGCAATTTCCATACTACTCAATAAACAAAGACTAGAAAACAATCAACCACATCCCTTTATTCATGATACATCTTGACCCTTAATGGACATTTTGTGTCCCTCGGGCGTTTTATCTAGGGAATAACAAGAATTGTGAGAGTTGTCGTAAACAATTCTTTTCAGAAATTGCATCATTTTTCTCCTCCCTGCAAGCATCAAATGCGGTTGCACTACTTAATTTGAAATTTCATTGCCATAGTGAAAGCATTATGGATCAGGAGGTGCTTAGGTAGGAGGGGCACTTCTTTGAGAGGTTGCCGAAGAGGAGAGAGATGTCCAATTTACAACGGAACTAGACGTAGAGCCATTTGCCATTCGTCTGCAAATTTGGTTCTCCTCCTTGTCTAATTTGAAATTGTTGTGGAAGATTCTTCAAGTTGCCCCTTAAGGAACAAAAATGTCCTTTAAAAGTTAACTCAACTCACCTCCTACATAAGGTAAGTACCTCCAAATGTGCCATTGACCTTAAACCACCATCTTTACTTTGTGTACATTTCTAAAATCAATTACTTACCTATGTGGAAGAAATGCTTTTAGAACCAAACTTTGTTCCCTAACCCCTAAACGTCTGGATTCATCTCCAAAATTAACGATTTGAGAAAAACCATTATAAACTACAATTTAGAAGAATATTTTGGAATTGGTATACAAATGAAAGCTGTAGATTTTGATTTTTAAATTCTATCCGTACGGTTAGATCTACTAATGCTATCACCAATCTTTTTCTAAAAATTTTGAAAAGAAAATTTCAGAATTCCTTCTAAATTCAATTACAAGTAAAATATTATCATTTTTTGAGTAAAACTCGTTGGAATGGATTTGAAATAAGGTTCTCTTCATATGGTGATATTTTGAAATTTTTGTGACCTTTACATCTTTGACCTCATTTTTGCACATCTAGTTTTGAACTAAAGTCAATGCAAATTGACCACTTGACATACTTCCACATTTGTAATTTTAGAAATGTATATATTCTAGTAACACCAAATCCAAACCGATAGATAGGACAACAACTTCATAAAGTATCACCAAAAATTAGGATGATTTTCATCCAAGCAAGAATGAGACAGAAACAAGGATCTAAATCTGTTCATCGTCCATAAAATGGACGTTGGAGCGCTCCAGGGTTAATAACTTTTGCATACAATATTCAAATGTCGCATCCTCTAGTGTGTTGGAACTTTCTTTCACTTGCCTACAAGAACATATGAAAATTTGACCAATCTAATAATAATAACTAGGCTCAGTAGCAAAAAGTGTCGATTTGGGGGTACCCACCTTAGTCCACCACAATATCCAGTCCCTCACATATTAGGGGTAGTCACACCTTGTTCACTGCTCAAAACTTCCTTTGTGAATTGGGATGTGGCGGCTCCCCATTAGATTTCCGTTGCCTCTTTGATGCAAAATATACTTTTCCTGCAAAAGCTTCACAGAGTCCATTATTCTCTTGCGGAGGTGGATTTTGGGCGTGGAGAGGCCTTCGTGAGTGAATGTTTTCGTCTCACACTCCTTGTTTTAGCTAACGCTCCTCACTTCTCTTGTGCTCCTTGCGACACCTACAATTTTGTAAGCTGGCTTGTGTATTTTTAGCTCACATTAATTACTTCTTCTGCAAAATCCTCGAGACGACACAAAAGGGGTGTTACACCTTCTTCAACAATTCCGGATTTTGATTGGCTCCGAGTTTATCTGCTCAGCTGCTCATTCTTCAGCAAAATCTTGCTTTTGGAGAAGATGTGGCTACCCCTATTATCAAACGGCAGCAACCGAAGAGTTGCTTAACTTATATGTGTGTCTGGACAACTTCCATGTTCCGTTGTGAACACGTGGCAGGAGTCAATTTGTCCCCCAGGGTCAGGGCAATCAGAGAGGGTTGAGTGCAACGAAGTAGATGAGTGATCTCTCTCTTCGGTTGCTGCATTTGGGTTCGTTCTGACTCCTCAGACTTCGCTGTTGTGTCAGAGCCACAGTCCGACCTGCGGTGCAGAACTCAGCTCAACTGCGCTCTACAGTAAAGGCTGATCCCGTCTCTTCTGTCAACTGGAACTGGGGTGCTCAAATGCTCATCACCTTTTCTTGCACATGGCATGTTTCAAAGTGACAAAATGGGGACATTCAAGTGCACAACCAGGCCTCGAAATTTAAGTTAAACTGCCGTGGTGAGCTCACAGATTGGAGTGGAGAGTCCCGGCCAGACCGAAAAAGTCCAGAGTCCAATAGAGTCCAAATTAAACATCATTCGAATTGTTTCTCCCGAGGTGAGTCGGAACAAAGCCGAGCTTTGAAAAGCGAAGAAGAGTTTGAAAACGGCTCCTGGAGGCTCAAAAATTCATCAAGCTGTAAAGTGCGTTGGAAAGGTGGTAGACTCTAGTTTACAATATTATAAGTTTCCGTTACAAAACTGTAATATCATATAATAATAATAAAAAAGAACATTTAACACAATGTGTACCATCTAGTATTGTCACCTTTTGCTGGTGAAATAATTGCTTGTAGTCTATCTAGCATACTTGTGAAGAAGGTATGGAGTTGCTCCAAAGATATTATATTCCTCACTGATTGAATTATAGTTTGTACTACTGCTTTTCATCCTTATTTCTTAGTCTATGACAATGCAGCTACAAATCTTTGACAAGCTTCCATACATATTCTATGGAGTCTGTTCAAGTTCGGAAAGTTTGTGGGTTAGATTAGTTTTGTCATACCATGAGCTTGAATCTGTACATTGCAATGGAAGTAAGTTGTGGTGGGTGGAGCACCATCTTTCATAAGTGTCACTATTGCCCAAAGTGATTGTGCAAAAAATTAAACCCATTTAACATTCCTTCATAAACAAGCACCCCAAACCATTATTAAAGTACGGCCAAACTTAGAAGGTGGCGCTATACAATCCCTCGCATATCTTTCATATGATTTTGCCGCTCTAATCAACTAGCCTGACCACCTTCCGATTTTGCACCAATCTTCAAAACTCCACTTTTCATGTGCTTGAGCAAATGCAAGCCAATTTGCTTTATGCATGTCATAAAAATATGGTTGTTTTAGTGCAATGCAATTTCTAAAGTCTATCTCTACAACATACATTCAAGTGACTTGATATTTCTAATAGTGGTTGTCTTCTATTATCTATAACAAAACACAACAACATCCTAGCACCATGATTAGACATTTTTTGATGCCTACTTCATTGATATGTCTAGGACTGTACACTTCCATAGACCTTCCAATTTATCAAAATAGTGGAAATGGTTGAGCACGGAAAATTCAAGCCTCCTCCAATGTCCTTGCATTTCATCCCACCCTCACGCATCCCCACAATTCAACTCTTCTCCTCCGTACTCAACATTCTAACTTCTCAAGAAGTCGTCAATTGATCTTGTGAGAATAAAAAAGAGTAGTCAAACAAGGCCAACAACAACAATTCCCTTCTATGCAAGCTAACTTTTTATAATGTTGCTCACTATAGTGTATTGAATTTGATGTTGCATTCTCTAAACCTTTAAAGCACTATGAAGAGCAATGAACAATTGCCAGAGGTGCATCACAAGTGGTTCAAGGAGCTCATATAACAGTCAAAGATCCATTTCTAAACTTTGTGACAACACATTTTGCTACAATTAATCATATTCTCTACTTGGTGACATTGTTCCATGATTGATTGATGGGCATTAGTGACCACTGAGGACTTGACAAATTGCGATTAGTCTGGTGGAAAGGTGGTTCGAATCAAGGGAGCTGGATTCAGCTGTCCAGAGTGCAGGCTTTTCACGAACAGCAAAGTCCCCACAGCAAGAATTCGAATTATTTTTGGACCCCACTTGTACCGTAAAGGCTGAACCTGTCTCTTGTGTCAACTGGACCTGGGATGCTCATTACCGGTACTTCTTCATCGGCACATGGCCTGTTTCAGAGTGACACAAATCGAGACATTCAAGTGCACAGCCAGCCACGCCGCGAAATGAAAACTAGCTGCCATATGCTTAGTAAGCTTCAAGATTGGAGAGTCCGTCCGGACGGAACAAGAACGTCTGGCTGGCTGGCTGGCTAGTAGGGTGCCGATTTGTAGAGAATTTGATGTATACTGTATATATTTTAATGTCTATTACAATTGCAGGTGCTCGATCACTCACTCGATCTTCGATCTTGGGAGACGGATCTCTGGCAAAGTGCCGGAGAATGATCACAAATCTGGATGCTGCAACTGGACGGCAAGTGCTGCACAGTGACAAGCAGCGATGGGGGTGCAATGATCCAGGTCAATCAGGTCCAGGTGAGAGACTAGGTAGTGTACTAGTGTAGGATAGGGTAGGGTAGGTTTGGTCAAAAATAATTCTACAAGTAGTCAGAGAGCAAACTTTTGAAGGAAAAGGTTGGAGAAGTTTTATTGTACGGAGAAAGAAAAAGAATCTTATAAATTCCATACCTTAACCCCTAAAGTTCCGTGGCTTATTTTCTGTCAAAAAACACTCAAAACTGCTATTTCTATAGCAAAGAGTAAAAAATAAATTTAATTGCTTTTTTTTCCACATCTAACCGTAGGATTTTACACTTAACTAGTATTAAAAAGTGTGGAAAAAATTTCAGAATTTTTGACCGCACAGATTGCAAGATATTTGTGTTTAAAGTGAAAAAAACAAGTTTTTCAGCACATTGCGGGACTGGATTTTTTGACTTTGAACATTTTTAACCCCTAAATGCCCGAGGCACCAAAATCTGGTGTTTGCAAAACTTTGAAGTCAAACAAAACTCAACCAAGTTGCTATTTTTAGTAGTTTATTATTTTTGGAAAGTTCTTTGTGAAGTCTAGTTTTAGAATCAAAAATCCGATCTTGAAAATAATCAATAATGATTTTTCTATTGAAGATTTTGTGCAAGGGTACCCATTGCAATCTTGACTTCCCGTAGTGTTGAGAGCTCTTGGAAATGAGCCTCAAATACACTAGATCTTGGATCAAAAATCACATTCAAAATTCATTTAAAAAAACTATAGAGTAGATTTTAAGAAGCCATAAGTTGATTGGGGGTTATACATGTTAGGCTCTTTAACCCCTAAAGGCCCAAGGCATTTTTTGGCTCCGAAACCACTGAAAACTGCCATTTCTGCTGCGATCACTCCCTAAACCAAAAAAAACTTTTTTTTAGAATCTAACCGTAGGATCTTGTACTTCACTTGTCTCAAACCATGTGGTAAAAATTTCATGAAGTTTGACCGTACGGATTGGAAGATATTAGCGTTTGAAGTTGGAAAAAGAAGTTTTTTTGAACTCTGGATTGCAATTTCAGATGACTTTGACGGCCATTTGTGGATTTTTTTTGTACTACACACCATAAAGTTAAAAAAATTTATGTTGAACATTTGAGTTTAGAGTCGGGGAAAAAAATTTCAGGATGTCAAAACTTGATTTTCACATATAAAAAAATTGTGAAGTAGAAGTAGGTTCAAAATTGAACAAAAGACTAAATCTTCAATAGCTCTTAGATGGAATTAAAAAACCATAATCCCAACACTGGGATTGTTGTTGCAAACAAACTTAACCTTTTCAAAGAAAAAAATTTGAAAAAATTTGAAAATTGCATTCAAAAATGAATTTTATAAGTTGTTTTTTAAAGAAGACGCTTAGATTGCCCGAAAAACAAGATTGTCCATAACTTTCTCATTCAAAGTCCAAATAGAATGAATCAAAGCTTCAAATATAGACAAAAACATGATCTTTGAGAAAAAAAATCAAAAAAAAAAAATTCAATTTTTTAAAGTTTTTTTTTTCTGCCCGGTGAACTGCTTTTTTGACTTCGGGTGGCATAACTTTTTTCGATTGAAAAAAAAATTATATTTTTGGAAAGCTAATGTGATTTCCTATCTTCAAAAAAAGTTTCAAAAAATCAGGTCGAAATTTTAGATCGCACGAGCCTGCCCAAAATCCCAAGTGTCCCCCGAGGGGACTTTTGGCCTTTAGGGGTTAACCTCATATTTTTTTGGTCACCATTTTTTTAGATTCACCTTGTGAAAAGAAGGTTGAAAGTTTTTTGCAGTTTTAACACCCTCATGGGCAAACATTATAATCTTTCACTCTATAAGTGATATTGTTGTGTTTTCTTTTCCTATGAGATCTCTAACATGTCTAGTTTGAATTGGTACGGTTAAAATTTCTAAAAAATTGATACAACTTATCAAAATGTTGGCATTTTGTTCAATTTAGAGCAAATTCCAAGTCACTCAAAATAGGCCTTGGGCATTTAGGGGTTAACTTAAAAATTTTGCACTATAGAGTTTTGAGCTTTAAATCTTTATAGTGGAGAATTGAGTTGAGAGTCTAAAAAAAAAAAGAAATTCAAAAAAACTTAATTATCATTCTTCAAAAAATTGTTAAGTAGAAGTAGGTACGAGATAGAAGGAAAATCTAAAATATTTATATATTTTAGATGGAATTAAAATATACTAATCCCAATGGTGAGATTGTTCTAGCAAGTAAATTAAACCATGAGAATTTATTTATTTTGAAAAATTGCAAAAATAGCATTCAGAAATGAATCCTACAAGTTATTTTTTTCAAGAAGATGCTCTAACTGCCCCCCAAATAAGAATGTCCATAACTTCCTCATAACAAAGTCAAATGAAATGAATCAAAGCTTTCTAGATAGACAAAAATATAATGTATGAGAAAAAAAATCTATTTAAAAAAAAATTCAAAATTTTGCAAAATTTTTTTGCTGCCCCCCGTCCCCATGCATTCCAAGAAATGGCATAACTTCTTGCTCGAAGGTCCGATTTCAAAAAAAAATTCCGCCACATACCTCTCTCAATTCTTCACATTCACAAAAAGTTTCAAAAAGTTAGGAGAAAATTTCAGCCCATAGGTACCTGCCCCAAGTCCCATTTGTCCCCCAAACGGACAATGGTCCTTTAGGGGTTAAGTTAGGCTTTTTGTTTTGTTTTGTTTGTTACAGTGAGATCTCTAGGATCGGATGTTCCCTATTCGCATTCTTGGTACCTTTGGAAAATCCTCAACGAGGAGGGCTGCACGGGCTTCGTTTTGTGGTGCTTGGACCTACAGTGTGAAAGTTATTGAATTTCAAAGTTTTTGTGAATTAGAAATTACTTTTATTTTGATTTTGATTATGGCAACAACATAGGGCACAATAGTTGTTTCTATGTTTAGAATGTGCTAGACCTTTCTTTCCAGAAAAGCTTAGCCCCTTAACCTATGAAGTCCCATGGACATTTTTTCATCAAGAAATACTCAAAACTACCATTTTCAATGCCAACAACAAAAAAATTAAATAGTTGTTTCTTTTGCATATCCAACCAAAGGATCTTGCACTAAACTAGTATGAGAATAGAGTTAATTGTAAAGTGAAACCCAATTTGTAGAAGGGGTGTGAGAGTAAGGTTTAATTAAGAATAGTACAAAAGAAACACAACACCAAACTCCATCACACCAAATTTGGGTGCTTCAAGGAGTTTCATCCTGGGTTTTTTTCAAACTCCAATTTTTGGTCCCTCTTTGCATACACTTTATAGTTAACTTTAATGTCTGAAAGAAACTTTAGAAACTTTGACCATATTAATCACAAGAAATAAGCATTTAAATTGAAGAAAATAAACTTTTTTGTTCCTAGTCTAATTGGATTATAAAGCTTTGAATTATCTTAATTTAAAAAAATTAAGATAATTTGTGCTACAAATTGTGAATTAATTTTTTTAATATTGAAGAATTGAATTGAGGATTTGGAAAAAAAAATTCAAAAAAAATCCCGGCATTTTCACACTTTCAAAAATTGTTAAGTTGAAGTAGGTACAAGATGGAAGGAAAAAATAAATTGTTGATAGTTCTAAAATGAAATTAAAAGGTACTTATTCGAGCAATGAGATTGCCAAGAATTTTTTAAGATTTTCTACAAAACAATAGGCTTTATAACTTTTACATCACTTATTGACATGGAGTGAATCAAGCCTTTCCACATAGACAAAAATATATTCTACAAGAATTTTTAGAATCGATATCATAGATACCTACTCGATTCTTAAAGAGTCTTCTTAGAGTCTTCTTGGGACTTTAAAGGTTCAAGAGCACACATTTAATTTTAAACAAAACAAACAAGTGAAAAGTTGTAAAGGTTTTATTTTCAATTAGTAGAAACATGGTAATGAATGTCCCATTTTCAATGAGTGAGGAACACTTTCTAACCATGTTGCCTATCATTTAAATACAAGAAGATTGCTTTTAGAATACATCATGGCCCACTTACAAAACTATGCCATGTCATTACTACACCACCTATGAATTAAAATAGTGGCTTACAAGCTTTCACTTTTAGAAATTATAATTAAATGTCAAGCATTCCAAAAAGTATGCAATTTCTTTTGTTCACTACAGATTTCATTTTCATTTCACTAAAAATTCATCTATTGCACCAACCAATCCTAATTTCAATTCACATGGTAAAGATTCACTTCTTAGACCTGTGACCTTTCTACCATTAGTTTTTGAAGTTTTAACTTAATGTTGTTCTTTGAACAAATCAAATCTATAATACTCTTTTGATGTACAATCTAACTTCTATAAAATAAAATCACAAATTTTTATACAACAATACCTATGTTGTTTTATGCTACAACTACATTGTTAAATAGGACTAGCACTCAATATTGTGATACTTTGAGACTTTTTCTTTCTTGTATTATTTAAGTCTAGAATCATGGAACAAGTAGGAAACAAGTATATGCATCACATTGCATATGTAATTTTTTATTTCATGCTTTTGATTATGATTGCCTCCCCACGAGTCTCCTTTTCAAATATACTTTCATTGTCCTACACTAATTAAAATGAAAATCTTTATAATAGAATCCAAGGTTCATTTGTTATTGAATATTTTATGTTTGAAGTTCATGTTGTTTGTGAAACTTGAAAAGATATTGCGGAGGTTGAAAAAGATGATTAGCGAACCATACCAACATAATCAAAGAACTTTTGATAACTCTACATACTTGTTATTTGATATGGTATTTATATTTTTGTCAACTTCCTACAAGTAATTTGCAATATGCTTTTGGTGTAGTTTTTCTTATAAACAACACTTTGCCTAAATTGTGAATTATAGATACTATAGTTTGAGGCCACCTTCAATGAAAAATAAATAAATTTTTTGAAGTCAAATGGTTTTGGAAATTAATAAGTCTCTTTGCCAAATCTAAGGAAAATTAAACATAAAGAAGGTCACAATGTTGGAAAAGGTACATGTACAACTCATCTTTGGACATGTCCACTAGAGAACGCAAAATCCAAATTCATTCCTCTAACTTTACAATGAGAGAGGGATATTATTAAAAAAATAAAGAGTTCATTGAAAGCCATGACTATTACATTTTGATGCAATGAAGAGAACCATTCAATTTCCAAGATTATTTGAAAGGTTTCCAAAAGTTAAGAAAGTCTATTTAATAATTTCTAAATAAGTAGTTTTATTAATAAAAAATGAATTGCTTAATGAGTCCTAAACTTCTAATTTTAATTAATTATTTGGCAAAAATTTGCCAAAGGTGACCTCAACCTAGAGTGTACCTTGTAAAAGCAATATGAAAGTGAGAAATATCATATTATTTGATGTTCATCTCAAACTTAGAAGATTGTTGAAAATAATAACATTCTACACATTTTGAATGGATTGAATTGTTCAAAATCATAAATATGATATAAAGTAGGCCTAAACTATGTGTGGATGTTCTTAGAAGTTTATTTTTTTCCTTCAAAAGTTCACTTCAATCTAAACTTATAACAAGAAATAGATGCGTAATGACTACTACATTTATTAGATGTGTAGTTTATATTGTCTTTGTGCATTTTTAAGGGAACATATGTCACATTACTATCTTACTAGCATACTAATTTGTGCCCAATCTAACTAAGTAGTTGTAGAAGTATGAAGTAAAATGAGTTTTTGGTCTCAAAGCAAGAAGCTCAAAAAAAAAATTATTTTGAATAACTTTTTTAATCCAATTGTATCATCATATAGCTAACTCACTGAGATATACCATGTTAAACTTCTAAAGTAAGAGATCTCATTGATAGTAAGATATATACCTTCCAAATTTGAATGATAGATTTTTTTCATTGCTCTGCACATGCATAGAACAATTTTAAATTTTTTTCCTAGGAAAATATACTTGTCTCAAAACATATACAAACTAATGGCTTGCGTTCAAACTTAGTTGCAAATCCATTAAAAAAAACTCAAGAAAAAAATTCAAATATAAAAAGCTTTTCTTATTGCCCAAGTTGCCCGTGTTGAGAACGAAATGACAAAATTGGACATCACTTTGTAACCTTTCATCCAAATTTTATGAAATTCATCTTACATCCAAGAAAATCCTTATGTGCATCTACGTAAACACTTCAACCATAAAATAAAAAAAATTATAATCACAATTGCATGCCCAAATTGATTAAAGCCTAAAAAACACCCTTCAGTCATTCAAAGGTTAAAACTCATCAATCAGTTTCATAATGACGACATAGCTATTCAACGTTGGGTGCCAATATCCGATAATTTTTGAAGTTTTTGAAAACTTTGTTGGTTCTCATTTCCCTTTCAAAAGTAAGGTATGAGCACTGAAAGTCCCACTTTTGAAGCCCCAATGTCTTGGTGGTCAAATGACAATTTTTTGTTTAGTACCAAATTATTGGCAATTTGAAGGATTGAATTTCATGAGCCTCATCAAATAATAATTATTTATTCACCAATATGTAAACAACTGAGGCCCCTTCAATGTGCCACTGACCCAAAACCACTATCATCATTCTAGGTAAATCTCCAAATCAATATGTACCTATCAATATGTATGTATGTATATATCAGTATGAAAAAACAATTTTAGAATGTTTACCAAAAGAACTTTGACCCTTCATAACTTTTGCATATTGTATCCAAATGCCACTTTCTTTGGGCATGATGTTTAAGTAATCATACAAAGTAGGTCTTCAAGGGTGGATTATGTTTTCTATAGGGTAGTTGTAAAAAAAATTCCCCTATTTCATGCCACATTAATTCTCTTTTTCAACTCTCTAGGCTAATTTGAAGCCTCTTGATTCCAAATATGAATTCAAAATTTCAAATTTTATCATGGGTGGCAAATAAAAAATTATTGTCTTTTTTTTAGGGATAAATTCATCCCATTGGAACCACTTCATATGACCACTTTAACATCTTCTGTTCTTTGGAGTGTTGAAACCTCTTTTTGCTTGCCAACAAGAAAATATGAAAATTTGACCAATCTAATATTACTAATAACTAGGCACAGTAGTCCAAAGTGCCTACCTTAGTAGTTCCATTTTGAATATGGGTGTACAAGATGTGATGTTACGTACTAAACTATAGCCACATTATTAATATTTGATGGTCCATACCTTAACTCTTAACCCCTAAATGCCTGAGGCACCAAATTTTGGAGTTGGGAATACTTTGAAGTTAAATAAAACCTAACCAAATTGTTATTTTTAGTAGTTTATATTTTTGTAAAATTCTTTTTGAAGTCTAGATTTAGCTTCAAAAGTCCGATTTTGAAAATGATGTTTTATGATTTTTCTACTCAAGATTTTGTGCAAGACTACCCATTGCAATCTTGACTTTCCATAGTGTTGAGGGCTCTTGGAAATGAGCCTCAAATACACTAGATCTTGGAAAAAAAATCACATTAGAAATTCATTTAAAAAAAATTGTAGAGTAGTTTTTGAGAAGCCATAAATTGATTGGGGTTATGCATGTTAGGCCCTTTAAACTCATATTATTTTTGTGACCAAATTTTTAGATTTGACATGTGAAAAAAGGATTGAAAGAATTTCTTAGTTTTAACACCCTCATGTTCAAACATTATAATCTTTCAATTCATAAGTGATATTGTTGTGTTTTCTTTTTCTATGTGATCTTTAACATGTCTAGTTTGAATTTGTACGGTTACAATTCAAAAAAAATTGATATTACTTATCAAAATGTTGGCTTTTTGTTCAATTTGGAGCAAATTTCAGGAAGCTCAAAACAGGCCTTGGGCATTTAGGGGTTAAATGCTGTCGCAGCCATTTTTCAAATGATGAATGGCAAAGAATATTTCTATGTAGGACAGAAGTGCAATTGTTCATCCTTGGAATTTTATGCAAAAAGGGGAGATCTTGCATAGTAGGTTGACCTCCAATGAACACTTTTGGTTATTTTAATGTAGATGATGTTCTTATAGTATCAAAAGGGATGATTTCCACGGTCACTAGCCCAACATTCATGGGTTAAATGAAGGAGGGGTGCAAGGTTTTTGTTTTGTGGCGTTTGAACTTACAGAGTAAAAGATATTGAATTTTAAAGTTTTTATGAATTAAAAAAATTAGAAAACTACTTTTATTTTAATTTTGGTTGTGGCAATGACACAAGGCACACCTCCGTACGTGAAGATCCAATTCGGCACTCAAGTGCCGAAATTGAATTTCCATGTCAAATTTTTAGGGGTCCACGTCACCTCACACCATTCACAAGATGATATGTGGCATTAGAAGAGATTTGAGGGCTGGGAGGGGCCGTTTCAGGCTGTTCCCGCAGTTGGGAATAGTCAGAATATTAAAATATATATATATATATATATTATTATTATTATTAAAATATTATTTAAATAAATTAAAAAAATAAATTTTTATTATTTTCTGACGTGGCACTCTCTCAGCCACGTCAGATTACTGCTCCCAGGCTGTTCCCAGGGTTCCCAGGGCCAGATAACTCGTGGGCTCTTGAGCCCTCAAATCTCTTCTAATGCACTTTTTTTACAAAAATGAATTAATTTTTGCCAAATCTTACCTTGACGTGGGGTAGTGTAAGTTCAAGTCAATAGCAAATTTGGATGGATCATGCTCCTCAAGAGCATCTATTGTAGTCCATGCAACTGTGATGGTGATGACATTGTACCCAAGTCAAAGTAATTTGTAATCAAATTCATATGCTCCAATGCATCTGGCATTGGTCTCTCTTTATTACCGGGCATGTTATTATTCTTACCAAACTTGACAATTTGTCAAAATATGAAGGGCCCGCAGCTTAGCTCATTACACAAAAAAATATTATTGTCATACCTTTCCCTGCATTGTTATGTGTGCCAATCAATGCAACCTTCCCTTGTTTGCATGAAAAGTCCTTTTTTAAATGAAGAATCTTGTCCTTTCTTCTTTTTGTAATGCAAAAAAGTCCATTTGACGTTTGGCGGCTTTGCATTGGATCGATTTGTTTTGGAAAAAAACCTGGCACTATGTGCCCCTCCATTTGCCGATCCATGATTGTTTGCCGAGGGACCACTGCAGATGCTCTATTACAGTAAGCGAGCGAGTCCCTGTTGTTCCTGTTGCTCCAGAGCTGCCTGTTGCTAATATAGAATAGCGGTCCTCTACATTCCTTCCTTTCCTAAAAAAGGAAGAAGACCTACCAAGTACCAACCATTCTTACTTTAGTAATGAAAACACGGGGAATAGTAAGCGAGACTTCAATAGTAGTGCCGGTAATAGGCCTGCCGCCTTAGTCTACGTAGTCAACCTAATTCAATTTTACTATCTCAGTTACTACTTACCAGACAGACTGACGGACATTCATCCCAGAGACTGCCATTGCCCCCCCCCCCCGCCCAAATGCCGTGCCAAATGCCGTGCATGGCCAACAAGTGAAACCTCCGTCAAACCAGCCAATGCCGTGCCGTATGTAAAGTTCTCTACTATTATTATTATTATTATTATTATTCCAGGATTCACTGCATTTTGAAATGAAATCCCCTACGTGTAAGTTAGGTCAGTTTCTTAACCCCTAAAGGACCATTGTCCCTTTGGGGGACAAATGTGTTTTTGGGCAGGTACCTACGGGCTGAAATTTTCTTTTGATTTTTTGAAACTTTTTTTGGAGGTAGAAAAGCTGATTATCTTCGTGGGAATATAATTTTTTTTCACTATTGGTGCCCGAGAAAAAAAATTATGACCAAATAAGCTCAAAATAGGGGACGGGGGGCAGCTCGAGCAGCAAAAAAAAAAATGGACAAAAATTTGAATTTTTTTTAAATATTTTTTTCTCATATTATATTTTTGGCTATTTGGAAAGCTTTGATTCATTTCATTTGGATATGTTATGAGAAAGTTATGGACATTCTTGTTTTTCGGGTAGTTAGAGCATCTTCTTGAAAAAAATAACTTGTAGGATTCATTTTTGAATGCAATTTTTCAAATTTTTCAAATTTTTTTTGCATGGTTTAGTTTACTTGCTAGAACAATCTCACCATTGGGATTAGTGCATTTTAATTCCATCTAAAATATATGAATATTTTAGATTTTCCTTCTATCTTGTACCTACTTCTACTTAACAATTTTTTTAAGAATGATAATTAAGTTTTTTTGGAATATTTTTCCCCCCAGACTCTCAACTCAATTCTCCACTATAAAGATTTAAAGCTCAAATGTCTGTAGTGCAAAAATTTTAAGTTAGAATGTTTAAAGTCTAAAAATCAAGTCCCGGAATGTGCTGAAAATTTTGTTTTTTCCACTTTAAATGCAGATATCTTGCAATCTGTGTGGTCAAAAATTCTAAAAATAAATTCATACATTCATATACTAGTGATGTATAAGATCCTACGGTTGGATGTGCAAAAAAAAAAAATTCAAATTTTTTTACTCTTTGCTATAGAAATGGCAGTTTTCAGGGGGGTTTGGCAGAAAAAAGGCCTCGGTCCTTTAGGGGTTAAATAATTAGGGAGAAATTTGAACATGTCTAAAATATGAAAAAAATATGTCTGAAATATGAAAAATATTTTCAGAAAACATGAGAAAATTTCATTGAAAACATCTAGAAATTATTCTTGAGATAATTTAGGAAAATGAACACATTTACACATGAATAGTAAAAAAAAAACATTACTGCAATGAGGAGTGTTGAAAAATAAGGAAGTCAAGAAAATCTAATGAAGTTGTCAAATTGTCCAAATGCCAAAATTAAATTATTTTGTGAGCAAAGTGTTGAATTTGACCTGAACGTATAATAGTACAAAATACTTGTTTTTATTTCAAGTACATTGCATAGTGGCTCTCAAAAATGTTTCGTTTGATTTAGGAAAATTGCCATAATTAATTGAGGAATTAGTGATTTTCAACATAAATTTAGACATGTTGTGGGTATATGTAACACACTTGCATAAAATAAAATTTCAAAAATTTTAAAACAATTTTTTTATTTCTTTTAAATTTTAACCCTTAAAGGTTCAAGGTGATTTTCCTATCAAAAACCACTCAAAATTGTCATTTCTATTACAAAGAGAAAAAAACTTTAAAAATTATATTTTTTTCATATCCAACCATAAGATCTTATACTTGACTAGTATATGAATACGTGGAAGAAATTTTAGAAACTTTGACCGTGTAGATTGCAAGATAAATGCATTTAAAGTGAAGAAAGCAAGTTTTTTTGCACCTTGCTTGACTAGATTTTTTGGCTTTGAATCTTTTTAGTTCAATTTTTTTGCACTACTGATTTTGATTTTCTACTTATTTATGTTAAGTAGTTGAGTTCAGAATCTACAAAAGAAATTTAGGAAAAAAAGCACTTAATTTTTACTCATTAAATTGTTTTTAAGTAGAGGTGAGTTTAAGACTGAAGGAAAAACTAAATTGTTAATAGCTTTTAGATGGAATTGAATCACAATAATCCCAATGGTGAGATTGTTCTAGCAAGAAAATCTAACCGTGTTTAACAATTTTTTTTGAAAAATTCTAAAAATTGCATTCAAAAATGAATTCTACAAGTTATTTTTCCAAGAAGATGCTTAGATTGCCAGAAAAACTAAGATTGTCCATAACTTTCTCATTATTAGTCCAAATTGAATGAAACAAAGCTTCACATGTAGACAAAAATATAATCTTTGAAAAAAAATTAGAAAAAAAATTATTTTGACTTTCTGTGATTTTTTTTGTGCTACCCGCCGAACTCCATTTTTGCTTATTGTGCCATAACTTTTTCTCCTGTGTATCAATTAAAATAAAAATTACATACTTACAAAGCTCTTGCAAAAATACAGAACCTAAAAAAATTCCAAAAAATATCACTGAAAATTGAGATAGCAGGAACCTGCTTGGACCCAAATTGTCCCCTGAGGGGACAAATGGTCCTTTACGGGTTAAGAAACTTATTAGTGAAAAAAAACTTGTATCCAAGTAAAAAAAGTTCTAGATTCTTTAATAAATGGAATGAATTTTTTTTTTTGAATTTTGCACAATAATAAGAATTTTTTGAATTTTAAAATATTATTGAGTGAAATAATATGGACTAAAATATATCTCCAAATTTTTATAATTTTTATAATTTAAACAAAAAATCTTCAAAAAATTGTGGAATTTTGAAAAGTGTATAAATTATTTTTGTATTATTATTCATGATTTGGACGGCAATTTTGGCATTTTTTTGTCAAATTTTTTATCTACTTCTAAAATTTATCATCTTTGTAACTAACATAATACAATATGAAATTGCCAAAAAAATAAAGTACTTTTAGTGCAAAACCTCGTTCCAAGAGGAATAGAGAACTAGTAACCATATTGGGCAAGTTTCATAGTACTTATATTTTTGTCTAACTACAAATACAATAATATTGAAAATTTGTGCTTTCAAAATTCTTGAAAAAAAATTCTACACAATTCAAATGTTTGTCTCTCAATTTTGATTGTTTTAAATGTCAAACAGAATATTTCCTCACTACGCGGGAAATCATCAAAAAATGATCAGTGCATTGCTACTATATTTAATTTTTTTATAATGCAAGGTGATTTAGAATAAATTAGACCCCATATTTGCTTTTGAAATTTTGCATGAGAGCTCAAACTCTATAGACCTTGTTTTGAACAAATGAGAAGAAGATTTTATCCTCATTTCAAACATTATAATCTTTCAATCCATTTAGTCAAACAAGTTGAAATTTGTTCCATGCATTTTCATAATAGAATACTTCACTTTTGTTTTCACTTTTGTTCAATGCACCCCCAAAATGGCAATTTTTGACAATTTATCTTAAAAATAATTTTTCATTCACATATATTGTACCTTACTTGCTCAATTTTGAATATCTCAATCATTTTTATTGATTATCACTCATCATGTTTTAGACAAAAAAATAAAATTTAATAGTATTCCATATATATTTCATATAGTATATTTGTATCAAAGTTTTTTTATTTTGGTTTTGGAGGGCGAGTGGGTGAATTAGGTGTTTTATTTTTTAATTTAGTTTGGGGGACCTGCGCATCTCTTTTCAGGGGATATAGTCTGTATTACCAACCACATGATGCTAAATTAGAAAACCTCACAATAATTATATATAAAATTTTAAATAATGTGAATTTTCAATCAATGCGGATTCATATTCTTTTATTTAATTATTGATATTTTTAGATTTGCACCTCCACTTGCAAGGATCAATTCATATTCATTTAATGTGATAAAGTTGTTTGAAGTAGCTTAACCCCTAAATGCCCAAGGCACCCAAATGTGGTGTCAAAGAATCTTTGAAGTTAAATAAAACCTTACCAAATTGATATTTTTAGTACATTATATTTTTGAAAGATTCTTTTTGAAGTCTAATTTTAGCATCAAAAATCCGATTTTGAAAATGAATGATTATGATTTTTCTATTCAAGGTTTTGTGCAAAGGTACCCATTGCAATCTTGACTTTTCGTAGTGTTGAGGGCGCTTGGAAATGAGCCTCAAATACACTAGATCTTGGAGAAAAAATTGCACTAGAAATCCATTTAAAAAAAAATTTGAGTAAATTTTGAGAAGTCATAAATTGATTGGGGTTATATTTGTTAGGCCCTTCAACCTCATACTTTTTTGGTCTTGAACTTTTTGGATTTGAGATGCAAAAAGAGAGCTCAAAGATTTTCATAGTTTTAACACCCTGATGATCAAACATTATAATCTTTTAATCCTTAAATGATATTGTTGTGTTTTCTTTTCCTATGTGATCTCTAATATGTCTAGTTTGAATTTGTACGGTTACAATTCAAAAAAAATTGATTCAACTTATCAAAGTGTTGGCTTTTTGTTGAATTTAGAGCAAATTTCAAGAGGCTCAAAACAAGCCTCTTGAAATTTGCTCTAAATTCAACAAAAAGCCAACACTTTGATAAGTTGAATCAATTTTTTTTTAATTGTGACCGTAGAAATTCAAACTAGACATGCTACAGATCACATAGGAAAAGAAAACACAATAATATCATTTTAAGGATTGAAAGATTATAGTGTTTGATCATTAGGGTGTTAATACTATGAAAATCTTTGAGCTCTCCTTTTGCATGTCAAATCTAAAAAGTTCAAGACCAAAAAAATATGAAGTTGAAGGGCCTAACAAATATAACCCCAATCAATTTATGACTTTTCAAAATCTACTCTAAAATTTTTTTAAATGGATTTCTAGTGTGATTTTTTCTCAAAAAATTTCACAAATGTAAAGTATTGTATTAACCTGTAAAGGACATTGGGATCTTGAAGAGTCTGTACTTATAATCTTTATGATATACAGTATAGGTATCACAAAGCTTACTCAAAGGCCAAACAATGATGAACTTCTAGCCTCCTCAAGGCAATGGACAACTTCAAAGCTACTATTAAAGAATTTTGACAAACTTTCTAATGTGACAATCATACATTCAAATTGTGATTTGGAATCCAAAACTTAGCATGATAGTTGCGTCTTTTGAAAACGCAAAAAAATGATATTAACCCCTAAGCGCTCAAACGACCATTTTATGGTCGCTGCCCGACTTCGGGCAGATTTTTCGGGCCAAAAAAAAAAATAATAATAATAATTTACAAAAATTGGGTTGTATTTCTATATTTATACTCAAAACTAAGATCGCTACGGTCAAACAAAAATTATAAGAGAAATAGCACAAAGAGTCTAGTATTTGCCTAGTGTTGAAAAACTTACTATTTGGGGAAAGTGTTGGTGTTCTCATTACTAGATGTTATGCATTTTTTCACAAATCAATAGAAACCACAATTTTGACCAATCAAAAAAAAATTCAAATGCTAAAGATAAAAATTGTATTTTTGGTGAATTTTTGAAGTTATATCTTCAAAATTCATTTGAAGAGAATCTAAAAAGAATTTTATAATTTTAACCGTACAGATGTTTTCTAATTTTTGTGCTTCACATTATCTTCTTTGATGCAAACTTCAAAAAAATTACAAAACTTATATTTTATAATACATTTGTGTTTTGTCCAAACCCCTTGGGCTTTTAGGGGTTAAGAAGTTGTTATGTAGTTAGGTATTGGACATGTTGTCATGAAGATTTTTTTAAAATCAAGCCCATTGGGTTGGGTTTGTCTTTCAAGGGTTAACATTTTTTTTAAATCAACATGTATTGTTCATTGATTTGCACATCATATACACTAAAAGTGAAAACAAATAATTCATCCCTCATAAGCTTATATTAACATTAATTATTTAGTTTTGTAAAACTTGAACGAATGGATGTTAACTTTTTAAAGGCTAATATCTTGACAATTAAAATATTTATCTCTAAAGGAGCTTGTAGTAGTAAAAATTTCCAAAAATGTAAAGATGTTATATACTATTTAGAATAATAGTTTAGTAACAACTTTCAAACTTACAAAAGTTGAAAACAATAACTCACAAAGCATATTCATCCAATTACATCTACCATTGCATTAACTAATATTCATAGAAAAAAATGAAAAACTAAATCTTTTGAATTATTTTTAAAAGTGATTGAAAATTTGAATTTAGTGATTTTAAAAGATAAAATTTAATTTAAAATATAAGAATCTAACTATTATGATTTGATTTAAAAGATTGTTTTTTTAGTTTTTCATTAAAAAAATCTTTGGAAGGCTAATTTTTGGAGGTGAACAACGGTTGCACTCTCTGTACTATTAAATATAAGCAAAAGAAATTTTCATAAATTCATACCTTATATCTTCATAAACTAATAGAAAAATCTTAGAAAAATTGGTGAATGAAAATGAACATGTCAGTTAAACATACTAGTGTTTGAAAAGATGGGAACAACCCAAAATAGGTCATTTAGATGATCCTTCTTAGTTATTACTAAGTGCTACTTCTAGATAGTATGAAAGTCAATGTTGTATCTAGATAGAAGATTATAGAAAATTGGTAACAAACACAACTGAATGGACAAGGAATTACCTACTAAAATTTAATGTTGATAAATCTTTACTAATGTATAATATACTATATTATTAATATAATTCACGTAAAGTTCTAATTTTTTCATTTGTTGAAAAAATCATTATTTATATGAATTTTAGTAGTATGAACTTAGAATATACATGATAAGGAATTTCTTATACCATGTTGATCACTTCATTTTTTTTTTGTCTATTTTAACAAAACTTACTTATTAAAAATGAAAATTTTGATGTTTGAAAATTTTCAAAATTATTTATGAGGAAAAAAATTATGAATTTTTTTCCACCTTTGAGCATGTGCATAATTTTTTTAAATCCATTTTTAACATTTGTTTTGAATGATCTAAGATAAAAAAAAGTCAAAATTCAATCTTAGGCATCAAGGCTTGGTGTTATGCATGCAAGTATCTATGTGCTAAAAATAATTTTATTTGCTCTCAACTAAAGAAAAAAAATCTTTGCATTTAAAAAACTTACATTACAATAAATGCAAGGAAGTTTGAGTAGAACTTTATATTGAAAGTAAGCTAATGCTACTAGAATAAATGCTTCATATATCACATAAATAACTTTCAAGGTTCCTATAGAAACAAAGAATATTTCTAATCATTCAAGAATCACATCACTTTTTTGATTAACTACTTTTATGGTAGGTAGCATTGTTTCATGAAGTTATGTGCGGTAATTTTTTTCAAATTATAACGGCTTATTTAGATGCAAGAAAAATTACTACTTTGCTAATAAAAAAATGCACCACAAATTGCAATATAACATTGATTGATATGAATGACATAGACTTTTCTAAAATTCTCTAATAAACCCTAAAAAGATAGATTGAACCTAAGGGACTTATTTCTTTAGGAAATATGAAGGATAGTTCTCAAAAAATCAACTTAAAGGCACTGTTTTGATGAAATTAAGAAATTATTGTAGTAAATGTACATTGAACTTGGAATATCTAGAGGACAATTTGGGAAGACTAAGTTAATCTAAGCTATGTGGCTATTTTTCTAAACTTTTATAAGTATGCAAATGCCCAAATTGAGAAATTTACTTCTATAAGGGCGCTCGTCACAATACATCATGCATTCATAATTTAGAAATTTCATTGTTAGCAATTGAGATAAATTTAGAAGTTTTTAAATATAAGTCTTTGGAATTACAATGATTGTATTTTTATATTTATTTTATTTTAAGATATTTTTACATTTTTATTCTTAGCTTTGATGTCCAAAAACTTAGATGAATGGGCAATTTTGTTAAAATGGTTGTATTCCAAGTGCCACTTTGACGGTGTGCCATTTTCATCATCTAGGATTGGTATAGATTTCAGAACGGTTGTTTTGAACCGTTTTCATGCCATTTAAAAAAAATATCGCCATTTTAACAAAATTGCCCATATTAGTTTTAAATGTTTAAAATAAGTCATATTTTTCACTTTTTAGTTTTAAAAATATACATAATATGAAAATTATGAAATGAGAATTGTCTTAAATTATTGATAAAGGTCACAAATTACATGTAACCATGCAAATGGGGGGATATTCTAGTGCAAATTTTAGTGCAAATTACATTAAAATTTTGGTACAATTTAGAAGAAAATGAGCATTTCTATGCACTTCAAGTGCACAACAGGACCTTGTATACCGGTATTGTAGTACACAATTTTTCATTTACATCATATAATATATCTTGGTGTAGCTTTTTCCTTTGAATACTATTTTTAATAAGTCAAGGGGAATCACACATGACTTTGTACTAATCTATTTATTTTTTTAAAGTTTCAAATGGCGATAATTTTAACTCAAACTCATGTAGTCATGTTTGAAAGGAAAGATAAATAAATGACTAGAATTACCTTGGTCATCAGTATTTGAACTGTCCTACAAATCTTTGTGGTAAAACAACGTTGCAAAAATAACATTGGCATACCGGTATTAAAACAACTGTCTTGGAGATATTAGAGTTAATTGTAAAGCATGTCATTGTGCACTCAGGGATGAGGAGCCTGTGTTTGAGAAAAACAAAGGATGGAACTCCTTGAAGTATCCAAACTTGATCCAATGAAGTTTGGTGTTGTGGTTCTTTTGTACTAACTTATTCTTAGTTAAACCTTCCTTTGACACAAACTGGGGTTCACTTTATGATTAAATCTATTGATATGAATGATATTTTTCAGTCAATGCTGTTCGTACTAGTGGAATTTTTTAATGCACAGCACTTGCACATTTTAGGACACCTGGGGATACGTTTCGATCAACGGTACAGTATTTGCAGAGACACATTTTTCAATGTTTAGAATTTCCTTAGCTCCATGTGCGAAGCTTTCTTTAGACTAAAGATTCATACTGTACTTGAAAAAAAAACTTGATTCTACATTGATGCGATCAGATAGTTTTCTACAGTGGAAACGAACGTGTAAGCTTTTTTTGACAGTACTGGTTGCAGCCCCGTTTTCTAGTGTATTTTTTTTACTTTTGTGTGTGTACCGTCCTGTAGATATAAAAGGCAACAGAGGACAACGCATCGATAATCTAAACAATTGGATGGTTACAGTACATGATTCATTTGATAATACTTTTACTAAAGTTGGACGCCTGGAGGTCTAGTTTGAGCTCGATCACTAGAACTGTGTCCAGAACAAACCTAACTTAACGTAATCTCCCTTTTCTTTTCTCAACAAGGGATGAGCTCCTGCTCATGAGTGTGGCACACTTGACTGAACGCAGATGATTAAGTTACGCAGCGCTGGATCGAACGGTGGAGCGTGTCCGAACGCGGACGGCAACGCCTTCGTTCCATGCACTCCGATCACGTACGTACTGTAGAATTATACCGCGGTAGCGTACGTGCAGCAGTGCGCGCAGTAATAATGTGGAGCCAGTTTCAGGTTCATTTCGAGCGCAAAGTGGGGACTGGGAGTGGCAATCACGGAGCTGGGCAAGCTTGGAGTTATTCCTATTCATGGCAGCGATGTCTGAGTCGGGAAAAAAAGAGCTGGTGGAGGACCATAATGGCCCGGCTGTCGGCAGCTAATGCAGCTGTCGGCTCGCCACCACTGGATCCGGAGAGCCGGAACGGGCCGCATGGATTCCCTGCCCACTCTAGGGCCATCCCTCCCTTCCGCTAATAACAGCCTGCCTGCTGCCCTGCTCCACTTTGGCTCGGCTAGCCAAGCTAGCTTGCTGGAAGCTAGATCCGCCGGGGCAGGCCTGCGCCGTATCAAACGCTTCTGGCCTGGGCTGGGCTCTGTCTTTTGTGATCTACTAGCTTGGTTTGTGGCGCCCGCAATCGATCTCTCTGGCTCTCCCTCCCCCCAACCCCCCAACCCCGTCTTCCCTCTCTCGTTCTGAATGGGAGCTTCTCCCCAGAGGTACAGTGGCGAAATTCTAGGAGCAGCTAGAGAGGTTTGAAAGTGGGCTATGGACAATGACTACCACAGTGACGGGAGTGCCGTGTTGCAAGCAGTGGCCGAGGGGAGTGGTACCGTTAGAAGAGCCGTCGACGACGTCGTCCGGGGAGACGACGACCAATCTCGGCGTGGCCGGCGATTGGGGGGTGCCCACGACGTGTTTGTCGCTGTGGGTGAGCGGAGGAGGGGACGGGGATTTACTGCAAGGGGGGTCGCACTACAGCACCGAGTCGTCATCTCAGCACCAGCAGCAGAGGCGGCAGGAGCAGTACCAGCACCAGCACCAGAAGCAGCTGCAGCAGCAGCGTCGGGTGATGGGTCGCGGCAGAATTGAGATTAAGAAGATTGAGAATACCACCAGCAGGCAGGTGACATTCTCCAAGCGCCGCGGCGGCTTGCTGAAGAAGGCGCACGAGCTAGCGGTGCTTTGCGATGCGGAAGTGGCGCTCGTGATCTTCTCCAGTACGGGGAAGCTCTTCGAGTATGCCAGCTCAGGCAGGTAAGACGAATGTGCAGTTTGTCCTTCTACACTATTTTGGGTATTCGATGCTGGCGGGCGGGCGGGCGGGCTGCATTCGTGGGATAGGATTGGCTTCTCACTCGAGATCTTTCTTCCGTTTTTCCGATTTAGAATTTCTGGGCACCAATTCTCTAGCTGGTACTTGGGTGCCCGTTCGATCCGACGGCCGAAACGACTTCGGTTCACGTTTGCCACCATGCTCTGGTTTTGGACAGATTTGCTATTAAGATCGCCCCGCTGACGTTAAATCCTGTGGACGAGGTAGCAGTGCGCTGGATCATCAACAAACTGTTGCTCGAGTTTACTGATTGCGAATCGTCTCTTGAGAATTAGCGCACAGTGTGCATGGGCTCCATCGCAATAGTAGCTCGTAGTTGTGAATGTGGAGCTGAATTTCGAGATCCCAGCGTTAAGCAAGTGAGGGGACGGGCTGAAGTAGCGAATGTTGCAGTTTATGCAACTATGACCAAAGAATTGGTTGCAGCTGGAGATCTGGTGAATTGGGAGATGGGGGCAGTGTTTAGGGTTTGTATTTAGGGTTTATCGGGCGGGAGTGAATTGATTTGATCAATTCTCTGCTGGTGTACTCTGGTCATTTTGAGCTTGTGTTGCACTGTGTAGCATGCGGGACATCATCGACCGGTACAAGAAAAGCCCGGACGGAGTGAAGACGGGCACCAGCGCGGATGTAAGCCCTTCCCCTCGGTGCTCTAACACAGGACTTTGGAGACTCGTTTACTCCAGTAGCAAAGCCCTAAATCCTATGTTTACCCTGAAATATATACGTATAGATCAGGTGGGTGCTACCTTAGGTGCCCTAAACATTGGGACCTTGGAGAAAGATTATTCCCAGTTAGCAAACATCTAATTTGTACGCTGTCACATACAATTTAAGTGCTTGTCACCCTGGGTGCCCTAACATGGGGACCTTGGATACACTTTATCTTGGTGTGTCAAACTCTTAATTTATGCATTTACCTTCCGCGCTCCCGTCAGGAATTTTGCTATTGGTGCGGTCGTCAAGATGGGCATAATTATCTTGCATTTTTTCTTGACGAATCTGTGCACTTTGGCAGTTTATGGGTCGTGAGGTGGTGAGGCTACAGGAGCAGTTGGAGCAGTTGAAAAATTCGCAGAGGTATTTTCCTGAAGGCATTAGAGATAATCTTAAAGTGGTCTGGAGTTGCAAGCTAAGTTTAAGCTGTGGTCCCTGACAATAAATGAATTGTGGTCCACGACTTCATCTTGAGTTAAGCTCTAAACTCATGGTTCTTGTCTTAAGTTACAATCCCTAGTCCCACATGTCGCATGCTCGTGAGTTCTCATTGCTGGAAGCAAAACTAGGGATGAAATTCAAAAGAGATCCATTTTGGATTTTTTGCTATTTAAAGGGGAAGAAACCCCAGTTTCCTCCCACTCTACTATCAACTCTGTTAGCTGGATTTTTTCAATCTGCTTCCCACCCTACGAAATGTGTGATTGTACTACTGCCCAGTGTTTTTATCGGTGGCTACCAAATCCAAGTGTCATCCTGCTTATCAAGAAGATGAAAAGCTCCCTTAAAAGACAATGCTTCTGCCTCGGAGAAAATACTGTTTCGTCCAACCTTCCATCCGTCATATGGAGATGCGTTTTAATCTGAGTGCCGAACTGTTTTGGAGTTCTTCGTCAGCAGTATTTGACGAAAAAGAGTAGTGAACTTTTGTGATCTCCCGTGCAGGCGCATGCTTGGTGAGGATCTTTCGTTGCTGAAGATGCCTGACCTGTTGCAGCTGGAGCAGCAGCTTGATCTGGGTGCTTCACGAGTGAGGGCAAGAAAGGCAAGTATCCAGGTTCCTTTTGAGGAAGAAACCGAAAGTTAGACTGAATCCTATTCATTGAATCAAGTCAGGGACTCTAAATGTATGAAACTACTTTTACCTAGCTGCTTGCAATGATTAGATGCAGCATGCAAATTGCAAAAGTCCCAGCTGGGGGAGGCACTCGGTGAGGTTCACTTTGCAATGTAAACAAGCCTGGAAAAACACCTGGTGCTGTGCAGCTTACAGTGTGCCTTGTGGCGGGTCACCCAGTGATCTGCAGGACAACCCCTTGAGCTACGATTTAGCCATGTGGATTTGGAGCAATACTTGGTTCATCCTAGTCTCATCCAAATTTTTGATTTATTGTGGCTATGGTTTTTTATTTCAGAATCAGCTCATATTAGAAGAGATCGAGGGCTTACGAAGGAAGGTGTGTGCCGTTGCCTGGTCTTTTTCGTCTCTTTGTGTAGTACAGTGTTGGATGGTTCACTGTTGTGTAGTGTGGAAACTTATGGTTTCTTTCCCTCTACAGGAGCGCGAGCTTCAAGTTGTAAATGAAGATCTTCGGAAGAAGGTAAGTAGAATTTATGCGTAAGTATTTTTTTGCAGCTATTGCCAAATTCTGTTAATGTTGTTTTCACATCATCAAAAGCACTTGTCGTCCCGGTTTTAGTTCATCTGCTCGTTATATGAGTGACTTGTGATAAGTTCAGGATATGTTTATGACTCACCAACCTTGTAGTGGCTTTAGTTGACTGGAATTAATTAGTAGGTGCCTGCACTGCCAAAGTAGCATTAGTTTGGTGCTAATTCCCATTAATGAACACGCTTGGGATTTACATTCGTTTTCACGAGTTAACTGAACTCTCTGACTTTGGACAAGTAACTAATTTGTCCATGCTAGTAGTTTGAAGTGCTAACCTCATCTGTACCAACCAAGTAGCGGCAGTTAGCTATCTGAAAACTCCGTTAATTTCCTTGGAAGTGCAGTCACGTAGAAGGTTGATCCAACTACATTGTTTATTTTATTTCATTTAGAGTGTCGCATGATTAATGTAACATCAAAATAGCGTGTCATAGTGTGCCATACAGTTGTTTTTGCTAGCTTTCATACCTTGGGACCGCCATCAAGAAGCTTTTGAGTAAATAATTACTCAAGCAACAAGTGGCCAACACAAGATCCAAGGTTCAATAAGTGATGTTCACCAATAGGAACTTGAATTCATATTGTTCATGAGCCCTCGATATAGTATATCATTCTTTAAATAGAATAAATGGTGTAACTAACACCATTAAGGCAGGGCTTAAGACACCAACTATGTTGATTAATCCTATTAGTACGTGCAACACTAACTGACCATTGCCAGTAAAAGCTTCAGAATATAATCACCAGTGGAGTGGAATTCATCACCGCAGTGGAATCTGCTTAAACAACCACTTCTAATTTTGCAGTGACACTAATGTTACCCCTCACTAAGAAGATGAATCAGCGCCAGTTGCTTGGTGCGGGCGGGGTTCACTGTGGAAGCTAATTACTCACGAACAGGCATTTGTGCACTTGTCGCATGTTGATATAGCTTGCAGACGCCCAAGGGATTGCAGACGCCGCCGCGGCCGCAGCTGTTGCTCGAGCCGACGTGCCAAAGAGCCCGAAGCGTTTGGCCAACGCTCTTGATATCGGTGTAAGCTCACAGCTGGCAGCAGCAACTGTGTATCCTCATCCGAATCTTCGAGATGCACAGAGATCACAGACTTCGTTACAATTGGGGTATGCACTATCAACATCCTCATCAACCTGTAAGAATATGGTATTCTAATGGACCAGAGGAGAGAGAGATAGAGAGATCCACCAAGGCCGTGTTTTGAAACCACACCTAATTATTTCAAAGTTTTTAATATTCTTGTTAGCAAATTGAAGAGAATTCCAGCACATCAAATAGTGCATTGTTTGGAATACCATACGCAAAAGTTAGAAGCGTTCAAAATTTTATCGGTAGATTATCTAATACCCAAATGACTTCTGACATTGTGGTGGTGTACATTCCCAAATAATATGTAGTCATGGTTTAAGACTTTGGAGTGTCGCATTTAGGTAGGTGTTGCAATTAGGTGTGGTTCCCTCAACTGAATACATATACTAATTGTGAGGCATTCAAATCATGGGGAAGGCAGACTGGATGACGTTTGTGCTTTTTGTTGTGTGTGTGTGTGTGTGTGTGTGTGTATTGAGCAGCATGTTCTCTTCGGAGTCATACCTCCCAAGCTCCAGCAGATGGCCATCTGAGCAACGTATGCCTGTTGGGCCCGAAGGTATGATGCCTTCCACGTTTTTATTGTGAATGATCTTGATTTTGTATGCCTCATCATTTGCAACATGGTCACATCTTTCAGTGGCATGTCCTGAAACAAATCTTAGAATCGATCGAAATAACAGCGGAGTCCAGGAACTACACAAATTGTTCACGAGCAACGAAGTCTCTAGATGTTTTAACTTAGTAAACTTGGATAAAACTAAAGAAAAAGGTCATATCTTGTCTATACTTCGTCTACATCTTGTCAATACTTTGTCATCAGTAAAATGACTATGTGTTGGGACTCTTCTCGTGTATTTTTAGATTGCCATGTTGCTATCAATATCAGTTTGACCCCTCTTCACCCCGCTCATCAAACCAATATCAACCTTGCAGTCTAAAAATGTCCCTTATTTAAGTAAATTGTTGGGCTGCTAAAGTGGGGTTAAGATAGAGGATCATAGCTTTATGCTTTTTAATGTGTCCCAAGTGTGATTTCTGGGAGATCACTGAAGAGCTCACTTAGGGTGCAAGAGCCAAACTCTAGTGATCAAATTATATCATCATTCAACGCATGATTATTTCTTATGTAATATCCTGTACCATATTAATCAGATTTACCTCTTTCTTACAATCGATATTGTTTCTTTCCTTCTGCAGGTTGTGCAGGTGAATCTGCCATGAGATGGGATCCTCCGCACTGCCACATTCAGAATAGACTCCATGCAAACATGTCACCGAGTGTGAGAATTTAAAACTTACAGTTCATCGGTCATCCACTCCGAAAGACTGTCCAAGGCCTTCTTCAGAAAGTCGGGTTCATGAGCTCGCTCTAGCTCCTCGTCTCTGCCCTTCTTTCTCTTCCACGCACATGCAACTCTAGCTTCGAGTACAGCGTCCCAAACCTGGATTTGAGCCGTTTTCATGCAGCCAGAAGCCCCGAGTATGGCTGCAGTAGCACTCTTGATAGATTTTAGTTTTTTCTTGGGGCACACATTGCGGGCTGCAACAACTAAGCTGCAACGATAAGTAACCAGATTCACCCCGCTCCAAGATTTCCTCCTAAGGAGACCCCTGCTAGTAGCAGGAGTTTTGTTTTCCCCATCAAGCCAGGTGATCGAACTCGGGCTACGGGTACTCTGTTCGTTTTTTGGTTTGGTTTGCTGGCCGCAAACGAAACTCTTCATAGCTCGGCAGATTGATAGTTGTGATATTAAGCTTCAGGTCTTAACTTACCTTACGTAGTCTCCAAACCACATACCTTCCCCGTCAGGTTGCTTCTGAGTTTCAATTTAGTTGCTGAAGTGAAGAACTTGAATTGTAGCAGTAGAGTGACGATGGGTTTGTAGAAGCTCTCTCTGTCTGTAGAGTTTTAGGATGTGGACTGTTGTTTATCGGATATATTCCTTTTGATATACTCTTGCTGAATATATACTAACTTATGTTTCAATGCCTGAGTGGTACTAAGTTACAAGCATTCGATTTGTATCCACTTGATTGCAAATGAGCTATAAGGTAATCTGCTCTTAAAGTGACCATTTAAGCCTATTTAACTCATCATAGGTAGTAATAGATATTTCTAGCAACATGTCATTCATTCCTAGATAGTGGTTGCATGTAGAACATGGTTGCTTTTAGAGCAGACTACCTTACTACTATAGTTCAAGTTATTGAAAGACTCTTACTTAATAATGTGATAGTAGATAGTCATGTATCATCTATAAGATTATTTAGCAAGTCAAATTCTTTTTATAATAAACCATTAGAGGTAGAGTAAACTTGCCAATCATTGCACAAACAAAATTCAAATCCTTTTCCACATAAATATAGAGATTTGCATGTTTTGAAATTTGGCATGATTATTAAATGTCATGTTAAGATTCACCTTCAAAAATAGAATGCAGGAAGATTTTTGCCTACAAATTTTATTGCAATTTAAAGGCAATGAAGCTAAAATTTGGTTAAAGAATTCTTTGCGGCCCTTCATTGCAAAGTGTGCGGTCATTGGATGGTGATACAAAATTTTGTTCCCGTTGCAATTGAATTGGTAGTTGAATCAGTGTGTGGTTATTGTATGGTAAATGGCAACAATTATTGTTTATTTTTTGGATCTGTACGGTCATTGGCAGGTTTATTCTAGAGTTGATAGACTTTTAACCTTACTCAAATAGAGGCATGCAAGCTACTGCTATTGTAGCTACATTGTTCACCAAACACCATGCACCCCCTTCGTCATGCATTATTAATGTTATGTTACATTTGTTGGCATCTTTTCGGAATTCTTGTCAAAGACATGTATTGTTTGGTGGGTTCCACCTATCTCAAGGGACACTTAAGGTAGGAGGTCTATAAATTGACTCAATTCTAAATGCGTTCCCTATCTAGGAATGAGTGACATGTTCATTGAGATGCCTATTATTGTCATTGATGAAATAGGTAGGCTTAAAGGGGCAGTTTATGGACTTTCTATCTTATTAGTATGATTTGTCATAGTTGCATTGGTATGTATTCAAATCTTGTTATCTTAATCACCTTATTCTACTATAATAAACTTGCTGAAAAACCGAACTCAAAATTGGGTGCAGTTCTTTTGCCCACTGTTCTATGTAGTCTCCAAACAAATGGAAATATTTCTTTTCCATTTTACAATTGCAATTGAAAATTCTGGGGCATGTAATGTATCTTTTGAAAAATATCTTCAAGACCTTTACAATTGTATATTAACCCCCACCCCCCACCCCAATTCTCAAAATTGCAGTTGCAAAACAAAAACAAAATATCTATTGTTGTTTGGAGATTGCACATAACAATGGTCAAAAGAACTACCCAATTTTGCATTATACATTGCCTTATACTGCTCCAAAACATGCGCGGAATTGCTTAAGTGGTTGACTATATGCCACATTTATCTACTTCTAGACTATTGAAAGTCCAAAATTAATAATGGTCATTAGGAGAAAAAGAATGATCATCATGAAATAATGCAAAATATTGGGAAATCAATACAAAACATCCGGAGACCTATACAAACATCGGGGGATCGGGGGATCGGGGGATTCCACAATCGGGAGATCCCACAATCTTTGTCCAGAATTCTTTGAATAGTCCAAAAGTAGTTAAATGTGGCATCTATGGGTGGTTCTACCATAATCCATATTTCTCATCAAAATCTTTTATGTCATGTATTGTACACATCACATTGCAACTTCCACACTAGGGAGTGCTAGTATGTGAGCATAGATTCTATCCCGTGAGCCTAGGTGTCTCTACTATAAACATCTTTTGTGATTATAGGTGTTCACATTATAGGTACCTATGTTATAGATTCTTTCCATTTTATAGTGTACCTATGTTATAAATACATATGCAATAAACAACTTCAAGTGGTTGTAGGTACATACCTACAATTAGGTTCAAGGTTTGTAAGCTCACGCACTAGCATCGTTGCTTCCACACTAACTTCAAGTTCAAAAGGGTGGAGATTAGTGATCATTGAACTAATTTATGAAATTTGGTGCAATATGCTACCTAGTTTAGGGAATTTAGTGCAATGTGCTACTTTCAAGACAAATAGGCATCAACTTTGGCTACCTTAAGAGTGAGTGGCATTAACAAAAAAATAGAAAAGAAAGGATTTTGCAAGTTGTAAAGGATGATTGGGAGTACTATAACCCAAAACTGACTAAATAGATGCTAATTCCATTGTGGAGGAAGTAACAAATTGGCTATCAAATCCTATTAGTTGTTACAATCTTGACTAAATTCTATTTGTTTTGAGGATTTTTTTCAATGTACAATTAGCTACTGAAAATTTTAAGTAGCAAACTAGCAATGGAGCAAATTTTAGCCAGTTCTATGAACGCTGCTGGAGACGACGTGGAGTGTAGAAATACTAACACTCATATGAACAAACAACAGCGTTTTATTGCAACCGATCATCAGTGAATGCTCCGACAGGTCTCGTAAATGCCACGTAAATGTCAGGGCGCGCACTCTGCGCTGCCTCTGGCCTCGATCTCTCACTCATGAGACAAACTGAAATTCTGCGTGAGCATCTCTGGGAAGCCTGCCTTCAGGAACGGAATGATATTTTCTTCTCCCGACGCATGCATTTCTGGCAAAGCTACAGTAGAAACTCAGGTGTGTCGATCACTTGTTGATAAGGATACTCACTGTGAAAGCCAGCAAGTGCAGTGCAGTGCTTTCTGCTTCGAGCTTAGCCAATAAATTAGTCCTGCAAAACAAATCCATCAATCCTCTGTCTGCAAGCAGGTTTTCTTCTTGAGGCCTGAAACAATCCTCCTCTGGCAGTTTGTAAGGATCCAGGGAGAAGGGTTTGCAGGCCACTAGTGACACAGAATCCAACAGGTGTCTGAGACTCTGAGCCCTGGGAAAATCAATCAATGGTTTCGCCCATTTTTGTCCAAGAATATGGGAAACCAGTCTACGACAGGCATCATTAATGACTGATTTTCCCTGTTGGCATTGTTGAAAAATTTAAACTTTCTTTTCCAAGCAAAGGCAAATGTGAGAAATGGGGAAATGCAAAGTATCTCCAATGCGGAGACCGGAACATGCACAGTATCGAACCTTTTGAAGTGGAGGTAGGCTGACCTCATTCCCCTCCGGCAACTATTGAAAAAATTGCCCCAATGCCAAGCTGGAAATCTAAACCTCAAATGGACTTTTCTACATTATAAAAAGAAGGAGAAGCAAAATTCTACATTAAATAAAGACCTTTCATGCAAAAACAGGGGAACTCCAATTTATTAGCACACATAACAAGGTTGAAAAGGTATAACAATGATGACTTTTGCTATTGTGTGCCACCTCACGGGCTCTTCAAATCCTCTAAAATTGCTGAGAATTTGGCGGGCCCAATAATAAAGAGAGACCCATGCCGTGTGCATTGGCGCATAATTTTTTAATTGCCCCGTCATTGTGCAGTTCCCGTACCTGTTGTAGTACAACATTAGACTTGCTCTAGAGATTCTTTTGAAGTGTGTTGCCCAATTGGCTCAAAAGAATCTCTAAACTACCCCAAAACCAACAAAAAAATGTAGCCTTCATGGTCACCTTACTCACCTAAAGCAAGCACATATTCCTAACGTGGCCACAACATGGAGGCCTAAAAAGAGTCACTTCTTGTGATGAATTTATGCTCAAAAGGTAGAAGTTCTTCAATAGCTCAGCCTAATGTAGCTCCAATCTTGTTTATTGAAAAAAGTCTATTAAAGGTTGATGCAAGAGTGTAATGGATCATTCTCTAGGTATTTGTCATGGGTGGTTTGCCTATATATCATAGGGCAGTTTGCCTTATATCTATTTGCTTTTTAACAATCTAACTTTCATGGTAGAGATCTCTCGGCATGATGTACCTCGACTTGGAGTTTACAAATTGAATTCTTTAACTAATGGAGAGTTTATTCTGAGGTAATCAACAAAAGAATGACATAAGAGTTTTAATAAATATTAATGAACTTAAGAGTCTTTTGAAGGTAGTTTTATAATCTACTTTTGAGGTGGACATAGATTGAAAGTGCTATCCTTGATGATTCTCACTGAAGTTAGACTATGACATGAAATAAAACAATCTATTGTAACATAAGTAACCTTGAGTACAATTTCTTGTCTCCCCACTTTGAAAAATACCTTTACCTCTTCATTGTCGACCAATCTTGCGCACTCGTTTGTATGATTCTAGATTGATTGCTTATGGCAAACTTTGCTCCATATAAATTCAAAAACAATTAGCATCACAAAGATTTCAAAGGACAAAATTTGTCGTCCTCAATGAGGAGGGTTGCTATTATGTAAGCATAGGAATATGAGCCCATGAGCCTAGAATACTATATACCTATGTTATAGGTGTATATGCTATAGAAACTATCTATAATTATAGGATAAATGTATTATAAATACTCATATTATAGGTGTTTATGATATATACACCTTTTATAGTGTGTGGTATCAATATTATAGGTACCTATATTGTAGGATCAATGCTCACAATCTCGCATTTTTGGACTCACATACTAACACCATTGCCTCAATGAGCTACCTTATATGTGAAGCAAATGATGAATTAAGGATAAAAAATTATGAGAGATTATACTAATTTAGGGTCAATGCATAGCAAGTTGTTTAAGAGATTCCTCAACTATAAATTAGTCATAAAATCTATTTTCAATTTTTCAAAATTAAAGATTTGAATTCCAAAACTCTCATTTTGATATTAGATTTACCAATTTCTATCCAAACTTTGGTTGTGAAAATTGCCCATGTTGGATTTTAGATTTAAAAACTCATTAATAAATGATTAAAATATTTTAAAATACGTAAAATCTTAATTCATGAACAATATAAATTGAAAATGGCTAAATTTTTTGAGATTATTTATTTTTATATATTTGAATATACAAAAAAATTGCAACTCAAAATTCCATCAACGTCTTTCTATTTTATGTATTAGATAACCGATGAGTCGCGCTAGCGGCGAATAGGTTATCGGACATAACCGGTTGTTCACTTTTCAATCTCAACTTTGATCTTCGCGATCCAAGAGTGTAAGAAGCAAGTAGAAAGGAAAGAAGGTTATGAGTTGCAACTTGTAATGGCAATGGTGATGGGTTGCCTATGAGGTGGTGCCACATTAGCATTGAAAAGTCAACAACCGGTTATGTTATTTTGTGTTCTGTGGGGTGCAATGTGTTTAAAAATCTAATGTATTTTTGAGAATGAAATCACTGTATCATCAAATTTTTGGTGACAATAAGACAAGCTTAACATTATAAAATCACCTAGACTTACTTTTACATCAAGTTTTATTTTCTAAATGCTCTATGATACAAAAGTAGGATGACCCTACCTAGCATTCATCCTTGTGTTCATCCTCTATTGATAATGACAAATTCACAATGGGGTGATTGCAAGAAAGACTAGTATTGTTTTGCGTCACACTTGGAATGACGGAGTTATCATCCACTATAACTTTTGAAGCATGAACCCGATTAACTTGAATTTTTTATTGGAGCAATCTAACTTGATAGCAATCAGATCCTTTGTTTTAAAAAAAAAAATCAAAAATCATTTTATATTTCAATTTCAATTTAGCTAACTTGTCATACGTTGTAGTTTAAGGGGTTTTAGTATAAGGTGTACCCAAAATTAATGATCTAGAGCTGAAATTTTTGTCGTCTATTTCCACACTAGGCGAGCATATATCTACCAAAGGGATCTTGAAAAAATATTATTTTATGTCATCTACATTTGTGCTAATAGGACTCCCTTGCGCACGCACTTCTAAACATTTCAAGATCATTCTTTTAGTGAAATCTCTTCATCATGAAGTTCTCCCAAATTGCCAATTTTCAATTTCTTTGAAATTCTTTTTTCTGTTTTTTACAAATAATAATGTCAAAGGGTCTATTTTTATAAAAACTAAGTCACTTTATTTTGTGAAAAAATTTTAACCTACATTTTTTTTAGGTCTCAAATTTTGGTGATATGTTATTTCTAGCATTATACTAATTATCCATATTTTATCTTATTTTATCTTCTTTTTTTCCAAAAGGTTATAGTATAGCTAGTATTGAGCTAAACACTACAAAAAACAACCAGTCTTGCTTGCAACAATCCAATGCCGGGTGTAAGATAGAAGACTTTTATTGCAAATAGAATGATTGCTCTACCTCTAAATAATGATATAAATATTTTTCACATATAGATAAATTGAAGAAAAGAGATAGCAATTAGAATTATGATTTTTCAACAAAGTATGAGCCTTTTTACGAGATATTAAATCCTTTGACCCAAATAACCCGAAGGAGTCATTGGTCCCCCTAAACTAGCACAAAGTGCATTCATAATAGACATCTTACTTACCTTATTTGGTTATAATGTTTTCCTAAAACAATCACTGTTGCCATTGCATTAATATAATATTGTTCTTATAGTCTATAATAATATTACACCCAAAAGGTAGAAGTTACTATTATGGTAACTCAACACTTTAATGTATTATATTACTTGATTAGTGTCACTCAACGCTTTAATTGTATCCACTATTCATTTCATTGTAGCGTGAATTTCAAATATTCAAGAATGTCTAATTTAGGCCAAAGCCATGACTTTTTTTGAAAAAAGGTCCATTTTTTATTGTCTAGAGTGAACAAAGTATTTAGAACAACTAATCTTCTATTCTGGGTGATTGCAAGAAACACTTGTACTATTTGTTGCGTTTTGCATTTTTGGACTTTTTGGACTATGAGTCACCTTCAGTACTATTGAAGGCATGGAATATAAAATTTGAATGGTCAATTGGATTTCAAATTTACTATTCTGACAACATGTAATGTTCATCATTGGATGACAAAAATGGATGGAAATACTTAATTTGCCATTAAAAAAATAATTTATATAGGCCAATAGAAGGTATTACAAGCCCCAACGATACTATTGAGTCTTTCTGTGTATCCTAAAGTACTATTTTGACCACATGCTATAATTTACCTTAGAAAATGAGACTTTTATGTTTCTATTTTTGAAAATTAGGAAATGAGTTTAAAAATTTGATTTAAAAAATGACCATTATTGCCGACTAAGAGCAAAGTAGGAAGATCAAAGTTAGAACTAAAAAACTATTTTTAATTCAACATAAATTCAACCTGAATATAGCACACTTTAGGCCAATATAAAACACACTTGGAAAATGTTTTTGGAAATCCCTCTCCTAAGAAGGTGTATTTCTATTAGAAGAGCTAGCCTACCAAATTTGATGATGTAACTCTTTAAAAAAGGTACTCGATAGTACTAAAAACCACTAAAATCGCATTTGTGACATATATTCAAAATTCAGTTTTACCTATAAAATTAATTTTGAAAAAATTGAAATAATTTAAGTGCATTTTTTATTGCTATAGGAAGCTTTCTTTTGAATTTCATGTTCATTCAATCATTTTGCAATACTTATGGCACAAAACAACTTCCGCATTGAACATGTGATGAAAAATAGTACAGGTGTTTCTTGCATTCACCCTTCTTCCTTTTCAGACATATAGATAGTTTGTAATGAAGGTGCGTATGCTTTTGTAGGCTCGACTTGAGATGTAATGAAAGACCATGTCAAATTAGGTATATGAAGTTGTATTTGCCTAATTGGTCACTTAAGAAAGGACACACTAAGTACAGTAATTAATTTTGTTAGTGAGGGTGCAAAATGAGTACTGTCAGTGCAAAGTTGTTTTATTTTTTGGCTTTTTGGAAATTAAAACAATAAAGACTATAATATTTCAACTTTCATTTGCTTTAAGTAGTGTGTAAATTAATTGGATAAATCAAATGTCTAAGGATAGTTAACTCCAAAAGGGATGGGATACAATTGGAGGAGAAATTGTCAAAAATATCATTTTTGTGGCAATAAAAACAAAATGAAAAAAAAGAATTTAAAGAAAAAATTAATTGAACAAAATTGTGCAATTGGGCTAAGAAAAAAATTCATAAACTTTGACCAAGAAAATTGAAAGATTATAGAGTTTGAAGTTAGAAGAATTTTTTTAAGACCCTATCTAACATGGTCAACAAAAATTGACTTCTAAAGTGATATTTTTGTACTACATATATATATATCATATTGATAATTATCCTATAGATCATGTTACTTACATACTTGTCAAATTTCTAAAATAGAGGAGTGCCCAAAGGCCAAAGATGCCCAAAGACTAACTTTGGGCAATATAGGGGAGAAAAAAAAAGATTTCTGGGTACCCAATAGGAAAAAAAAAAAGATTTCCAAGATTTATTAGAAAAAAAACTCACAATATAAATGAAAAATTGAAACACCTATGCATAGTTTTTTAAATTCTATAAACGTCTTTATGTTGTGTCAAAAATTCAATAAGAGCCATTCAAAAATGACTTTGTGGGAACCCACCCAAACTTCCAATTGAGCTATTGACCACTATAATTGCCATTTTCTGTTCTCCAACACCTAAAAAATTGGCTAAATTAAACACTTCTTAACTCAAAATCAACACAACTTTTTAGATGTAACCAATGATAGGTGAGGAGTTTTTTGAAGCAATCAAAGAGAGTTGAAACATTTTGTGCTTCAAGGGTGTCCATTCAAGGTGAATGTAGTGTTACATATAGACTACATACCCTATATTCTCAACTTTCAAAGTTTGTAATATATTACTCCGTACTAGAGAGTCAGAAAACATGAAACCACATGGGTTGTATTTCTCTTGAGGCTTTACTATGCTCAGTTTGTAAATTTCAATCACACAGAGTCTAGGTGCAGAATTCCAGAGGCCGCATGATCAATGGTAAGTGAATTGAATAGAAATCTAAAAATTCATGCAATAGCTACAATATGGGATCGACACGCAACATCAGGAGCTCGAAGTATGAACAGATTTATTTCTTCAGAAGCAAAATCTTTGCAAAGCCGTGAACAATAGTTAACTCGTTTGTCCCAGTTGTTGACAATTGGGATCAAGCCAACCTTGATTGATGTAATTACATTATTCCTAAATATAGTCTACCAACAGAAGTTGAGGAGTTTATATGTAAAAGCACTAAAAAACAAGAGTCTTATGCTGTTAATCTCCAGTATTGTTGCTCTAACTAGTACTTACACTAAGCAGCATGGTACCATTTTACAGGCAAAGACCAACCAAGGTTCTATCCTCTGCTCAAAATCTGAGAACAGGATTCCACACCCCTAGAACACTTTGGAAAAAATTGAAGTACAAGAGCCCTGCCATGGTGACCGTCCACTTTCCAATCAACACAAAAGTAAACCAAAAAAACTCAGAATCTGCTCTAAATTTGATAGTAGCGTCACCGAACTGAACTCACTGAAACATGGAGACTATTTTGTACAGAAATTAAACTAAACATGTTGTGAGCTTCGGAATGAACCCAGAGCTTTGAACGGGCCTGCTCGCAATATCCTTTGGTGATAAGCGGCAGCCAAAGCAGCTCCAACGAATGGACCCACCCAGAAGATGTACTGCAACAATCATGTCATCATACATTTTATCTTGTAAGTACTCAAACATTTATTGTTCCAAATATACTAAATTAAGACGACAAGGCCTTTATTTCGGAGAAAAAGTTTACAAAAAGAAAAAAAACATAATAGGACATGTGTATCTGCATGCGAGGATAACGCGGCCACTTACATGATCATTCCAAGGTTTGCTGCGGTTATAAATCACGGCTGGGCCGAAGCTCCTGGCGGGGTTGATGCCAGTTCCAGTGATGGGAATGGTTGCAAGATGCACCATAAACACTGCAAAGCCAATGGGAAGTGGAGCCAAAACCTGGAGATCAAACGCAATTAGTCAAACTTTAGCATAATAAACTTTTCGAGCTGCAGTTGCTCGCGAAAAACTAAGTAGCGCACACTCAGGCTAAGAGGTTCCTACATGGTTTCATGGCACAAATTTCTAACTAGTACGTGGAGAAACAGGCGTTTGTGGAATCTCACTAAAGCAACTTGGAGTGAGGAGCTAGCGAGCTACTTAATGTTAATATATAACGAAGAACGTGATAAAACGTTGAATTTACATGAACGGTCTATTAACTTCGTAGGCACGTTACTTATATTAACAAAATCTCACATTCATTAAAATAGTGGATTTTCCCGGAAACCGGACTACGTGATCACGTAACCTCAGCACATATTATTCTGAGTACGTGCCGACTTTCAGGTGGAAACTAGGTGCAGTTTCAGTCACCGACTGAAACCTCAGATCTAGACCGACCGGTCCTAGCTAGTATTCAGAGCTCCCGGCACTTGACCGGCAGAGTTTTGGTGCACCGTCACAATCTAGTTAAAATGGCAGATATCAGTACATGAAACTGGTGTGCACAGTTTCAGATGCCAGACTGAAACTTCGGATCTACAACGGTCCTAGTTTTCAGAGCTCTGGACACTTGAACAGTTGAACGTCATAATTTTGACGCATTGAAACATTTTTTTGAAAATGCCAGTCCTAGTTTCCAGAGCGCTACGCACCAGGCCACCAGTTGGTTTTCAGAGCTCTACTGTAGGCCCTAGAATTAATGTTACAAAAATTGAAGCTCTGAAACACATTCGCCTTTCGACGAAGATGGCATGGCTATCCCGATGACCTTTCAAGCATTTTGTCAGTGTAATCGTATGAATGATATACCCAAAACAAAAAAGACTCTTGGCATCCTGGTGACCAGCTAGAAGGGAGCTCGGCCATTAGGCCGCCGTCAAAAGCTTGCGTGCACAAAGCATGCAAGAAGAAATTGGTGTGAATGAATGTTTGTACCGGCACGTGAGAGTCTCGGGCATTGCGCTTGGGATCGGTGGCGGAGAAGACGGTGTACACGAGGACGAAAGTGCCGACGATCTCCGCAGCCAGGCCCGAGCCCTGACTGTAACCATCCTGCACGGAGTTGGTTCCTCCGTCGTTGTTCATGTAGATGGAATGCTGGAACCCCTTCACCAGGCCCGCCCCGCAGATGGCGCCCAAGCACTGCGCCACCATGTACGCCAGTGCCCGCGGCAGAGAGATCTTACGCGCTAGAAGCAACCCGAACGTGACCGCCGGGTTGATGTGACCACCTGCAATATACATGGCAGGCGTCCCACCCGTTACACTCTTTAGCTATTCTGAGAAACTCACGCTCCTAATTCACCTTAACTGGCAACGAAGAAAGACTCATTTGAAAGTCTAATCTCACTGTAGAGAGCATGCATGGCCGGTGCTCAGACCAGTGCTCAGACCAGTTTGGTAACTCCCTTCCAATGGAGCTCAAATTTGAGCTTAGGAAAGAACCTGGTTCCTTTTTCATGAGCGTTGAGTTCGCTAGCTCTAGCTTCAAGAATGTTATGCACCACAGGACTTCTGCACTAGTCCTCCTTATTTGTCTTCGCCAGAGTGACACAGTTTCATGTACAAAACTTGGCTTCTAATACTTTCACCGCTAAAATTTTATGCAGGTTTAAAATTACCTTCCCAGATGCTTCCAGTTTAACGAAAATCGGATACTGCTGGATTTCGAGACAACAGGTAACCTCGTAGAACTTTATGTACTTTAGCCTACAGAAGACAACCCTTTACAGTCAAATTTGTTGTTGAGTAGACAACCGTTATCAATTTATCTCTTGGAGAGTCACTCGCCATTTTGTTGTAATTGCATGCTCCAAGTTACCATTAATTCTAGAAACTTCAAGAAAGATTCTGACACTAAGTCTGGCTTTCAATTCGTGACAAAGACAGTTTCAATCATCTGCAACGGAGACCTAGTTACTTCTCGCCTACAACTGGCAAGCCTGTAATTTAATGTCAAATTTTGTAGTAAGTTGAGAAGCCAAGTCGGACGGTATATCTCGAAACGTGCGTGCCATACTCCTCTCGACGAGAAGATTCATAACCCACAATTCAAAACTTCGTATTCACGACCAACTCACGCATGAGACAGTCTAAATTGTAACTGGCGGCGTCGGTGGAGCAATGTGATCACCGTGCTGGCCTGAATTACTCTATTTACCTGAGATACCCGCCGTGCAATACACGAGCACGAAGATCATTCCTCCGAAGGCCCAGGCGGTGCCGAGAACGCCCACGCCTGCACATCCGGGTTTGTTTTTGGCGCCAACCAAGGTGGCGATGGTAATGTACAGGAACAGCAATGTGGCCACGAACTCCGCGATGATGGCTCGGTAGAACGACCATTTCCGAAACTCCTCAGCGTCAATCAGCGGCGCCGCCGGCGGGTCCTGGTAGTCCTTCAGCGCCGGCTCCACGCCCACGTCCACCTTGGCCATCGTCCCGGCCTAACTTCGCCTCCTCAGGTCTTAACTTGCTGCAATCTTCAATTCTTTGATTCTGGAGTCGATTCTGCACACAACTGTTGCAGCTCCGCTCTGGCAATTACTGTTCTAGACAGATAGAAGCAATGACAAAGTGGCCGGACAGAGTTGTGAGGGATTGATCCGGCTTGATATGATGCCAATGGTGGTGAGTTGCTAGCTGAGTCTTAAAAGCTAGGCACGGTCGGATACTGTATGACGATCGTGCGTTTATGGCTCCCTCTGACAGATCGCTACGGTTGTCGAGCGTCGACAGCAAAGCGCCACGAAGCAAAGCGAGCTTATCTTGTGTACAGACGAGCAGGGGAAGATGCCATGGCGGACTTTATAACAGGACTTGTATGTTGCTGTCTGTGCTACAAGCTTGTCTATCTCAACTCTTCAGCTGTGTGGGAAACAAGGAGCTACAGGTACACTAGGATAGGCTCAGTTCTGTAGCATTGACTAGCTTTTCGAGCCGCAAGGTCCTAGCCAGGCAAAACTTCTTCACATAAGGTGGAGGCACCCATTTCCAACACTGTACCTTTAAACCAATCTTCAAAATATGTAAATATAGGAAGCTCAAAATGTACAACTTATTTAACCCTTAAACGACGGGCTCTTAACCATGGAAATAATCTGTTTTGTCACTGTGTGAATTGTTGGATTAAAATAATGCAAAAGCTCTCATTGGAAGTTAAACTATTGTAGATGATCTTCCCTTTTCCCACAAAATTGAAAGGATGAATAGTTGCACTTTTGTCCTACACAAGAGATTCTCTTGTCATTCATCGGCCACAAAATGCCCGCTGCAACGGTTAAGGGTTAAGTGAATGCTGAAAACAGTTTGAGGTACACCATGTATTTAAACTTCACAAAGTGACAACATGTCATACATATTGAGGAAATTATCAAAAAATTGAAAAATTTGTGATTTTCAATTGCCACAGATGAATGTGTTAAAAATAATTTCATCGTGTTGATTTCACCTTACTTAAAGCAACAAGAATAGGTGCCTCCACTTTACATGGAGCTTTGCTTTTGTCAATTTATAGTACTCTAAAACCAATAAACAATCCCACCCATGTCCGGGAACTAAGACCCAATGTTACTAAGGTTTCAGGTTTGTACAACCATCACCCATTAGAGAAAATCTGGGCCTCCGGAAGGCTGCTCCATAGCCCTCCGAGGTACCTTGAAATTTATTTATTTTTTGCAAAAAAGTTTGTTTTCCCCCTATTCCCGCATAGTTGAAATTGCAGCGACAGTGGTGTAGGAACCGAAATTTACGAGTAAATTTTTTTTTAAATTTTAAATCTCAAAAAAATTATTAAAATTTAAAATAAAAATAAATAAATAAAAAATCACGATTTCTAACCGTTTCAGCGAGCAGTCTGCCAAGCTGACTACTCACTGCGGGACTGTTCTGGAGTGACATGCCAAGCTCTGAAATAGCTTGGCTTGTCACTCCGGAGGGCTGATATTTCTTCTAATGACTTATTGCAGTTTAGCACTTTGGCTAAGATAAGTGCACCTAATTACGACTCATTTCTTAAAGGGTGATTGCACGAAACACCTGTACTTTTTGTTGCGTTTTGCAATAGTACTCATGATTTTTTTTGGAGTACTTTAAAATTAGAAAATCAATTTTTAAAAAAATTAAAAAATATGGCCAATGTATGCACCTTTCTTTAAAATTAGAAAATCAATTTTTAAAAAAATTAAAAAATATGGCCAATGTATGCACCTTTAAGATGAAGGTAAACACCAAAGGAAATTTGTTAAAAAATTCTCTAAGTAGGAGAACTAGAAAAGTGCCAAATCTTAAGAAAATACATACTTTGATGTTTTAATTAGTAGAAAATAGGAAAAAAATTAAATAAAAAAAATAAAAATTGGCCATTTGTGGCAACTCTATGGAGATGGTCATTCACCAAAAAAACTACCAAAATAAATTTTTACATGCTTCAAAATGCTAGTAGAAAGGGACTCAATTTGTGGACTTCTACACCACACAAAATTAAGTATTTTTAGAATTCCTTTGAACAATAGCTACAAGTCTACTAGAAGACCATCTCTACCAAATTTCAGCTCCAAATTCGTTTTTATGGGTACTAAATAGTACTAAAAACCTCCAAATTGGCATTTGTGACATAATATCGGGGGCTATTATTAAATAGTAAAACATTTTTTTTAAACTCCAAAAAAATAGACAAGGTGTATAATAGCCATCAGTACTTTGTCTATGAATTTTGAATCATTTGGAGTCAAAATCCAAAAATTATGGCCAAAAAACTAATCGGCACGCGACGTGTGACAGAAAATAGTACAAGTGTTTCATGCAATCACCCTAAATTAGAGACTTCTTGTCCCCTCTAAATACTTGTTTAAATTGTACACTCTTTTTATGAGAGTCTAGGATCAATTTTGGACTAAAACACTTTTTCTCAACACTTTGTAATTTCATTTCATTGTGAATTATTATCATGTCCAAAAAATGCATGCTAAAAGAATGTGGAATCCCATTTTGACTCCTAGCCAATAGTGGCACTCCCTCTAAAATCAAAGAACATCAACAATTCTTCCACCCAAAAATATTAGACTTATAATATTATAAGCACTTTCTACCATTAGTGTTTAGGATTTTTTTAAATTTTGTCACGGTACTATCATTTGTAATCTTCATTGCAATGGTGAGGCTATTTACATCTAAAAATATACAAATTATAAGTGAAATGTAATTTATTCATCCACATTTTTATGCATACCTCCCAAGACAACACTGGTAATATCTAACTTTTGAAATTCTTTTGGATGACTATTGGTGATTTCATCCATTCAAAATAGAGAATATTTTGTTAAATATATCAAATATTTTTTCTTAAATTGCAATGGAAAGAAAAATCACACAAAATAAAAGACTTGCCTGTGTTTACCTCACTAAGACTGCAACTTATAATGTGGTACATTATCTTGAGCTCATGTAATTTTATTAGATTGTTTTGGGAAAAAGAAATTTTAATGAGTTCATTCATTGCTAAGAAAAACATAAGTCTTGACTCTGGACTCTCATCAGAAAGAAAGGCAGTTGTTTAGGATACGGTTGGGAAAAAATCTTCTAACCACCGTGGTGACAATATAATACCATTACCTCCTATTTTGGATTGCTTAATTTTGTATTGTAATCTCTCTTAGCTAAATCAAAGTCTCTAACTCCAAATATGAATTAAAATTTGATCATTCAAAGTAAATAAATTAACCCCTAAAGGATCATTCAAGGTGCGTTTTTTGGCAACAAAGCAATTTTGGGCAGCTCACTACGAATGGAGTTTTTATTTTTTTTCTTTGAAAATTTCACACAATATGTGCCCAAGGAGTAGCTTTAAGGCCCAACAATTTTCATAACTTTTGACTTCATGGTTAAAAAGTTATTGCATGATATGTGATTTTCATTGTTCGGCGGGCAGCCCGGGCAGCCCCAATTTTTTTTTTTTAAATCACTTTTAAAAAAAATAAAAGTTTGAAATTGGTTCTTTAGATTATATCTATGTAGGAAGCTTTGAATCATCCCATTTGGATTAATGAGTCAAAAGTTATGAGGAGTTTTAGTTTGCGGGTAGGTATGACTTTCAAAGACTCCATACCAGGGTGTTTTTTTTAGGCCTCATGAGGCCAGACTCCAATGTCGTGGCACAGGCATAATGGTCTATATCTGGAGGGAACATCCCCCATTTCTTGCATGGTGCACTGATAGAATGAAAAAAAAACACTGCTCCATACCTACCCGCAAACTAAAACTCCTCATAACTTTTGACTTGTTAATCCAAATGGAATGATTCAAAGCTTCCCGTGTAGATATAAACCTAAAGAACCAATTTCAAATTTTTATTTTTTCTAAAAGTGATTTTAAAAAAAAAAAATTAGGGCTGCCCGGGCTGCCCGCCGAGCAATGAAAATCACATATCATGCGATAACTTTTTAACCATGAAGTCAAAAGTTATGAAAATTATTGGGCCTTAAAGCTACTCCTCGGGCACATATTGTGTGAAATTTTCAAAGAAAAAAAATAAAAACTCCATTCGTAGTGAGCTGCCCAAAATTGCTATGTTGCCAAAAAACGCACCTTGGTCCTTTAGGGGTTAAGCTCCTACAATTTCTCAAGGTAAAATTTCCCCCTACAAGTAACACCTATAGCACTACTATTTTTTTTCTATGGGGATCCGAAAGGAAGCCCACGCCATTGAAGACTCAAACTCCAAAATTACTCTCATTGGATCTTTATATCAATTGATTCCACTATATGAATTGCAGCAACATATGGAGCCTGTAGTTAACTGGCTATGCTTTATTTGGAGTGCTATATGCATTGGTAACCATGATTTGCCCATACTATAGACAATAGTTTTTGTCTTTTAGCTAGCTTATGAAGTGGTTTATTTTCTTTGTCCAATGTCTAAATTTGAGTTTTCTTGTACCTATCATAACTAATACTTTTGAATGTGTTTCCAGTGATAGTAATTTCAACTTCTAATCCCAAAACATTGAAAACTGAGAGTCATATTTGACGAGACAAATTTTGGAGTGCATTGGAGATGCCCCTCAAGACAATACAATATTTACTTGAAGACTAGGGGCAGTAACTAACAAGCTACACTAAATAGTGAAATTAGGTTGCCCCACACTAATTTCTTGACATTCTACACTATATCAATGTATACAATTACTTTATAAGGATGCAGTAAAGTAAGAACTATGTGTATAGCATGGGTTGGTGCACTTGATTTGTGGCTCGGGATTAGAAGTTGGCATGTGCCTCCATCTGGACAAGCATTAGTCATGAGGTAACTTCTCTGGGTAAGGCAACCTAATTGTCAGCCAACCCAATTTCACTATTTGTTTTGCTGGTAGATTTTGACAGTCCAATCAGCCAATACTTGTTCCATGTGTGAAAATGAATATAAAATATAAAATATAACAGCGAAAACTTGCTCCATTCAGTTCCAACCAGTGAGTCGCACCATGCAGCTTAGGTATATTCCACCCTCACTGGATGAAATCAGACGTGCATGTTTTATGCTACTGTAATAAATACAATTCAAAATTAATAAAGTTTCCTTATTTAACTTTTGAATACACTCATGATGAAGATTAGATTTCAACGTGCACATGCCGGATACATATTACTTAAAAAACTCAAACTTGTTTGTATCTATCATTTGGAGTGATCATGTAGATTTGTATGACTTGTCGGGGATATACCGTGGTAAAGCCTAAACTACTATACTAGAGTGTATAAGCTTACAACACAAAAAACAAGCCAGCAAAGAGCCTGTACTTCGTAATCTCCGCGTCATGGTGCCCTATTTTATAGACCCATGGAGGGAGCGCAAGTCAAGCTTAAAATCCAACCATACAAGATTGATGAGTGAATCTTACAGTACGGTACAATGTGATACATGTGATACAGTACAATGTGTGATTGTGTGTGGGCAGTGGCTGCCGCTTTTGATCACATTGTTTTTGTTGTTGTTTTTTTGACGCAAATGAAACGAATTTTTTTTTTGACACAAGCCTGTTAAGGTAATTAAGGTAACATGCTCTAAAAGCACCCCTTTAAGGGCTGGTCCGCCTTTTTCATAGGTTTGCGTGAGCAAAAATATTTTTAATTCATTTTTCAGAGAAAGAAAAATAGATGCCAAATGTAATACAAGTGGTTTCATATTTTTGGAAATATTTTTGAATTAGTTATGAATTTTCAAAGATTTATGTTGTAGGTACCTATTTGTGACCCTAGGTCTCCCAAAATGCGTCCACTTGCAACTTCTAAAGTGATTTGAGGAAATCAAAGCCAATGATTGGCTCTTGCAATAAAATAATATTTTTTTTTCGGATTGAATCAATGGCTAAAGTGGTTCATTTAAGAACCACTTCATATCCATTCTGTACCATTTTATAGGGTCGGTTTGAAGAGGAGGGTCGGTTTTACAGCACATTACCTTACACCTAAAATGAACCGCTCCTCAAAAGCGACCCCTATTTTTGTGGAACTGAAAATGAATTGGAAGGAAATTGAAAATGATGCACATTAAAGGACAAGTGTAAGATGGAATTAAGCCCCATTTCAAGTATTGTGCGGGTCTATTAATAAAACTATGGAGGTGGCAACCTCACCAGTGGTCCATTTTCTGTACACTTTCCTTTGGTTTAACTTCTTCTCTTTGACATTTCTTCATGTGCATTAATTTGATTTGGGCATCATCCTACACCTTGTATCTTTGAAAATTTGTAACTAATTCACAATGTGTCCAAAAATCATAGAACCACTTGCATTTTGATTCATAGTCCTTCACCTATGTACAGAAATTGTTGTTCATCTTTTAGAGCATATTGTCATGCCACAGGGCTTAACTGTGCAATTTTAGGTGCAGTTATCTTAAAGGAAAACCACTGCGAAGATGAGAGGCTGATTTCACACAGGGTAAAGAACCTGTCGCCGCCAGGTAGCAAACCCGCAACCACGCCATTCCGTTTGGGTACCTTTGAAATGGGATTTCATTGTCTTGATCCGATCACATTGTTGACAAATGGTTGGTCGAACCCAGCAGAAAACCATACATGAATTCCAAAAGGGGTACATGTGTCACTTTTTCACTGGTTGCCAAAAAATTTAAAATATTTTCTCAAAGGGATACTTTTTCATTGGAAGTAAAACTTTTACAAGGAGAATTGACGAGAATATCCAATGCAACAGTTAACCCCTAAAGGACCAAGGCCTTTTTTCTGCCAAAAAACACTCAAAACTGCCATTGCTATAGCAAAAAATAAAAAAAATTGAAAATTGTTTTTTTTCCACATCTAACCGTAGGATCTTACACCTAACTAGTATGGAAGTGTGTGGAAAAAATTTCAGAAATTTTGACCGCACAGATTGCAAGATATCTGCGTTTAAAGTGGGAAAAACAAGTTTTTCAGCACATTGCGGGACTACATTTTTTGACTTTGAACATTTTTAACTTAAAATTTTTGCACTACAGCTTTTTGAGCTTTAAATCTTTATAGTGGGGAATTGAGTTGAGAGTCTAGGAAAAAAAATATATATTCAAAAAAACTTAATTATCATTCTTAAAAAAATTGTTAAGTAGAAGTAGGTATGAGATAGAAGGAAAATCTAAAATATTCATATATTTTAGATGGAATTAAAATGCACTATTCCCAATGGTGAGATTGTTCTAAAAAGAAAATCAGATTATGCAAAAAAAAAAAAAATTGAAAAATTTGAAAAATTGCATTCAGAAATGAATCCTTCAAGTTATTTTTTTCAAAAAGATGCTCTAACTGCCCCCAAAACAAGAATGTCCATAACTCTCTCATAACATATCCAAATGAAATGAATCAAAGCTTTCCAGATAGGCAAAAATATAATCTATGAGGAAAAAAATACTAAAAAAAAAATTCAAATTTTTGTCCATTTTTTTTTGCTGCCCAAACTGCCCGCCGTCCCTTGTTTTGAGCTTATTTGGTCATAACTTTTGTTCCCGGGCACCGATTGTGAAAAAAATTATATTCCCACAAAGCTTATCAGTTTTTCTATCTCCAAAAAAAGTTTCAAAAAATCAGGAGAAAACTTCAGCCCGTAGGTACCTGCCCGAAAACGCATTTCTCCCCCCAAGGGACAACGGTCCTTTAGGGGTTAAGGACCTTCTTTCAAATGCTCTCGTAAATTTCAGGAGGGTGTAGGGACATTGCATTGTTTCCACTGTGACACGCAGTGTTGGCCTCTTCTGAGTGCAAAGCTGGTGCGCAGAAGGGCAGGTTCCAAAACTCTACAAGGACCTGGAACTTTGTGGAAAGAAGAATCCCACTGGGTGTGACCCAGTTTGAAATTGCAACGAGGAAGCTAACTTAAGTGAGGAAATTGAGCCAAGATTTTGCAGTTTAGAATGCACGGAGCAAGATTTGGAAACAAACAACTTGAAGGCATGGGCTGAAATCCGGCAACCTCAGTTGTGTCCTGTAAGGCTCGGGGGCACAAAACTCAACTGGCCTCTAAATTAATGCAAGATTTCACTCAAATTTCTTTCTATTCTGCCCCACGCATTTCGTATCAGCAGAATCTAAATCTAGATAATTATATTACCCTCAGCTTGGAGGAACTTAATCAAATCGCATTTGAGAACCCCGAGACAAACTCAGATGGAGGATCCAAAACCCCTAAACCCTAAAACTTGGCACAATTCAGATGAAGGAAAAAGTTTCTCTCCTTTTGAAAATCAGAAGAACTCCAACTGAAGGGAACCGGATTGTTTGTGTTATTCACTTGTGTTTTTTTAATGCAATGGTCACCATCTCTTAAATTATGAAGTATGATGTTTTCTACTATAACATTTATACTATATGAAGAAAAAACTTCTAGATCTTTTGTAATGCGTATTTGATATGAATTTTTTTCATTTTTTCTTCAAAAGTTCAAGGTAATTTCAAATTTTCACCAAAAAAAAATTATAGTTTCTTTTAATAACTTCAATAGATATGCGCCTTAATCTTTAGGCTAAAATTTTAATAGAAGGTGTGGACAAGGAATATCTTTCAAGGGCACTAAATTTCATGACATTTGGAAATATGACTAAAAAATTATGGCCTAATAATTTTTAACCATTGGGATTGGCATTTTTCAATTCCATAATTAAGTTCTTAGCAACTTAGTATTTTGAATCATTCTTTACTTCTTTCTACTTTAGATTTTTTTCTCTTACTTTGTACAACTCCAAATAATCTGAAATTTTTCAAGCATGCAGCCAACTTGCCTTGAAGAATGAATCCAAAGACTAACCACCATTTTGGACATTTTTTCATACAAATGTGACCTTGTAAAGTGCAGCTTCTTGGATTTTTGCAAGGACAAAAAAAGGGTTCTTGTCATTTCAAACATTAATATCTTGCAATCTACATGGTGGAAAAATTTTAAATTTTTTCTACATCTTCTCAAACCAGTTTACTACAAGATTTTATAGTTGTTACATGTGTGCAAAATTGTTCTTTTTTTTCTAAAATTTGGTACCTGTACTAGAAATGGCACTTTTGGAGCATTTTGGGTGAAAACATAGTCATGGAACTTTAGGGGCTCAGGATCAAAGTGTCCTTGTGAATATGAGTACACTTTCTACGTGGTGTGTACATTCAAAGCTCTTTAGAATCTAATGATGCTCCACCACGTTAATACTTATCCAATTGGCAAGAATAATGCACTATCCGCATTGCTACTAAACGTTGATCCCATGTGGTGCACGGACGACAAACTTATTCTCAGGGCTCTGGAGAACAAACAAACACTACAAACAAATAAATTTTTAAAGTAATTATGTGTGCTAGAAGAGCTTGCCTAGCTCTAGCTAGCATCTCCAACTGCCATACATCCTTGCCAACACATCCTTTTGAAAGCTACGCAGTGCCAAGTTGTGCAGCAGGCCGTAGAAAAACTGTCGAGTATTTTTAAGATGCGCAGTATTTTTCAGATGCGCAGTATTTTTCAGATGCGCAGTATTTTTCAGTGGTACAATTACGACCCTCCCATAGTCCTCAAAGACAGCTGACCAAATTGGCACCCTGTCACTTGTACCACGGGAAGAGCACACACTTCTGCTGCCTGGGTGCAATTTCTTTGCTGTACTAGACATTGAAAAAAAAAAAAAAAGCGGAGTTTATTCCGAGAAATGTACCAAGAACAAACGGAGGAAAGTCGAGGGCAAAGTCCTAGAGACAAAGAACTGAGCCGCACACACAACAAACAAATCCTAATTTACACAAAGGACCCACATTGTATTGGACAATTGAGTGCAATAATCATGCGAATTTTTGGATCCTAGCAGATTCAATAAAAAGTTCATGAACCGGCTTCAAGAAGCTCAAGCATAGATAGATTTTTAAACCACAAATTGCGTTGAAATCATAGTGAAGAGTAATACTTCATCATCATAACAATTATATACATGTGAAATTCAAAATCATACAATAGTTTCGATCTTTTTTATGCATTGTCTACCATCTATTGTTGGTTGCCATCCTTAGCTTTGTTGAAACGATAGCTTACGTTCTGTCGGGCATATTAGAAATGAGCATTTGCAATTGCTATAGAGATACTTATTCCCGTCCCACTTGAATTGTTTGTATCATTTCTTGCTTGTTCTTATGGCGTGCTTCGATGTTGCAACGAATCTTTGACTATCTTCTAGAGGTTCTCTATGGTGAATTAGGAGGCCAGACTAACTTCTTCATACTATGAGTGTGCCTCCACTTCTCTATTAGTTGTTGTATGATATTCAAATACATTTTATTATGATTCCAACACAATTTTGTGGTTTGAAAACCTATGCATTTTTAAGTATATAAGAGCATCTTGAAGTTCATGGATTTTTTGGTAGTTAAATTTGCATGGGCAAAAAAAATTTGTAACAATATTGGCCTTGACTATACAATACCCGGAAACCACGTTATAGACACATCCTATTGTGCCATTCAAAGAAGTTTGTACAATATAGAATTCAATTGGCATTTTTTTGTCTTGCATGATTAACATTCAATCCTTACACAATTCCAATCAAGCATATCAAATTTCAATTTGAAAAGTTCTCCAAAACTCCAATTTTGGGTGAATTGTTTCATTTAATATTCATAGTTTTACTTGATAATTGATTGAAAAACATTGTTGATTAATTTTAAAATTTTGATTGCATATATATGTAGGAAGCATCCACATGCACATCTTTTATTATTTTTTTACACCCATTAAGTAACAAAAATATTATCTATGAAGAGTTCAATGTAAGTGTTGTATGACCAAATTTTATAAAATAGGTATTTCTATATTTAACTAAATTTTGACAAAGTAATTGTACCATCATACTCAAAGGTACAAAATTAGTCATAGTTTAAGGGTCAAATAGCAAAATTAAATTACAATTGTATTCTACATTTCAACTTCAAAAATTCTTAACTAATTCCATAAAGGTCCCTTAAATACGAAACAACTTGCGTTAGACGCCAATTCCATTTTTCTTCCTATAAAAATTCACCAAAAATTGTTTCAAGGAGTTTAGCTTCCCCTCAAACTGAAAAGAGACTTTTAACCCCTAAAGGACCGTTGTCCCTTCGGGGGACAAATGCGTTTTTGGGCAGGTACCTACGGCTGAAATTTTCTCCTGATTTTTTGAAAAATTTTCTGGAGGTAGAAAATCTGATTAGCTTCGTGGGAATATAATTGTTTTCACAATCGGTGCCCGGAAAAAAAAGTTATGACCAAATAAGCTCAAACGAGGGGACGGCGGGCAGCCCGGGCAGCCAAAAAAAAATGGACAAAAATTTGATTTTTTTTTTAAATATTTTTTTTCTCATAGATTATATTTTTGTCTATTTGGAAAGCTTTGATTCATTGTATTTCAATATGTTATGAGAAAGTTATGGACATTCTTGTTTTTTGGGCAGTTAAAGCATCTTCTTAAAAAAAATAACTTGTAGGATTCATTTTTGAATGCAATTTTTCAGATTTTTCAATTTTTTTTTTGTTGTATGGTCTGATTTACTTGTTAGAACAATCTCACCATTGGGATTAGTGTATTTTAATTCCATCTAAAATATATTAATGTTTTAGATTTTCCTTCTATTTCATACCTACTTCTACTTAACAATTTTTTTAAGAATGATAATTAAGTTTTTTTGAATTTCTTTTTTTTTCCTAGACTCTCAACTCAATTCTCCACTATAAAGATTAAAAGCTCAAAACTCTGTAGTGCAAAAAATTTAAGTTAAAAATGTTCAAAGTCAAAAAATCTAGTCCCGCAATGTGCTGAAAAACTTGTTTTTTCCACTTTAAACGCAGATATTTTGCAATCTGTGCGGTCAAAAATTCTGAAATTTTTTCCACACACTCTCATACTAGTTAGGTGTAAGATCCTACGGTTAGATGTTGCTAAAAAAACAATTTTCAATTTTGTTTACTTTTTGCTATAGATATGGCAGTTTTGAGTGTTTTTTGGCAGAAAAAAGGCCTTGGTCCTTTAGGGGTTAAGAGCAGACTACTTTAAAATGAGAGAGAGGAATAGTATGCCAAACTGTGAACAAAGCTCCAACCATCTAAACTGTATTTTTTTATTACATATTTATTACTGTACATATTTTTCATTATTATTTATTATTGCCAACTATTCCGTCTTGCCTTCAGGCAGTTGAAAAGATGTTTCCTTTGTTCCAAAATCTTTACCATAGTTGAACAAATCACCATGTTAAACATCATGACAACATCAGAAAGTATCATAGAATCCCACTTTCCTTTTGGAAAACCGTCACCAACTAGGTCTCACCAGTCAAGGCAAGGTATCTTTCATTAATTTTCTTACTATTTTATTCATGGGGAAAGTTGAGAAAACACGTAAAATATATGCATGACTCCATATTGCACTCAGACACATTATGGTTCATGATTCGGAAAGGGAATGGTCGATCATCACCATCCTGCCCAAATGGAGGTGGACAAAGTGGGAAGGATCATGATGACCAACAGGTGAGGATATTTAGGAATGAAATTGGCTAGTTTTTGCAAAATCTTCAGTTTGGATGGTGTCGCTCTCTTTTTAAAATGGATGTGGGATGTGAAAATCATTATTCATCCATTTTTTTCATCCAAGTTCATGGATGTCAATACCTTCCTCACTCTAGTGAGATTTGCTTTCTATTCGACCCCAAAGAAATGAATCTAAAAATCTCTTCATGACAGAATCTATACAATTTGAATGCCTTTAGTAATATACTGTACAGAGGGGCCAGGGAGGATTGTCCCCCTTACTGCCCCATATGTAAAAGTTGTCCCATTTAACCCTGAAGTGCTCCGAAGTCCAAAAACTGGACGACGAATGAAGTTGGACAACTGCAGGCGACGGAGAAATTGAAATTCTCATCCATCCATTTTTTCGGGAGTTGCGACGGGAGTTCTGCATGCATTGCTGCTGCTGAGAGTGGTCGTTTTTGCACAAGGAATTGATAGTGAAAATTGCTTGTAGTGAAGCATGTATGATTTTGGAGTAAATTTTGAGGTGCCCAAGTAGGTGGAAATTCTAAAATAAGCCGGATGGGGCAGATAATGAGGATGGGCAGTAGGCGGGGGGCAGTGATTTCAGGCTTCGAAATACATTATAAAACTCACCGCATTAGATTTTTAAAATACTGGAAGGGGGCGTGAATAATTATCTAGGAGGGCGTGAAAACATATAAAACTGTGTGAATGTGCTCATTCGAATGTGAAGGAGAGTGTGGGCACTCGGCAGTTGGTGAGAATGTGGTGCATGACGACAGCAAACATCACAATGTTTGACACTCCTCCATACTCAAATATTTGTTCTTTCATTTCCATTCATATCCAAGTATTTAAATACTTCCCTTGGGGACATGTGTCACTGAGTGGTCATTGGCCAAGCACCGGCATATTCCCTTCCGGGCATCTGCGCTGTGTGGGCTGCTCTTTGAAACATGAAACTTCTCCTCTTCGTTTTTGAAGCGCCGTTCATTGCAAGCTCCTACAGCCGCAAACCTTCAAGTTCCATCCATGGATTTTTTTTGTGAGCGCATTCCTCTCATCATGTTGTAACCACTCCATTTTTCCCATATTTTTTGAAGCATCCCTCTGCTCGTTCTGATGTGGTTTCTCTGTTGTGGACCATCTGCCTGTCAAGGTCAACGCTGTAATTTTCATAGTCAAACCTCTTGATCTTCCAATTAATTCCGATTTCCTGGACTTCCAATTTATATTCCAAGTATTTTGAGGTTAACACTGAAGATCCTACGGTTACTTCTTGTGACTTGGGGAACCGCTTGCACACAGCACGCGTCAAAATTTCTGCACTTTTAGGACCGCATAGCACTTCCGCAATGAATCCAGTCGCTCTAGGGTTAAGGATAATTGTTAAAATTGACCCCTATTTTGTGTTGCTTAAATTATGTATTTCTTCACCTCCCCAAGCTAATTTGGGGTCTCTAATTGCAATTATGAATTCATAATTTGCAAATTTTATCATGGTTGGCAAATAAGAAATTCCAACATTTTTTCCAGGGATAAAATATAAGACTATAAGGGGGTCAATCCTCTCGTGGTGGGGGATACAAGTACAATAACTCTGCATATTGGCAGAATTAGTGAGCAAAAGAGTAAGTTACTAATATCATTGGCAAATTGACTCACCAGCAATAAGCCTTGAGTACATGACAAAAAATAAATGTGAGGGCCTCACGCCCTCTTGTTTTAACCCCTAAAGGCCCAAGGCTTTTTTCCTGCCAAAAAACCATCAAAACTGCCATTTCTATAGCAAGGAGTAAAAAGAAATGAAAAATATTTTTTTTTTTGCATCTAACCATAGGATCTTACACCTAACTAGTATGAGAATGTGTGGAAAAAATTTCAGAATTTTTGACCGCTCAGATTGCAAGATATCTGCGTTTAAAGTGGAAAATACAAGTATTTCAGCACATTGCGGGACTAGATTTTTTGACTTTAAACATTTTTCACTTAAAATTTTTGCACTACAGAGTTTTGTGCTTCAAATCTTTCTAGTGAAGAACTGAGTTGAGAGTCTAGGGGAAAAAAAAAATATTCAAAAAAACTTAATTATCATTCCTAAAAAATATATTAAGTAGAAGTAGGTATGAGATAGAAGGAAAATCTAAAACATTAATATATTTTAAATGGAATTAAAATACACTAATCCCAATGGTGAGATTGTTCTAGCAAGTAAACTAAACCATGAGAATTTTTATTTATTTTTAAATTGCAAGATTAGCATTTAGAAATGCATCCTACAAGTTATTTTTTCAAGAAGATGCTCTAACTACCTGAAAAACAAGAATGTCCATAACTTTTTCATAACAAATCCAAATGAAATGAATCAAAGATTTCCAGATAGACAAAAATATAATCTACAAGAAAAAAAATATTAAAAAAAAAAAATCAAATTTTTGCCAAATTTTTCTTGCTGCCCAGACTGCCCAGTTACAAAAAAAAAGTAACATATTTGGCCATAACTTTTGACTCCTATTTTCAAATGTGCTGAAATTTAGTGCATATGAAAGATATTCCTTGCGCCCACCTTCTATTAAAATTTCAGCTTAAAATATGGAAATCTCTAATCACACGGACCTCCCCAAAATTTCTATATGGCCAAAAAACACATGCCGGTCCTTTAGGGGTTAAGTTAACACTTTAACACTTGTGAATTGGCCTAAAATTTTGTACTTTTGCCCTGCATCCCAACAATAAGTGGCATTAATGAAGAGAATTTAGAGCCTCCAAACGTGCAGATGAGCCAGCCAACCAACCATTCACAATTGTCCAACTAACACCATAATGCAGAATTATCAATGTGCTTACTTTACAATTAGAGCCGCTTTACACTTAGAGGCCGGGCCAATTTGTTGTGTCAAAGGCCAAGAATCCTCACTTGTGATTGGACAAAACGTTGAAATCAGCCCCAACTCCTTTACACTTAGAGGCTAGCCCAATTTGTTGGAATGAATTGTTAATCTATTTTTTGCACAAGCCCCAAGCTAATTTGGGGCTTTTGATTGCAAATATGAATTCCAAATTTTATAATGCACGGCAAATTAAAAGGTCCTGTAATTTCTCTAAGGGATAAAACCGGGGACGAGCAAAGCGGGGTCAGTTTACTCCAGCCTCAGGGTCACTAGCCGGACTGGAGAATGTGCAGCATACAGTAAGTTCGAATCAGGCATGACCCATGTGCTCAGTTGAGACCTTGGAAAGCACTGGAAGAAACTTGATAATTCCCAACCTTTGAGCCAAAAGCAAGGTACAATACATATGATATTGGAACTTTGCTATGATTGGGCGATTCAAAAATCGTAACCACACAGAATTTTGCAATGGTCATGCAACCCCGTTTTACAACACATGGAAGACGATCAAAGACCCCCGTGGGCAATTCAAGAACTACCATACATGAAGGTCTGATTAGGCAGGTGAGTGTCAAAACAGTTTCTTTTTCACGTGCAAAGTGGATTCAGACAGTTGAAAGTATTGGTGGTAGTGTATTAAATGTTGGTAATATCTCACTTTTAATATTCTTAACATTTAGACACTCTCCAAAATACTTAATTTAAGTCTGAATCTGATCTTCACGTAGGGACAGTAGGGTAGTGCACATTGGCCTTCAGAATAGATCATATTGTACCTGCCCATTGCATTGAGCTCAATGGCATGGGTCCACTTTAGAAATCTCCCCAAGCCATTGATGATTTGTGAAGAACACTCATTGGAAGTCAAACTATTGTGTAGGACCTTTCTTTTTTTGCTCAAAGTTTCAAGGACGAACATGTGCTGACTTTTGTCTTATATAGAAGGATTCTCTGTCATCCATTGGACACTCAGCATCTATAACGATGTTACAAGGTTAATGCATGATTGGATTATAATACTTTTTCATTATCACTTATCTGCATATTTTTTTTAAACATGCAAGATTATAATTAATACGGGATTAACAACGGTATCTCGCATCCCATACCTATATGCATATGTCGAACCATATCAATATTCCATATAATACATTTGTATTCCATATATTACATTCACATGTATTCCGTATGTATTCCGTATGTATTCCATTTATTGTATTCATATCAAAGTTTTTTTTGGTTTCGCTTTTGAGAGGTAAGTGCCTAGGCGAATAAGATATTTTTTAATTATTTTTGATTTGCAGGGGTGGTTAATTAATTGATAATATCTATATATGCCCCTTTTGAGGGGATAGTGAAGAAACTACCATATTGAATTCCCTGATTCCAACCCTTCTTGAGAAATTTGCAAATTTTGACTTCATATTTATATTTGCAATCAAAGGTCCCAAATAAGCTAGGAGAGGTGTAGAAAATAGATTAATGAAGCACAAAATAGGGTTCATTTTTTTTTTTTACATTCACCCTTTGCTGGGCCACTGCATTCAGCTTGTTTGCCCAACTGCAAGCACGACCGGTTTCCCGGCCAACTGTTTGTTGAATCCCAACACCGAGAATGGAACCAAATCTCCCATTCCAGATGAGCCCTTTCTGTCCAATTCAAAAGTCTAGATGCCTTCCAATCATGAAATTCAGTCTGTTGGTTGTGAATCTTTTCTTGAAGCAATGCAATGGACTTGAGAATACCAGACATGGTTCAGCTTACTATCCACTGAAAAGAGTCTGCACATCCGTTTCCTCCCTCCCCCGTCCTGAAAATTTGACATTCGTTGATTGATTGATTGATTAAAATCCCCCCCCCCCTCCATGCCTTTGATCTTGAAAAACAACTTTGTATATGGATACGATATGTGTATGTGTATGAATATAGATATAGATATGATACGGGTATTGGATACGGGTATTGGATACGAGTACAAGGCACGATATGGTATGGGTACAGGATACGGGATATGAGATACAAATATGCATAAGGGATACATGATATATCCCATAGCAATTGCCAGTCCCACCCCCACCTGGAAATTACAAAGGGGTGGGAGGGTAAAATTTTAAATTTTCATTTAAAATGTTTAAATGAAATGGGGGGAGGGGGAGGGGGAGGGGGAGGGGGAGGGGATGGGAGGGTGGAAATGTTTTCTTTTTTCAAGTAAAATTAGAATTTCAATGCATTGTGACACTTTTGTCACAATGCACTGAAAAAAGTCAGTTACTGCCTGCTACAATCCCAAATTAACTTATGTGAACCTGGCTGGGGTCTCTCTTCCAGAGTTACTGTTATTGTGATTTATTTATTTATTTTTGGCACAAGTAAAGAACCTTTATTGTACAAATGAGAAGAACAAGAGCCCAGCCGCATACTTTTATTGTGATTCACCGAAGCAATGTTTTTTTGTGAATTTTCGGACAAATGGTTATGTGGCCTTTCTTTTAACCCCAAAGTGACATTCAATTTCTGGGGTTCAAAAACATCATTTGCTTTGAAGCTTTATGGATCTAAATGTCTTTAAGTTATACAAATCTCAACCGTACAATCTTGTAGTGTACATGTTGTAGATGACATGTCCAAAATTTGAAGTCATTTGGCCTCATAGATTGCAAGATCATAATGTTTTAGTGTTGAAATTGGATGCTGAAATTTTCCCAAAAACACATTTGGAGGTGAAGTTTGATTTCTAAACCTACTCAAATGAAAAAACTTTACATCACAAAAAGATTCAAAACTAGTATACAAACACATTGGTGAAAAAAAAATTCATTCAATTGAATCATTGTGTCTACAAAACGGCTTTGAAATGTCAAAAATCAGCAAGAAAAATTGCAAAAAACACATCTAAAGCTGAACCTCCTTCTACTAGAATGCTTCTCAGTCACTCATTAATTCTTGGATTAACATGAAATTTTAGCCACAAAAACTAGACTAGTATGCGCAACTTTTCCAAAAAGAATTATTGAAAATGGACTCTGTATGAAGAAGAAAGAAGCCGCCAAAGTTCACTACACTCTAAAAATGGCAGGATTTTGAACTTCGAATTGCTTCCAAACATTCAAAACAACTTGGATTGACATGAAAACTTTACCACAATAACTATACTTCAAGGGGAACAAAATCCAACAAATTTTATTGAAAATGAGCAATGGATGAAGGAGATACAAGGCCCCGAAGTTGCAGCCCTAAAATGCAGTTTGGTGAACTAAATTGAAGTTGTGAACTTCGATTGGCTTCCAAAAAATCAATACATCTTGGATTGATCTGAAAATTTTACCATACAAACTAGGAGGGAGAACGCAACTTTCCCAACAAATCTTATTGAATTTGGACCTTGAATGCAAAAGTTACAGCACTTTGAACCGGACTTGAAACTCTGTGAGGACACTTTCTGTCCTCTTTGTCACTTTGGGGTTAAGAGGGTTATGAGTTTCTTGGCTCTTTCATTTTGGGGGTTTGAATTGAAGGAGGCCAATTTTGAAAATGCAATTTTGAGTATGTAATTTTGGATGTGATGGCTTTGCACGATCATGGATGAAATGAGATTTTGGAAACATTGTGGCATTAGTGTGCAGAGCCATTATTATAGTCTAGCACTTTTTAACACATTTACTCTCTTTTATTTCTATAGGCTTGAAGTTGCCTAATTTTTTTGAGGAAATTGGGCATTGAATTGCCTAAAAAAAACACTGCACCGTGATAATACAAGGTAGACAAGCCTAAAGCAACCTGTAGATGCAATCTGTTCAAGTCTGCTAGCTAGGGTTTGTATAAGTTCCCTAGGATCTATACAAAATATGGTTGGCCATGGGGATTGGCAAGCCTACACAAGACTAATGCATGGAGCAATTTATGCTTTGTGCATCTACCATTGCAACTCCTATTGATTTGACCTATTAGTGCATATAACACTAATTTATCAAAGTTACAATATTTATGTAATAATTAAATTAATGTAGACTAAAATATCATTATATTGTACAAATTTCCGCAAAATAATATTATGTAGAACTTTGACACTAATTTTGTAGGTGACACTAAATTTTCACCCTGTCTAATAGGACAAATAAGTATACTTACAAGGTCTGTCCATTACATTCTCAATCCTCTCTTATTGCACATGCTATAACACGTTCTTCATATATTTTAAGAATCTCTCATATTGGGTACTCTGTATATTGTCCATTGGACACTTCCAAATGTCAATTTTCAAACATACATTGAAGTGCATTTTTATGCTCATACTTCCTCCTAAGATGATGCAATCAGAGGTGGTTGAACATATGAGTTTGATGAGTAAGAATATTAATAATTATCCTTTGTATAGATTAGGGAAGATAGGACATCTCATCCTTTGGAAGAATATTCTTTCCTAGAGATTTGGACTTTCTTTTAAGGAAGTAAGTATCCTTCTACAACTAGTGAAAAATGTTAGCAATCATGTTATGCTTGATTGGAGTAAAAGCATGAAGCAATTGTACTATTTAGTCACATGTTGTACGTCCAATACAAAATTGAGCATAATTTCTAGGGATTTTGCTCAATATACTTGAAATTCATATTGAAGGTAAAAGTTATATTGCCTAAGTTAATCAATAATTTTGTGTGCTTAAAAAAGAGTTTACTATTTATTAAATAATTTCTTTAATTTGTCACACTTTAGATTTTAAAGCTTTTTAGTATTGTATGTAAATATGAAATGATGATTTTTATTTCAAAATTTGGACATCATGTTCTTCTACCAAGGTTTCAAGAACTTGCCAAAGTAATTTAAAAAAAATATTGTATTGTCTCCACATAGATGCAAAGAAGGCTTTATTGTGCATGCATTTCTAGACATCTAAATTATTGTTTTATAAAAAAAACTGGTGAAATCTTATCTCCTTTAAGTTTCTAAAAATGAATTATTTTTTTTATAATTTTTATAATTTTCTATAATTTTCTAAAAATTTAAATTAAAAAATAGGAAATTTTCATTTACTTTTTTTTTGCATAAATTTTGGAGTAAATTTTTAGTTCCTAATTTTTAGGAATATGATATTTATAGTGTTCTTCTACCTATCTATATTTTATTTTAAACATTTTTTTCCAAAAGCCCAAATATTTTTAGTGCTTCCCCCTCAATGCAACATAATCAATAGGTGAGGTGTTTCTTGTTTTCATCCATTGATGTTACAACTTTTCCTTTGTAATGAATCTCATATGTCAAGAATAATAAGCCTGAAATATCTTGGACAAAGTCAAATCCTTTGACAGACAATCCAGGTAAAAGCCAATGTTGTAGCCGAAAGTAGATAGTACTAAGGTTCTTTTAGCCCAGATGTTAAGTATTTAGAGCATGCAACTTTTGATAGAGGCATTTGAAGATATATACTTAGACTTTGTTTAGAAATGTATACAAGTGCATCTTCATAGAGAGTATTCTTTAAATAAAGATACATACACTTTATTGATATGAAGTCTATTGTGATTGTTGCATCTTTTAAGTGTTGCTCTGGAATATTGTTAGATTTTTATTAGAATTTAGCTTTGTTTTACAATCGTAACTCCTTGAAAGGTTCTTAGAGCTGCACAATTTGATAGATCAGTCCAATTCCATTCACTACCCAATTCCATCATCCTACTTTTAGCCCCAATTCAGTCCAGAAAAACATCCAATTTTGTTTGTAATTAGTGCAATTTCATTGATTTTCTAACAAAATTAGTGCATTATTTTCAACAAGGGATAATGTGTCAGTCCTTTATTAGTAAGTATTTAAGTGCCATTAGATACATAGACATAGATTCATAGAAAGGTGGTTATGGGTTGTTTATGGGATGTTTATAACTCCACTCTATGGGCAATTTTGTAATTTTAGGGCAGACCACTTTAGAAGTTTATATAAATTACAATTTTAATTGAAAAATTATAATTCCACTTGGGTTTGATTTGTGAAATAAGTGCACACCTCTAAAAATATGTGTCCATCTTGGAATTGGCCCCAAAATATTCAGATTGCAAATTAGGGTGGTAATAGGCGGCTTGTCTACCTTAACCAATATCATATAGGCCTTGCAAAGTAGATGTGAATGAATGTATAAATACGGAAATCTAACTAACAAAGCTAGACAATGATTATCTGTAAATGTTATTTACAAGTGCAAGGACTTCAAAGTGTAATTTTGTCCCCATTATATGACCATGTAGACTCCTAATTTTCAATAACAAAGTCATTTACACTTATGCCTGCAAGCAAATCAAAAACTCACCTTGGCAACAAGTTGCACTTGTATCCATTTCCATTGCCCATGGCAAAGCATGTGACCAACAATTTACCTTTTTTCTTATGCACAACACATAATTTGAGTTCATTATTGAGTGTATTTTTTATAAGTAAAGTTCTAGTGCTATTAAAACTCTACCATTTTACAAAACGTGTTTCTGACAAGTGTTGAGAATATAATATGTGGAATATGACTCTTGTGTCAAAATTTACTTCTTTAGAGAATTTAGTCTCATTGGTTTTCTTTCCTATGGTTTGCAAAACATATAAAACCCTAAATCCATATATTGTACAATGAAAGTGCCATCCAAATCCGTTACTCATACAAACTAAGGTACTTCTAGGTTATTTTGTGGTCAAAGATGCTTCTATGGAATATCTAAAAGATGTTATATTTGTAGTTCAAAGGTAGTTTAGACTCATGAGTGAAACCCTAGTATTAAAAAAATTGACTTTTAAAAATACACTTATTCACAAAATACTCAAGTAATACAAATTTTATACTACTATAACCTCTTTTTGAAAGTACATACTCTTTAGAATGTCATTTCAACCCAAAATAGAGTGGATGTTGATTCCAATCAACAAACTTGATTAATGTTTTGAAGTAAGCTTTATTCCATATTGATTGTCAATGGCAAGAAGGATTGACTAATAAATAGTGAAAGTAGGCATGATGTGGTATCTAGCATCTTTTCTTTGCAAAGATTCAATATGAATGTAGAAATCTATATCAATACAACATATATTGATCTCTAAATTCCAACTTTATAAATCTATATAGCAAATGAATTTTAGGGGATTGAAATTAACATTTTGGAATATTATCAAAAATTAAAATTTGCTTACAAGGCCAATTTTAGAGACAAATCTATTTTAAAGATAGATATCAAAAAATTAGAATCTACAAGGTATTTTGATTCTAAAAACTTAACATTTATACAACAAAATTCATTCCAAAACTGTAATCTACAAATTAGACCAATAAAGGATCATTTAAATAGAAAGTTAAATCTACAAGGTAGTTTGAATTCAAAAACTGGAACTTTATACAATAAATTAAAGTTCATTTCAAATTGTAATTTACAAATTGGAGTGATAAATGATTGCTTGAATGTAAACAATAGTGACATATGTAATTGTTAGGGACAAAGAATGGATATTTAAATCAAAGAAGATTCAAAAGCAAAAAAAGTAGCAAGGCTAAGAAAATTAAAAGTATTCCACAAGTTGAGTTTATTGTATAAAAAAAATACAAAAAACAAACTTGGCTATAAGGCTTCAAGACTTGTGTTGGCAAGATTAAGGTTCCTCTCATCTTGCCTTGAATATATATAAACTATCACTATGAGTCTTGAAGTTGATTCAAGGAAACCTAACGGATCTTTTAAAAAACACTATGAAATTCTAAAAGACACTATAAAATTTTAGAAGGCACTATGAAATGTTTTGAAAAGTCGCATTCATGGTTTAGACGAGACATTTTACAGCTTCAAGTAGCTACACACAAGTAGTTTAGAAGACACCTAACTTATTATTATTATTATTATTTGAACAAATGAAAAATACCATTGCATTAAAAAGGAACCAAAAAACAATAGCCAAGCCAAAGTTGGTGAATGAAGAGAAAATGAGCAAAAAAAGACACCAAACTAAACAACATCACAAAGTTTAGACCCTACGATTTGGCAACAATTATCGTGCGGTTATCGTTGTTTCATGGGTTCGTACCATAATTGCACTGACTTAGTGTATTTTTACGCATTGAATCAGTGCGAAAACAATGAATATCAATAGCGTACGGATTATGTACTTTAACTATATGATTGCTATGCAGTTTTGACACAACAATTGTATAGTTAAAGTACATAATCCATACGCTATTGATATACATTGTTTTCGCACTGATTTAGTGCGTAAAAATACACTGAGTTCATGCGATTATGGTACGAATCCATGAAACAACGATAACCGCACGATAATTGTTGCCAAATCGTAGGATCCAAACTTTGTGATGAAGAGAGAAACCAAAACTAAGAGTACTATGTGAAAGAATATATGTCAGGATCCTTTCTATTCCATATGATGATAGGCCCACTCCGAGAAGCTAACACTAGAGATTGGAGCCAAATACTATCAAACTTGGACTAAATGATGTCTTGTCGTTCAGGGTGTTGCCGGGCAGTAATCTAGACTTTTAGTTGCGCTATTCTATCTGAGTTCAAGAGAGTATGTCAAAATGGGCTAGACATCTTCCCCCTACTTTTAATCCCAACTAGAAAGACGTGTGGAATAAGGCATGATTCCTTAAAGACGCAGCCTTCATGTGGTCTGCTTGGCATAAAGTAGTAGCTGTCTACTCCTAGAGAGCTTGTATTGCCCCCAATATCAACACCAATTGCAATCGTTGTACACTAGGTCTTGAAAAAATCCCTATTCATTGTTTCCACATTTGTCCGCAAGCCCAAGAGGTGTGGGACTATGCTCAGTTGATTCTTCACCACATGTTAGGAGCTCAACCTATCATGGGGCCTCACATCAGGTTTGATGCCATTCAGTGTGTCTTTGGTTTTGCTTTTCCACGCGGTTCTATACTATTTGGACCTTATTTAGAAGGTCTTCCTTGTGGCTTATATGGATCACCCGTAACAACACCGTCTTTTCTAGAAGTACTTGGCCCCCAACTCTCTTATACGATAACTTAACTTATTATTCACACATGTATATTTTAAAAGTTTGACTTTTAAGGAAATGGCCATATACTTTGAGCAAAAGCAAATAGCCTCCTATAATTACATTAGTATGGCCATATCCTACTACCAAAAGTAAATGGCCTTCATTGTTGAGGTTGACTTCTCCAAACTGTGTGTCTGTAACAGTAACCTCAAATGCATTGGTTCTAATGACATTAAGAAAATAACACCGTAAAGGACATTTACATGTTATTTGATCTGTGCCTAAAGAATGGTTGAAACTACAAATCATTTCAAAAAATTTACATGGATTTTTACAGCATTAGTGAATTTAGATGCTCTCAATAAATCAATGGAATAAGATCCACACAAAAAACACACATTCAAAATAGCTGAAAGCCATAAGATCAAGTTCTTTATCTTAAACTTTTAACCTAAATTGAAGGTTCTAGAGGCCCATTTGAACTACATAATATTGCTTATACATTTTTGTTTTTTGTTTTTTGTATTTTAATAGTATTGCATTAGACTATTTATGTACAACTTCACCTTATAGTACACAAGGTATATGAATACAAAGTTACATTTTAATATAAAATGAAGATTTCACGAGGCTTTACATGATGTATATACATATATAGTTCCTAAGGGTCCTTTAACCCCTAAAGGCCCAAGGCCTTTTTTCTGCCAAAAAACACTCAAAACTGCCATTTCTATAGCAAGGAGTAAACAAATTTGAAAAATATTTTTTTTGTACATCTAACCATAGGATCTTACACCTAACTAGTATGAGAATGTGTGGAAAAAATTTCAAAATTTTTGACCGCTAAGATTGCAAGATATCTGCGTTTAAAGTGGAAAAAACAAGTTTTCCAGCACATTGCAAGACTACATCTCAAAGTTCAAGACCAACAAATTGTCAGCAAATATCATGTAGTTACTATTGTTTTATGGGTGTGTACGTTAATTTGCAAATTATCGCATCGTTACGATGCACACAATTACTTCAAAGAAATGGCACTACTTTGAAATTCATATTAACTATGTAACTTCTATACGTTAATCACAAGTGCGCAAAAGACACAAATTATGCATCAAAATTTACATCCTTTATATATCGTGCATTTTCTGTGCATTGAAGGACACGGAAAATCCATGACAACAATGTCATTAAAGTCATCACTGCAATAATGCTTATTAACTAGTATCAATGTTCCAAAAAGTATTGTCAATGTTCAATTGTTGATCACCATTCTAATAAAAAAAAATTCTTAACTAAATTTCTAGAATTTTGAACTAAATCCTTCATTACTATAGGTCATCAAATTTAAATTTGACATTAGAAACACTGAAGGTGGGGCCATGAGAGGGCCTCGATATTGCAGCCCTGCCTGAATGAAAATAAAGAGTCAAACTGTTTGTACGAAAATTTTGATGACCTGGACGATCATTGTACACCGCATGCGGCTGGTGTATGATGCCATGATGTTTATATGCCATGATGCTTATGATGCTTATGATGCTTATTATGCTTATTTGTTCCTCGTTCCTTTGAGCTGTTTAAAGATGAGGCCTAGAAGTTTAGTGCAATCTGTGCTTCTCTTCAATACAACAGATCACCATGGCAATTGGATTCCTTAGAAAGTAGAAGTAAACTCCTGGGTTACTCTCATGCCCGGGAAGACTGGAGGCCATGCAAAAGATGCTTTGAAGCACGGTGGAACAAGTAGTGTAGGTGCATATAAAGCGAAAGTATTGAAATTCAAAATGAGTGCTGGAGCAGTTTCATCTATTCGTGTACAACATGCATATATGTGGCGACAGCTTGACCTTGATCCAAATGGCCCACGTCTTGGTGGAGCCTGTAATTGTAAGTCTAGCTCAAGCTTTGAATTGATGTTGCAAATACGTAGCTTTAACGAGTTTCTTGAGTTGGTAGGCTTTAAGTTCACTGGTTCAGAGAAGGGATCAGGTTTTAAGAATGTGAGAAAATGCAATTTGAGAATGGAATGAAATAGAAGAGTCTGTTTTTTTGGTAGCTCTGCTATTCGGGAGTGATTGAACCTCAAGGATTTAAATAGTCCCCTGGTTTGGCAATTCCTTCGATTCCATGAAGTTGAGTATCAGTTGCAACAGGGAAAGATTGAATTGTTACTGATGGTGCCTTACGAGTCGTGGAGTTAGGGTTTGTAATTAGCAGTTTTTGATTCCTGAGAAGAAATTGCTAGTAATCGATATTATAGTGGTGTCTGTTGCATCATTATCAAGTGAATCCATAGTCAATTTCTAAAAAACAAACTCAGCTACACCAATTTTGCACACTACTTGCTCAAAATGCAACACCATGGAATCTTTTCTTGAACACTTGGCATTCCTTTTTGAGCTTAATATTGTAATGTCCAGTTTTAGCAACGAGTTAATCTTATAATATTGACTCTTGGCATTCCTTTTTTGAACTTAATATTGGGAATTACTAATTACAGTTTTAGCAACCAAGTTAAATTTTAAAATATTGACTCTTGGCATTCCTGTTTGAGCTTAAGACTGTAATTACTAATTTTAGCAACTAGTTAAGTCTTAAAATATTGACTCTTGACATTCCTTTTTGAGCTTAATATTGTAATTTCTATTTTTAGCAACCAATTAAATCTTAAAACATTGACTCTAGTTCTACTTGAAATCAAAACCGGTCACCTGGTTTTCTAATTGTGGTCCAGCACGTTACTGCTACCCTTGCTACGAGTAAGGCTTACTTGGCCGAGGGTTAAAGAATGACAGGGTTTTATGATTTGGATTACTTAATCCATGCTATGATTGCTGCGAGTAAGGCTTACTTAGCCGAGGGTTAAAGAATGGCAGGGTTTTATGATTTGGATTACTTGATCCATGTTTGATTCGCATAAGCACAAGTTGATCTGAAGAATGATGCTTGTAATTCCCAGTTTTAGCAACCATGTGAATGAAGAGTAGTTTTAATATGAAGACTCTGTTGCTTTTGTTCAGACCTATATCCCTCACACTATGAAGATTGGATTGATCCTAAGTCTATCTTGGGAGTTATTGTCGTGATCCATGCTGACATCGGAGAGCTTACAAGAGCAACAGGACACACAAAGAATTACTAGAGGATGGTGTGTATTTCTACAATACTTCCTACATTCCACGTTCCTCATTGTCTACTTTTGGACAAACACAAGCAATCCCGCTTCCAAGCTTTGACTCGCCAGATTGGCCGTTGCCTGATATGTCAACAACAGAATCCTTTCGAGCAAAGTTCAGGCTTGACTTCCAAACTGCAATGAGGCCAACTACAGGAAGCAAGAATACCCATTTGTCATGGTTTCTACCATTCGGTGTCTTCATCGACCTTTTTTATGTTTCTAAGAGCATACAGAGGACACCTACCATGTACATAGTCAGATCAGTAGATGACGACCTCTGCAGTTCCTTGATGGATGGAAGATGGGATTCAAAAATTACCCTAGGGGTGGATATTGTGAAGACTGCAGTGGCTCGGGACTCTTTGAAATTTAGATATCACATTAGCAAGGCAACTCTCTACGCAAACTTTGTGTATAACCGGTCGAAGATGCTGCCAAATTCCACTTGGCAAGCAATTGATCAGTATGAACCGACGGACATGGTCAACATCCACTGTGAGTTTGAAGAGAACGAACAAAATCTAGAGGTGGGTTTGAGCTGGTCATTCTCAGATGCTAGAGAAGAGATTCTAATGCAATTCAGTCAATGTGTAGGCATTATATTTGAAATGTGGATCTGCGATGGGAACGTGGTCTCTAAGGTGAATCACAGAAACGAAAAACATACTACTGTAGCAAGTGTGTTGCCTCCTAAAAAGCTCCGTCTTATTTCTAAACCATGATATCAAGCTTTTTCTAATTCAATAGGATTGCTGTTGAGATTCGGTACCCACCTGCTACCTATGCGAGTGCATTTAGCCCTCCATATTGCAGTGTGGGCAGCTGCACTAGAGTTCAATGAAGCTTCTCTTCGAGCTGCTATAGCTTGCTCTCCACAGAGATTGTGAAAACTGGATGTAGCAGAGCTTATATTTTCCTTGTTTCGAAACCTGTGGGCGATAATACGATACCAATGTTGGTAAATTTGAACCAATGGACTTTTTTTGTGTTTGCCACCTGCATGTTGAGTGTGACGCTGATAGCAAGTTTTAGCCGCGTGGTGACTGTTCTCCATGTCCTGGCAGCTCCATACTGCCAGGCTACCATACCTATTTAGGAAGTAGTATGCATGTCGTACAATGACGTGCTGCAATTAAAATAAAATAAGTTACTATTAGCAATCAACATTATAATAATAGAAGATTCTTATCCTATAAGCCTGGTTTTGGGGGTGTGATGGAACGGTGCTTGTTCTAATTCCAGTACTCAGTTCTCAGCTTAAATATTGTCTGGACGAATGTCGATCAAGCATCTGATCTTCAGTCTCGTCAGATTCTCACCCGGACTTTTGGTCGATTAGTACAGTAGTTTAAATTTAGTTTCAGATCAACATGCTTTGGGAATGACTACTTGATTGCAAGGTACCTCAGTTTAGCTAGCTGCAGCACTGCTGATTCACAGGCGGAGAGATCAATTATTTGTGGTTCCTGGATTTTCTCTGTTTACTTTTTTAAACGGATTCATCTCGTCCTTTTTAATTTCCAAAATCGTCTGGGATACATCTGATAGTTCCCATTCTAAGGAGATCAAAATAAGTCACAGTTGAGAGAGCTTACCATGTAGTGAGTAATATGCCCTTCTCCAAAGCATTTTATATACAGACGTCCCCATTCTTCAATCTTTGTCGAGAAGTCCGATGCAGATTGGTCTGCCGTAAGTCGAAGGCCACTGAAATAAGGTCGTAAGCTATCCAAGAGCTTCCATAGTTCCAGTCGGTCCCTCTTTGCTTGTCCGTGATTCAAGTAGTTCTTCTCAAAATTGACGACATCAATGTACAATGGCCTTGGATTTGTAGTGTCACTTGGATGTTGTGCAAATAACTTCATAGCATGAGCTCCGCTCAACGAGGGCTTGTTTGGGACATTGTTGCTCTTGCCTGAGAGATCGACATCTTTAAATATGACAACATTGCCTCCATGAGCCCCGGTCAGTGACATTGTCTTCTCCATTTCGCTGATGGCTTGCTTTTGCAAATGTGGATCTCTAATTGTCCAGATATGCATAAAATGCAAGTGCACGATTTTCTCAATGATCCTATTCATAGCATGCAATGTGCAGATATGGACCCTATCTAAGGGAATCTGAAGGATTGGTTTCCACCTTGAATGAGTACAAGCTCCCGTAAGAGGTTCGGACGATACGGACGATGAGAACAGGCCTCCTTGCCAAGTGCACTTCCTACTGTTAATGGCGGATGTTGCTTGAGTTGCAGTTCCAACCACCGGTTTAACTCGCTTTTGATCACAATATATGCATGAGTATAGGCTATTAGCACCCATTTTCAAACCATACATACATTTTATAGATTTCATGTCAGCAGCTAAATGCCACTCTACATGAAATGATCCAATATTAGGAACTTCAAGTAATTGACCTTCTTCTTGTGCTTTTATTAACCCAGGGATCTTTGTCTTGCAGAAAACCCAATTGAGAATTTCGTGCGTTTCACGTGGTACCTGGAAACTGGCGATCGGCCAAATCTCGCGCTCTGACTGTACTGAAAAGTATTGTTCACTTCCAGGATCTATCCGCTCGTCCAAAGCACGATTCATTAAGGTTAATGATACTCTCTCCATTTTCACTCCATGCACGATTTCGGCCTCATCGAGCTTCAGTACAAAAATCAGCGGCCGTCCTTCCAATTCTGGCAAATGACAATAACTCACATGTTAGAACGTGCATGATCATAGTAGTTCTAATATGTATTGTGAATCATAGTACGTGCTCTATCTCAAGATTTTGGACATACCAGATTACCAGGTGAGTAGAAGCATGCATGTTCACGAAGTATATGTATGTATCATGAACTGATGAACATGCAACAACGACGATGAGGTTAATATCTGTTTAGCTAGCTGTTTCTGATCTTATTGTATTAATGATTTAATGGTTCTCTTCTCAGACCCAAAAAAAGTTCAGAAATTATCGGACGGCCATTAGCTTCCAGAAAGTCAATCGATTCATATCCAAGCAGGCCGATCTGGTACGTATTTTCATTTCTCTCCCTAGCCTTGATCAATTTACTTGTTAGACTCACATGGATATATTCCAAATATTGCAAAACACTAATAGAAGATGAAGATTCTTTGAGTTTGCAGTCACAAAGCAAGATAATTAATTAGTTAAGGCAACTTGATTTCACTATTTTGTGTACAGTAAAGGACCTACACACAAGATTCTTACTGATGGACTTTGTGGGATAAAACTGACAGAACTTCATTGCGTAAGAGATGCTCAATGTGCTAATTCTGAATTTCATGAAAATATTAAAAATAAAATTTGATGTGTGGACTTTACAAGTTCTTGAATCGGTTCCTACCTCAACTGATCAATTATGATCACCTCAAGTGATCACCTCACTGATCTCAAGTGGAACTAGGTAATGGCATGAACTATAGGTTCATGTCGATCTAATAATCCCAAGTTGCAGTAACACTAGGTGTGTTTATTTTTGCTAGCTGTTAAGTTCTATGATTTGTTAGCATCCTTATCACCTCCTTATCACCAGAAGACAGAAGCTGTAGGTAAACTACCAAATTCATGCACGGGCTTAAACTGAATCTTTGTTACCTTCTGGTTTGATGTCGTACAACTCAACCATCGTGCGTTGGACTTGCTCGACGTCCACAAATAGCGAGTTGTTGCTGTTTAATGAGACCTTTACAGGTTCTTTTGTCTTGACTTTAGCTGTTGGTAGGATCTTCAATGTATCATCGATTGAATAGTAATCGCCAACGTACTCTTGTAATTTCAAATTCAACATTTGTCTTGCAACTGACACCCGATGCGGATTAGGTAAACACCCAATACGGAGGCCTTTTCCAGCAAGTTTTGTCGCTACTTTGAATTGTTTATATATCGCCCCATATCCCTTGTGTGTGATGCCATTTCGGTCACACGTCTCAAGTATGTCGTTAGCCTGTACATTTTCTCCAATTTTCTCCATATAGTAGTTTGCCATTCTAACTCCAACTGATGACAATTTTGCTGATGCACACATAGATGCGACTTCCACTTTGGACAACAAGGATGCAAGGATTTTTCCTGTTTTGGTTTGTGTTGCCTTACTCCCGCATAAACGCTGACGACTTCCAGTCTCGTGATTTTTACCCTGGATCTCTTTTGCTGTAGCTAGTAGCAGGATACTTCTTGCTAATCTCAAGTTTCTTTTTGCTTGACCACCGTTTGTAGCTAATGTGTGCAGATCACGCCGATTCCTAATTACGGATCGACACCCGTATGGAGTTCTAACCATTTTGTCTATTTTTGCTTCTCGTCGCTTAAGAGTGGCCTTAGTCTTTTTCAACTCTGACGATATTGAATTCAACTTCTCCAGATGCTTTTCTTGTAAGCTCTCATAGTCTATCCAGAAGTCAATCTCCAATTGAAGGCGTTGTTCTTCGTTTTCAGTAGTGTTAGCGTTCAGTCGACTCAAAGAATTTTCATACAGAACCTTCAAACCGTTCAGTTCAAGTTTCAGATCACAAATCTCACTTCGCAATAAACCGCACTCTTGAAGTGATGCTCTATTTTGTTGTTCTAGAATCTCTCGTTCATACATTTCAACTCTCGTAAAATGAAGCAAGCGATCTCTTTCCTCTGCAGCGCTCAAACTACGTAATAAGTGCTCATGCAATCCTGGATTATCTCGTAAAGCTTCGTCTAATTTGAAGTTCAGCGTGACATCATCGGAACAAAGGCTTTCAATATATCCAAGTAGCCCCTTCTTTCCCTCGCCTGCAAATTCAAGAAATTCGCTCACAGTTCGGAAGCTCGGACGCTTACATGAATCAGGATGGTGCGGGTAGATTGCTCCGTCGACCCAGAGATCAATATTTGTAGCGCCTTCACTCCGCCGGATGGGAAATTCTGCTTTCGGTGTCTGCTCATGTAGTGGACGACTCCGATTTACTAACGGAGCATACTTGTGAGCTATTGTTGCAGACAACTTGTAACCGCCTGCCATGTCTAAAAGATATAAAAGAAATCTAATCACTCCCAAGCCCCGATGAGCTGCAACAAGTTTCTGCCCCGCAGAAAACACTGAACGGAAGTCAAAAATTAGAGATACGAAGCTTGTTAAGCGCAGGAAGCTCCACCTCAATGAGTAGGATTCAAAATACAAATTGCGATTGAGCGACGTCGGCAACAAGATTGCACTACAAAGATTAAAAAAAGAAAATAAAAAGGAAGGTGCAATGCGCCAGAAAACAAAGGAAGGTTCAGTGCCAGAAAACACGGATAAGGAAGGTGCAGTGAAGCGGTAAATGACGCCTCGTGGCAGCTGAATTGACCAAAAATGGCGCGGCATCAAGAACCTCAGCCAATTGACACATTGCATCACGGGCAGGGAAATTGAACTTTCATCTCAGATTTTTTCAATAATCTCTGCTGCCCGTCTTTGGACTCCCGCTCAAATTTTTCTAAAGCCAGGCGGCCTCCTAATGGCCCCACTTTGCTCCTAATGACTAAATTCATCAATAGGCTACCAAGAAACTTGATAGCGTAGTGAAAGAATTACTTCATTGTAGCTTGAATTGATTCCATGAGTAGGCCACCAAGAAACTTGATAACTAGTGATGAAATCTCTTCATTGGCAGTTGGTGAGAATTGAAGGTGGAGAGGTCCTCTTTATACTACAATCCACTCTATGAATACACAAAAGATATGGGATAACTTGAAGATGAGAGCTTGACTTCTCATAGTCAAGTTGTTTTGAAAATGTATAAATCGTGTTCAAAGTAGAAATTCAGGCCTCAGTTTGGCATAGTAGAGTACCTTTTCTTTTAAAACTTTGAAATTAGTAAAAGTTGGTAAATGAATTTAGCTTTCATCTCCAAAAATCCGTTTGAGATTTAGAGCTACCAATCAAAAGTTATGGACAAAATCCAAAGGCAATGTTTGAAAATGTCAAAAAAATGTCTCTTCCAAGCCGTCTATGAACTTTCATCACAAAGTTTAGACCCTACGGTTTGTCAACAATTATCATGTGGTTATCGTTGTTTCATGGGTTCGCATGTTAATTATAATTTATTGCATCTTTAGGATGCATTACTTCGCATCGTTATGGTGCAGTTGCAAGTAATGCATTGTAACAATGTAATAACAATGCAAAGTAATGCATCGTAATGATGCAATAAATTGTAATTAACATGCGAACCCATGAAACAACGATAACCACATGATAGTTGTTGACAAACTATAGGGTCTAAACTTTGTGATGTTGTCCATAACTTTTGGTTAGAAACTCTAAATCTCAAAAGGATTTTTGGAGATGAAAGATATCTTAATTTACCAACTTTTTTTAGTTCAAAGTTTTTTGAAAAAAGTTATTCTACTATGCCTAAATGAGGTCTGAATTTCTGCTTTGAACACAATTCCTGCTTTTCAATTAAATTAGTATTGAAATTGTGAAAAATAAAAAAATGCAATGTTAGTACAATAACTATGCACGGGCATGATTTTGTGTGATTATTGCACTAACTTTTTATGTCTTAGAAAAGCACTAATGTTGCATGAAGTTAGTCGCCCATCACTAAACCACTGAAGTCATACATACTTTGTCATGCATAGTTATCGTGCAACTTTAGCACTTCAAACTCAAATATGAATGACATGCCTCAAATTCATGGTATTTATGAATGTCATTATCGTGTTGTAACAATGTTTCCAAATGAATGAATGTAACACGAAAGCAGTGCTCGACGATAATCGTATGATTACTATTGACAATTCGTGGCAGAGGAACTTTGTGATGTATTGGTTGCAATTATATGAAAGTATTGGGTTTCTATATCATATTTCATAATTGCTAGAAGCAATGACATGGAAGATTTGTCCTAGAGTAGAACCTAGAAGTCAAAATTTAAAATGTATGACTTTGCTCCCCAAACCAATTGTTTTTCCTACAACCACCTTCTAACTCTTAAACTATAGAAAACTACAAGCATCTAACCACCAATTAAAAATAAATATTTGTGTAAGTATTTATAGAAAAGAGAAAGAATGCTTGACATCAATCTAGAGACACTTCGGAGTAATTAGTTTCAATTATTTACTATAGTTTGTTAAAAATGATCTCACTATCTTTTATTTACTACTTAGAGGTTAACTGTTAAACAACAAGCCAAGCCCCTTGGGCTTGATTTTGAGAGAATGGTTGACAAATAGTATTTTTGTATTTATTTATAATGTTTCAACGTATTAAACCCACTTCCATGCCCTAATTGAACAAAATTTGGGCAAGCAACAAGACCCATATATGTCCAACTTCAAGGAGATTTTTGATTTTTCTTCAGATTGTCCGCCAAGCAAAAGAATGTCATTTAACTCCTAAAGGCCCAAGGCCTTTTTTCTGCCAAAAAACACTCAAAACTGCCATTTCTATAGCAAGAAGTAAAAAAATTTGAATTTTTTTTTTGCACATCTCACCGTAGGATCTTACGCCTAACTAGTATGAGAATGTGTGGAAAAAATTTCAAAATTTTTGACCACTCAGATTGCAAGATATTTGCGTTTAAAGTGGAAAAAACAAGTATTTCAGCACATTGCGGGAATAGATTTTTTGACTTTAAACATTTTTTAACTTAAAATTTTTGCACTACAGAGTTTTGAGCTTTAAATCTTTATAGTGGAGAATTGAGTTGAGAGTCTAGGGAGAAAAGAAATATTAAAAAAAAAACTAATTATCATTCCTAAAACATTTATTAACCCCTAAAAGCCCATTGTCCCTTCGGGGGACAAATGCGATTTCGGTCATGTACCTTTTTGCAACCACGTTTGTAATATTTTCTGAAAAATTTCATGGAGGTGGAGAATGGAAAGACCTACGTGGGGACATAATTTTTTTCACAATCGGTGCCTGGGAACAACAGTTATGCCATTTCTTGGAATGCATGGGGACGGGGGGCAGTAAAAAAATTTTGCAAAATTTTTAATTTTTTTTTCTCATAGATTAAATTTTTGTCTATTTGGAAAGCTTTGATTCATTTCATTTGGATTTGTTACGAGGAAGTTATGGACATTCTTGTTTTTCGGGTAGTTAGAGCATCTTCTTGAAAAAAATAACTCGTAGGATTCATTTCTAAATGCTATTTTTGCAATTTAAAAAAAAAAAAAATCTCATGGTTTATTTTACTTGCTAGAACAATCTCACCATTGGGATTAGTGTATTTTAATTCCATCTAAAATATATGAATATTTTAGATTTTCCTTCTATCTGGTACCTACTTCTACTTAACAATTTTTTTAGGAATGATAATTAAGTTTTTTTGAATATTTTTTTTTCCCCCTAGACTCTCAACTCAATTCTCCACCTTAAAGATTTAAAGCTCAAAACTCTGTAGTGCAAAAATTTTAAGTTAAAAATGTTCAAAGTCAAAAAATCCAGTCCCGCAATGTGCTGAAATACTTGTTTTTTCCACTTTAAACGCAGATATCTTGCAATCTGTGCGGTCAAAAATTCTGAAATTTTTTCCACACATTCTCATACTAGTTAGGTGTAAGATCCTATGGTTAGATGTGCAAAAAAAAGATTTTTCAATTTTTTTTACTGTTTGCTATAGAAATGGCAGTTTTCAGTGTTTTTGGGCAGAAAAAAGGCCTTGGGCCTTTAGGAGTTAAGTAGAAGTAGGTATGAGATAGAAGGAAAATCTAAAATATTTATATATTTTTGATGGAATTAAAATACACTAATCCCAATGGTGCGATTGTTCTAGCAAGTAAACTAACCCATGAGAATTTATTTATTTTGAAAAATTGCAAAAATAGCATTCAGAAATGAATCCTACAAGTTATTTTTTTCAAGAAGATGCTCTAACTGCCTGAAAAACAAGAATGTCCATAACTTTCTCATAACAAATCCAAATGAAATGAATCAAAGCTTTCCAGATAGACAAAAATATAATCTATGAGAAAAAAATATTAAAAAAAAAATCAAATTTTTGCCAATTTTTTTTTGCTGCCCGGACTGCCCAGTTACGAAAAAAAAGTAACATATTTGGCCATAACTTTTGACTCCTATTTCCAAATGTGCTGAAATTTAATGCATATGGAAGATATTCCTTGCGCCCACCTCCTATTAAAATTTCAGCTTAAAATATGGAAATCTCTAGTCACACGTACTTGCCCAAAATTTCTTTACAGCCAAAAAATACATGCTGGTCCTTTAGGGGTTAAGGGTTAAGTTTTCTAGATACACAATAGATTGCAAGTGAGTCACTTTCAAATAATTAACATAGTAATTAACATTTAATACCAACTCCATTGGAATTTGAGCTTAGTTCCTATTACAAAACCATCAAAATTAATGTTGGATCTCGTTGGAAGTCAAAAGAATATTCTTGAGTCTTTTTGCATACGATATTTTTGGACATTGTATGAATGAACTATGAATTTTTAAAGTGCTAAAAATTGGTGCACCCAAAATCAATCCTAGGCTCTAATTTAAGAAGATGTATATAATTGGCAAGAATCCACATGAGACAATTTAGCAAACATATTGCAATTAGCTGCAGTTACCTTAGAAGTGTACTTCCTTATTTCACTTTGAATCTTTTATATATATATATATAAAAGAGTAATTTTGTATGGTTTTATTTAACTTCAAAGTTTTACTAACACCAAAATGTGGTGCCTTGGGCATCTAGGAATTAACATGTCTATTTGAAATAAAATACAAAACATTGTCTACCATTGTCATTACTTTTGGTTGTAAGGTAGGAAGTCCATAAAACACTTGGGCTCTAGAAGTGTCTACCTCCTGATATGTACACTATTTATACATTTTGCTTCCTCATTTCACCCAATGTACAAATCTTAGGAAGTGGATGCTTGTAGTGACCATTGCGTTTCAACTTCAAAAACTCACAAATAATTCCACAAAGCTCCAAAATATATGAAACAACTTGAATTAGATGCCTATTCCATATGTCTTTTAAGGAAAATTTATTTTAAAAATATTTCAAGAAGTCTGACCTCCCCAAAATAATTTCCAGCTCTTAAATGGGTGCTTTAACCCCTAAACGTCTGGATTGATCTCCAAAATTGACGATTTGAGAAAAACCATTATAAACTCCAATTTGGAAGAATATTTTGGAATTGGTATATAAATGAAAGCTGTAGATTTTGATTTTTAAATTCTATCCGTACGGTTAGATCTACTAATGCTATCACCAATCTTTTTCTATAAATTTTGAAAAGAAAATTTCAGAATTCCTTCTAAATTCAATTACAAGTAAAATATTATCATTTTTTGAGTAAAACTTGTTGGAATGGATTTGAAATAAGGTTCTCTTCATATGGTGATTTTTTGAAATTTTTGTGACCTTTACATCTTTGACCTCATTTTTGCACATCTAGTTTTGAACTAAAGTCAATGCAAATTGACCACTTGACATACTTCCACATTTATAATTTTAGAAATGTATATATTCTAGTAACACCAAATCCAACCGATGGATAGGACAACAACTTGATAAAGTATCACCAAAAATTAGGATGACTTTTATCCAAGCAGGAATGAGATAGAAACAAGCTTCTGAATCTATTCATTGTCCAGAAAATGGACGTCGGAGCGCTCCAGGGTTAAGGACCTTTCACCTTACCAGTCCTTGCATTGGTTGCCATCTAAATGACACCTACTACTAGATGTTGTCTTAAGGTAGACACATCCATTCCCATCCCTTTATCCCATTCTGACCTCATGTACCAATAGTGCACATTTTTTAGTCTAGAGTATACTCCATTACTACATGATGACAAAATAAAGTACATGGATGGGCTTTTACACATACACCAATTGCAGAGTGCAGCCCATTGTGAACAAACCTACAAGTCCATTAAAATGCCACTGTCTCACGCCTAGATGCAAAATTGGCTTAGAGAAGTTTGAATTTGGCAACGTTTTATTGTGATTTGATGATGAGCAATAAGGTAGGAGGTGCATAAAGCGACCATCTAAGTGGTGAAACTGAATTTTGGGGAGGTAAAACACCTTGAAATATTTTTCAGTAAAATTTCCTTAAAAGACAAGCAGAAATGGCATCTAATCCAAGTTGTTTCATATTTTTTGGAGCTCTGTGGAATTAGTTATGAAATTTTAAAGTTGAAAAGCCATAGGGCTCTAAAAACGACCCCCTCCTAGAATGTACATCTGTTGTACATTTTGGTAAATTGAAAAAAGCAAAATGTATAGTGGGGTACAGTAATTTTACAATCGGCCTTTTTGAACCATTCAGTTTTTTTACTATAATGTAGAGATAAATGAGTGTATTTTAGTAAGCAAAATTATCATTGAATCTTGACGCAATTCCAATCAAGCATACCAAATTTCAAGTTCAAAAAAGCAAAGCTCCATTTTTGGTGAGTTTTTAAAGTCAATTTTTATGGTTTCACATGATATTTTATTGACTACAATTATTGATGAGTTTTTTAAATTTGATTGCATGGATATTTAGGGAACATCCATACGCACATCTTTCATATTAAAAAACACCCCCTTAAGTAACAAAAAGATGATCAATGAAGAGTGCAATGAAAAGCGTCGTATAACCAAACTTTGAAGAAATGGATATTTCTATATTTTAACTTGATTTTGGCAAAGTAATTGTACCATCATGCTCAAATGTACCAAATTAGTTACCATGTGAAGTGTGAATGCCAAAATCAAGTTAAAATATAGAAATATCCATTTCTTCAAAGTTTGGTCATACGACGCTTTTCATTGCACTCTTCATTGATCATCTTTTTGTTACTTAAGGGGGTGTTTTTTAATATGAAATATGTGCGTATGGATGTTCCCTACATATTCATGCAATCAAATTAAAAAAACTCATCAACAATTGTAGTCAATAAAATATTATTTTAAACCACAAAATTTAACTTTAAAAATCCACCAAAAATGGAATTTTGCTTTTTTAGAACTGAAATTTGGGGTGCTTATTGGGATTGGGTAAGAATTGAGTGATAATTTTGCGAGACAAAAAAAGACAATTTTATTTTACATTGAGTACAAATCTTTGAATGGCTTCAAACGGCAGTTTGTAAGCTTTCAGTACCCGACTGTACATGTGTGTCCTGTTCGGTTCAAAATGCCCTGTTGGAGTTCAAGCCTCCTACCTTCCTACCTTATTAATAGCTCCAGTGAACCAGTTGTTACTTGTTACGGGTGATTAACTGACTGAGATACCTACAGCAAAATGCGACACTTCGAGCACAGTTTCTGGAGCACATTTTCTATTCTTTGGAATCATCAAATTTTCACATTTCTTGTTAACTAGTCAAAAGAGGATTCATTCCAACACACTAACAAATGCATTGCTTGGATATCATATGCAAAAGTTACTAGGGTTCAAAGTTGTATTGTTGGATGGTGTAAAACCAACACTTTAGTTTAGGTGTAAGGTAACTACACCTAAAAGGCTAAAACCAACACTTTTCTAAAATAGACATCTATAGATTCTTGCCTCGATATGTCATATGCATCACTATTCATGAGAGTGTAATGTCTGTATCTATTTTCAGCACTTTGAAAATTCATAATTCATTTATACAATGTCCAAAAAATGCATTCTAAGAGAATCTAAAATCCCCCTTTGACTACCAACAAGACTCCACCAAAATCTTTTTCAATTTAATAATGGAACCATGCTAAATTGCTTATTTTGTTGGTTTTAGGTGTATTTACCTTAGGACATCCTACCATGTGAGCCCAGTGGGCTAAAAAAGTGCTAAAAGACAAAGAAGAATTCCACCAATCACAGGTGAGTGTGAAAGTAGGAGAGTGAGTTCCACTCATATTGATGCATTCCACACTGTAGAAGGAGCATAATAATACTTTCTATATTCCCATATATTCCGGTATCAGTGAACGCACCCTCCCACCGATACATGCCAGGAGGCTTTAGTTCAGAACATACTTGAGAGGAGTTCCTGACACCTTGGGCCTTCACTAATACAAGGAAGAAATTGATGAGGGTGTAGAATGAGGGTGCTTTAACCATCTTTCCTTGCCTTGCATCCTGTTACATCTTGAGTTCAAAGAACTTTGGAAATGAAAACCCTCGACATCAATCATCATAGGTCAACAGCTCCCAGAATGATACTTGCTGTAAGTAGCATGTTCTGCTCACCGTTTTCAGCCTATTTATTGAATATACATCATAACCTGCTTTCTTTTTATGCGTTTGCAGATGAGTATATAGTAACATGAGTGTACTCATACAATTTCAAGATGTTTTCAAATCCAAGTCAGGAGAACTCTGACAATCAAAATACTCAAAAATTGGTCTCTAAAAACTAAGTTAGTCTGTCTTGAGCACTCTTGATTGATCTTCAAAGCAGAATTTTAGTCCAAACAATGGTGCACAGCGTATGGCAAGCAACCAAGGAAACTGCTAATACCTGTACCACACAGACAGTGTCAAACTAAGTTAGTAACATTGCCAATCACTCATTCTTCTTCTTAATTGACGGCTGCTGCTGTATGAATTAGATGGGTCCGTGGTGAGCAGCATAGCTGCCTTGCTCTGCGGGATGGATGAGAAAATTTTATTTTATTTCTAAATAAAGACAGATGTAAGAGAATGTTTAGCAATTGAAATTTCGTTTTTCTGACAAAGTATGAGTTTGTTTTGAATTTTTGAAATGTGCCACCCTAATAGCTGAAAAGAGTCACTAGTAGGACCACACACACCACCACCACTTTTTACATTACTTTTGCGCCTTTGTAATCCTAGAATATGCTTCATTCTTTAACTCCTAGTCGATGTTTGGTACATCAGAGACTGCATTCTGGAAATTTATATCTTCAGGTAACGTCAAAACTATCTACCGAAAAGAGGCAGGCAGCCTGTTTGTGCATGCCCCCCGCCTCAAAAAAAATTCCCTGAATTTTTGTAACCGTCGATGTACTTTGCAGGAATTCAAAAACCCCTCCCACACCGTTGATTAGAATAGAAGTCCTCAGAAAATCTGCTGGGGGAAGATCTGAGCCGTCGGCTTCCTGTGAATTCGGCTCCCTGTTAGGTATCGAATATATCCCATATTGATCACCAACCCCACCCCAGCTCAAAATTATAAAAGGGGGGAGGGGGGGGAGGGTATTCAAAAAATGATTTTTAATAAATTAAATTTTTTTATATTCTAGAGCTCAACGGGGGGTGGGGGTAAGTTAATTGAAAAAAATAAATAAATCCGATTTTTTTTTTCAGTGCATAGTAACATCTATGCACTGAAAAGTGGCAGTAACTGCCATACAGAATTTCTTCCCACGTCAAAACAATACATACTAAAGTACGTTTGAATCTCTTCCACTTGCTAATAAGATCCAATGCTCTGTTAAATTATATCTACTAATAGAAACAATGCTCTGTTGCTAATAGTGCATGTAGTCACGTACCTAACGTACTTAACTTGATGGCAGAACATCCTCCCTCTTGGAGTTGATTATGGGGAAGATCCAACGCTGATGAATAATCTTATACTCAGCGCATTGCTGAATAATGTTATGGCGAATTTCATTAAAATGGCGGTATTTCATGTGCCATTTTCACACCGTGACATCTAGGACAAGTGTACATTGCTAACATCTAGGTTATTTTTAGATTTCAGAAATCTGCGACTGACATAGATATCAGACCGTGCATATTGAAAAATCTAGGATAGCAAGAGATTTTAAATATCAAGGACAACTGTAGATTTCAAAAATCTAATACAGGTATAGATTTTGGTACAGAAAAAACAGTTCAGACTGGGCGGTCTGAACTGCTAAAAGTGCCAAATTAACGGAATACTGCCATTGTTGTGAATATTTGTCACAAATGCAAACTTATCACACAATAAATCATGCCATTAAGATACATTTCCCTTCGCTCCGTGCATGCAGTTCAAGAGCACCAGATATTCTAACTCCAACAGAATTAAATACCTTGCATTGATTCACAAGGCTCTTTTCTTTACGGAATTGTAAGTAATGTCTTAATTCTTCGAAATGGACCCGGAATCAGAATCAGTGCACAGGCGTGGCTTACTTTCTCACACTCAGGCTGATTACCGTTGTACGTTTCCCTCACTGGAATATCAGATGTTACCCAGATTGATGGCACAAAGCCACAAACTTCCCCGTTGCCAAACTGTACGTAAATTAAACATGAAATGGCAATCCGGGAAAGTAACGTACTAGAGATAATCCTAGGAGGACTTGCATGAAAGCTACATAGATATGGCTGGTACGTCAACCTTCAGAGTTTCAGATGACTATCCTGAACTTGCGTGAATAGGAGCTAAGGCCTCCTTGCTTGAAAATAAGAAGGCCTGTGATAGCGGGTCTCACTTTTCGATCGGATGCTTGAGTCAGCTATGGAATAAATTAAATGAACTTCTCCGTCGGGCAGCTGGCTGGCTAGCTACTAATTGTAGGTAACAGTCAATTCCGTTCAACTCCGTTCAATTGGACAAGTTTGCTACTGTCAATGATAGTACTAGTGTGGTTCAAGAATATCAATTTAGCGAAGGATGTAAAAAGAGGTTCGAGTGGGAGACGATATTTGAGACGCTATTGATTCCTAAGGTCCCAGAGAACACGGTCAGCGTGATGGAGGCAGTTCGCTAGCTCCCTGTTGTTGCAACGGGGGAATCGTGTAATATTCAGCCCTTCATCCAACCAGTTGTTGACATTCTTCAGCCAGATCTCTCAATGTCATTCAGAGACACTGACTCCACCCTCTTTGTGTAATTGCGCGTTCCTTGTATATCCTGAGAATCCCTCATTTGTTCACATTTGATTGGATTATTTCCCCATGTTTTCCAAGTTGTGAACAAATGTGAAACTGCAATTTGAAGCCTATTAATTTGTCCCTCAAGTTTTCCCTCAGGATGATGTCAATAGAGAGGCCGGGTTCTAGGTGTACTGCTTGCTAGCTTGGAACAAGTTCAGCCAGCCCTATCATTGCACGTCGCAGAATTATAACATCATAAGAATCAACCTAGAAGTGACACCAGAGAGTTACAACAGATGTTGCACATAGATACTGACTGTTGTCCACGGTGAGCCCGTGGCAATTTACTTGATTGAGCCAAGGTAGCCATTATACGCAGATGATACTGAAATCGTTAGGGACTTGATCCAATTTCTGTTGACAGAACTGGCACCAATATCGATATAATTCATGTATTCATACACTTGGTTGACCATCATTTAGCAAGTGGTGTTAGCATGACTTGGCCATTGATCTTTGAATGGAAACGCTGTGAATAATCCCTTCGTTAGAGGTCTACAACCTCCGACTGAGAATGATCGCAACTGATTTGGCTCTCGTTCATACTACCCAAAGGTGATCCCCAAACGATCACACCCCAAAATATTTCAAAAAATAATTAAAAATAGACCAAATGATATCCTCAATCATAATTTGATGTTATTGGAAGCCATTCAAATGAATGTTTCGGCACGAACTGACAAACCCAATGCCAATTGGCAGAGGGAAGGAATGAAATTCATCGTAACCATGAGGGCTGGCACTGAGGAGCCCGAACCAGTACATCAGCAAGGAAGTGAACGAGCCGAGTTAGTTAAAAAGATATCATAAATTTCCTTAAATTGGTATGATCCTACGCACCGAAGATTGTGACATTCATCTGCTCTAAAACCTTGTACTGATATAGGTTTACATTTCAGGTCACGCGGCTTAGAAAAGTGCCAAAGCTGTGGAATTCCACCAAATTCAGGAATTTGGCGTTCGATGCCGCCGCTGTGAACAGCAACAATGGATACACAGTGAAGCAATCGTTGCAAGGGAGAGGAGGGGACAACATTTCATGAACTAGATAGATAATCAGTGCATCCCTAGCTAGGGATGGGTGGTCTGAGATGATTTTCGGACATGACTGATCGACTGTTGCCAATTCAACATCAATTTGTTGAGGCTGTTAATTGGAGGAGAGGAGAGAATGCACGTTCACAAGCCATATTTGTGCGTTCGTATATATCAATCTGTGAGTTCGCTGCCCTCTCAGATCACAAGATATGAAGAATTCAACGTCTAGCATTGCAACCGGTTAAGTTGTGTGCATGACATGAAGTGGCTATTGCTCGATAGTTTGTTGGAGTACTAACTGATAAGGAGGGTCTGGCAGTTCTCTTCGGCTCATGACTTGTTAAGATTTTTCTGCCTTGCTGCTAAAATTTCAGTTGAGGGCAATTTTCGTCTTCAATCTGACATCATGTATTCCAGACTTGGAAGCTCAGTTTCCAAGTCCTGGTGGACACTTCCATGCTCGGGTGGCCATTCGTTTTGTACATGTATCCACAACAGCAAATATTAAGTAATTGATGTAGCTGCTCTGTACTGTACAGTAAGGTCTACTTCATTTACGAATTTTTGAAATCGCAGGGAAGGGAATTTCAAATCTGCCAACTTTGACAGCCTCTCGAGGGCTCAAAAATTGGTCTTTGATCATGAAATTTTTACCACAACTTCATCTTTAAGTTAATTATATGTGTAACAAATTTCAAGGCCAAATGATTTACACAAAAAAAGATATTCAAAATCTCCCAACATGTGTAGCCGTGAAAAAAATTTCACTACTGCCAACTTTGACACACTCCCAAGGACTGAAATTTTTTTCTTTTTCTATGAAATTTTTGGCATAGGACCATCTATATGTTGATTACATGTTTGAAAAATTTCAAGTCCAAAAGACCCCCACAAAAATAGATATTCAAAATCTCCCAACATGTGTATTTGTGAAACAATTTCACTACTACCAACTTTGACACTATCCCAAGGGTTGAAAATTGTTTATTTACCATGAAATTCTTATGATGAAATAATCTCTATGTTAGTAACATGTGTGCCAAATTTCAAGTTCAAAAGATTCACCCAAAAAAAAATATGCCAATTCTACCAACATGTGTAGTTGTGAGAATGAAAAATTCAGCCCTTGGGATAGTGTAATTTTTTGGGTTAAAACTTTCACATGGATGTAGAAAGTCATTCTCACAACTACACATGTTGGTAGAATTGGCACATTTTTTTTTGGGTGAATCTTTTGAACTTGAAATTTGGCACACATGTTACTAACATAGAGATTATTTCATCATAAGAATTTCATGGTAAATAAACAATTTTCAACCCTTGGGATAGTGTCAAAGTTGGTAGTAGTGAAATTGTTTCACAAATACACATGTTGGGAGATTTTGAATATCTATTTTTGTGGGGGTCTTTTGGACTTGAAATTTTTCAAACATGTAATCAACATATAGATGGTCCTATGCCAAAAATTTCATAGAAAAAGAAAAAAATTTCAGTCCTTGGGAGTGTGTCAAAGTTGGCAGTAGTGAAATTTTTTTCATGGCTACACATGTTGGGAGATTTTGAATATCTTTTTTTGTGTAAATCATTTGGCCTTGAAATTTGTTACACATATAATTAACTTAAAGATGAAGTTGTGGTAAAAATTTCATGGTCAAAGACCAATTTTTGAACCCTTGAAAGGCTGTCAAAGTTGGAAGATTTGAAATTATGGCAAATTTCATGAAAATGGCGGTATTCCATATGCCATTTTCACACCGCAACATCTAGGACAAGTATACATTGCGATTATCTAGGTCAACTTTAGATTTCAAAAATCTAGGAATGACATAGATATCAGACCGCATAGTCTGAAGAATCTAGGATTGGTGTAGATTTCAAATATCTATGACAAATGTAGATTTCAAAAATCTAGTACAGATATAGATTCTGGTACAAAAAAACAGTTCAGACTGTGCGGTCTGAACTGCTAAAAGTGCCAAAGTAACTGAATACCGCCATTTTAATGAAATTGGCCATAATTCCCTTCCCTGCGATTTCAAAAATTCGTAAATGAAGTAGACCTTACTATACTGCACTACCGTATCCGGCGGTGAGGTGGTCAAGGATGTAAGAAATATTTCTAAAAACAGATGCCAAATTTTTCAGGATACAATTTTTCAAAATAAAAAAGAATTGTACAAGAAAAAAATGAATCTTTCTATTTATTTTAAAGCATCAACGTTTTTAATCACATTTGTCAGTTTTAATTAATTATTCAATAAGGAATGACGACCTTGACCACCAAGAATGGTGCTCATTGCTCTTCCCCTTGAGATCAAAACTAATGTTTTATTTAAGGGCCGCTACTCTTTTTCTTTGTTCATTTTCAAGAAAATGCCATTAAAAATGAACATAAAATCAACCCTACAATGTCCAAATATCCTTAGAAGTTTAGTATGTTTTTTAATACCTTTGTATAAATATAGTATTTACATAAATTTGATCTCATTGGTCATGCAAGAAGTTTTTTTTAAAAAGGTTGTGCAATACTTCAGATGACTGAGAAGTACCGCGTAATTTGGACAAAACATCACCTTCAAGAACTATTAATATTCATCATCTATAAGATAGACTTTGATGGGCTTAAGTTAGTAGAATTCATCAAGAATAATTTGAGTTTGCAAAAAGAATGCCATGTTTTTTAAGCCCTTGGGGAGATTCATGTATAAAACTATTAAAAACCATGCAAGAGCAAAAATAGGATTTGTTTTATTCAAAAGATAAACTACTTAGAAAGACAAGTAGTTTCAATACAATTTTTGAAATTTTTATTTAAATAATAGTTTCATAATATTCATAAAATATTCTACAAAATGCTTCAATTTTATGAAATATTCTTAGGATGTAAGCAAGAATGACTTACACTAAATGTTGTATCCTAGAAAAATTACAGCTTCATGCTGCTACTATTATGAATACTTCATTGTACTAGAAAAAAAATCTCAAGCGCCACATCTGAGCCGTTTATATGTAGTACTACATTCAATGGACAAACAATAATTACTAAGTATGACTTCATTGTATTAGGGAGTATTTTCTAGAAATAAAGAATGAGAATTTCATAGAAAATAAAAAGCTTAATTACTTTTTTATTTTACCTTACACTATCTAATTAGTCAATACGGGAAATTAAAATCACGAACTAAAAATCACAAAGAAGTGATTGATGTAGGAAAAAGAAGAAAATGAATAAACTTCTAAGAGTATGAAAATAGTTTTATAGAAGAGGCCTCTTAGTGAATGTCTAGAATTCAAAAAATTGCTATTATTGTAAATCCATTGACAAAAAGGTGAAATATGAAATGATGTATGAGTCTTTAAAAGATGGCTCTTGAATTCCTTGTTTATTGATCATTATAGTACTCAAAACCTTATGAACCCAAAGTGTGACAAATTAGGAAAAAATGGAAAAAATAAAATGCTTTTTTAATTCATTATGGAAAATAAAATTAGTCTTAGTCTTTAGCGCTTCTAATAAAATTTGGAAGTTTGACAAGCCTAAAACCTAAAAGTTCTGGTCACTTTTGTATTTGGTGTGCAATATGGAATCATTTTATTTGTACATAATGCCTTCCTCTTATGCATCATTGATAAGGAGGGGTGATTATAAAGTGTCAATCTAAGCACTAATCTAGATTTTTGGAGTGGTTGCCAATCTTAAACATTCTTCAAGAAATTTCCCTTGTAAGAAAATAACTCACTTATAATCCACTTTGATTTATATTTTTGAAATTATTACTTGATTAATTATGTATTTTTGAAGTGGGTATTTTATAATTGTCCCTACCTTGAATTATTTACTTGGATATGTTGAGAATTCTAATATGTATTCCAATGTTAGAGGATGCATTTAGAGGAAGCAATTTTAGCGGCACTATCCACCTTACTATGCAGTAGGTCGGATGTCATAATTAAAAAAGCAAGTGTTGTATTTAACTAGCAAATTGTCACTAAAACATGTGTATGAGTTATGAATATGTACTTGAAATTTATATAGAATCGTGACTAGATTCAATTTCATCTTGTATTAGATCATACAATGCACATCCTCAATTAAACTTAATTTAATCCCTAAAGGACTAGCATGCATTTTTTGGCTGTATAGAAATTTTGGGCAGGTACGTGTGACTAGAGATTTCTATATTTTAATCTAAAATTTTAATAGAAGGTGGGCGCAAAGAATATCTTTTAAATGCACTAAATTTCAGGACATTTGGAAATAGCAGTCAAAAGTTATGGCCAAATATGTTATTTTTTTCGTAACTCGGCAGTCCGGGCAGCAAAAAAAATTTGGCAAAAATATGATTTTTTTTAAATATTTTTTTTCTCGTAGATTATATATATTTTTTATTTGGAAAGCTTTGATTCATTTCATTTGGACTTGTTATGAAAAAGTTATGGACATTCATGTTTTGGGGGCAGTTAGAGCATCTTCTTGAAAAAAATAACTTGTAGGACATTCATTGTCAACAGTAATCGTATGATTATCGTCGAGTATTGCTTTCGTGTTACATTCATTCATTTGGAAACATTGTTACAACATGATAATGGCATTCATTAATATCATGCAGTTGAAGTATGTCATTCATATTTGAGTTTGAAGTGCTAAAGTTGCACAATAACTATGCATGACGAAGTATGTATGACTTTAGTGGTTTAGTGATGGGCGACTAACTTCGTGCAGCATTAGTGCTTTTCTAAGCCATATAAAGTTAGTCCAATAATCACACAACATCATGTCCGTGCATAGTTATTGTACTAACATCGCATTTTTTTATTTTTCACAATTTCAATACTAAGTCAATTGAAAAGCAAGAATTGTGTTCAAAGTAGAAATTTAGACCTGATTTAGGCATAGTAGAATAGCTTTTTTCAAAAAACTTTAAACTAAAAAAGGTTGGTAAATTAAGATAGCTTTCATCTCCAAAAATCTGTTTGAGATTTAGAGTCTCCAATCAAAAATTATGGATAAAGTTCAAAGACAGCTTGGAAGGGACATTTTTTTTACATTTTCAAACCTTGCCTTTGAATTTTGTCCATAACTTTTGATTGGTGGCTCTAAATCTCAAATGGATTTTTGGAAATGAAAGCTAAATTCATTTACCAACTTTTACTAGTTCAAAGTTTTTTTTAAAAAGGTACTCTACTATGCCAAACTGAGGCCTAAATTTCTACTTTGAACACGATTTATACATTTTCAAAACAACTTGACTATAAGAAGTCAAGCTTTCATCTTCAAGTTATCCCATATCTTTTGAGTGTTCAAAGAGTGGATTGTAGTATAAAGAAGACCTCTGAACCCTCAACTCTCACCAACTACCAATGAAGGGATTCCATTAGTACACTACCAAGTTTCTTGGTGGCTTACTCATGGAATCAATTCAAGCTACAATGAAGTAATTCTTTCACTATGCTATCAAGTTTCTTGGTAGCCTACTGATGGATTTAGTTCAAGTTAAAATTTGATGGCATACAATAATGATGGATTTAATTAAGAATTTTTTTAAATTGAATGGTGATCAACAATTGAACATTGGCAATACTTTTTGGAACATTGATACCAATTAATAAGCATTATTGCAGTGATGACTCTAATGACATTGTTGTCATGGATTTTCCGTGTCCTTCAATGTACAGAAAATGCACAATAAAGGATGTAAATTTTCGTGTATAATTTGTGTCTTTTGCGCACTTGTGATTAACGTATAGAAGTTACATAGTTAATATAAATTTCAAAGTAGTGCCATTTCTTTGCAGTAATCGTGTGCATCGTAACAATGTGATAATTTGCAAATTAACGTACGCACCCATGAAACAATAGTAACTACATGATAATTGCTAACAATTCATTGGTCTTGAACTTTGAGATTTTGGCCACTAAGAAGGGTGATCTTACCACTTGGAACTTGTAGGCCTACTTGTAGGAATTGTGGTGGAGTATTTGTAAGAGGAAAAATACAATTCATACAAGAACCTTCAAATATGGTTATTTGGGGTAGGAAATAGGATACTTCTCTACAAAGACAAGTTGTAAATTTTAGTTATAGAAAAAATGTTATATATAAAGTAGAGATTTAGGCACAATGCCTATAGTGGGACACAACATCCATATGTATGCATCGTAGCATGTCACCAAGGTGTGGATTCATACACTTATACATAAACAAAATTGAAATATTACAATAGCATTTATGACTACATATTCAAGTCCTTTAGTGTTGTGGTATTTGTAATCATTGTAGACTTGACATTTAGAACATCCTAGTTTTATAGGTCAAAGGATTTATTATTATTTTTATCTATTCATTCATTTAAAAGTTCATTTATGTGAGGTTCTCATGCAAGTACCAACAAGTCAAGGCCAAGTGAGACAATAAGTCCAATCACCATTTATAAGTTTCATTTGCCTTTCTACAATTTGATTTGGTTGAGTGTAGCTACAATACAACTTTACATGGGCCCATTTATGGCCCATTAGAGTTTGGTACAAGGTCTTCAACTATAATTTTAATTATTATTTTTTCTTTTCAAATTTTTTAAATTTTCTACATATATTTGTCAACAATTTTTATTCATTTTATATGCAATTTCAATGCAATTGCTTTGAAGTAGCTTATGAGTTGATTTCTAATTTTTTCTCGGGGAATAGTTCATCTCAAAGTTTAGGACCGACGAATTGTTAGCAATTATCATGTAGTTACTATTATTTTATGGGTGCGTAAGTTAATTTGCAAATTATCACATTGTTACGATGCACACGATTACTTCAAAGAAATGGCACTACTTTGAAATTCATATTAACTATGTAACTTCTATACGTTAATCACAAGTGCGCAAAAGACACAAATTATGCATGAAAATTTACATCCTTTATATATCGTGCATTTTCTGTGCATTGAAGGACACGGAAAATCCATGACAACAATGTCATTAAAGTCATCACTGCAATAATGCTTATTAACTAGTATCAATGTTCCAAAAAGTATTGTCAATGTTCAATTGTTGATCACCATTCTAATAAAAAAAATTCTTAACTAAATTTATAGAATTTTGAACTAAATCCTTCATTACTATAGGTCATCAAATTTAAGTTTGAACTAAATTCATCAATAGGCTATCAAGAAACTTGATAGCATAGTGAAAGAATTACTTCATTGTAGCTTGAATTGATTCCATGAGTAAGCCACCAAGAAACTTGATAACTAGTGATGAAATCTCTTCATTGGCAGTTGGTGAGAATTGAAGGTGGAGAGGTCCTCTTTATACTACAATTCACTCTATGAATACACAAAAGATATGGGATAACTTGAAGATGAGAGCTTGACTTCTCATAGTCAAGTTGTTTTGAAAATGTATAAATCGTGTTCAAAGTAGAAATTCAGGCCTCAGTTTGGCATAGTAGAGTACCTTTTCTTTTAAAACTTTGAATGAGTAAAAGTTGGTAAATGAATTTAGCTTTCATCTCCAAAAATCCGTTTGAGATTTAGAGCCACCAATCAAAAGTTATGAACAAAACTCAAAGGCAATGTTTGAAATTGTCAAAAAAATGTTCCTTCCAAGCCGTCTTTGAACTTTGTCCATAACTTTTGATTGGAGACTCTAAATCTCAAACGGATTTTTGGAGATGAAAGCTAAATTCATTTGCCAACTTTTTTTAGTTCAAAGTTTTTTTGAAAAAAGTTATTCAACTATGCCTAAATGAGGTCTGAATTTCTACTTTGAACACAATTCTTGCTTTTCAATTGACTTAGTATTGAAATTGTGAAAAGAAAAGAAAAATGCGATGTTAGTACAATAACTATGCACGGACATGATTTTGTGTGATTATTGCATTAACATTATATGTCTTAGAAAAGCACTAATGTTGCACAAAGTTAGTCACCCATCACTAAACCACTAAAGTCATACATACTTCGTCATGCATAGTTATCGTGCAACTTTAGCACTTCAAACTCAAATATGAATGACATGCCTCAATTGCATGGTATTAATGAATGTTATTATCATGTTGTAACAATGTTTCCAAATGAATGAATGTAACACGAAAGTAATGCTCGACGATAATCGTATGATTATTGTTGACAGTTCGTGACAGAGGAACTTTGTGATGAATGGATTGATTCCAATACAGTTCACTCCTCCCCTTGCAGTTCTTCTTTGTTTTATCAAGTTTTGTTTGTGTGGAGCCTTGAGCCTTATGTTTTCACGTTGTGTAATTACTAAATTTAATGGTAAAGTTGCAAAGCCTAAGTGATGCAAGGTTCTCAGTGCTATGCTCGTATAACCATCTTTCTTTCCCATGTTGCCTTCAAGGCTTGCAACATAGACACCGCTCTACATTTGAATGTTGCATTTGAATGGAAAATTTTAATTCAAAAAAACAAACAAGAAAATAACAACAAGAAGAAAACAATAAGGAAAATCCTTGTTCTCCCCCCCCTTCATTCAATAAGACATGAGATACAATTTGAACACATGGTTTTGCATTTTGGGGGGTGATACTAGTGTCAGTATGTTACTTACTCTATTAAAAACGTGAAGCATTATTCATAAACCTCAAATTAATTGTTTACTACTGCCTAGTTGACATTTTGATTAAATAACATTATTAGGTGGTCAACATTTTGAATTAGTACTTCTAATTAGTATCACCAACACAAAATATTCTTATTAGTATAAATATTGGCATCACCGCTATGCTCACTTTTATATTAGTTTAGTGCTTTATTACTGTAAAATCATGGTTACTAAAGCAAAATTTGGCCATTCACACTCCAAATGTGGAGTATCAATTGCCAAATTTGCTTTGGTAACTGTAATTTGCCAAGACCTCTATAATTTATGACTTTTACCTCACTTTTGAAGTACACTAAAAAGGGTATTTAGTGTTGGATTACATTTAGTGTAATTACCACCCTACTTGACCCTACACTAAATTTCAATTTTAGGACGATTAGTGTAGTGCTAAACTTCAATGCGCCGCCTTTGTGTTGTCTTCACTTTTGTCATCTCCTTCCTTGGACTTCTTCCTTGGACTTCCTTTGCAATCTGCTTTTGCGACCTTACCTTGTATGTTGCCTTTTGGGCCTCTCTTCCATTCCGACTTGGTTACCTTACCTGCAGCTTGGCTTCTTCTCCTCTATTGCTGTCCCGCTTTTCCGCACTTACAATTCCTTGAGTGAGTGAATTTTTTTTGTGTGTGTGTGTGTTATACTCTCGCATTCCCGCCTCCCGTGAGCGGTTTGAATCTCTCGCCTATTCCTGCTCCCGATTGCTCCATCGCTCCTTGTTGCGGCAATTTTGACTTCATCCAGGTTTGTTTTCCCCTGTTCATTGATCCGTCGACCTTTTTTTTTTTTTATTCATCTTCCCAGCGACCTGTTGACTTTTTTTGGGGGCTGATCTTTTGCTTCCCATTTTAGGAATCCGCCATGGCCAACGCCCCACTGCGCAATTCCACACCCCGACGCTTACAACAAGTTTCTACAATTGCTATTCGCAAACACATCATCACTTGGATGGTTCAAGATGAACTTGTGCACGGCTTTCCTGGGCTCTACATTCACACAATCAATACATTTCCCAAGCATTTTCGAGCTCAAAGGAGTGCCAACCTTGTTCGGGCTTCCCGTTGGTGGGCTCAACGTCAACAATTTTGCAATGAAGGAGAGGCGGACAACACATCTCCACCAATTTCATACAATAGGAGCTGGGATGGTAGGCGAAAACAACTCCGCACAAAGGCAGCTCTTGGTCGTGGGCCCAAGCGAGCTGAATGGATACTTTGGATCTACCCTATACTTTTGGATGCATTTGACAGATTTAGAAAGGTTGGGGTCAAATTTTCATCCAAATTACTCATTGAGCTGGCTATGACCATCTTATTAGATCCTACCTCTCCATATACAGGCAAATCTCGTGATCCAAAGGACAATGTCCTACTCACGGCCAAGTTGACCCCAAGTTGGGTTCAACAATTTATGCATGTGCACAACATTGTTTTGTTGTCACAAAGGGGACGTTTGTCTTGTAGTCCCGAGAAGGAACTACAAATTGAGAGGGCAACAACTTACCATCTAGGTGTGCTACAAAGAGGGTTCCAAGCCGGTGTTTTCGATGAAAATCTCATGGAAAACACTGATGAAACTCATTTTGTTGTAAATTTAGACAATGGTCGGACATTGGGATTTAGGGGAGATACGAGTGTCAAGTATGCCGAAGTGGTTTTGGGGGGAGATTCTATGACCATGGTCATTAGAATTTCCGGGGGGCGTACATCAATGATTGAAGCCCCTATGCTGATTTTTACCAATTCCAACAGCAATTACCCTATTCGGGGCTTGGAAGACAATATTCCAGGGTCAAACCACACTCAAAGGTACCAATGGAATTACTTTTGTAGGACTAGGTATAGAGTCCTTTTCTGAACTTTTAAAGCTATAAATTACTTTGATGTTGTCATTTTTTTTGAAAATTTATGGGTAAATAGTATTGCAACAAGCCTCTTTAATAAGTTGGAGAAAAAAATTTATGAATAAAATCCTTAAAAAGAAATAAATCACCAATTTTAAGGTTAAATTTAGTGTCTTTTTTACAATATAGCACTTGAAAAGGATATTTTTATCCAAATTTTTTACACTTCTCAAGCATACAACTATTAAAAAAGATTTTTAGTGATAAAATCTTGAACACAAAATAGTGTAATTTTTTAATTAATTGATTGATTATTGACAAATCATTGATTTATTCTAAAATCAAAATTAAACATTCAATTCCAAAAATAGCTTATGTAGCGCCCTTGATGTAAACAATATATACATTTTTTGTTTTGACACAATCATCATTTGGATTATTTTATATATTGAAAAGGACGTTGACATATTTTTACTTCTGAATATTATAGGAAATAGAAAAATATTCAAATTATAGCAAAATAGTCTTTTTCTACTATATCATATGATTGTATATACATATAAATTTTTTGGATTCAATCACATTATTATTCATTAGAAATTAGACTCCTTTTTGTCCATTGAAAAACCTGACAGGCTGACACTGGAACTTTGATTGGACCTCTAATAAAGAGTTTTTGATTTTATGATAAATAAAAAAATAGGAATCTTAACAATTTAAAATATTAGTCAAAAAAGACTAGAATACCTATAATTAATGAATTACCTTTGAAAAACAATAGCTAAAAAGAAGTTATAGTGCACATTTCAGTGGATCTGACCCCTTTTTTGGTACCTTTGAGTGTGATTTGACCCTCCAGGAGTATGTTACAGATCTAGGCCTAAGGGCTGGATGGACCAAGTACTTTTTGCTGAACTTTTTGCTGAACTTTTTGTTGAACCCCAAGCCTTCCAAGCTGATGTTCATGGCCATACAAAAGTCATTTGGGTTGACAATTGTACAGGCCATAGTATGACCCTAGCATTATCGGCTGTTTTGGAAGCAAAACAGGCCACTCTTAGGTATTTGCCACCTTGTTCTATACATTTGTGTCAACCGACGGATACATTCATCATTTCCAAGGTTAAGGATGCTTGGACCAAGCGATGGGAAGCAAAAAAGGCCGAGCTCATTGCAGCCAATGCTTGACAAAATACTCCTCGGGTTGATGGGCAGTGGTCAGGAAAACTCACAAATTCAGAAAAAAGATTTTTCCTACATCTGGCTGCGGATAGCATTGAGGATGTGAACAAAGAGGTAGATTGTGATAATTTGTCATATGCTAGGAAAGCTATGATTAGATCGGGTATGGCTTTGGGTGTTGATGGCACTTGGAGTGTCAATCAACTTTTTCCACATTTGCAGGAAATTATAGCCAAGCATGAACCATACTTCCATGGACAACAAGTTCCAGCCCAAGTATGAAATCTGTATTTTTTTTGCTCTAAATATTAATTTTTTTTCCCTTATTTGATATTCAAAGACTTCTTTTATTGCACATGTTTTCCACATTTTCTACTCCTTCCATCATTTTCCTTGTCTTTAATCTTTTTCTTTCCAAATTCTTTTTTTACCTTCTAACACTAAATATAAACCTCTTCATATTTCAGATTTACCATAGAGTACTTTTAGTGTTAGAAATTACATTTTATATTACTTACTTTAGTAGGGTAATGACATTAAGTGTCATGGTTCGCAAATAGTGTTGCCAACACTAAATACCCTTTTTAGTGTAGTTGTCTAATGTCTAAATTTTCAATTTTCTTGTATTTACTCAATGTGCTTTTGGACGTGCTTCTAATTATTCAAATTTCAAGTTCTAATTATAGTTGGAAAAAAATCCATTCCCCACTAAGAACCTTCATTGCATATTCAATTCCTAACCAATTTAAAAATTATTTACACATTCTAAAAGTTGCCGAAGAGAGACAAAAGGTATTAAATTTTGAAGCATATCAAATAATGAAAACTAGTATTAAAAAATTTAGAAACAACAAATTATAATCACATTAGTTAAAAGTCTCCAAAAACTATTTTAAATACACCACCAATCTACTACCAATTTATCACTAATCTGTTCTCAATCTACAAAAAGCTTGCTTGAATTGAAGCACTTTCAAGTTCTAAAGAGCAATCTAAAGCCAAAACAATGCTAGTAAATGATGATGAACATGGCACATTTCTTGGGAGTTGTGGGTGCAAAATTATGCTCAGCACGGGTTAAAAGGGATGTAAAGCAATAGTTGACACATCAAATTTTCATATATGTTTTGTCACTCCTTTCTAAAGTTTTAGAATATATAGTTAGTTTTAATTTGGTGAAGAGTCGACTTTGTTGGAAAGACCCAAGAGAAGAATAGTTTTTTTTGTCCTCTACTCTATATATACCATTCAAAAATTAAAAATATATTAGAAGGGCCAATATACAAGTTGGATTGAGGATGCTCTAGCCAATACGAATGCAATCTACGGAATTTTAAAATTTAGATATGTTTACCCTACATCGTCATGTTTCCAACGCAAAACCCTCACTTTAGTTTAATTTACTCAAGCACAATGCCATCTATTGCATTTATTGTCATGAAGTCTACACGTACCCTACAGTGACAACTAAGAGAGGGTTCACACATAAAGACTGGGTCAATTTGTTTGTGTAAGAAGCCTGAAATCCTTACTTGCAATTCGACAAAAGATTGAAATTTGTGCAATTGGCCTCAAGGGGAATGTCCCAACCTCTAGGTATAAAGCATCTTTTAAATTATTGGTATAAGCTTATGCCCTAGTAGAATCAAGGATTCCATTTTCTTGTTTTTATTTTGATGAAGCTAGGCAATGTCATTGCAAGGGACGTGTCAAAGGTATCCATCATTCCATTACAATAGGACATGGATCAACTTAACCCATAAAGGACCAAGAGTCTCGTTGGGGGACTTTCAGGAGTTCAATAGGTTCCCATGACCTCAATTTTGGGTGAAATTTTTAGAAACTTTCTCATAAGATAGAAAAACTTATTAGCTTTGTGGAAATATAATTTTTATTTCAATTGGTGCCCGAGAGCAAAAGTTATGCCATCTTAAATATCATTTCCATATTGTCGGGCAAAAAAAGAAATCCAAAAAAAATTGAAAAAAAATTGAAAAAAAAAGTTCTTATAGATATTATTTTTGTCTATTGGTGAAGCTTTGATTCATTCCATTTGGATTAGTGAGCCAAATGTGAAAGTTATGAATAATCTTGTTTTTGGGGCAATCTAAGCATCTTCTTAAAAAAATAACCTACAGGATTCATTTTTGAACGCAATTTTCACAATTTTTCAAAAACAATTGTTTGACAAAGTTAAATTTGCTTGCTAAAACAATCTCACTATTGGAATTATTGTGTTTCAATCCCATCTTAGAGCTATTAGTTTTTCTTTCAATCTTGGACCTACTTCTACATAATAATTTTTTAAAGAATGATAAGCAAGTGGATTTAAAAAATAATAATTCCCTAGACTATCTACTCAATTCTTCAACACAAAATATTTTAATTCAAAGTTTGCAGTGCAAAAAAATTCCACAAATGATTGTCAAAGCCATCTAAAATTGCAGGCCAACATTTAAAAAAACTTCTTTTTCCAACTTTGAATGTTAATATATTCCGATCTATATGGTCAAATGTTATGAAATTACCACATGATCTCAAACAAGTAAAGTAGAACATCCTACGGTTAGTTTTTTTAAAAGAAATTGTTTTTTGATGGGTGAGCGTAGCAAAAATTTCAGTTTTGAGTGGTTTTTGACAAAAAAAAAATGGCCTTGGTCCTTTCATTCTTTCAAGATGAAGTTGAATTGGATAAAAGTTAACTCTTAAACATCAACGGAACCATTCTCTGGCCAATGGATGACAAAGAATCAAACTATGTAGGACAGAAATGCAACTATTCATCCTTGAAATTTGTTGTGAAAAGGGAAGATCTTCTACAGTAGCTTGACTTCCAATGAACACTTTTACAATTTTTAAGCCAATGATTCACACGGTAATACAAAAGGATGATTTTGAGGGTCACCCCTTCATCCTTTAAGGGTTAAGTTAGTGCTGGTTCACATTAACTGTGAACGTGCTGCAAGAGGCATTGATAGAACTTATCCTGAAGGGGAAGGAATGCTTGGATCAATGAGTTGACAGATTGCTGCACAATGCTTTGGTACGGTCGTCTTTCATGCTTAGATCATGTGCAGGACTCACACATGCCAGCAGCCAGCTAGAAACACACTGGCAGGTAAGCCATCGTATTTGTGCTGCCACTACTTTCAAATTAAGGTGTGGTAGTGGTAAGTTATATAGTGACACAAGGAGGATAGTTTACATTACTAGGTGCAATTTCCCATGTGAGTTGGCCTTCATTTATGCCATTCTCTCATCTACAAGCATCCTCAATCTGCCCTCTACGCAAGCTCGGCAACTGCAACGGCAAGTCCTGCTTGGGTTCCAAAGAACAATTAAAACCAGCCCAATGTTAACCCTTTACGCACTAAGAATTCATGATTTTAAGTTACAGACTTTGATTGATCATATTGAAGAAAGGATAAAATAAAAGAATTTTTTTATTATATCATTTGCTTGAGTGAAGAACATTGCATGCATTAGTTTAAATAAATAATTATTAAAATAAACAAGAATTCCGAAATAAACCCTTCAAAGTTGCTTAAAAAAATATGAAGCCCAATTGAGGCTTCTTAGTCATTAAAGGGTTAATGGCACCTCACACATTACCTTTGCGGAGGCGGCACTTTGTGGCTTTCGCACAGCAAGGATTGGTGCTTTGTTGTGCCTTTGAGGCGCCTTAGTATGCATTCCTTGGTCAAGAAAAATAATAGCTACGACTGAGTCTAAAAGGGCTCATTCTGCCACTGCTGCATCGCACTTCACCTCCCACTTCCGCATCAACAATCAGTCCTGCACTATTTCTTGTGAAATGTTTAGGGTTCCAAGTACCGTTGTCTCCTTGAAGCACTTGAGTTGTGAAGTGAAACAACAACAAAAAATGGGACATGAATGTGCATAGCCTGCACTAAAGTAGGAGGTCCATAAAGCGATCATCTAAGCTCTGAAACTAAATTTTAGGGAGGTAAAACATCTTGAAATATTTTTCAGTATATTTTCCTTAAAAGACAAGAGGAAATGGCATCTAATCCAAGTTGTTTCATATTTTTTGGAACTTTGCAGAATTAGTTATGAAATTTTGAAGTTGAAATGCCATAGGACTCTAAAGGCAACCACCTCCTAGAATGTACATTGTTTGTACATTTAGGTACATTGAAGAAAGCAAAATGTACCTTTGTGTCATGTTCGGTTTAAAATGCCCGATCACAGTTCAAGCCTCCTACCTTATTGTAGTGCCCAATTACTGGCGCAAGACTGAGGATGCTCTACTTAGGTGATAAAACTTGATTGCAACAGTGTTGCAAAAATTGTAAATCACTTACAGCTCATTCAATTTCATTATGACATAAATCATTTAAAAAAATATTCAAGTGTTTTACAGCAATTTATATGATAGGATCGGAGCACTTCAACTCCTTGACCTCTCTTTAGTATTTATTTATAGCACAGAAGTTTTCTTTTGCAATTGTCAAGACATATTGTCAATTCACTATAGAATCATTTGAACATTAAGGCCTGCTTTTAGTTCACTTGTGAAGAATGTGATGTCTGTCATTGCTTCATGTCCATGCTTGATAAGTTGGCATGAATAAGAATTGTGAAGTCATTTTTTTTCATTGAATTTCAGATTTTAATGAGGTTCACTATGGGTTTCTAATTTCTATTTTTGAATTTTTTTTTGACACAAGTGAAGGGAACTTTGTTGCAAGAAAAATAAGCGTACAAGTGCCCAGTCACAAGTGGCCTCGGAGGGCAAGTAAACATGACAAACAAGGACACAAATACAACTAAGATGCCGACAGGCGTAGTGGGGACTATTTTTGAATTTTGAATGTCTCACAATTTGGGTGGAGTGATAGTTTGAGCTTTTTATTTATTTATTTTTCTTGTGTAGGGTCTTTGGGTTGGCCTTTTTACAGTAAGGTAACTACACCTAAATCCACTAACATACCCATGCTCCAGATAAGCTCAATTGCTTAAGTGGTCAGCCAAAATGGGTTGGCTCCATTAGAGCATCTCTTGCAACCCTCCAAATATCTCCTCCCTACTAGAATTTGGATGAAAAGCAATTAATTCTAGCATTTGTTCGGCTCGGCCTTCTCTTTCCCCTCCAAAAAAGCCATTTCTACAGGGGCCACTATAGGGGCCACTAGTCTTGGGATTAGCAAGTCGTCATAATAAATGCAAATTGTTTGACTTGTGATTGGTTGGGAGTTTATTTTGGGGAGTTGTGTGACTTGTGATTGGTTGGAAGTATGTTTTATGGAGTTGCTCTTGGACCACGTACGATGAGAAAGAAGGATGTGGCATTTTTTTGTTGCATCCCAATTATTGAGCAATGAGAACTTGGATATGCAAGAAGTCCTATTCAAAACCACGATGAGGAGCAATGCAGCAGCTGCTTGTGCCCCTCCATTTGACCACAATTCTGTGGACAAACATTTGGAGGACCATCTCTTCTCTCAGCTTTTGAAGGATCTCATCTCAGAGTACAGTACTTAAATTAGCTTGCAGAGATTGGCACATGCTTTGCGCAAGGCTCAGTGTAACATGAGCGTTGTTTTTCAAGCCTCAAGTTTCTGAAATCCAGCTTACAAAATAGCCTTGGGAAGAATTTGCCAATGGTGGTCAGAATGTATGCCCAGAAATTCTTTACTCTTGAAGATTTTTCATAGTCCATTCAGTCATGGTAGGAGGCCTCCAAACATGGGAAATATGGAGATGCTTAGATACTAAGGCTTTGTCATTAGAGGAGATCTGAGTCTCTGGAAGATTGTTTCAAGGTTGTTCCCAATACTGGGAATCAGCCCCTGCTGTCAGAAAAAAAAATATTAAAAAAAATAATTATTATTAAAATGTTAAAAGAATTTTTTTTTTTTTTTTTTTCAAAAATTAAAAAAATTAAAAAAATGACGTGGCAATCTCTTGGCCACATCGGACTAGCCATTTGGCAACATTCCAACATTCCTGCAAAGTTCCCACATTCCGAGAACTCGCAGTCTTTTAGAAGCCCAAATCTCCTCTAATGATCCACAAATGCATACTTCATGGAAGTGATAGGTGGTTTTTTGTGCCCCTAGTTTTTATGCTGCTATTCAAGTTTGTTAATTTAGTAGGAAGCTTGAGCCCTTGACCAAGAATGCCAGGAAACTTGGACGTGGAAGATTGGATTGGGAGCTGTAAGCAGCCACACTTGGAGGGGGGTTTTTCCCGTAAACTTGTTTATTTTTTGTAGGGCACTCTGTCTACAATGAGCAGTTTGGGAATCCAATACTGGCCCAATTTTGAGTGACTTACAATTTTATTATAGTATAATTTCTAGTAAGTTAGAGGGTCAGGACCGGTTGACACATAAGAGAGGTTAGTATGATTAGAGAGGGTCAAGTTTGCAATCATTGCATTAATGAGCTGACAATGATTTTTCATATTGTATTGTACAAATCAAAGAACATTGGACACGTACTGCACAAATAAAAAAGCATTGGGCACCTTGCACACATAGATTACAACTTCAATCACAAAACAACACCTTCCTTGCTCTTGCAAACACATAGACTGTGGCTGCATGGTAGTCATTTAACCCCTAAAGGAAAAAGTTGCGTTTTTTGGCAACAAAGCGATTTTGGGCAGCTCACTACGAATGGAGTTTTTATTTTTTTTCTTTGAAAATTTTACACAACATGTGCCCGAGGAGTAGCTTTAAGGCCCAACAATTTTTCATAGCTTTTGACTACATAGATAAAAAGTTATTGCATGAAATGTGATTTTCTTTGAACTTTGGGCAGCCCGGGCAGCTCTGAAAATTTCTTTAAAAATGACTTTTAAGAAAAATAAAAATTTGAAATTGATTCTTTAGATTTATATAAGCTTGGGAAGCTTTGAATCATTCAATTTCGATCAATGAGTCAAAAGTTATGAGGAGTTTAAGTTTGTGGGTAGTTATAGTTTTCAAAGACTCCATGCCTACCCGCAAACTTAAACTCCTCATAACTTTTGACTCATTGATCAAAATTGAATGATTCAAAGCTTCCCAAGCTTATATAAATCTAAAGAAACAATTTCAAATTTTTATTTTTTTTAAAAGTCATTTTTAAAGAAATTTTCAGAGCTGCCCGGGCTGCCCAAAGTTCAAAGAAAATCACATATCATGCAATAACTTTTTATCTATGTAGTCAAAAGTTATGAAAATTGATGGGCCTTAAAGCTACTCCTCGGGCACATGTTTTGTAAAATTTTCAAAGAAAAAAAATAAAAACTCCATTCGTAGTGAGCTGCCCAAAATCGCTATGTTGCCAAAAAACGCAGCTTGGTCCTTTAGGGGTTAATACACTTTGTGTGTGGCCTGGGCCGAGACCAGCTATCAATATTACACCAGAGAGGTTTATTACTTTAAAGGGTGAGGTTTATTAGAAGTTCTATTGTAGCATTTGTCTAGAGCTTCAATGTAATGTGAAATATCCTTTTGCTTGCATTTGGAAGGGCTTGTTCGTTTCAAAAATTTGTCTTACTACTAGTGCTAGAAGCTCTCATTTGCATGACAAATTTTCTCTTGCTTCCCATTTCATTTTATTGATGCTATGAAGCTTTGTATTTTCAATTTGCATTTATACTTTGCACACGTCCAAGGCTAACATGATAACTAACAAAATAAAACAAATATTGAAGATTGAATTTTTGACATCACCAATTCACATAGCCGGAGAGTAAATTAAAAAAACTTGAAAGTTGCCATTTATATCACACAGGTAGCTGAAAGTTTCTAGCTTTGTAGGCAAAATACTAAACTAAAAGAGAAAGTATTGCAACCTGCCCATACAGTTACAAGGTGGGTTGCAAAATTTTCGACCTACAACCCACGTTTCTGGCAGGTGGAGATATAAATGAAAAATGAAAATGAGAGTGCTGAACAGGATGATCCTCAAGATTTTTGTGATGAGAAGGATTCTTCTGGTGATCTAAGATATTTCGTTTGGAAGTCCCGCAGTTCTGGATCCAGAAGCCTCACCCGAATCCACGAAGCTTAAATATTGAAAGTCATAGTCCAGTCAACAACCAATTGGAGTGCACTTCATCAACTACCGGTAGTTTAGATCATGCCATAAATTTGCCGATGGAGTGATTTTTTCGATTGCCTCGTCCATCGAAGGGCTCCTGCACCGTGCATTAGGAAGGTTCGGAAGAAATGACAACGGTTGTACTCAGTAATCGTAGCTGGAATCATGTACACACGCAACAATGTATCTCAAAACTCCAGCCACCAGACCAGAATTAGAGCATAAGGACAATTTCTGAACACATCGGTGATAAATTGGCGGTATAAATTGCACCGATGTCTTTGAGTGACACTGAGGTATAATTTCACTCACAGGGGTGACAGAATGTAAGTTAAGAAGTGACAGAATGTCAGACGGAAAGTGATGGAGAGTGCAAGCCAACGCATGAAATTGAAATCACTGTAAGCAAACCTTCAATGCCAAGATTGCAAATTCCTCAAATCTTGACCTACCACATGGCCATAAGCCCGGGTCTTAATTGCCTTCCATTGGTGAAGGCACTCAAAGAAGTCGCTTAGACTACTCATAAATTGCACGTTACCAACTCACAGAGAATGATGGATTCAAGCACTAAGGCATACAAAGATGGTTCCAAGCAGAAGTACAAAAACTCACAGCAACTATACACTAGGGTATTAAAACGCATGCATACAATTCACATTCTCAATAACCATTTCAAAATTAGGGGTAGGCACAGCGCAAGCTTTCTGCTTCAAGAATGAAGACTATTCAATATGCAAATGCAAATTGAAACTCCACACAGAGTAGTACTTAAGGATTAGATACTGCAGGGCGGCAAAATTTGGAAAGAAATCATAAAATCTTGCAGCACAAATCAAAGACCTGAGACAACCCTATTTACTGACTGCAAGACAGACACTCTGCAAGTAACGTCATGATAATCAGACGTTCCATAAAGATCTCTGTAATGGATGCAGAGATAAAACTTTGTACAATTGCTGCTTATAAAAGTGGAACGACGACGACGACGACGTTGCCGCAAACATACCAATTCCTATTATCGCCATGTCCATCCTTTCAAGACTGAAAGCTACAGTGCTTTCTACCCCTCCCCCCACCCGAGGCTAGGATTTTCGTTATTATGTTTCCTAAGATCGACTCCTGACTCCAATCATGGCTTGGCCAGCTGGAGGAAATTAAATGAAAATAAAGGTGACAGAGTCACAGAGTAGCATTATGTGATATTAATTTCTTCACCAGCCTAGCCATGATGTTTCATACCTCCAAAGGCACGACATCAATCAGCCATACTGACAGCTCAGAATACAATATATCTATCGGACAGATCAAAGGAAGATTAAATCAAATGGAAACAATTAAGTACGTCACCATTTCTTGAATCTGGATAGGGGCGATGGCGGTCGCGAGCTGATCGTCATTCTCGCAGGCCCGCCGCTGAGAGTGATCTGTGCGCGTTGCTGCGTCTTCGGCGACGACGACGACGACGAAGAAGAAGACGACGCAGGCGCAGACGCAGTCAGCATGTAGTTCATAGCGGCCATTTTTTCGAGTTCCCAGTACCCCGCGCTATCGAGGTACCTCCCTTCCGCCCAGGAACTCCGCTCGTGAAACCAATACTCCCACTCCACGATGTTAACCAACCACGTGAAGAATAGGCCGACGAGGTAAGCGTGCCACCCCATCTTCAGGGACTGGAAGAACCACCCCGAGATGAGCGCTGCCACCAGCGAGCCGGTCATGCAGCATGCGAACAGGTCTTGCTGCCGCTTCTGCCCTACAAAATCCTCCCCCATGCTTGCAAAATATTCGAAACCCCAATGACAATCACAAGATGGAGGTCGAGAACGGTGGGGGCCTTGTCACTACTTGAACGAATTCGTCACCAAAACAATATGTATCGCAGCTGGCTTCACACTCGAAGCTCCCCGGTCAGTGCCTTCAGGTCCAGCGGGAATGTCGAAATCCCAAACCAAAAGTCGCGATTGCGCCGCCCACTTCCAACCACTCTCAACCTACTGCTCCGCAACACCCGTACCGACACGTCAAGTGACCCCACACCCGTAGAACACGGCGTCTTCTTCGACTCCAAACCAGTCTACAAAACAGAATGATAACCTACAGTCACCACAACACACACACACACACACACACACACACACACACACACACACACACACACACACACACACACACACACACAGCCTAACGCCAAACTACCCAATCTTACTCAAGTTCAAACAACCACAACAATGCAGCTGTGAACGAACTCACTTCAGTTCAAGTACCACAAAGTCACAAACTGAAACGGCTATGAAGCTCTACGTACGTCTCTCTCTCTCTCTGCGTCTCTCTCTCTCTCTCGTGTGTCTCTCTCGTTTGCTTGATTTGCAGCTTCGCCTTGCTGAATAATGTCACTGTGGGACCCTAGCATGGATCAGTGCGAGGTAACTTAAATAAGGTGGTGGTGTATGATCGCCGCCCGGCCCACCGCCTCAAAAGTCCTCCTCCTACACCCAACTGAAAGATCGACACGCTTCTACTCCTTGGCTCCCAAATTCAACACGAATCCTCCGCCTCAATTTCCAAGCACTGCACTGGCAGCAGTACAGCAGTACAGTACTCTCCACCCTGGCCTGACAACCGCTCTCCAACTCCTGCTTCTCCCGGTTTCGTAGATGCTGAGGCGTGGACGTAGATTGTCGGGGAATCCACGAGGGAGCATGAGGGGGAGGGAGGGCTCGCAAGACAAACTGAATGCGTAGACAAGGTTAACTTCCTCATGAAGTGGGTGGTGAACGGTTTCAGGAGCTTCCTGAAGGAGTTAGGGCCAGCTTACATGTATCGGTGGGTGGGAGGAGTCAACAGGGTCGAAATATAGAAAGCTGCACTTTTATGCTCCTTCTATAGTGTCTAATACACTGATATTGGTGGAACTCTTTCTCCTACTTTCACACTTACCGATCATCGTTGGCACTATTTTTGTCTTTCAGTTGCTTTTTTTGCCCATCGGACTTGCATGTAAGTTGGCCCTTAAGCTTAGAGCATTTGCAGTGGTGTCTCAGCAAACAATCCATGTATTGGCAAACAATCCTTGTATCGGCAAATGCGGGGGCATTCCATGAGGCTCGCATAGTGCCGGGTTTTTTTAGAACAAACTGCCCCAATGTATAGCTGGCAATCTACATGTCAAATGGACTTTTTTGCATTATAAAAAGGAAAATCGAAAAGAATCTATGTCAACCCCTATAGTTCAAAGGCCATTTTTTTGGGTCAAAAACCACTCAAAATCACCATTTCTGATGCATTCACGCAAGAGAGCAAAAAAAAATTCTTATTTAAAAAAAAATCTAACCATAGGATTTTGTACTTCACTTGTTTAAGGTCATGTGGTAAAAAAATCATCAAATTTGATCATACGGATTGGAAGATATGTGCATTCAAAGTTGGACAAAAGTTTTAAAGAATTATGATGAATATTGAAAGCATATGAGCCTATGCAAAGTCGCATTTTGGCTTCCATAGGGCCAATGGGACTTTAGGGGTTAAAGAAAGATTTCTCATGGAAACAAGGGAAAGTTGAATTGATTGGCATGCTTAACAATGCGGAAAAGGGTTGACAAAAATGATTATTTCTACCGGGAGCCAACTTGTGGGTCCTTCACGTTTTGCAAATTTGCCAATTCCGAGGGATTGCATACCAAGACCTGGAAGTGAAGGCCCCCATAACCATTGGAGCCCAAATTTAATTACAAATCACTTTGACCTCGTTATAGTGCCGATAGCGTCACGTTTGCTAAGACCACTACAAATGCTCTCTTATACAAAATGAATACATGATGTGTATGCAAGTATTTTGAGAAAGTGAATTTCATCTGTATGGGGGTAACTAAAGGTGACTAGCTGTGGTTAGTTGGTGTTTCATGATTTTTGTACAAGGTTTGAATAGTTTCATACATTGTCACTGGTAAAAAGATAAGAAAAATTTGAAGATTTGAACATATAGTGGATTCTTTTTAAGCCATAATCACTCACGTTGCATCAACCTTTGGATTGAATTTGGTTAGCTAGCACCGCTCTTATCCAATAAGAGAATATGGTAGGAAGAAGAATGTAGATCTATAACTTTCTAGACAAAATCAAGTATTGCTTGAGAAGAAGCTAGTCTTCAAATCTTTACTTTTGCAAGTTTTTGTACCTCCCACCCAAGGATTTGGGAAGGAGATTTATCACTCTGACATATAGATTTTGGCCTCTCTTGTTTGGCCTCTTTAGAATTTAGCCATTGTAGTGAAGCCAACATAAGGCTCATTGTTAAAAAAAAATTGTTTCCCTCCAAACCTGAATTCATTCCGAAAACCTTGCTTTGAGTGACCAAGGATTTTGATATCACAGAAGCCAAACTTGGATTTTCAATATACTTGGATGTATTTCGTTTGTTTTGAATAGCTCCTTCCGTAAGCTCTTAAAAACATTCATTTGACTCTTTTTAGAATCAACACTAAGTACAAACATAGCCATGTTATACATAGATTTATAAAATCATATATAATTATGATTTTCTTAGTGGTTTATGTAAGAATTATTTTTTTTCATTTGTAGTCACAATGTTGAACATAAAATAATAAAATTCACAAAAGTGTGTTGTGTTATTTACGTGAAGGTGGGACAAAGGTAACCACTTCTAATTGTAACATGTTTGTAAAAACTATACCATCTAGATTCTTGCCTAAAGTGTAGGTTTTTGAAAATGAGAGCTTAGGGTTGATTTAGATACATTTGTTTTGAGCACTTTAAAAATTCATACATTGTTCAAAAAATGTATGCTAAGAGATTCTAGATCTCTTAACAAAATTGAATAAGGTAAACATGTCTATTACAAACTAGATTGCTACCTAATTATCTTAAAAAAGCTATTTGTCAACTCCAGTATTTTTTAAAGATTGAGAAGTTTGAGAGAAGACATTTGCAAATAATATCAAGACACTCCTACAAGAAATGCTAAACCACATGTTGATGCATTGTCATGGTGTTAAAAGGGTTGCTAAGATTGTTGTAATGGGTGGGTGATTGACACAAATGGGAAGGTTCAATAGACGTCAAAATTTGGTGACTAATAGCATTGGGATGTTCTACCTTAGAAATTTAGGGACACTTTACACCTAGAGTCCGGGCTAATTTATCGTATAAGAGGCCCAAAATCCTCACTTGTGAATGGACGAAAGGCTGAAATTGTGAAATTGGCCTCAAGGAGAATTAACCCAACCTTTAAGTGTCATAGTGATGGTAAACATAATCCAATGCTTATTCAAACAACTTTAGAAAGCAAGTACATTGTTGGAGTTAATTTATTGTTGGGAGTCTCCTTTAGATATGTTTGCACTTGGTATTAGGGGTGATGTTTGGAATGTGAATCCAACACAAAAGTAGGTCTACATTCGTTCCTAAAACCCTCAATAACAACACTCTTTAACAACAAGTGTGAACATACCTTTTAAAATTGTAGATATTGATTGCATTCCATTAAGAGTCTAGACATTGGCCATGGGTCCGGCGCACTTTTTGCCTCCCAAAATTCATAATAATTTCAATTCAAGCGATAAAATTACCAATTTTTTTGCAATCCATGTCATTTCTATTGATGTACCTCTGAAAAATATTTGTTTTGCCTTCACTACTTCAGATCTTGTTAGAATTCCTTATTCGGTCGGTTATGGGGGGTACCTTATTATAGCACTCTTGGTAATAATAGGTTCACAAACCCTCTATCTAAGCATTTCCTAGATGTTACTGTATGCTCATGTACATTGACAGGGATCTACAACTACACAAAATAGTGAAATTAGGTTGCCCCACACTAATTTCTCATATCTAACACTTTCAGACATGGTCAACTATAGTCTGGGACAACCTAATTTCACTATTTTGTGTAGGGAAGAAGTGCCGTTCCTGGCCTGACAAACCCTCTAATATCTAACCCTATCCGGGATATCACTGCGAGGTCTAAGATCTACGGAATTGCGCGAGGTGGAGTTAATGCAGTGTCTTTGTTCTTTGACATGTGCTGTGGACGGACGGAAAGAAGGGACTCATGAACGGACGGACGGTGGGGAACGGACTAACGGACCAACGTACGTCAAGTGGACGGCTTGTTCTAGAACTGTACCACCGGGACTGGTGGCTGCACGCTGGAAAATGTCGTGTTGACCGCCTTGTCCATTGCCTTTTATTTTTTATTTTATTTTTATTTTTTAAAATCAAAACAAATCAGTCTGTAAGACACAAATGAATGGATGAACGTTGAGTAACTTATTTGATCCTTTCTGACCTGTGAGACACACCTCTACTCGATTTAAATAATCTGTAAGTAATCCAATTTGAATAATCCAATTTCCTATCGTACTGAATTGTTTGCCAAAGAATCAATGAATGAAATAAGACTAACTTGTCGCTTCGTAAAAAAAGAATAAAAAACAAAAAAATAGGACTAACTTAACTTACCGTTGGTGGCAGTAAGCTTAGCATTTATACCGGAGGCCACATCACCATTCATTATCTTCATATATGTGGTATATCAAATTGTGGGGACACGCCTTCGAGGTTGATGTGCTGATACTACCAGTAGGTGGAATGTAGTTGAAGGATATAGTAAATAAACCTTCCTAAAATTATGTCAGATGAGCGGAGGTTCTTCATCTGCATGACGTGAAAAATTTGTCCATCTTATTCTTTCTTGGCAATTAAATTCCGTTTCATTTGTTTAAAAATAAATAAAATAAAATTGTCCATGTGTTTAACCCTTAAAAGCCAAAGGGATGACCCTCGAAATCATCCTTTAATTTCTATTACCGTGTGAATAAGTAGTTTCCAAAATTGCAAAAGTACTCATTGCAAATTTGCAAGTCAAGCTATTGTAGAAGATCTTCCCTTTCCACAACAAATTTTGAGGATGAATAGTTGCATTTCTGTCCTATAGAGTTTGATTCCCTATCATCCATTGGACACAAAACGCCCGCTTCGGCGTTCAAGGGTTTTTAAAAAAAAATACTCTCTAAAATTGGCCCTAGGTTTTAAGTGAACCTATTTTTTGGACCTTTGAAAATTTATAGTTTAATTCATATGGGGTCAAAAAATGCATAAGAAGAGAATTTAGAATCCTCTTTTGACTTTGAACAACATTCAATAAAAGAATAGGCAATTGAACCCTTCAATTTCTTTCACCTTTAGAAGTCCAAATCTACTTCAAAATATTTGTTACCAAAGCAATGCTAAAATCTTCATCTATAACTTATTTATTTTTAACAAATTCAACCTTAAGATCCTTCAGGTAAATTGTTTAAGTACATCCTTCCAAAATTTGAGAGTGAATATCTCCATCAATTGCAAGTTCAATGTGCATGACCTTTAAAAAGTAGTCTTTTCTATGCCTTCCAAAAGGTGACGTTTTGTCTTTCAACATATTTAGGAAAAAACATGAATGTCCTATAACTTGTGCATTTTAGCCAATATGTTGGAAACGGATTGAAAGTATATGGCAAAAATATATAGCCTAAATTTATTTTTTATTCATCTTTAAAAGAATTATAGAGTATATGATAGTATTGAATGAAAGAAAAAAGTAGACCGCTAATAACTTTTAGTAATACAAGAATTTGATAATTGTTAATCCCAATAGTAAAAATGTCCTAGAAAACAATTGGTATTTTTTTTTTAATTCATTAAAAAAATTCAAAATTGAGTTCAAGAAACAACTTTGTCAATTATTACTAACTTCATTGCCTGCAAAATAAAACTCCTCACAACTTTCATCTCATTATTCAAAATTGAATGGTTCAGATGTTCTTGAGTAGGTATCAATCTATACAATCCAATCAAATTAATCAGTAAGTTTTTAGAATACATTTTTAGCTAACCGTTTTGACATTGAAATCAAAAAAGGGTAATTATCTTTACATGTAGAATTCTCTTCCATAGATTGCATTTAAAATCATATGGCATTTTTTTTAGTACTAACAGTATCCTCAATATGGACCAAGTTATTTGGCACTACATCGCTATGTTCTAGGTCAGTTCCTAAGGTCTCAAAGTTAACACGAAGGTTGCAATTTGTTGCGCCTCAACCCACAAACACCATTGCAAACTCTACTTGGGTTGACTAGGCAAAATAGTTGTTTTTATGAGCGCAAGAGTTGTGGAAGCCGAACTGCCTGAGTTGAATTATTTGTTCATAATTTGTTGGTTACTTAGTCGTCACTATGATTACGTTGACTATTTGAAGGGTCAAGCAGGGTCAAGGGCACAACAAAGAGCACAAATTTGCCGTGGAAGGGTTTCTTTTTGTAGAGCGCACGAAGGTGCAGAGTGCAATACCAACCGCATTGGGCGGTGTTTCTATTGACCAACGGCAATATAACATTGCCGAGCGTGAGTGAGGGCCGGAACAAGGATACTTTAACTAAATTTAAGCTCAAAACAACAAGTTTCAAAGAATATGAAGCTATAAAATAAAATATACTTGTCTATTGAGTGAGACAACAACGAACAATCCTATATCAATATATCAACCTTGGTTGGCACAATTCATGATGCTCAAATGCACCTAAAACAACTATTCTTTGGAATTTTGTAATAAAATTTAATTTTTTCATTGAAGCAATTGGATCTTTGTAAGACTATTCATGTCATCATTAAAGAATCATTGAGAATACTTTCGTTTAATCCATGCAAGCACTAAGGAAATGATCAATCTCAATCTCTCGTTACCAATACAAGTCAATTTGTGAATGATGAATAAATAAAACAATCAATCTCTCTATTTGTTTGCTTGTTTATCAATTACTCCCTAAATGACCAAGGGTGTTTTTAAAGAGAAATAGTCAAAAATTGCCATTTTTTATTGCATTGCCCAAATTTATTTATTTATTTAAAACTTCAACCGTATAAAAAATGTAGTAGACTACTATGACAATGGAAAAAAAAATTTAGACTAGTTGACCGCGTGGATTGAGAAATTCTAATGTTTAAAGTGAGAAGAAAAGATTTTTTCATTCCTGTAAAACAGGGTTAGTAAACTTTGAGCCCTCTTTGATTTTAAATTTTTGCTCTCTACAAAAATAAGGATTATGACCATTTATAAGTATATGGTGTTAGATTCACTCATGAAAAGTTTCAAAAGCAAATATAGAGTCTAGCTTACTCTAAATCACCTTATAGTGCAAGTAGGTTAAGTGAATTGGCAATACACTAGTCATTTTTTTATGATTTTTTGTGCAATGTGGAATTTTTTTATTTGAAATCCAAACAATAAAAAGTTAGGGACAAACAACTAGAATACATGGGAAAAATTTCAAGAATTTTGACCTCACAAATTGCAAGATAATAGGGCTTGAAGTTAGAAGAAAATATTTTTTCTTAAAACTACCTCAACATAGCTAACAAAGTTTGATTCCTCTTTTAGAATATAATTTGAGAAATAATTTGTTTTTGAACAATTGTATTATATTTTACTAGTTACATACATGCCAAATTTTAAAAGTTGATGAGGATTTTAATAAAAGATGCTCTAAAGATGTTCAAATTGTCCAAATTGCTTGAATTTGGGGAGCATAACTTTTGATTTAGGAACCCAATAGGAAAAAAATATATATTTCCACCCAAAGAGGACATGTTCACAACTTGTGTCAAAATTTTATGAACATATGACTAGAATTGACTTTGTAGGACCTACCCAAGTTTTCAAGTGTCCGTTGAATGGACACTTGATCCTTTAGGGATTAATGGTTTCAAAATTCAATTGATTTCTATATATTTAATCATCCCTATATAATTTAAATATTATTAATTGATTTGTGTATGAATTGTATGAGACAAAAACAAAAAGATAAATTCAATCTCATTTTAATTTATTGGGCACCTTTCTTTGAAAAAGAATAGACAAATTAAAATGTTGTAATTGCATATTAACCCCTAAAGTCCCATTGTCCCCTCAGGGGACAAAATGGATTTTGGGCTGGCCTCTACGGTCTCAATATTTGTTGTAATTTTCTGAATTTTTTTGAGGAGATAGAGAATCAGATTAGCTTTCCGAAAATGTAATTTTTATTTCAATCGATGCCCGGGAGCAAAAGTTATGGCACAAAAATCCAAATTTTAGTTCGTCGGGCAGGAAAAAAAACTCACAAAAAAATTTAGTTAATTATTTTTTCAATTTATTTCATATAGATTTTATTTTTATCTACATGGGAAGATTTGATTCATTCCATTTGGATTTGTTATGCAAAAATTATGGACAATCTTATTTTTTGGGCAATTAGAGCATCGTCCTAAAAAAATAACTTGTAGGATTCATTTCTGAACTCAATTATGACAAAAATTGAAAAAAAAAAGTTTCACAAGGTTAAGATTTTTTGCTAGAAAAATCTCACCATTGAGATTAGTATACTTCAACTCTATCTTAGAGCTATTAATGATTTAATTTTTCGTTCAATCTTGAACCTACTTCTACTTAACAATTTTTTAATGAGTGAAAACTAAGTAATTCTTTTTTGAATTTTCTTTTTAAGATTCTCAACTCAACTCTTCATCATATAAAATTCAAAATTCAAAATCATTAGAGCAAAAAATTTAAGTTAAGAAGGTTCAAAGCCAAAAAATGTAGTTGAGCAAGGTGCAAAAAAACTTGATTCCTTCACTTTAAATGCAAATATCTTGCAATCTACACAATTAACCCCTAAAGGTCCAAACACCGTTTTTTGACAACATAGCGATTTTGGGCAGCTCACTACGAGTGGAGTTTTTATTTTTTTTCTTTGAAATTTTCACACAAGATGTACCCAAGGAGTATCTTTAAGGCCTGACAATTTTCATAACTTTTGACTACATGGTTAAAAAGTTATTGTATGATATGTAATTTTTGGTGTACGGCGGGCAGTCCGGGCAACTCAAAAAATTTCTTTAAAAATCATTTTTTTTTAAATAAAAATTTTAAATTGGTTCTTTAGATTTATATGTACGTGGAAAGCTTTAAATCATTCCATTTGGATTAATGAGTCAAAAGTTATGAGGATTCTTAGTTTGAGGGTAGTTATGGAATCTCTACTCTAAAATAAACTTTGAAGTCCTTTATTTCACTCAATTTCCAATATTTTTGAAAAAAAATAAAAACATTGGATGTAGATTATTTATTACATCATTACAACCGTTGGGATTGGCATTTTTCAATTCCATAAATAAATTCTTAACAATTTAGTGTTTTGAATCATTCTTTGCTTCTTTCTACTTACTATTTTTTTCCTATATGTTGTGCAATTCCAAATGATCTGAAAATTTTCAAGCATGTAGCCAACTTGCCTAGAAGAATGAATCCAAAGAGTAACCACCATTTGGGGCATTTTTTCATACAAATGTGACCTTGTGAAGTGCAGCTGCACGGATTTTCGCAGGGACAAAAAAAGGGTTTTTGTTAATTCAAACGCTAATATCTTCCAATCCGCATGGTGGAAAATTCTGAAATTTTTTCCACATCTTCTCAAGCCAGTGTTCTATAAGATCTTACGGTTACATGTGTCCAAAAATGTTTTTTTTATAAAATTTGGTACTTGTATTAGAAATGGCAGTTTTGGAGCAGTTTTGGTGAAAACATAGTCTCAGACCTTTAGGGGTTAAAGCTTCTAAAACAATTTTCACACATTCTTACACTAGTCTAGTACAAGATCCTATGGTTAAATATGAAAAAAAAACATAAATTTTTTCTTTTGCTCTTTGCTATAAAAATGGCAATTTTGAGTGGTTTTTGATGAGAAAATAGCCTTGGGACTATAGGGATTAATTGCACTAAAAAGTAAACCACTCAAAAAATGAATTATTAACCACTAATGCACATTAACCACTCAATTACAAGCATTGGAGGCTCTCAATTGACATCTCCAAAGTTCCTACAACTAAAGGATTTGTTTGTTCATGAAGATCTTTGTAATAAAACTTATTAATGTTCCTTAGGTTAGCGCGCGCGCACATATATATATATATATATATATATATATATATATATATATATATATATATATATATATATATATATATATATATTTGCAACATTTTGGGGTCACATATAAACCCTTTTCATTTTGCACAATGGAACCAAATTGTGCTAAATTTCAAAATAAAAATCTATTTTTTTGAGTAAGGGTAGTATTTTGTGTCAATTTTTCATTTCTATTGAAAATATTGATGTAGCCATCAAAATTCAATGAAATATTATATGAATATAATTGAAAAATGTTTTGTGGTCCAAAAAATGGATGTATATAGAAATATAATATTTCACCAAATTATAGGTGATCACCATCTTGTCACTTTCTCAAAAAGTAAAATAAAAGGGCTTAATTATGCACAAATACCATATGATGTGCTTTAGCACTTTCATGTTCTTTGTCTACCTTTCGGATTCCAAGTTTTTTAATACAAAGCAAGACTACACAAACCAAAAGTGACTTGCGCTTGAATTTATTTATAAGAAAGAAATACCTAATTGAGATAGGTACCTAAATGCAATACCTTAATCCCTCACACCTTGCATTTTGCAAGAGCAATGCTTACTGAATTAAAGAATTTATTGTACACCTCTTTACATGAAAACTTATGTCCATTTTGGATGATATGCAGATAAAACATTGATCTCTCATGATGCTTTCACAAAAAATTGACCATTTCAATAATCATAACCATACTCAACATCAAAATGTTGTTGTTAGATGTGGTTGTCATATTTTGCATTATGTTTTTTCAATTAACCCATTAAGGACTGGTCGACCATTTTGTGGTCGATTTGGGTCCTTTTTGGTTTGTAGAGAGAGCATGTCAATGAATTTGATGACGTGGCAAAGGGGACGGGTATGGGGAATTGGGAAGTGAAGAATTTAGGACAATAACTAGGCCAATCTGAGGTGGCATGTGGCCGGAGGGTTGAAAAAACCAAGACAACAGGGGCTGAAATTACACCAAGATTTGCTAAAAATTCCTACTTCACAATGCACCTTCACCAAAAAATTTAATGCTAAACCCTATATCATGTGCAACACTTCCATCCATACGGTTAGATCTCCGATAGGCACTTGCATTCAAAAGTTTTCAAATTGCTCCCAATTGGCCATACAAAGCATTGCCCACCCCCCAAATCAACCACGGTCCTTAATGGGTTAAAGATTATTATCTATATACATATAAAATAGACACATGCAAATTATTGCATAAAATGTATAGCTTTTAAATATAAGATTCTAAAGTTGATTTTGGATTCTATCTAAAATTAGAACTCTACAGATTTGTAGTTCATTCATATTATATTTTAAGACTACATGCTAAGAGAATTAGGAATCTCCTCTCAATTGCCAACAAGATTCAAGAAAAATTATGACAATTAAATAATAGGAACTTGCTCAAATCCTTGTTAGGAAACTTTAGGTGCACTTATATTTTGGAAGGAATTATTACAAAAGACATGGAATATAGACTTTTTCCTTTGTAATGAATCGTGGAAGAGACTTCATGAATTCCTACATGCTTACGAGAATCATAATTAGAGGAAATTTGAGTGACAGTTCCATTGTAACCAACACTTTGCATTATGCATTGAACCACATTTTTCAGAATAAAACAACATGATGGTTTATAAGCAATTATTCATGACATTCTTAAATGAGAAGATAGAGAGGTCGTTGTACTATATACTAGCACTATTTCAAAAATATTTTAATATTACAATGGCCTCCAATACATGGGCAAGACTTGCATTGAAGATTTCTAAAGTGAAAAAGAGACTTGATTCATAGAAAGCAAAGGAGTTCCTACCTTGAAGTTCAAGAATTTTATATTTCAAGTTGATCTGTGGCATAGAAAAATGTGCACAAATCAATACAATACAAACAATTAATTTATCTTATGTCCATAGAGACGTTTCTTTTAGGAATACTGATAAACTTCTATTACAACTTAGACCATAACATTTTAGATGTCTGTAATTTGATATTCTCATCAACTTTTCATTGACCTTCCCAGTTGAATGTTTTTTGTCCACATGTGATGTAAGTCAACTTGATTACACTAATATATCCTAAATTAATAAATGTTACACTAATGTACCAAAGTCACATTATTTGTAGAACAATTACATCAATGTAGGTTAAATTACATTAGTGTTTCTACTACAATAGTAGAAACAAGGCCCGTATAGATTAGGGAGATGACTACAAGAAACGGAACCAATAATCAAGGTTGGCATGTGAGTTTTCTTAATTAAAGGTCATTTCCCTAATTTAAGGTAGATGTACCCATTGTCATTGCATTGGTTGGATTCACAAACTTTTTATTGAAATAGAACAACAAATTTGAAAAGATTGCTTCACAAGTAATTATGTGAGTCAATTTACTTTTAAAACAAAATGACATAATTAGTCATTATTGGTGGTCAAAGCAAGAACATATATCTTCCCATTGTTGTTTGTGGAAGAGGTGAACTATTCTTGTTTATTTGGATTTTAATGTGGCTCTCTTAACTCCCTACATAGTTGCAAAGGTAATTTAAAAAGCATCCTTCAAGATTGTGGAAAAATATAAACATATTTTGTGGTGTTCGTTGAAGTCATTAAATTGCAACTTTTGAACACAGTTCCAACCATTTTTCAACCCTAATTGCACACATGAGTTTTCATAATGCAAAACCTTCACAATTTTCACTATATTAGGATGGAATTACACCCAAAGAGATGAACAATCACAATTAGGTTAAGATCAATTTTGCATTTTGGTGTGCCCTTAAGGTAAAAACACTGAAAACCATTTCTACACCTATTCATGACAAGTAGACTTCCATTAAACCATATCCCCCAAAGTGTCATCCAACCATTTCCATACAACTATGATTGGTTGACTATTGATTCCTCTAAATTTTGGTTTTAGAACCAAGCTATGTGATGGTTTCAATAGCCTAGGGAGTTCCAATTTGAAAATTCATAAAAATTACATGCCATATCCGAAAATTCTAATTTTTTAATTTTAAATTCATCATCTTCATTTGCTAATAAAAAATATTTTTTTTAATAGAAAAAGTTGCCTCTAACTATGCAGATTTGCTTATTTTGACGGTTATAAGTATTTCCACCTTATGGGCCCATGTTCCTAGTGCTCTACGTAACTTGTGTGCCAGCTCAGTGTATCATCATGAGCTTCCTGTCCGTGGTCATGGTCGTCATTGCAGCCACTGTGGAAATAAATATGAATAAGTTTAGTAAGCTACCCGTTGTGAAGCTTATTATTTATTGCACACAGGGAGTAATTGTAGAGCAGGTCCAGTGGAAAATAATTCTAAACATTGACGTCTTTCATTTGTTTGTTTAAAAATTAATAAAAAATTAACAAAACGTCCAGAAGTTTGGAAGATTGTTATTCAAATTATTTTTATGTTTGGAAAAAATAGAATATTATGAAATAGTTCTATTTATAGTATCTATTGAAACTTTCAATTTTTTTTCCTAAGGATGTCACAATCTTTTCCTTCAATGTACTAAGCACAAATGTATTGATTTTTTTTGCTCAAGACTAATGGAGGAGACTCTGCATGCACAAAGATATGTAGGAGGAAGTTTGAGTTAGACCCTATTTAAGAAGCGAACCATTGCTACAAGGATATAGACTTTTGTAGAGTAGTGTCTTATTTTACTAAATTTGGACTTTAGATTGAAACTTATATCATTTTTAAGAATTAATATTCATATAAATTATTTAAAATAAAAGTCATTCAATTGTTATGTACTTGACCCTTGAAGTTTCTTGACTATGTTTTCACCAAAAACACTGCCAAACTGCCATTTCTAGGACAAGTACTAGATATTAGAAAAAAATGTATTTAAACGTATGTAACCATAGGATCTTATAGTATGTTGGTTTGAGAAGATGTGGAAAAAATTTCAGAAATTTCCACCGTGTAAATTGCAAGATGTTGGGGTTTGAATTAAGAGAAATCCTTTTTTGGCCCTGCAAAAAACAAAGCAGTTGCACTTCATAAGGTCACATTAGTATGAAAAATGTCCGAAATGATGAAGCTTCTTTAGATTCATTCTTCAAGGCAAGTTGGCTACATGCTTGAATTTTTTTAGATTATTTGGAGTTGTGCAATACATAGGAAAAAACTAGTGACTAGAAAGAAGTAGAGAATGATTAAAAAATTCAAAATTCAAAATTCAAAATCTATGGTGCAAAATTCTTAAGCTAAGAAAATTGAAAGTCTTACAATCTAGTCACGCAAGGTGCAAAACAACTTGTTTCTTCACCTTTAAAGAAAATATCTTGCAATGTAAGTGGTCAAAGTTTCTCAATCCCTCCCTATGTACAACATTTGGCTGTAGTGAGAAGTAACAAATTAGCCAAGTTTTCAAAATTTCTTACATACATTCTTACATTTGTCTCGTACAAGATCCTACAATAAGATATGTGATAAAATTACTTTTAGTAAAAGTTTTTTCCTTTTAAAAATGGCAATTTTAAGTGTTTTTTATGAAGAAAAAAAAGTCCTTGAAAATTTAGAAGTTAAGAAGTTTTTCTTCTACATTGTTTAACGGAAGACCAATCGACTGCTCATCCATTCAAATTGCACCAACAAGGATCCCAAAGAATGCACCAAAAAACACACAACAAAGAGGGCATGCCCTCTCCTACGAAGATCTCATGCTACAATGAGGCTCAAGCATGAAGTACAAGACAATATAATGTTAGTGTACAGTGGGGTCCCAATCAAAATTGCGTTTTTGAAATCGCACGGAAGGAAATTTTGCATTTGCCAACTTTGCCAGCCTCCCGAGGGTTCAAAAATTGATCTTTGACTATGAAATTTTTACCATAGCATCATATTTAAGTTAATTATATGTGTACCAAATTTCAAGGCCAGATCATTTACACAAAAAATGATATTTGAAATCTCCTAGAATGTGTAACCGTGAAATGTTTTCACTATTGCCAACTTTGACACCCTCCCAAGGACTGAATTTTTTTTTCTTCTTCTATAAATTTTTTTGCATAGGACCATCTATATGTTGATTAAATTTGTAAAAAATTTCAAGTCCAAAAGACCCCCACAAAAATAGATATATTCAAAATCTCCCAACATGTGTAGTCGTGAGAAACAATTTCACTACTACCAACTTTGACACTATCCCAAGGGTTGAAAAATTGTTTATTTACCATGAAATTTTTATGATGAAATAATCTCTATATTGATAACATGTGTGCCAAATTTCAAGTTCAAAAGAATCACACAAAAAAATATATGCTAGTTCTACCAATGTGTACAGTTGTGAGAAAAATTTCACGACTACCAACTTTGACACTATCCCAAGGGCTGAAAAAAAAAACATTTTACCATGAAATTTTTGGCATGAGATCATCTCTATATTGATAAAATGTATGCCAAATTTGAAGGTCAGAAGATTTACCAAAAAAAGATATTCTAATTCTACCAACATGTGTAGTTGTGAGAATGACTTTCTACATCCGTGTGAAATTTTCCCCCCAAAATGACACTATCCCAAGGGTTGAAAAAATTGTTCTCACAACTACACATGTTGGTAGAATTAACATATATTTTTTTTGTGTGATTCTTTTGAACTTGAAATTTGGCACACATGTTATTGATATAGAGATTATTTCATCATAAAAATTTCATGGTAAATAAACAATTTTTCAACCCTTGGGATAGTGTCAAAGTTGGTAGTAGTGAAATTGTTTCTCACGACTACACATGTTGGGAGATTTTGAATATCTATTTTTGTGGGGGTCTTTTGGACTTGAAATTTTTTACACATGTAATCAACATATAGATGGTCCTATGCCAAACATTTCATAGAAAAAAAAAATTCAGTCCTTGGGAGGGTGTCAAAGTTGGCAATAGTGAAAACATTTCACGGTTACTCGTTCTGGGAGATTTCAAATATTGTTTTTTGTGTAAATGATCTGGCCTTAAAATTTGGTACACATATAATTAACTTAAATAAGATGCTATGGTAAAAATTTCATAGTCAAAAATCAATTTTTGAGCCCTTGAGAGGCTGTCAAAGTCGGCAGATGCAAAATTTCCTTCCTTGCAATTTCGAAAACGCCATTTTGATTGGGACCCCATTGTACAAATTCTATCCTTTTCTCCTTCCCATTAATACCCCCCTAAATGCCTTGGGCATTTATTGAGCTTCTTGAACTTTGTTCTAAATTGAACAAAAAGCTAACATTTTGATAAGTTGTATCAATTGTTTTTTTGTATTGTAACCGTGCAAATTCAAACTAGACATATTAGAGGTCATATAGGAAAAGAAACTAAATACAACAATACAAAAAAAATGTTATGGATTGAAACGATTATAAAATTTGATCATGAGGGTGTTATATCTATAAAAGCAATTTGAAGTCTTTCAATTTTCTTTCTATATGTCAAATCTAAAAACTTGGTTACAAAAAAATATAAAGTTAAAGGGCCTAACATGCATAACCCCAATCAATTTATGTCTTTTCAAAATCCACTCTACAATTTCTTTTAAAAGAATTTCTAATGTGATTTTTTCTCCAAGATCTAGTGTATTTGAGGCTCATCTTTAAGTGCCCCAAACACTATGGAAAGTTAAGATTACAATGGACACCCTTGTACAAAATCTTAAACAAAAAAATCATAATCATTTATTTTCAAAATCGATTTTTTGATGCTAAGATTGACTTCAAAAAGAATTTTTCAAAAATATAAATTATTAAAAATAGAAACTTGGTTAGGTTTTATTTAACTTCAAGCTATTGTTGACACCAAAATTTGGTGGCTCGAGCATTTAGGGGTTATTTATTTATTTATTTACAATCTGCAGGAGAAGAACAAACCATCTCTTAAATACTTGTAAACATCAACGCCCAAAAAACCCATGTAAGGTAGTATGCTCTTAACGCAACTTTTTAAGGATTGATTGCATTTGGGGGAAGCTAAACACCTTGAAACAATTTTTAGTAACTTTTTGTAGGAAGAAAAATTGGAATTGGCATCTAACCCAAGTCGTTTCATATTTTTTGGACCTTTGTGGATTTAGTTAAAAAAATTTGAAATTGAAACGCAATTGTCATTAAAAGCGACCACCTCCTGAAATGTACACTGCTAGTACATTGAAGAAAGCAAAATGTACATCTATATTAGTGGATCACTTTTAGAGCACCCTACTTTAGAGAGTCTTAAAATTTTCCTTCTATCTTAGAAATTCCTAAGGGCCTCCTTCCATGTGAGCATTGGGCGGGTGAAGCCCACTGATAGTCTGTCAGATGGAGAGTCCCTGTTTTTTGCAACTCCCATCTGACCGACTATTGTTGGATTTCACCCGCCCGATGCTCACATAGAAGCCTGTCCTAATTCTATCCCAACCTCCAACTTTTGATTCTAGCCCCCATCTTGTACAGTACATGGAAAGAAATATACACACTTTTTTCTTGCAACTGTAAATGGAAAACTATGTATATTTCTTTTCAGATACTATACAATCAAGTCCAATAATCTTACAAACTGCCTATTGTGTGCCATTCAATTTTTTTTGCATAGTATAGAATATAATTGACAATTTTTGTCTTACTTAATTAACATTCAATTCTTATGCAATCTCAAATTTCAATTTCATAAAAACAAAACTCCATTTTCGGTGAATTTTTTCATTGAATATTCATAGTTTTACATGATAATTGATTGAAAAACATTGGTGGTGAATTTTTTTAATTTGATTATATAGATGTGTAGGAAACATCTATACACACATCAAATTTTCCTTTAAAGAGATTTCAGTGTTGGGTGACAATGCCCAAATTCTGTAAAATAGATATCTCATTATTGTATTTAGACTTTGCTATTTGACCCTCACAAGGCAACTAATTTTGTACATTTGAGCATGATGGTACAATTACTTTGCCAAAATGTAGTTAAAATATAGAAGTATTTATACTATAAAATTTGGACATTGTCACCTCAACATTATAATCTCTACAGAGAGAATTTTGAAACTTTTTTGGAGATGCTTTTTGAAGGAATGATGTGTGTATAAATGTTTCCTACATATCTATGCTTATATCTATACAATCTAATTAAGAAATTCATCATCAATGTTTTTCAATAAATTATCAAGTAAAACCGTCAATATTAAATGAAACAATTCACCAAAAATGGAGTTAGTTTTTTGAAACTAAAATTTGGTATGCTTGATTGTAATTGTGTAAGAATTGAATGTTGATTATGCAAAACAAAAAATGTCAATTGCACTCTATACTATGCAATTTTATTTGAATGGCACAATAGGTAATTTGTAAGATTATTGGACCCGATTGTATAGTACATAGGATACAAATGAAAATGACATTTCTATATTCCTTGGAGAGCGAAAATTCACTCATGTCAATTCTAATAATGTCTCGCAGGGCTGGAAAATTATATGTTTATCATGAATATTTTACATGAAATCAATCCTCAGTTAGCTACATGCCTACCTAATTTAGTGGTCTGAAGATTCACAATAATGGAAATATTCTAAATCTATATGCATGTATATCTTCTATTAATATCAATTGGTGCTTATAACCTAGAGGACATTGAATGGCATGAATCAAGGAATTTTACTATTGTTTGAGAGTTTCCTACTCTCTCATTTACAATCTTTAATCCGTCTAAATTTTTAGGAATCTCTCACCCTGTTGAACAACCTTTTTAGAATCTTCTAGAGACAAAGTTAGTTTCTCAAGTGTATTAAGATCAAGAGAGTTTGAGGGCCAATTGAGCTTTTCAATAATGCATATTTTCTCCATTCTTCAAGTAATTTGAATTGATGGATAGGTGTACCATCTTCTATAAGCAATCTACATGAAATTTTACATAAATTGAAGCAATTGGCCATCATAGACCAATTCTACAAAATCCATAGCATATGGTCAAACTTTAGGTTTAAAGACAAGGTTTGACTTTTGGCCTCTAGCAAATGCACCTCAAATCATTCAAAAATACATCTCCTTTTAAAAGTAGGAACTATACAACTTGATGAATAATATTTATGTAATTCTCCAGCATGGATTTGTTTAAATTTTTTTGAAACATAGACTCATCCGTCCAAACAACATGCTCCCACTCTTCTATACTCCAATTTCTATAAATCATGATGAAATTTTAAGAATCATACAATAGTATGAACATCTCCATTGCTAAGCTTTTGAATGCTTCCACTACAAATTATGTACTTGCGTGTTCTATCTTTTGATTATTTTTGACCAACCACTTAATTGTTCTAGCAAGGATTCCAACAATGATTGCAATTTTTTTTCCTCTGGTCCTTGCCTCACTCAAATCTACAGTGTGAGAGTGATTCAAATTTAAAATTGTCTCGGTTTATAAATTTTACAATGCTAATTACACAAAAAAAAGTTTAAAATCTTGTAACTATTCCAACCAATGTTCTAGGGAGATCTAACAATTAAATTTTCCAACCTTTTTCAATCTTATTAATACCTTTCCTTAGAAAATCCTTGGTAGACCATAATAGATGCAATCTAGATGAACAAACCACTAAAAATTATTCCATTCAAAGTTCTACACTATGACCAAACCAACAAGAAAAATTCTTGAGTTGAAGCAAAAAACAATTTTAAATTGAAGAAAGGAAGCACACCAATTTACAAAGAAGTCAATCCATATGTCTTAATGCACAAACCTTAATCCTTCCATTCAAATAAGCATTCATTGATCATGTCTACTTTCCTCTCAATATATCCCACACTTTATAATATACAATTCAAAATGCAGGCATTGAGATTTATAATAAGAAAGTTCATTCATGCATGTAAGGTGCACAATTTCTAAACTAGTGGATTGTTTTAGATGAAACAAATAGATACTTTAAGATTTAGATGTCATGCTTTTTTTTAGAGGATTCTATATTAAAGGATTGTGCAAAATAGATATTTGCATTGTGAAATAATGAGGTGTCTAAGTTGCCTAAACATTTTTTATATGTCCTTAAAGTCATTCTCAAAACTATATACATTTAAAATTTTTAGAACAGCTCCATTTTTGTAGATTTTTAGATCACCAAATTTGTTACACATGTAGCTAACATAGAGGCAATATCACATGTAAATAATTTATGACCAAAGCAATTTTTTTAGCCTATGAGATATTGTCAAAGTTGGCAGCAATGAATTTCCCCTCTAGGATTGCAAAAATGCCATTTTCAATTGCGCCCTAATGTACACCCTATCAACAATCTTTGATTACATTGGAGATATAAATCTTCTTTCAAATAAGTGAAACAACCCCTTAGACCTACGGTTACAATTTCTTGTCTACTCCACCAACCTTCCATCACCTTTTTGGATGGATGCATGCACTAGAAGAACCCTATGTTGGTCTAAACAAAAAATGTGGGCTGAAATTTGTTGATAACCATGTTTCTAACGCTGGAATCCCAAAATTTTGCGTTGGAAACATGGTTCTCAACAAATTTCAGCCCACATTTTTTGCTTAGACCAATGTGAGTTTCTTCTAATGATGGTTGGGTGTCTCAATAATTGTATCACATGGTTGATTTCTGGAAGGGGTATGTATTCCAAAGTGAATATCACACAAAATATTATAGTTTTTAATGTTATTTTTGGATTAAAAAACATAAGGACTCAATTAAGAAGATATCTTTATATTTTTTTTGACAACCAATGTCTATCGGCATTGATTTATGGACTCTTAAAGAAAAATATATGGTGTGTCACAATAGTTAATTCTTATACATATGGACTTTTTTGAAAATATAAACACATAGAAATGGTTCTTAGTGATTAATGTAAAAATGAATGAAAACATTATTTATCTAGAAATGAATTCTTTGGTGCCAACATCATTGTATTTTATATGGTTATGGACTATTATAGAGTGAAACTATTAGGTTCAATTTTTGGAAGGCATTTTCTTATGGATTTAATTTTAATTTTAATTTTTTTTCCTTTGTGTTATATATTTGAAATTCTAGGTGGGCATATTTTTCCAAAAAAAAAGAAAACACTTATGAAGGCCCAACCACTTATGATTGTTATGAAAACTCCTTTTAGATGATTGGTTTGGTATTATAAAAGCTCTCATTAGTGAATCAACTAGTGACAATAGTGAGACACCAAACCATGCATCCATTCTTTCTTCTAGCATTGCAATCTTCTTTCTTTCTTCACTAATCCCTCTTCTTCTCAATGCCCCCTTTGCATTCTTCTTTCTTCCAAACTTCCTTCTAGTGACTTCAACTACCTTCAGTAGCAACCTTCTACTCTTCCTAGCAACCTTCCACAGAGCGACTTGCTGTGGGCTTCAACAAACTCTTTAGTGAAGCATCTTCAAAGCTTTATGCAACTCTAACTTACAGAGCCACATTGGACTCCAATCTTTGCTTACAAGCAAGTTTTCCATTGCTACAACAACATTTAAGGTAAACTACCCCATTCTAGACCAAATGGAAGCAAGCTCATTGTGGGCTAAATTATATTAGTTGTGTACATTTCAAAACTTGAATGTACACTACTAACATAATTTAACCCACAATGCACTTGCACCTCTTTGGTTGGGAATGGTAGTTTACTTTAAATTAATAAAACCTTCATCAAAAAAGCAAAAAAAAAATCATTGGACAAAAGAAGGAAGAAATTAAGGTTGACAAATAATGAGATAGGAAGGCAACATGCTTATTTGCTAAATTGATAAGTAAGATACTATTGTTAAAAGAAGTCGTTGCCAGCTTGCCCCCCAAGTGCATGGCATGGACTCTATCTGCTCATTGTAGGCTTGCTTGCCACTTTTTTTTTTTTTTTGCTAGACCGCTATTTTCAATTATTTTGACAATGTCAAGGTCCACTTATCTCAACGCTGAATTGCTATTAGAAGACGTTGTGATCCTTTCATTTGTCATTGCAATTGTAGACTTTATAGTGTTTAATTTTGATTTCACCATTTCATATTGAATTTTATTTTATTTTGGCACTATTGCAATTTCATTTCAAAATTTTTTAATGATAAGATGTATAACTATGAAAAAAATTGGGCTAGTATTTCAGAAATTACTACAATATATAAAAGTTTTAAAGAAGTCAAGATGTCTCCCACAAATGGTTGGAAGGAAAAGATTTTAGAAGATTTGGGAATTGTTTCCTTCCAACCATTTGCTTTGGGAATTGAAAATTTGGGAAGTTCCATGACTGGAGGGAACTTTCTTTTGAAAAGTTGTCAAATAAACTGAAATTATCTCAAGTGCACTATTCATCAAAATCACCAAAGATACTATATGGTGAGCAATGTTACGAAATAGGTCTTGGACAAACATATTACCAAATGTCTAGATTGGAGTAGTATAGTTTGTGTTCATATTGCAGTTATGAGAGTTCAATGCATGTTATATCATTAGAAAGTAAACAACCAATCCTACTGTTAACACCTAAAGTCCCAAGGCTTTTTTACCATCAAAAACCACTCAAAATGGCCATTTTATAGCAAAGAGCCAAAAAAAATTTTAAATATTTTTTTGCATATTCAATTGTAGAAACTTCTACTAAACTAGTGTAAAAATGTGTGGAAGAAATTTCAAAAACTTTGACCCTGAAGATTGCAAGATAATTGCATTTAAAGTGAAGGAAACAAGTCTTTTTGCACCTTCTGCAACTACATTTTTTGACTTTGAAACTTCATAACTTAAATTTTTTGCTCTACCAATTATGGATTTCTAATCTTCAATGATGAAGAATTGAGTTGAGAGTCTAGAAAAAAAAAATTCAAAAAACACGCACTTAGTTTTCACTCATTAAAAATTATTAAGTAGAAATAGGTTCAAGCATTAGAAGAAATATGAGCCCTCGGGAGGGCTGTGGGTTCCCAGATAGCAAGGAACACTGGCCGAAAAAACGAAAAAAAAAATTTGAATTTTTTTTTGGCCAGCAAACTGGAGGGCCTGATCTGCGCAGGACAGCTCAAAAATATAATTTAAAAAATATTTAAAAAATATTTAAAAAACATTAGTATTAAAATAAATACGAAATTTCAAAATTCCCAAATCTAATGTGGCCGAAATTATCCTTGTCAGCCTGATTTATTATTATTATTATTATTATTATTATTGTTATTATTATTATTATTATTATTATTATTATTATTATTATTATTATTATTATTATTATTATTATTATTATTATTATTATTTTATATTTTAATGTTTTTAAAAATTTTAAATTTTTTTTATTGCGGTCACTATTCATCATTGATGATGAATAGTGGCCATTGTTCCACTGTAGGGAATTCCTGAAGAGTCTCAAAGGGAAGCAGACCTCCCAAGGGCTGAATTTTTTTCTAATGATTGAAGGAAAATCTAAATTATTGATAGCTCCAAAATGGAATTGATATACACTAATTTCAATGGTGAGATTGTTCTAGCAAAAGATGTTAACCATGTGAAACTTATTTTTGTGAAAAATTGTAGAAATTGAGTTCAAAAATGTTTTACAAGTTATTTTTTCAAGAAAATGCTTTGATTGTCTAAAAAATAAGATTGCTCATAACTTTCACATAACAAATCCAAATGTAATAAATCAAAGATATCCATGTAGATAAAAACATATTCTACGTGGGACAAAATTTTAAAATTATTATTTTTTAGATTTTTAGAGGGTTTTTTCCTACTTGCCAAACTAAAAAAAAGACTTTTTATACTATAGTTTTTGCTCCCGGGCTTTGATTGAAATAAAAATTATATTTTTGGAAAGCTAATGTTTTTTTTTATCTTCACCAAAAATTCCAGAATATCACAACAAATATTGAGACCATAGGAACCTGCTTAAAGTCCATTTTGTTCCTTAAGGAGACAAGGGGAATTTAGCGATTAAGATTATTTGAAATGCCAAATTAAGTTTTGTTTTGTGATCTTTTAAAGTTTTATTCTTTACTCCATTGTGCTAAATTAAAAATTTCCTATTATTTATTGATAAAACAAGCATCCAACCATTGTTGCATGGAAAGTCTTTCATTTAATGTAAAGACATGACTTCAAATTTTTCATTAAAACCAAGGGCTTTTGATAATCATAATTATCCCTTACAAAATTGCCCCTTAGCCATGGGCCACACAAAGTGTACAAGACGCCCCGCTTGAGGGCCTTTTTGAAAATAAGGCAACCACACCGTAACACTAAAAATAAAGAGAATGGAATACACTTGGCGGGCTAGGGAATTGACAATTTGCCATACAAAGCTAATCGGACCCACTGTAACTTGGAATGCAGAAAAAATCCTTCAATAGTCACAACTTTTGGAGCCAACTCCTTTCCCTCTCCTTCCTCGTTCTTACTTTTCTATTTGGGAGCTTACAACACACCTCAATTTTCTTGTCAATTAATGCAACTTCCAACATAAATCGCTCCAAAAAAAGGGCGTGTTCAAACTATGAGTGGTCACAAAAGGTTTGTGGCCAAAGTCTGAAATTTGGCACGCCCAGGCTTTCTTGTTCCATTGGCAAGTTAACGATGTGCTGAAAAAAAAACACCGGCCCTGGTCAAATGCCTTCTGGCCAATTGTTCCGTGTTACAGTGCGGATGCTCTTAGAGCATCTCATGCAACCCTTCAATTAGCTAGGCTCTTTGAATTGAGATCTGTCCAATGTAGAGGAGATGGCCACTTGTATCTCCAATAGGACAACTCCATAAAATATACTTCCAACCAATCACAAGTCACACAACTCCTGAAAATATACTCCCAACCATTCACAAGCCCCAGAACTTGCAAAAGCAATAAGTAACCTATCATTTATTACGACGACTTGCTAATCCCAAGAGAATATGTAGCGTGTAGAGGGGTTAGTGGCCCCTTCAAATATGGCTTATTTGAGGGAGGGGGGGGGGAAGTGAGGGTTGAGAATTGATTGCTTATACATCCATAATTGCTTATACATACACTATAGTTGATTGCTTACCATCCAAAAATTAGAGGAGAGGGGATATTTTGGAAGGCTGTAGGAAATACACTTAGGTCTCCGCCCTCACATAAAGGCCCTTAAGGAAGTGCCTTACCCCACATAGCACAAAGCTAGCAACAAAGAAAAAAACAGCTTAGAAGCCCCAAGACGTAAACCACTCGCAAGAATCGTCTTGTTCATTTGCGGGGTAGATTCAATGCCCTAATGCCTGATTTTGCGGGTTTGTCTCCATAATCGGACATTACAAATTTTACATCCAACATCAGTTTCTCATCCCGATTCTTCATCCAATTTTCTTGATTTCTTGCAATAGTTAACGTCGGCAACGGCTGTTATCGTTGGACATAATCGGGTCTCCTTGTTCGGCTCCGCCCTCCTCGTCGACCGATTTTTTTGGCGCTATGCCCTCCTCTGCGGGCACTGTCCTATGCGAAACACCTTCGTCGTCCAGCGACTCCAGAAATCGTGACGAAAACCGGATCAACAACGAAAACGTAGAACGAAAACGTACTGTAGAACGAAAAGTAAAAGCTTCCCCTCCGCGCACGCGGCCAGACATGGAAGCCCCATTTGCGAGGCTCCCCACCCCTTGCGTCGCAAGCGCCATCTCCATTCCTGCTGCAGCTCGCAGATAAGACGCCTGCAGACACACGAGAAGCTGGAGACGCCACCAGAATTACCAAAGAACTTAACTCTTCCGCGAGGTGGTTGTGGGTTTCCAAGCGGCTGCGAGGTGCCCCCGGGGTGCGGGGCAAGAATGGCGTTCTGCGTGGACAGAACCGCAGCGTCGCTCTGCTCCATCCCCTCCGTTGTCCCATGTCACCCTCACCGAATGGCTTCGCCCGGATTTTCCCACTCGGCTCGCTCTTCTGGAGCTCCTGCTCGCGGATCTCGTCGGACCCACTTCGTGATCGCAGGCACCTCGGCGAATTCGTCGTGCACGGGTGTGTGCATCTCTCTCCTCAATTGCACTGCTTGCCTTGTCGCAAGACTTTTTTGTTCAATTCGGGGGGTGAATTTGTGGGGTTGCAATGGAGAACGGCGCAATTTCACTCAACGACTCTCATTTGTGCACATTCTTGAATGCTATCCTGTGGAAGCGAATTGAAGAATTTCTCTGTTCGAGCAATGAATGAGGAAACTCTGGAGTTGACATGAAAATTGAGTCTGTATAGTCAGGTGGGGAGGTCAGGTTGGCGGTCAAGCATGGCGACGTGCCCAAGAATCCTCGTAATAGTAATAGCCGTGGCATCGTGTCCTCCATGGCCGTTGCTCCCAGCAAGTCGTCGGAAGCGGCTGGCGTGACAGAGTCCGGAAAATTCAGCCAAAGTGACGAGGAGCTGGCATCTCGAGGACTGTCTTGCCATTACACCCTCGACGATCTAGACCTCGATAAGCTCAATTCTCTCTTCTCCAAGGTGATGCATACATTCTAACCTCTTGACTGTCGCGTCCACCAAACTGCACGTGCATTATACGCCAGTTCTGTGACGTTGATGTGATTGATAACGATAGTACAAAGTGAATTTCGAGCCTGGTGATGTCCATTCGCGAGGGTCTAGTGACAGAAGAGAGCATGTGACGTTACTGTAGGTGATGTTAAAGAACTCTGGGTGTAACCTTAATCAAACTCCACCCCTACGATACTTTCTGTAGCACCGATTATGTCCTAGGTTGCTTTCAATGGGCGATCACTCAATAGGGTTCACAAGAGAGTTAAACTCACTTGAGAGCAAACTGTTTTATCACTCAGTTTATTGGATGATTTCTTATACAATCTCTCAATCTGGGAGGTCATGTACACCACTATTGAAGGGAAAGTAGATAACTCCATACTCCATCAGAAAATTCAATAGCCATCAGACACTATTAGCCAAACCATGCTTGCTTACGCCCAATGCTTGCTAACTGTTGATACCAGGGGCGAGTCGGTCCATTCGAGTCGGGATGAGGTCCCTAGTGGTGTTTGTATCCTCATCCTCGGTTCCTTTCGTCCCCAATTCACACGATTTCGTGTCCCCCATTCTCAGGTCTCCTTTCCGCAGCGGGAGAAGCAGAAGCTGCTGCGAGCGCTTCAGAACACGCAAGCTCTGACGTGGGTGGAGGAGACGGCGTCGAAGAGTCTGATCGGCTTCGCTCGTGCCACCGGCGACCAGGTGTTCCACGCCATCATCTGGGATGTGGTGGTGGATCCCGCGTACCAAGGACTGGGGCTGGGCAAGGTGCTCATGGAGCGCCTCATGGCGGATCTGGTGGAGATGGGCATCAGCAACATCGCCTTGTACGCGGAGTCCACAGTCGTGGGATTCTACCAGCCTCTGGGATTCATTGCAGACCCCGACGGCATTCGAGCCATGGCGTACTCGCGGAGAAGATGACGGTAGGCGCACTCGCCACTTCCACGGTCGTCACTCTTCATGTGGTTGTATCAAGGTGGAGACGCTTGCTATCACAATTATTTTTCATACATCAGAGGTCTATCTCTAGCCATTTGCAATTAGAAATAGCCATTTTGGATAATCTACCTGATTGCCATGAATTTTCAAAGAGTGTTGTAAGGAAATTAGGAATGTGCTAGTAGGTGGGGCCTAAAACATTCCAAGAATGCCCAAAACCATTCATCTAAACTAAATTAAAATATTGTACATGTGCCAATCCAAATTTAATAGTCTTTGCTCTCCAAATAATATTTGTCAAACAACAATTGGAATAAGATATGTTTATCTTATATCATTGGTCTTGTGTATATTGCTTTGGGCATATTCTCTCCAATTTGTGAATGGTTCTGTTGAGGATTATTTTTGTAATCTTGCCTTGGTACTGAGTGGAAAGTAGGCATGAAGGTGGATGTGCCTAATGCAACTCGTAGTTTCACTCATATTTGGAATTTGGATATTGGGGATAATATGGCTTAACAAATTACATTATATCAATGAGCCAAAGGTATCTTTGGGTGTCAATAAGGTTGATAGCTATTTTTTGTTAACCCCTAAATGCCAAAGGCCTTTTTTGAACTTCTAGGAATTTGCTCTAAATTGAACAAAAAACCAACATTTTGATAAGTTCTATCAATTTTTTAGGAATTATAACCGTACAAATTCAAACTAGACTTGTTAGAGGTCACATAGGAAAAGAAAACACAACAATATCACCTATGAATTGAAAGATTATAATGTTTGAACATGAGGGTGTTAAAACTATGAAAGTGGCTTGAAGTCTTTCAATCCTCTTTACACATGCCAAATCTAAAAAGTTGGTCAACAAAAAAACATGAGGTTAAAGGACCTAACATGCACAAATCCAATCAATTTACGGCTTTTCAAAATTTACTCTTATGAATTTCTAATGTGATTTTTCCTCCAAGATCTAGTGTATTTGAGGCTCATTTCCAAGAGCCCTCAACACTACGGAAAGTCAAGATTGCAATGGGTACCCTTGCACAAAATCTTGAATAGAAAAATCATAATTCATCATTTTTATAATCGTTTTTTTGACGCTAAACCTAGACTTCAAGAAGAATTTTTCAAAAATATAAATTACTAAAAATAGCAACTTGGTTAGGTTTTATTTAACTTCAAAGTTTTGTCGATACCAAAATTTGGTGCCTCGGCCACTTAGGGGTTAATTCTAACCTTTCAAATCACCATGCACATATTTGTTGACTTTCTACTCTCCTTCAAACTTAGTTCTAAAGTTTCAAAATTTACAAAAACTAGTTTTCCTAACCTTGAAAATTTATTAGTGAACTTTTAGCCACTAGTAGAAGCAAAATATTTTATCTATATCCCTTTACTCTTGTAATTGTTGTGATTTTCTACACATTAGAGTTTCAACTGTAGAAGAACAAAAGTAGAATTTATATTCTTTTTAATAGGAATTGTAATTATTGTAAATTTTATAAGTAGTTATTGTTGAAATACAATATTGTCTATTTTTTGTACCAAATGTATTCTAATTTTTAGCTATTGGCAATCTTAAGAATTGGTTGTAGTTGATATACTTTAGGTGGATTCAATGATGTTTGTATTTGGATCATTAGGGATTTTTAATATTATTTGAATGTCTTATAAAAAGTTTATGAATTTTTAAAGATTTGCTTACATTGTGAATAGAGTTGTGGGGTAGGCTTCCCTTCAAAAATAAGAGCTCCTCACAATTTTCATAGATGAAATCCTAAATATGTGCTTGCAACAGAGGTCTCAAAGTGTTTGATGCAAGACTCTCTCTATTTCAAAGTTAAATCCTAAATAAGGTAACAGGTTCAAGAATCACACAGGCTTTAAGAACCGCCCCTATACATGGTTGTGAAATGGACATGAGGTGACTCTTAAATTGACTTCCATAGTCATTGAATGAATCGTGGAAAAAGCATTATTAATCCCAAGAGCCAATCATTCTCTTTGCTTTCCCATCTTTCTTTAGAAGTTGCAAGTGCACGGTTTATGGAAGACCTAGGGTCATAAATAGGGGCCTACAACACAACTACTTTGAAAATTCATTAGTGATTCAATAATGCTTCAAAAAATATGAAACCACTTGTGTTACATTCCTCATCTATTTCTCTTTGTCTCAAAAAATGAGCTAAAAATATTCCCATCCATGAAAAGGGCCCTTAGATGAGCGGTTTCTGAGCCTGTTGCCTTAAGTTTTATACTACACATGTACATTTTACTTCACATGTGGTCTGTTTATGGTCTAACCACGAGAACCCTGAAAGGATTGGCTACCTCAAGAAGGTACACCTTGGTGGAACATCGAAATCTTATTATCTAGCAATTCGTCAAGCAAAATGTTCAAGCAGAGTAGTGAAAAGTACACATTGCAATCCACTTGCGGAAAAGGACACTTCACACATTTTCGTCAAACGAGGCACAAGGCACAAGTGAATCACTTGCTACTATCTGTTTAACAAACTATTAAGCCTCGTAAGCGTTACAGTGAAGGGTCTTCTGCATGCAAAGTTGTGAGAATGGCAAAACTCAATTCCTATCATTCCACACTAGACTTGATATTCTGCAGCATCGAAAAGGTCAAAACCAAAAGTATTGAACAACCTCACAGCCATGAAATATGTAGGCACAGTCCCAATGTCAATTAAAATTTGTGCTGTGAGGAGCAAAACCAAAAAGATAGCATAAGATTCTCCACATGCCAGGAAACCTCGAGAGTAGGAAAGATTCAAGGCAATTCGAGAAAGATCTCTCCACTAGATATTATGACCTATCCACATAAAGTCTTCATATCCATCCACTTCTGTACTTCAGCGGCTGCATGCGGTACGACGTCTCCAACCCCCTTTCAACGGAAGATGTCCCAGATTCCTTCCACAGAACTGTTGATGAAGAACGCAACCTTAACTACCAAAAAAGGCCCCAGATTTTGTTGAAGAACGCATCAGTTGCCAGCCAAAACTGCGTCTGACGACATCGCCTGAGCAAATAACAGACGGCAGCCAGCACGTCCCAAGACGGGTGAAACAAACAAAAACTAAGCGTGTCACGCTTCTCTAGACTATAGATCTCTTCGAACAGTACTTGCACAAAACTAATTGGTAATCCACTGACATAGGTATAGCAGCTGAAGTAATCTGCAAAAACAACGACAGCCAAGCCCACTAATTCTACTTACAACTAGACACAGAACAAGGTAGCAGAAGGAAAAGGCAAGTCACCCAGAACCAGACAAAGGATACTGAACAAAATGTCTGACACAATTAGCATAGAATAAAGGATGCAAGCACCTATCCATGCGTCACATACAAATTCGCGCAAGTAGATAGCTGAGAGAAAGATAGTGCCCTGCGAGAATGTGAAAAGGTTCCCATAGTCTTATGATATAAGACTTAGTTGTCGATGGGGATTGGCTTCACCAAGGCCCTGCAGAAAGAGCAGATATTGAAATTAGCACTTCGCCAGAATACCATGTAAAATTCTTGCCTATCGACCATGTCATCTCTTTTAAAACATTTCTTCAAAAAACATCAAAATGTACCCCTTTTCAACTCCTTCAGCACGCTGGAGAAGAACCAGCCTGTCAAACGCCCTGTAATCAACTAGGGACTAGAACCAAAGGAAAAACAAAAGTGCGCAACCAAGCTGCGCAGCTCAAAATGAACTATGCAAACAGATACTACCTTCAGAAAAAACATCCACTCCACTTCAACTCACTGGCTGCTTTTTGACGGTGATGGAGAGCTACTACTTCGACCGCTAGGGCTGCTGTTAGCAATGATCCTGCAATTCAGTTAAAAAGGATAATATTAATTAACAATGTACACCAACAATACAGCCACGGCAATTAGAATAGCCTATATCAGGCAACTGGGTTGCTTGACAATGCGAGCAGATTTTATAATTGTACCGACTTGATGTTCAAAAGCTGTAGTCACCCGAACAAGGCTCAAGCAAGCGAAGCTTACTTCTTTGGGCTCCGGCTCTTTGAGAACTTTTTCGCACCACGGGGAGGAGACGCGCGCTACAAAAAGAGCATCACATCCAAGAAGAAGTCAGCGTACAGCTTTCACTAATCATAGAAATAGTGTGATCTTGAATGAATCAGGCTAGACTATTATTCACAAGGCAGGTTTCAAAAGTTTGTTAGAATGAGGTCAGCTTTCCATAAAATATTTTGCAACAACTAAGCGAAGGCAGGAATTAAGAGGTAACAAAAGTAAGAACTAAAATCTTTGGCCAATAGGAGACAATATTATTTTCTGTAAACGTAGGATGTATAGTTTGGCGTCCACTGCATACAAAGAGATATTTGGTGCAAAGATGCCAAGAACCTACTGAAAAGAACATTCAATTTCTCACATTTTGATTTTCCAAATGTAGAAATTAGAGAAAGAGGGCACTTCCGCAAGGTAAAGCATTAACAACCTTCTTTGCTGGGCTTGGCGAAGATGAGTAAGAGGGAGACTTCCTGCGCTTGCCAATGGGAGAGCGTGCCCTGCAAACATACCAGACTTTACTTCAACACACATACTTGGATTGACCAAAGAAAATGCACATTATTCTGCTGCTTTACAGTCACAAACACCAACCAGGACTACCGATTCTCGTACCTCCTTGGAGCTGAACGAGATCTTGAACGAACTGGTCGACGAGGCGGTGGAGACCTGCTGATGCGACGTCTTGGTGGTGGTGATCGGCGGGGGGGTGACCTCGCGCGTCTCCCGGGTGGAGGACTTCTGCACATATTAAATAATTCAAAATGTAAGGTACTGGCTTGTACTACACACCCTTACCTTTCCGTCAGGATACTCTTTTGCCAAGAAGAGTCGATGAGAAATAATGACTAGCCCAGACCTAAAATACATTCAGACGCTATTGGTGATGGATATCCCATGACAAACACGACCTATACCGAACACAATGTTCACAACAATAAAAATTATTAGATAAAGATATAAACAAGACAATCAGCATAACGTACCTTCTTCTATATGGTGGTGGAGAACGTTGACGTCGCACAGGACTGCCTCTAATTCTCCTAGGAGGCGATCTGAGTAAAAGAGAAAAAAATAGTTAGACACCCCGAGGAAAATAATCAACTTAAATTCACAGTTCGTTTTGTCTAAGAATAGCAAACCTGATATCCCTGATAGGTGAACGACGTCGACGGAAGGGGGAAGGAGACCGTCGGCGAGGGGGAGACGCCACGGCAGGCCGCCTACGGGGTGGTGAATCAGCCATTCTCCTTCTAGGGGGAGGTGAGGGCGATCGTCCCCTACGGATTGGCGGAGCTGAAGGCACATGTTTGACTCACAATGAGTGTAAACCCAAAAGACTTCTTAAAAAACTTGGCACCTAAATGATGACAAGAACTATATCAAACAGAAAAAAATGAAGAATATCACTTACAATCACGCCGGCGTGGACCATCCTTCAGACCATCACGTGCAGGCACATCTCGCCCCATTATTTCCCTCTTCGGAGGGGGAGGTGAAACCTCTCTCCTTTGAGGAGGGGGGGTTGCCTTCCTCCTCGGCACCAAAATGAACTGAGCACTGACAATGTTCCCATCAATTTGACCCTGCATCATGATGTCCCACGTTGTGTTACTGTTGTCATGGTCTGCACTAGTCTGGCTCCTAGCCGTTTGGCGCCTCGAAAGAAATGCCCAGTGTTACCACGAAGACAGAAAACAAGAAAGACTTGCATCAAACTTCATATATTAATATGCCAAATACTTTAGCACGATTGAAATAGCGCACCACCAGTCACTACCCACAAGCGCTCAAGCGAATGGCTTAGACTTAACGAGACCATAATTTTCAACCACGGATCATTTAGAAAATCTAAATAGGTCTGAACTCATATCCCAACAAGAAATGGAACTCCGTCCTAGTAGCTAAGATCACGAACCCCGTCCATATGCGACAATGCCTTCTCAGCATCAGTTCTTGTTTTGAACTCAACATATCCATAGCCTTTGGGTAAATTCACCTGTTTATTGTATCATCAGAAAGTCAGACGTATTCCTATGACCATGAGTAAAACAATCCCTCTGAAACCAAACATTTACAATATATACAACGCATGGAAGCAATGCAATATGGTCAAACTGCACGTTGATAAGTACTTCTAGCGCCGCTGACAAATCTGCCTAACAACAGAATATCTACAATTGTACAGATGCAAACCTGCTCGAACGAAACTAAGTTTAGGAAAGGAAAGGGATAGAGAGAAGGAAAATAAAGAAGCAAACATAACAGAGAGTGGCCTCTTCAATGGTAAGCAATAAATTTTATCCGCAACACGTAATAATAAAAAATAGAAGACTTACAGTACGATCCATAGCCAGCTCCACATTAACGACATCCCCATAAATTCCTGCACCGTGCCAGTGTGTATTCGCTCCATAATTATAACGAATGAGGAGACATATATCGACACAGTTTGCTAGCCCAAATTCGTGTGGTCTCCGAGCAGTATAATGCAGCAGATAATAAAGATTTCTTAAACACACTCTTAAGTACGTGCCAAGGAGATAGAGAAGAGCTCAGCACACATACCAAAGATTTCTTTCAGATGCGCCTCATTCACATTCCGAGTAAGACAACCAACATGCAATACAGTAGACTCGGGAGTTGGAGTGCGTAATTTCCTGAGATTCAAAATGTGCACAAAGATCAATGCACAAATAAGCTGATAAGCTCACAAAATGATGTGCATTCAGAAAAGAGAAATACATTTAGGTCTAAGAGCTCGCTACCGATGTAGAGCTCTCTTTGCCATATCAAAAACAGTCTGCACTGATGGATTTAACGAACTGCTTACTTTACTGGAGAAAATTTCTTGGGTGGGGGTGACGATGATCTGATTTTCTTTGGACCCACAGCATCACTGCAAACAACATAAACATTACAAAGATTTACCAAAAAGGTACAATCTCCACGAGTAGAAAAGCACTGATCAACTTGCTGAACAGGCTCTCGTATACTGTGACTCATTAAACTGTGAGTAGACACCAAAATTCAGTAAACCTTATCTCGTGTAAAACACTTGAATGTCAACCTCAATCGAGGTTTCACTTCTCCTTTGTGGGCTTGGACGCCCGGAACGGATGAATGTGAAGAGGAAGGTGATGCGTTCTCTTAAACTTAGAAAGACAAAAGTGAACAAGAAACCCGGAAACAACGAAACAGTTACATGTTTAAGCCCCAAACAAGTCAAAACGAAACCTAAATGATCTCCTGAAGAACCGTTCCTTACTCGAAAATAATCAACCTCAGAAGTAAACCTAGAGATACCTCCACCACAGCACGTTCATCCAATTTGTCCAGAAAAAAATGCACGAACTTTGGCTTGAACAAGATTAAATTCAGAGCAGTTACCTTGTCTTCGCAGGAGGACTCCTACTCCTGGAGGTATCACTTCCAGAAGATGAAGACGATCGAGACCTCGACCTCGACCCTGATGCTGACGATGAACCCGTGTAAGAGGATGATCCTGTGGTAACTGACGGCGATGTCGCTTTAGGTTTCCCAGCAGGTTTTGCCATTTTTCCAAACCTACCCTTCCCTGTATTTTTTTCAACTCAAAACCCAGTGCACGCAATAGCCGTGCAAAACCCTGCAAAATTCGACAGACAGAGATAATCAATTTACAAGCAGAACCTCTGTAAAAAAACCGACAGCATCCTCACTACAACGAATTCAAAACAAATTTTCCCAAAACCTCGAGGTGATAAATGAATTTAATCGCGGAAAAACATTGCCAAACATGAACCACAGTATCTAAAACCCTACACTACACAACCACCTTAACAAGAAGCGGTTCACAAGACTAGCCGCACAAACCTTACCAAAACGCACCAAAAATCCCAGCATTGAAGCTAACAATAAGCCTGAACGGACTCCAACGACAAAACCAAAATTCAAAAAAAAAATATCCCGCCCAAACGCCTGCCCCCGACTTTCGCCAGCGACCAACCTCCCCCTCCACCCGAAAAAGCGAACAACACAAACAGCGCCGCAATACAGAATCCGCACAATGATAAGAACAGAGGAAAATGAAGAACTACGAGACCTAATCGAAAAACAAACCTAAGGCGCTCCCGCGGGACAATGCGAAACCATAAACGCCAGCCTAACGCAACGCAGACGAGACCGTTTTGGAAGAGAACGAGCTCGTTGGAAAGAGAAATGCGAGAGCGACACTGAGGGAGTGAGAAACGCACCGAGGTAAGCTTCGGGGCCGTGCAGGAGGAAAAGAATGGGCAGAAAGTCGGAACTCCGTCGCAACCTGCTGCTGCTGCTGCTGCACAGACGTGAGAGGCAGCCTGCGGAGCTCGCCCGTGGAAGGCGTTAGGGCTGTGATTCCGAAATCTATGTCTTTGTAAATTGGGGGATTCTCATCTAGGTTTCACGTAGATATGAATAGGGAGAGAGGCTGTCTGCCCTGCGCCATGGATGAATACCGTTTTTTTCCAAGTTTCTGTGGCATTGGAGGATGGGATGGATGGTTGTCATCGATTAGTTCCGAGACCAGGAGACCTGAATATGGGCTTATTTTGTTGGGATCATATAACTGTAAGGGTAAACTACCCCATTATGGGCAGAATGACTAGTGCAGTGTGATACTGCTATCTGAAAAATGTGGGAATAAATTTTGGTGGTAGACAAGCAACAAGAAACAATGGTACAATTGAAAAAATAATTTTCAGACTTAAAGTGATTTAAAATATATATATATTTATAGAAGGGTGCCGACTTGGGCATTTCATTTTAGCCCCGAGACATGCCTATTAGCGTCAAAAAAATCAATATTGTAGAGTGTCTACCAACCTGTGCCCGATTGACTTAATACATGCCCAATCTAGTCAATAATGATCTCAATGTCAATTGCATGCTTCTATTGCCAGAATGAACCGATTTGCATTGATTTGAGGTTAACACGAAGTGAACTCATGATAGTATGTAATCATGGATTATGCCCATTTTAGATACATGTTATGGCCTCATTTTGTGTAATCGGCTCCCTCAAGCAAGGAGATTTTTCCTTCAACTATATTTTGTGTTTTTCAATACATGTAGCTTGAGATGGGACTTTTCTTAGATGTTTGGAATGATATGGTCTACCTTAGATACATTGAAAAGCAACTGATTTTTTCTGTTCAACTATCTCAAAGGCCAACAAATGACCAATTTTTTTGGATAAAATTATTAACAAATTCAAGAGAGATGTATCCTAAAAGGTTTCATAATTTTTGATGCTCTAGTAATATTTTATAATTTTTTAAAGTTGAAAACATAGGATAGCCTATATAGGATACTATACTCACCTTTAATGTACACCCTTGGAGCACAAAATGTCTCAACTTTTATTGGTTGCTTTCGAAAAGTTGTGGTGGATTTGAAATTCATTTAGGGGCATTTTTTAAGTATTGGAGAACAAAAAATCTTGCAATTAGGAGTTTCTACCTTATTCTAAAGTCTTGACTTAGTGCACATTTAACTTTTTATGTTTCCAAGTGCCTTAGGTTTTGAAGGTCTACAAATCACAAAGAACTAATGTAGAAATGCCTAGTCTAAGCACCATTTTCTATTCTCCAACCCCTAAAATTTTGGCTAAAAGTGATGCTTTTAGGCATTTCTACTTGAGCAAATCCAAGAATATATTAACATGAACTTGGTAGAGGAGGTCAATTATTTTTTTTGGTAAAAAATACACTTCCTTATAGAGGAAAAGGCATTCATAAATGATGTCATGCTGTCAAAGTAGAATTCTTGGAAAGAGGTAGAAAAAATGGTAGAATTATATACCACCATATTCTGATGCATAGACATGTGGCGGGCTCTTAGTCTTAGTATTTGGCACTACTTTTAGGGGGATGGGGCAAAAAGATGGTTGTCGAGGCATGTAGTCTTTCAAAAAGAAGAGTGCTTCAAAGAAATATTGCACCTCCAACTACGTTTTGTAGTTTCAAACATATTAGGTTGATTTCCAAAGCCTTTTTAGGGGCGAACGAAGTTGTAGCAAACCCACATTAGATAAACACTTTTTCTTGTGTGCTTTTATCAATAGAAAATGCAACATCTACAATTTTGTATTCAATAGAAGGAAAAGATTTTGTATATGCAAAATAATAGCATATCTTGTACAAAACTTCTATTTGAGTTATTAAATCTTGTATTTCCATGTTATTTTCAACAAACTGGTAACTTCAAGTGCAATTTCTATAAATTCTAAGCTTGTTTGTCTCATTGTCACAACCATTTGAACTAGCTGCAATTATATATTTCAACATTTATTGTACTATTGTTTGCACACTCCATGATTATGCACTAACTTTCTTCTCTATTTTTTCTTTGGGTCATGCCTCTCCTAGCAATTTTGTAGTTGGTTTAGGTCTTATTACCTTTTGAATGGCATCAAAAAATAAACAAGGGCTAAGCCTAGCATTCAATTACTACTAACTACATTATCAAATTGCCAATTGTATAAATTAGACCTACTGACTATCTTTGATTTGTGGAATTTGGGATTCAAGGATACAAACATTCACTGTATAGAAAATCAAGCTTATACTATTTCACCACATAGAGTACAAATATTGAACACTCACATCAATCGAATGAAATATTTTAGTATTTTCTTCCAAACGAATTAAATGGATACTACTGCCCATCAACTTATTTTTTGGAGCATTGGAGGTCTATTTTAGGCCCGCTCTCCATATTGTGAACTAGCTACTTGTGGCTTGAATAAAAAATTAATTAATTAATTAATTAATTTTAAATTAAAAACTTACAAAAACTTATTTCAACAAAAAATTTCAATAAAAATTTAAAAATTAATTGAATATTATTATGTACCGTGGCCAAAGTTTCACGCCATATATTAATATATAAATATTTTTTAAATATTTTTTAAATATTTTTTAAATAATAATTATTTTTATTTATTTATTTATTTTTAATTTTGGCCAGCAATGGCTAGTTCACAACATGGAAAATGGGCCTAAAATAGTCTTTGACCCCCCAAAATCTCATCTAATGGTAGAATTTATATTGAATGGAAGAGTTATCCAATAAACCCTAAGACTTGGAGAGAGTTTAGGTATGGAATCGTTGCTCCAAACATTGTAGTTTATACTTAGGTGGAATGCACTTGAAGCATATCCTAAGAAGTTTTCATTGGTGGAACTCTAATTAAGTTTAAGATTGACTTTTGACACATTGGATTCCTTCATTTGTTATTGTAGACCTTGGTTTTCAACCGGCTACCCACTTACCTAGCATGGTAGCACTTTATAGGCAATTGAGTCACATTTTGCCCCCCCCCCCCAAAAAAAAAAAAGGGGGAATAGAATATGCACCAGATTTAAATTGAATATGGAAGTAGACTTCACATTGCAACTTCTCCAAAAACGAAATTGAAAAAACAAACTAAACCACTATCTTCAATATGGACTCAAAAGTTTCCTAAACACCAAAATTTGGTGCCTCGGGCAATTAGGGGTTAAATAAGTAGACACCTCCCCCAAAGACCACAACTATGGTAAAAGAAAAAGTAGTAAGGTAACTACAATTAAAATCACACAAATAAGCAATTCAACATGGTTCCCATTATTATATTGAAAAACTTTTTGTGGAGTCTTGTTGGTAGTCAAAAGGGGATTCTAGATTCTCTTAGAATGCATTTTTTGGACACCATATGAATAAACTACAAATTTTCAAAGTGTTGAAAATAGGTGTTTCTAAAACTAACCACCATAGACTCTCATGAGTAGTGGGAGTATATTTTAGGCAAGAATTTGTAGTAGTTGGTTTTATAAAGTGGTAAAAATTAGGTGTAGTTACCTTACAGAAAAAAAAAACTCACCTTCAGATTTCTAACATCCTACATTGTTTCAGGAACCACCTCACTTCACCAGCTAACCTTTACTCTTTCACCCTCATTAAGAGTCTCCTAAGGTATGGAGTTAGAAACTTCTCTACAAAGAATCCCACAACCATCTCAAAAAAACAAACCATCAATTCTTCTTCCATGAGATATTAGTCTGAAGAGACCAAAAAAATGGGCAGTCCTTAACTTTTATGTCCTATCCAATGAGCGACTCAACAAAGGATTATTTAGTAATAAGCAGTACTTTTAGCTTCCTCCTTGCCGCTTAAAGGATTCCAACCTGGGGGCATGATATTTGGCCAGTCCCCACGGCAGCCAAGTCGAACATACAAACTCTTTTTACCTGCATATCCATGAATGCCACAATGCTTAACAACAGAGACTGAGATCTGATACATATTTGTTATCAAAAAAGACTTGGTGAAACGCTTTCTACAGAGATCTCTGTTATTTCAAGTTCAGCCCAGTTAGATTTTCCTTTGTCATTTGATCCTTACGACTCTAAGAAAATTCTTGTCTTCACTATTGCACAATCCTTGGAGAACTTTGCTCTTGCATGATGACAGATGTTTAAAGTGACAAAAAATACCTTGCCGGCAGTGACTTTGAATCTATGGACCAAATAAGTGAATTTGGTATCAAAAAAACTTGGTTGCAAACTACAGAAATCTTTATTATTCCAAGTTCAGTTCATCACTGAATATCCTTCAGAAGAAATTTCAGTGCAACACAGATATTTCAACTGCATTTGAGATGAGAATAACATTGTGTGAAAGGGTTTGGGCACGAACTTGGCAATTCCTTGTCGGCTTCGAGAAGGACCTTGAGCGCACGGAGAGCACCTTCGGCTGCAGGCTTTGCTGAATCCTTGTCCCAGCCTCCAAGGGCAACAACAACATCAGCTTGTGCGTACGCTTCTGAACCACCCTGCTTGGCCTTTGCCGCCTCTTCTTCCGCAGCTCCCACATCTGCCACACGCTAACATTTAGACTAGTCAAATTCTTAGCAAACGAAAGAACATTTTAACAGATCAAGGAATGTGTTGTTTGGATACCATGTGCAAAAGTTATGAAGATTCTATTTTTTATTGGTAAATGCCCTAAAGGCAACATTTAAACAACTGTTCAAGTTGTCTAATCAATATATATCCATTGTCTATGATTTCAGGGTAGTGATTTTGGGTCAGTGGTGATTACGGTTGTCCCTAACTCACCTCAAATATTTAACATCCATTAAAAAAGACAACATGACATGACTGTTTTCTGAAAATGAATTTGATGTTTATATACTGATGTTTTTTGGGGGAAATTTTCAGAAAGAATTCCACTTCTGTAGCTTTTTAAGAGATTCGAATGAATACCCGTGGCACTAGTCTGATTGACCCAGACAGTAAATCCAGCATGTAAGCTCTTCCAGTTTCCATACTGGGCACCCACACCTTGGCTGCTGCCTAGTGTTGCAACAACGCAACGGACGTGCCTGCATCAACATTGAATTGTCAATTAAGAAATAGAAGATCAAATCTACATAAGTAGCAGAATGAATTTCAATTACATTGTAAACTTCAGCGACAGCCAGTCGGAACTTCATTTGTACACTGCTGAAAGAAAAGTTGTTCTCTTTATTATGTAGTCAATGATGCTAACGACTTACGAGCTAAGGCTATCCAGTATTGCAGACTCAGTTTCCGAAACAGACTGATCACCCTCTTCAGCTGCCACTGCAAAAGGAAAAGATAAACCTTAGTATGTACTATTTACCACTTGCAAGACCAAGACACCCTGTCTTGCCTTGAGGAATAATCCTTCAAAGGTCTTAGTGAACAGCTTGAAGCAACAAGCTTGAGATTACAATAAATCCTACACCTTGATCAGTGCAAAATTCATATTTAAATTGTTTACCTTTGTTATGTTCAGTGATGATTTTAACCTATAGTCCAAGTAACAGAATGAGCATGAAAAGGTGGCACCTATGTGGCTCTTATGTGGCATGCCAAACATGATTGAAATAACAAGGCTTCAAGCTAACCCCTAGAAGTACACTTGCTACCTTAAATGTGTCATAAGATATAAATACACAGTATTGCCTCACCCTAATTGCACATAATGTTAGTTCAAGTTTTTAGGCTCATATCTCAAGCTTGTTGACTTGTGCCGTCTAAAGTGGACCATAAGAAACAACACTGCACAAAATGAGTGCCAAAAACGACCGTCAGTAGTTGTATTGACTTACATTCTGCCGGTGATTTGTTTGTATAGTCTTGCACCAGCTGCTGTATTTGAAGAGGCACATACCTGCATCCAGAGTCCATTTCATTGACTTCCCAGAGGCCAACGATCTAACAGAGGTCTTAGATTGAAATCCATGTCCATAGAAAGGGTAGGTAAAACCCGGGAAAATAAAATGGTCGAAATCACATACTCGAGACCAGTAGCAAGCTCCTTTGCAACTGCCCAATTGATCTCCGAGGAACCGCCGACAATGTAAACAGAAGTCCCCTTCAGCAACTGTGATACTCCTACAGTCAGAGAAGCCCATGCTTCTTCCAAAGAGGGCCATTTAACATCGTTGTCCATCTTTTTCAAACTGAGAACGATCTCGTTATTGTCTATGTACCTGCAGGTCGACCCAACTCAGGATGAAAAATTGGCATCCTCGGGAAACTAAGACCTAAAGTAATTTTGTTCGAATGCATTTGCAGCAAATAGAGTTGAAAATTCGCAAACAGTGACCTAGAGTAATTTTTTTCGAATGTATTTGCAGCAAACAGAGTTTGGAAATTCCCTCGTTATGATATTATTGAGTTTTCTTCTAAATAAGACGCATTACCCCCTCCTGCACGCTAAATTCACGAGGTTGAATAATGATTTTTGACCCTCTTCCTCTTCTCCAAGTGCAATGCGCCATATGGCAATGAAGCAGCATGAAAGGGTCATGATTCCCAATCAGCTCATCCTCAATGACTACAAGATCTAAGATCTACGGTATATACAACTAATTGCGACACCTACCTAAATGCAACCCTCCAAAATCTTACTCAATGAGTACATACTGATTTTTAAAAATGTGCACAACCTCGACATCACATTCATGATGGTTTCAGATCATCAACCAATAGAACTTTGAACCCTTGAAACTATTGCATATGGTATCCAAATAATGCATTCCTTGGTGTGCAGGAATCCTCTTTGACTTGCCAAAATGAATATCTAAGATTAGGGCTTCTCAAAATGATAGAAACTATGCTCAGAGCTTAACGTGTGGTTACCTCTGTGCACAACTAGTTCCAATCAATCATGGCCATCCTTCTAAAATGGCTTACCAGACAGTTTCGGATGACTTCACACGGCCATAGAGGCGTGAAGCAGAATAAATCATACGAGGTCCTTCTGCAGTCCGAACAGCTATGTGCAGAGCATCATCCTGAGAGTCCACTTGTACGTGTCGGGCACTCACAGTGGCATCATCTTCTCCCACCATGCCATCCGGAATTTGCACACGTACTTCCAGGTCTGCACCGTCATCAAGAAACTGCCCATCCCATTTTCTATAAAGGCTGAATTAACAAATGCAAAGAACTGTATCAATTACTCCAGTACAAAGCTTGGCAAAGAATGCTACGTGAGAAACCAAATAAGGTTTAGACTTTAGACATGCCAGCTTGAAAAGATATAAACTATACACCTGTGACAAAATTCACCATAAATTGTGCTAGGTGACTCAAATCTGAAGCCTGTTTTTTTGGAAAAAGTACATTCTTCGCCACCTGCACAGCTGATCAGTTCTAGTTTCCACAGACAGGCTCCAGCTTGTATTATCTAAATACCTGAAACAATTGAGGTTCTTTCAACGAATTCGATCAACCTCCAGCCCATTCTATGCACGCGTATTGAGATTCAAAGCTAAAGAATTACTCAATGCAAGTGCTTGTCTCTTACACGAGATCGCAAATTCCAAATTCAGAGGACAAATTACACTGATCATCCTCCAACGCAAACTAGAATCATAAGGCGAGTACCTCATGAACAGATGTATCTAGCGCGGCCGTGCAGACGAGTGAGTGCGCAGCGCTCTGTCTCCAATTCTTTGTCACAGGCGTCGCCAAATTGGGCTTAGCTCCAGTCCAGAAGAGTGAGCAGCGGTCTGCAAGACGAACAGAGGAGCGTCGAGACAACGAGCAGCGGGGACATGGCGAGGGCGCCCCCAACGTTGTGGCGGTGAAAAGAGTAACTCCTCTAACGCCCAGAGACGCCATTGTGCCTGAAAGCTCGAATGTCAAAACCTTCCACGAAACCTAAAACAGAAGAGAGAATTACTGCTGCCACATTCCGGGTTACAAGCCGGAGCTAGGATCGGAAAAGCATAAAGGAAAAGAGGAGTCCACAGGCACACGCAACCTGAAAATTTCAGAGAAATGCAATTGCGCATGTGGAACTTACTTCAAGAGCTCTTCAATTCTATCAACTTCAGTGACAAACCGACCACATTCCAAGCTCGTAAGACAGTCCCGCAGCGCGAGAGTTGAATTGCCTGCAAGGAAATGAATTGGCCCACCAAACTTTATCAGAATGCACCAGAAATTTCCAGTTTTAAAAATATCAATGAGCCTTCCAACAATAAAAATAAATCAAAAAATTCAAAAAAAAAATCACCCACCCAAACGCACAAATACCGATCTTTCCCCGCGTTGCGAAGGAATTAAAAACGTAAAAAGGCGATTAAAAAAAATAAAAATAAATTTACAAGTGCTGAAAGAAATTCAAACCTAAGTGGGACTTTTGCTGGGCAATGCGCAACCAAAAACACCACCACAACTCCGGAGCTCAGCTAACTAATGGCAACCTGATCCTGCTGCTGCAACACAACCGGCCCAGACGTGAGAGGCAGGCTTCCGAGCTCGCACTTCACGAGGGTCGAAATCTATGTTCGTCCTTCATTTGATGTCGGTAACAGGATAGGGCGATAGGCTACATTCATGTCTGGAAACCAGACTTGTGGAAACCAAATGAACAGCCCCTTTACTACAAATTTTGAAATAAGGTAACTACACCTAATTTCGACCGCTTTCTGAAACCTCACTCCACTATTTTTTATTTTTTTGACACAAGCGTGTTGAACAACACACTGCAAGGGGTTTTTCATGAAATAGAGAGGTTGATTTCACGCTAGATAAACACAACCTGTCGTCGCCAGGTATCAAACCTGCAACCATGCCATTCAGTTTGGGTACCCCTCACTCCACTATTCATGAGAGTCTATGGTAGGTTGCCCTAAATCCTATTTTCAGCACTTTGAAAATTTGTAGTTTATTCACACAGTGTCCCAAAAAAATGCATTCTAAGAGAATCTAAAATCTCTTTTTGACCACCAAGAAGACTCCACAAAAAGTTTTCAATACAATATTGGAATCCATGCTAAATTGCTTAACTACGCAATTTTACCTTACATGGTGTAGTTACTTTATAAAGTATGATGCATATTATTCTAGATCCTCAACCCATTTGCATCCCTATCTACAATTGTCCCACATTTGAGTCCCTAAAATGTTGGAATTGTATAGATAGGGAAGCATTTGGGTTGCAGGTCTGTAATAGCTATGTGTACCCAAGAAGAGTGGCAATCAAGTGGAAATGAATGACTTTGTTTGTTAAGATTTAGAATTTTCAAAAATAGAGTTTGCCATCTAACAATTTGGCCACCTAAGTATAGGCTATTTATGAAAGCCTTTTTAAGGCACCAATTCCTTTGTCATGAACAATTGGCTACTACATTGATCCTTTTGCTATTTCATATCACGGATTTATTTTCAATTTTCCAAGGTGCTGTAACTTGCAATCTTTATTGGCATGGTGAAGCTAATTACATAAATATAAATAAATGATTCAGATTATGGACAGAACATCATTTATTCATCCAAATTCGGTGATATAATCTTACTTTGAACCATAAGGGATTTCAACCTCTCAAAAATTGGAGAATATTTGTAGGATGTTTTAGTTTATTTCTCCTCAAAAAGCGCCAAAAGATGAACAAACAAGTTCATTCAGTGGAGTTGCATCCAGAGTCCACACAAACAATATTGGATGACAAAAAAATTCATAGATGGAATGAAAATATGTTTGCCTTGCCTTGCATTGGTTTCTCTACAGCAACAGGTTTGCAAGTAACTCATCATTTGAAAATGAATTGCAAGGTTTGACATCCACTATCAAGACCTAGACTTTGAAACAACCTGTAGTGTTGGTCCTTCGCAGCCTACCTCTCAAAGGAAGCATCATCAAGAATAGCAACAAACTATTAATTGTCACATTCATAATCACATGCATTTGCATACCTCGGCTGGGTCAATTCAAGAGTTCCGGGTGAATTTTTCTTCACAGCAGTCCATCAATATTGCATTGTTATGAATCGTACATTGAGAATGGTACACTAACTACCATACACTCCAATAAATAAATGAATCTAATCATACCCTTTGGGCCTCTTAATTTCGCCTCCATACAGAGTCACTGAATGAATGAGTGACTGAATGAGCTCATGAACACAGGTTGGAGCCATTAGCTAATCTCCGGTCTTTCACAAGAGCTTTCACTTCCCGGATACTAATGTTCATCACCTCCCGAATCTCCTTGGCCATGTGGTCGTGTACATTTTTGCTGATCTTCTTGCTAAACTCCGTGTTCTTATGCCAGGCCACCCCCACTGATGCTTTCACGGAGCTTTTCGGTGGATTGGTGGCTATGGTTTCTATGTCTCGCCTCACTTGTACCTGAGAATCGAATCAGCCCCAGTTAGAGAAAAACATCAACAAATGAAAGGCATACTATCAATGTACATCAGCTTCAAATTCTTTACTGAAAGTGCACAAACTCATCTATAACATTCAAGATTACATCCACTATACTTCTCAAGGTATGCTCACACTTGAAAGGTGTGTGAGCTTTGGCCATACCTGAAAGTGGTCCCCGAAAGGCACATCGTGGAGGGTGAGCACTTCGTCGAGCACGCACGACTTGGCGGTGTCCACGCTGGTCTTCTGTTGAATGCAAGACACTTTGCTGCCGAACTGGTTGATTTGACGGTTCAGTTGGTAGCTGATCTGACGGCGTTGCACGCCCGGCTGGCTGTCCAGACGCTGCCAAGCAGTGCTGCAGTAGTTGATGTACCCCATCTTTTCTGCCACCACCTTCTCCAGGCTGCCCTTCTCAAACACCGCCATCACACAATCCGTCTGCCACGCGCAATTGAGGGCAAAAAAATTTAATTAATCAAATCTACATTATATTCTGCAATTGTCATATACATAATATTCTGCACTGGCCAGACGCTGAAACGTTTTCAATAAACGGGGAAAATTGGAGAAGATACATCGACATCATGTAGTCAAGGAGCACGTCATAGAAGGAGCTATAGTGAAGGAGAACCTAACACAATTGCAAATGGTCGTCTTTATTAGTCTCATTCTCCATCTTAGTGAATAAATTTCTTTATATGAACCTCCCAAGACACCCTCCCAGCATGGCTTAATAATGCTACGCATGCTAATTGTACAAGGTTGGATAGATTCACTCGGGTCTCAAAACTAGACACATTAAAAATGCAAACGGCTTTTGAAAATTGTGCATGAAGCGTAAATTCTTATCAAGCGGTATTTGCACAAAAATGATCATCAAGGATGTTGGGAAAGGGGGTGGATGGTTGTCTAGCCCCGCTAGCATTACTTACCACAGAAGAAGCACAACGTACGTATAATTGAAGGTTTTCTAGATAATAAGGTAAACAGAAGTGCACATGGTTTTGTATAGTGGGAGGCCCTCACACGAGGGCCTCCCGTCGTGTGAAGGCCCTGCCTTGAAGGCGAGGGCGGGAGCCCGAACCTGAGGGGCGGGGCCTTCACACGACGGGAGGCCCGCGTGTGAGGGTCTCCCGCTTCGTTAAGCACGTCCGTAATAGTGCTTGGCACTGGTAATAGTGCCAGGCACTATTACCAGTGCCAAGTACTATTACGGGTTCGTTATGCCTGGTAATCCGGTTGATTTTCTAAAGGAAGTCTGACGGATAGTGCTTAACGAGCACTTTTTTCCACCTTCAATAGTATCCCATTCCACGTATACAACCTTCAATAGTACATTCAATGAGCTTCTTACATGATAATTAAAGCTATAGAGAGTAGACGGACCTCCACCCCCTTTCCAAACAACTTTCATGATCAATTTCGTGCAAAACTAATTGGTAAGAATTCACTTAACGCAAAAAAATTCAATAACCAATTTCATTTATAATGAATTTAGTGAGCTTTAACAGTTCATATCAAAGCATGTAAATCCACTTGATGCATATCCCACTCACCGTGAGCGGAATGTCAAAGGAGCAGACATGGGACATTTTAGCCTCCTCCATTCCTGTGAAGCAGTCTGAGTCGTCTGCTTGTCTCTCCAGCTCAGGGTACTTCTTTTCGACGTTAGCAACCACTTCCAGTTGTTGCTCTGGGCTCAGCTTCCTGTTCTTCCATAACACCGTGATCGTTCTGGAAACGGCATTACATATTATTTTAGAACACTTAAAGAAGAACAAGAACACCCCCCAAAAAACTCCCCAACAGTACAGAGGGTAAAATTGTTTATATGTAATTCCTTGTCATTTCAACAGTTACAGCAAAAGCATTGCAATTAATGACCAAAGACATCAACAGTAATATGCATGCATATTGTATAACTAAGAGTGTAATTATTTTTGAAAATTAATTAATAGCTTAAATTAACAGCTTAAATTAACAGTTCTAGATAGTTCTACCTGAGTATTGCAGAATGAGTATGAGCAAATACAACATTAGTTGAATCTCTGTGAAAATAAGTACCTGAACGCAGTCATAGGCTTGACAAAGGAACAAAAGTAAAACTTGACACGCCCATTGGGATCCACGCCTCTCATTCCATTTCGAGCATCTTGGCCTCGCCCCTTCCGCAAAAAGATGACAATACAAGGGTTGATGGCCACCGGCGTTTCGACAATCTCGTCAATGTCTTCCCAAATGAACTGGAACTTGGTTTTCATGCCAAACAGGTTGGAGTAAAAGCCCAACATCCTGGGTGACAGAAACAGACGTCCCTGCAAAAGTGTAGGAACCCCAAAACTTAAAAACTCAGTGAAACAAACACGTAACATCAATGAGAAAACTCGTAGTTCTTCGTTGAGTTAGCCCTCACAGGTCTCAGACGCCCATTTCTGGTAAGGTCTTTTCGCTTGTCTATCAATGTTTTTGTATCTCATAGTAATGTATTCGACTAACATATTGTATTGTAAAACTTCATACTCTAGTATAGAGGGTATACAAGTGCGAAGCCATATTTCAGTACATAATGAGGACTTTACGTGACTTTAACTGGTGTACATACATATGGATGCCATGTAAGCATCCACGTTATTTTGGCATCAACTGTTGACATTCTTTCTCCACGGTCACCCGGACAAAGTGTAAAACTCTTAAGAAAAACTCTCCACCTTCTGATAATTTATACTGCTAAACTTCTCAAAGCATGGTGGAAATGTCTTGCATTCAAAGCTTGTCCCCACAAATGTAAACCGACGTTGATCAAATCTGAAGGAAGTGTACAAGTGACGAACCTGGATAAGCATTTTTCTCTTAATGGCACATGCAAAGTCGTTGATGAGGAACTCTTCTGCTGGAAGCGCAAACAATTTCTGGAACGATCCATTCTTTTGAGCAGAACGCTTCACGACCTGCACAAGAGGACCAAATTAGAGCCATGTTTGCCCAACAAGACCCGTGGGAACTTCTCAAGTCACAAAACTCAAATTCAGTGACCACAATTAAGACCCAAAGTATTAAAAAAATTTATTGGTGCTATCCTATCACAAAATTAAATAACAGCAAGTGAGATATAAACATTTGGAACCAGCAGCTCATCAAAAGCCAACAGCTTTTGACTATCTATAAATCCATGAGGACTTGTTCAATTATGATAGTTTTCTATTCTAAGCATGTCAAATGCACGTTTTTATGTATGTTATTCAAATCAATCTAATCTTAAAATCCATGTCGCCAATCAAAATCAAGAAAACTAAAAATAAGTTTAAGTCCAATGTCAAAATTCAATAATGAAGTAAATTGACCAACAAATTAACTGTTTGGTTTCATTTTGTATAATCTATAGTTTCCAAAAAGGGATTTCATAAAAACTAAGTCATAATGTGAAGATAACCTTCAAAAATGAGAAACAAAGGATGGTGCTCAAGGTTAAACTTGCTCATACGGACAAGCACACTGGAAATGACGAACTCACCTTGGTTCCGACCTCCTTCTCCACCCGCTCAAGGAAGACAGGAAGAGCGTCCGACTGTTTGGTATTTGTCAAGAAGACTCGGACATGCAACCTGGACCCATGAGTTCTGGCATTTTTACCAGACAAATCCAACCAATAATCCGCCAGATCATCCGGGCTGTGCTTCAAGAAATTGATCTCGGCATGACCCAGTGACTCAGCATCCGAAAATGGACCATCATAGTCAAACACTTCCACATCCATAGTGGAGGGAGGATCCTCCGTAGCATCGAACTCAAAGATTTCTGCCATCGTTGCAAACGAATATCAATGGCGTGCGTTAGAATTCTGTCCAACAACAAGGTGCGAAAAACATATTAAAACGTATTAAGAAAATTGAAGAGAGGAATTAAGTGTACCACGCCAACGTGGTTTCAGAGTTCTTAGTTTCACAGAACTTGTGCGTCTCTTGCCACTGCAAGTAAAGACTACATATGGGTTGGCATAACTGGACTCTTCAGTAGGGCTTAAATTTTCTCCTTCAATCAATGTCACTGTCATAAGCCAACCATTGCCTAGAGCCTTCACCCCATGATCTCCAGCTGCAAAAGCATACAATGAACAATCTGAGTGCAAGCTGGTAACAGAAATCGAAGAAAAAACTCTTATCAGTCACGTTATCTCACTACAATGTTTCATAAGCCATGCGGCGTCCGAACAAGCTTCCACTTACACTGCCAATAGCGTGCTTGAAGAAACTCATGCACCATTTTCACCACCTTCTCCACTTGTAACACCACAATGGCTGCAAAGAGGAGCTCGGAGATGGAGTCGGGCAGGTCGAAGCCCCAGCGAATGAGAGTGGCTCTCAACGTCGGAGGAGCAAAGCAGATGTGCAACAGCACGATGGTCAACGACAACACGGCCAGCAGCACATGCCACTTCCCAAAGTAGCCTCGCACTAATTCCCAGTCACTCAATGGCACTTCTTCCTGCCTCAATGCAGCCACTAAGTCCTTTCCTTGAGGATCTACTGTTACAGGTTTGGCATGCTTGGATAAGATCTGCAACGGAAAACAGACACAAGGTTACAGGGTGTGACGAAAATGAACAAAAATGAAAAACTAGAAAAAACGTCAGTCGAGTTGGAATTTCCCCTCAGCCAACGTTAATAGGGAGAAGGAACGTTGTCAACGTTGTCATTTGTCAGTTGGTGAGAAGGTCAAGTTTGTGGAAGAAATCGGCATAGACAAGTTGACATAACTAAGAAGAAGTACAAGGGAGATTGGCAAAGGAGAACAGTACAAGGGAGTCAAGTTGTCAAACAAAAAGGGTATTGTGAAAATCTTTTCTTTGTGTATCCCAAAATCAACCCTAGACTCTCATGGACAAAGGATTTACATTTTTGGCACGAATCTGTAGAGATCAGTTTTAGAAGCAGGTCACAGTTAGGTGCAGTTACCTTAGAGAACAAGATCTAGACAAAAGAGATATCAATGGAGCTTCCAATGGAGCTTCCAGCATTGTCAACCAAAAGAGATATCAAGAAAAAGTACTGTTATACAAATTGGCGACATAGAGTGCACAAACCTCTTTGAATACTTCATAGGTTTCCTTGATGCCAGCGCGAGCCCCGTTCTCAATCACTCCCTTCATCATTGTGGAGTGTAGAAAATTGAGTCTCCATGAAACTTGTAATCTACAACTTTTCTCTTTTGAGGGTAGATCTTGTCCCGCCAATATGCAAAACTGGAAGCACCAAGACAGAAAAATGAGCACTTACATTATAATCTGATGCTAGTTGAATTAGTTAAACGTGCAGCCTTCTTCATTTCAGAACCTAAATTTAGGGTAGCCATTCTTCACTAATTCATGTGGAACAAATATGACTATCCTAGATTCAGGTTCTAGAATAAAGAGGAGGTGCATGCTGTGACGCAACGCAATTAAATGGGGATCGCAATTAGGTGTACTTACCTCAAACCTCACAATAAAGCATGACAAATAAGATGAAAATTCATTACCTGAAGCTCCACCAAAAAATTGCTTCCCATGGGAACATCAGGAGTGGCACAAGACACGTCACAAACAAAGCCCCGCTCATCCACCCTCCTGCAGGTATGCGTTTCCGTGGCTTTCACGGCCTTGATCAATTTGGTTGCGGCTTTCATGTAAGTCACAACTCGTCGAATGGAGTCGTTTTTGGCGTTCTTCCAAGGCTCGGCGGAAAACTCGGTGGTCTTTTGTACAGCATTGAGGTTTTGAACGAATGGGGAGTCAGGCTTCAGAAGCAACGCACTCAGAGATTTGGCACTGACAGCATAGACTTGATCCAGCGCCACTCCCCCAGCCAAAGGGGAAGGGAAATCGTTCGCAGCGGCCTCCATGCTCTTGCCGTCATCGTCAAAGAAAGACGTGACCAAAGTGTCCGTCTCCTCGTCGCTGCAGTCTTCGCCGGTCTCGGGGTGGAATGATCTCTCCGGACTATCCGTGCCCACAGAACCACTGCAACATTCATGATTTCATGTTAACACCGAAATTGAGGAAATGAATGCTTTTTGTTAATGAAATGATGAACCTTGGTAGCGCTATCAAAAAGCCTTCGAACGAGCAACAAAATTGGCCAACACAAGGTCCAAAGCTCAACAGGAAGTCACGCTACGAGAGGCTTTGTGCCTGCAGGACTGGCTCGCTATTCAAGTACTTAGATCCTACTCAAACCTCCTCGCATTCACTGCAAATGTAGCTTTGTTAGTGCAGAGCCTCCAACAAATGGTGTTCATCAATAGGTGCGCTGATACATGGTGTTCATAGTGCATCATAGACCTACGAAATAACGTAAAACCAGAATAGATGACAAGGAAGCAAATGAATTTTTCTTGCTAAAATATGTACATCGTAACCACCATCAAGCATTTGAGTGAATAGTCACTCAAGCAACAAGTGGCTTACTAACACAAGATTCAAGCTCTAAAAATGATGTTCACTGATAGGTAGACTGATTCATGGTGTTCACAGGGTGTAATAGGCAAACGAAATAGTGCATCAAGTGTTTCGTACAGTAAATAGAATAAACGATGTAGTGGCCACAAACATAGCATATACCACATGTTGAGTCCAATAGGAATTCATTGTTCTTGTCAGTCCAATGGATATTAACATGGTCATTCATTGTTATCCCAATGTTGCTGACACAATAAAATCATGCAACCTCTGATTGAATTTGATGCTTTCTAGTGGCCGTTTCACAGGAATTTCGGATGGAGAGCTATAAGTGTAACGCTACTCCACAGTGCAACTTCACGCACACAAATTACAAACAGCAATAACAAGGGTGAAGTAATCCATCTCTCAACATAAACACTTAGAAATTGCAAGACCCACCTGTCGCTGAATTTGGGAGTAGACGTAGAAGATCCTTCCCCACTATGTTTGGAAGCCCCGTCAACCCCTGCTTTGCTCTTCTTATTGAAAACAGCAGTGAACCTATCTGCTAAAGTCTTGGGAGGCTTATTACTCTGCTCTTTTGCAAGGTCTTCCTCATGGACCGATTGAGAAGTCCCAGGCCAAGATCCCTGCATTCATCCAGACCTTCAGTCAGCAACCCAAATCAACCCCCAAAAGGAACCAAATAAATAATGAATTCTTCCATAAAACAAACACTCTCGTACAAGATGCAACACACCGGTACTAATCAAACATCACAAGTATAGCCCCGAAGTGCCCCAATAGCCAAAGGTTTCCGCTCGGAAACTTCATTTATGACGCTTCCAGGGAACGACATGTACCAATAGAAAGAAAAACCATACCCAACTCCGTAAAACAATTGAAATAGGATTAAAAGTTACTATAATGCATTCTTAACTTCCAAAGTGAACTTTAAAATTGTAGCTTTGGTGCACTTACGGGTTGGGAAATCTAAGAAGTACAAGATCAAAAAATCTGAATGAATGTCCTGAGGCATCAATTAGGCCTCATACTTTGATGCGTTTTGACGTTCAAAACACGTTGGAGGGCTGATTATTACCCTTAAGTTTTGAGCGCTATTAATTTCCAAGCTCGAAATGTCATTAGAGAAGTCACTCATGTCCGCGGAACTGGTGGGGGAAACCGTGGATGCGCCATCGTCGGCCACAGACCAAGTCGACCTGTCCTCCCGCTTGGACTCTGCCACCCACCTCTGCAGCCTTGGGCCGGTGGAGACATCCTTTCCAAACAAAATGAGACTGAGTAGTATCTCGCCTGTAGAAAACAAAATAGCTGTCAGAATATCATCACTTATATGTTGCAACAGCTCTGCTTACAAAGACTCTGAATAAATACTTCGAGAGTCAAATGAGAATTAAATTAGAGGATACTAGGGTCTGATTCTCAAGTAACAAATAGAGTACCCTCTATCTAAAACCTCCATACTTCTCCCAATGAAAGCACACTCCTGCATATTGGTTAAAATGTTTAAAATAATGCAAGAAAATATCCTCTACCTTAGACCTCCGTACTTCTCCCAATGAGAGTACACCCATACATTGATAGCTTAAAATGCTTAAAGTAACAAAAAGAGTATCCTCTACCCTAAACCTCCATAGATCCCCCAGTGAAAGCACACTCCTCCAACGATTGGCAAAAAGCTTCAAGTGACGGAAAGAGTATCCTCTACTTACAACAAGGTTAGCACTCACCAGTGACAGGGAACTTGGATTTTTCACTGGGCTTGAGAGTGTGCCATTGTCGCGAGACGGTCTGCTTCTCCGCCGTGAGAATGTCACTGATGGGGATTTTCACCTGGCCTAAGAAATCACGCGAGAATCGGTCTTCGTCCCACACCACCACCAGCAGCTCCTCATCCGAGCCATCCACGTTGAAGAAAAACTCCTCATGCCACGAGGGATTCAAGTTCTTGTATACAGTCGCCGACTTGGCCTTGGTACTGCCCAATTGCAAGCGCACAAATGGATCACTCAGCCCATTCACATCCCGCGCCGCTAGACCGCGAGCCTCCAACACGTGCACTTGCAGCTTCATTTTGTAGGAGGAGAAGAAGAAGAACTATTCATTTACATAGAGGTTACATAACATGGGACTAGAGAATCCAAGAGTGACTAATTAGAAACGCGTATCCACTATTGTTAAAGGGTGAGCTTCAGCATTGATACTTCATGTTAAGCAATGCAAGTAATCAAGTCACCCAATTCTTCACCACATATTGTGTCCACAAGGAGCTAACTCTAACTGTTTAGATTGCTAATGCAGCAACGTGGACAATGAGCCTGAAATTGCCTCCCCATTACTCTGCCCATCTTGACCACCCCTTGAGCACTAATCCAAAATCTCTTAATCTAGGTTCGCTCTAATCCAGCTCTTCCAGTGTCCTGATCGCCTTGTCGTCCCTGCACATGAAATTTCGAGAGGTTTCAATTCTCTTTGGCATAGCATTATGAAGCTTGCACCCGTTCTACAGTAGCACAAAAGAATTTGAAACACCAAAACAAGAACTCGTCCACTTTTGAAGCAATGCCTTCCACTGCCAACTCTCAGACGAGCCTACATTCAAACACGCCAAGCAAGGATTGGATGAAAGAAACAAAATAATTCTAATGTGAGCCACACCCGCCTTGACACAGATCAAGATTGAGCACAATAAGGATCTTGATTCCTGAACTCAATGTTCAATAATTCTAAAAGATGTTCAGGGAGCTCCTCCAGAAGGTTCCGATACGATCCACAGTGACAAGGCTTTCCAGCAATTCCGAGAATTTCGGATAGTTTCAACAACCGTGCTCGACACTCAAAACTGGAATTACTAATAGTGAAGCTCACACAACGGAGAGACTCTGCTTCTGCTTTGAGTAGAAAAAGAAAACCCTCGAGCAGAAAACCCTCCACTAGGTGCAACAATTGGTGCGAAAACACACTCTTCAAAAGCTTCGAAGACTCTAGATTTTGAGACCTCGAGGCTCACTCACATTCGCTCGCAATGAAGTCTCAAAAAAACCCGAAAATGCGTTACCAGCGGAACCTACCAAAAAATATTAATCCTGTGAAAGCCAGCTCCTACAAGATGTCCAAACAGCAGAGTAACAATCAAACTACGATTAGCGTGAAGCTCACAAACAGAGAGACGCTACTTGCGCAGCAGAAACTTGGCCAGACGCGTCTAAACCCACTCGCATAAAACCCTCTCAGTACGCACACTCTCCCACCTCCATGAAAATCGTCCAAGCTTCTAGATTTCTTGACTCCTTCCCTCGAGCTGATTCCTTCCCCTTCGCTCTCCGACCCAACGAAACTGAACCCCCCAGGAAGCTCCCAAGACCACTCCCAACTCCTTCCACGCCATTTCCCAACAGACGGAGTCAAAATCCAACAGACGGAGATTGACAGAACCCCCAGCTAGGCGGGAAGAATCTCTTCCAACTTGGCGTCCGAATCACGTCAAGGATCCACACACACACTCACTCTCAATCTCACTCACTCTCACTCTCTCTCACACACACACACAGACGCCCCAGCCCTTCCCCAAATCAAGGCCTTGATTGCGAGGAATCTCAATGGCGCCCGGAAGCTTCGCTCCTCCCCGTGACTGTCAAGCTATCACTTGAAACCAAAGCCTGCACCTTGGGTCCTCCGACTGGAAACCCTAGTGTAGGACTCATTAAGTTCCGAATGGCGACAGGGAATTGCGTGGGATTCTTCCATTACGATAGTCCTTGGTGCATTGCCAGATTTTCCCCTCCTTGTTCATCACGACCCCTGACTGATTTGGAGCTATTGTTCAGTACTGTACTGCTCTCATTGCTGCAGAAGAGGAGTGAGAATGGCAGCGGACACGGAGCGCGCGTGATGTGTTTGGGGGAGTGGGGTACTTGGAGGGGCGGAATCCTTGGGGCTTGGGCCTTGGGAGTTGCGTCGCGAGTTGCGACCTTGGGAGAGCTTGGGTCCTTGGGTGTCGGAGGGGAGCGGGGGAAGGTTCTTATGAGTCCGTAGTGTTCGGACAGAAGGGAGTACACTGCGGAGGACCGACGAAGTGCAGCTCAAGCTTAGCTTAGTGGAGCCAGGGAGAAGAGGTCAAAGGGGTGAGGCCTTACCTGAAATTACCATGATACCATTGTTACCTTCCTTCCTTGAAAAGAAGTCAACTTGTGGGGGGAGCGAATGAGCACTGCACTGGGGTCTTTGAGTGAACTGAATGGATGAGGATGAGGATGCCGTCACGCACCGTCACCACATTCATTCGTCGATTTTTCAGGTGGGTTTCTAGAAAGGGTAGGTGCACCTGTCAGGCGTTTTGGGCAAGGGCGGCTCGCCTTGACTCCACCTCGCTGGAAAAATGGAAAGAGCATCTGCACTTTTGCAGACTAAAGAAGGGAAAACCACCCCCATCGTACAGTAGGCCAAATGGGGGCCGGGGTGAACTGACCCCCTCGCTCGGCCCTGCGGGCTGACCCTGTTTTCCGCACAAATTTTTTTTGGCAAATTTTGAATTGAGATTTGGGATCAGAGACCCCTAATTAGTTTAACTAGATCAATTATATACCCTGGATCAGCCCAAAATAGGGGGCTTTTTTTTAACATGCACCCCTGGTAAGGCCGAGCGAGGGGGTCAATCCACCCCGATCCAAATGGGGGTCGCCGGGTGAACTGGCAGTTTGGCACCCCTTTTCCCCACTTGAATGAATGAGGGGAGCTCGTTCCCACAACATGTTCCCGTTGCTGCAAGGAAGATCACATACCTTTTTCAAATGTTTTCATGGTACAGATTTTTATTTTTATTTTTTAATGGAAGAAATGGAAGAAACCATTGCATTAAAAAAATAACCAGAAAACAATAGCCAAGCAGAGAGTTGGCTAATGAGAAGAACAAGAACCGTAACCAACGACGACATAGAGAGATTAACCGGTATCAGTCCCTTGAGGTTGGTGTCGAGTGCTAAGTTGGCCTTCAGATGAGCTGCACGTCTAGAATTCAATAAAGCATTCCACAAGGCTTCTTGAGTGTAGGTTAAAGGCCATTGACTTCGAAAAAACACTTTGTTGTTGCATGAAATCTATTTAACCCCTAAAGGACCATTGTCCATTCGGAGGACAAATGCATTTTCAGGCAGGTACCTACGGGCTGAAATTTTCTCTTGATTTTTTGAAACTTTTTTTGGAGATAGAAAAGCTGATTTGCTTTGTGGGAATATAATTTTTTTTCACAATCGGTGCCCGGGAACAATAGTTATGACTAAATAAGCTCAAAACAAGGGACGAGGGGCAGCCTGGGCATAAAAAAAAAATGGACAAAAATTTGAATTTTTTTTCAATATTTTATTTCTCATAGATTATATTTTTGTCTATCTAGAAAGCTTTTATTCATTTCATTTGGATTTGTTATGAGAAAGTTATGGACATTCTTGTTTTTTGGGCAGTTAGAGCATATTCTTGAAAAAATAACTTCTAGGATTCATTTTTGAATGAAATTTTTCAAATTTTTCAATTTCTTTTTCCATGGTTTTATTTACTTTCTAGAACAATCACACCATTGGGATTAATGCATTTTAATTCCATCTAAAATATATTAATATTTTAGATTTTCCTTCTATCTTGTACCTACTTGTACTTAACAATTTTTTTAAGAATGATAATTAAGTTTTTTTGAATTTATTTTTTTTCCCTAGACTTTCAACTCAATTCTCCACTATAAAGATTTAAAGCTCAAAACTCTGTAGTGCAAAAATTTTAAGTTAAAAATGTTTAAAGTCAAAAATCTAGTCCCGCAATGTGCTTAAAAACTTGTTTTTACCACTTTAAATGCAAATATCTTGCAATCTGTGCGGTCAAAAATTCTGAAATTTTTCCCACACTTTTTCATACTAGTTAGGTGTAAGATCCTATGGTTAGATGTGGAAAAAAAAAATTTAAATTGTTTTTAATCTTTGCTATAGAAATGGCAGTTTTGAGTGTTTTTTGGCAAAAAAAAGGCCTTGGTCCTTTAGGGGTTAATCCGTAAAAAAGAACCTTTAAGAAGGATCCAGATGATGCAGAGACTAGTAAAGCGTCTAGGGGTAGTAGATCCAAATGTCCATTGGATGAAGTCAAATCTAATGTGAGGCCCCAAGATTAGTGGTGCTCCCCATATATGACAAATAATTGACTGAACATAGTAGTCAAAGACTTCTTGGGCTCTCATGCAGAAGTAGAAACAATGAATAGGAGTTTCCTCTAGTCTTAAGTCACAATAGTTATAAGTAGTATCAATACCAGGGGCAATCCTAACACTCCAAATTAGATATGTTTAATATTTGTTACAAATATTAATAAGCACAAAATCAAGATGAAGCTTGTCAAGGAACTTAACTCCTAAAGGTCTATTATGTCCTCGGGGGACAAATTGGATTTTGGGTAGATACTTGCAGTCTCAATTTTTGTCAAGATTTTTTTAAATTTTTTTTGAAGATTGAAAAACTAATTAGCTTTGTTGAAATACATTTTTTTTCAATTGGTGCCTAGGACCAAAAGTTATGACCAAATAAGCAGGGGAGACCATGTAGTAAAAAGAATTATTTTATTTTTTTTAAATTATTTTAAAAAAAAAAATCCTCATAGATTATATTTTTGTCTGTATGAAAAAGCTTTGATTCATTTCATTTGGATTTATTATATGAAAGTTATGGACAATCTTGTTTTGGAGCCATTTAGAGCATCTTCTTGAAAAAAATACTTATAGAATTCATTTCTGAATGAAATTTTTACAATTTAAAAAAAAAAAGTTCTGTCTATCTTAAGTTTGCTTTCTAGACAAATCTCACCATTGGAATTAGTGCGTTTTAATTCCATCTTAGAGATATTTAGAATTTAGAATTTCCTTCTGTTTTGTACCTATATCTACTTAACAATTTTGTAAGAATAGAAATTAAGTTTTTTTCAATTTAATTTTTTCTTAGACTCTCAACTCAATTCTCCATTATAAATATTTAAAGCTCAAAACTCTATAGTGCAAAAATTTTAAGTTAAAAAGGTTCAAAGTCAAAAAATCTAGTCATGCAAGGTGCTGAAAAACTTATATTCTTCACTTTATACACAAAACCTTGCAATTTGTGCGGTCAAAAATTTTGAAATTTTTTCCACACATTCTTATACTAATTAGATGTAAGATCCTATGGTTAGATGTAAAAAAGAAAAAGAAATTTAATTTTTTTTACTCTTTACAATAGAAATGGCAATTTTAAAAGTTTTTTGGCAAAAAAAGGCCTTGGTCCTTTAGAATTTAAAGAAGAAATTTCAATAGTCAAGTTGTAATGTAATTATATTAATATCCAATTACTTAAGCAATTTTGCAACAAATCATGAGCAGTATGGAGCAATGCAAATTTTTTCCATTAAGAAATATAGGAAATATGGGGATTGCAATTTTATTGGTAATTTTATTTCAAATATTGAAATTACTATAAATTTGGAGAGCCAAAAATGCTCAAAACCTCTAGCCTATGTCTAGACTCTTCCAATTCTGATCATTCAAGAATTACTTTCCTGCTCACTACTAAGGTAAATGCACCCATTCCCACCCAGCACCCAATTCCATCCTCATGTACCAATGGTGTGCATTTTAGAAAGAAAATGTGCACCACTAGTACATAAGGGAGAAATTCTTAAAGGGATGGGAATGGGTGTGCCTACCTTATCCTACTTTCTTGCTTACTACTTTGGGACATGTTTCATGACCTTCATAGTCCCAACCTTGAAAAAGAGGAAAACATACGTTCCAAACTTTGGCAAGAAATTTGTTCACGCCTTGGTTGGAAATAATGTCCTCCACAGGTTGGATATAGGTCTTGGTTGGGAATGGGTACAATTATTTTATTGGTATCCACAAAAGCTTGTTGCGAGTGGTGAAATACTCATTCCATATTTGGAATATTTGCCAAATAAATGATTGCTATAATAAAGCAAGTATAAGAAATGCATAGCAAACCAATACATGGTCAAACTTCATTAGATTTCTACATTAAAACACACATTTCAAAAATTTAATATTTTTCACAAGTATTAATGTATGTTTAAATCTTAATCTCAATTTTTCAAATTTCAAAATTTCAAATTGAATTTTATATGATTGAAAAAGAAATCTTTGTAAAAATCATAGCAATTATAAAAATACTTAAAATACTATGAAATAATAAGAACAAGAACAAGAATAATCATAATGGTATAATTGATGTATTACTTGAGCTCATACCAAGAGAATCAAAAGAAAAAGTTCAAAAGTGGTGTATTTTGAGCTTTCAAGATGCTATCTTCAAAGTGCCACAAAAGTTACAATTTTAACAATTTTGAAAAAAAATAAAGTGGAATAAAAGGTAGATTACTGGAGCTACATTTTCATAGTTAGGCTTAAAAAAATTTTAAACCAAGAAATATGCGTTCAAAATGCCCGTAGAGCTTGCAATGTCCTTTAAGGGTTAAAGATTAGCCATTTCCAGGCTTAGTTCTATCATTTGGTTCATGCAGTGCTCTAATAGGGCCACAAAATTGAGCAACCTACTCCAGAGCTAGATTGAATTATGTGATTTGTAGTACACACACACACACATACACACACACACACACATATATATATATATATATATATATATATATATATATATATATATATATGTATATATATATATATACACATGTATATACAGTGACAAACAAAAGTGATTACACATTTGAAACTTTTTCATTTAAACAACGATACTATAAGCTTCAATGGGCAAAGTCCAAAAGTAGATATACAAAAGTTGTAGTATGCAATATATAATACATTACTATGGAAGTTTGAAGAAAAAAATTATTAGTGATTTCAAAGAAAATCAATTTCAAAGAACTTAGCTAGATGTCTAAAATTTGGATTTGTGCTCCACGATTTGAAATTACTTTACAATTTGTCAAATTTTTTTTAGAACTCCAAAAAAACTTTTTGTGCCTTAGAATGTTGGTATATATCATTTCAGATCATTGTACATAAAACTTGAAGGAAGTTGACATCTAGAGAATTTCAAATATTCACAATTTGGGAAACAAGCAAATGATGTTGGTTCTCAAGATGTTTGAATGTTTTTTTGAATTGAAAGCATGGATTTGCATTTGCCATTGTAGAGAGAGTATAGATTGTAGCATGAAACATTGTTACATCTTAATGCCCTTGCATTTAAAATATTTGTGGAATAGGACAATGCATTCAATTTATATATTAGAGCCATATAATGCATTTTTAGGTCCAAATTTTTGTACATTGATTAGAGTTTATAATCACCGTAAGAAAACAATATTTTTTCTAATCTCTGGATTCTGTGTGTTGATGTCTTGTGTGATGTCTTGAAATGTCTATATGGACGTCCAAAAAATTGCGTTGCCTGAGACGTGACAAAAACATCAAAAAAGACGTCGGACATCAACATGTTTTTGACTAGACATCCAAAAAGACATGGGTCAACGGGGGCCTCAAAGGCCGCCATGTGGCTGCCACCTAAGCGCCACACATACACGGGCAACCACGTAGAATTTTTTTTCATCCATTCTCTTCCATGACGTGCCATCTGAGGTGGCACGTGATGTGGCGGTGTGAAAAGTGACGTGGCATCCAATAAGGATGACGTGGCATGCCACATTAGTATAGTCTTATATTGTCTAAGAATTTTAATATTGTCTTTGAAGACGTCAACTTAGACGTCTATACGTTTTCAGAGACATTAACTCAAATGTTCAAACCTTTTTATAGATGTATTTTGAGACGTCACCTTAGACGTCCAGATGTCTTGGGACATCAATGTAGACGTCTTTTTTTCATCACAAATACCTCTAGCAATGTTTGGTACGATTTAGAAGAACAAAATGATGTCATGTTAGATGTCCATGTGATTAAATGCATTATTCGGCATGATGTTAATATGTACAGTCTCACATGTCCTACATGATGATCACATGCATTTCATAATGTCCAATACAACATGTCATACACAATACACCATATACAACACAAAATACATAATACACCATACCAAATACACCATATTTGACACTTATGTCTCATGGCTTTAAAAGCCACTTGATGTGAGTATATAGAGGAGAGAAGGCGGTCTCTTTATACAAGTGGGATGGTAGGAGGGAAGACAAACGATATGGGATATGTAAATTGCAAGAATTAGATTTTTGTGGAGGCAACACATTGACATCGAGCCGGACATTAGGAGGACAGAGTGGATTGTCCACCTCTATGTCTTCCGGAGGAGTACTAGTGTCTTCCAGACATTCATCGAGGGACAAACAAAATGGTGCTTCATGCTGAATGTGATATGCGTTTGACATCACTACCATGTGTTTAGTTGCTTACATGAAATGTATGCATCATTTTCACAATTACTTAGGAAATTGTTGCCGCCAGATTTTGTTGACTAGTATTGCAAATACAATTTATTGTACTATTTCTCCCCAAAGAATGCATTGACTACTTTATTCAAACTTTGAATCTCCTGAGACGTACCAATATACTTCCAACATTCATTAGAGGTGTGTGTGTGTCATGAAGGCAATAATGCCCACTCCTGAACAATCCGGTGCTTGGCACCTCATTGCCATATTTAGGATCAATTACACAAAATGCACACATGATTTTTTGAATGGACTTGTGAATTGCCTTGTATTTTATGTCAACAATAGTATTTGGAAATTTCTTTATTGCATTCTTTATCCAATAAGAATGTTGTGTCTTTGCCATACGCAAGTGCAATCCCACATTCATATCTATTGTCCGTAATCAACTGGAACAACATTTCCATGGACGTCTCCGTAGACGTTATGCGTCTTTTGACAACATCTCTTAAAATGTGTATCCGTCTACAGAGACATCGTCAAAGACATCTCACCATCTCACACAATGTCTCTGACAACGTCTCTCCATCTATATAGACATCTCCAAAATAAGCGAAGAAAACAAAAAGGGGCACCCCTTCAACTGACGCGGCATGCCACGTCAACAATATTTTGATGCCACATCAAACATTTTCCACATGGCATGCCATGTCATCTATTTTCTCCAAAGTCTACTCGGTGGCTGCTAGCTACTCTTTTTTTAACCTCAATTAGACTTTTTATCAAAGACCAAAGTAATTTCTCCAAACTTACCCTCCATGAAAATGGGTCAACGAAGCTGATGCGGCAATCAATGTTTTTAAAGGATGATCTTGAGGACATCAGTATGCCCTTCACCATGTTTGAGAAATCTTAGAGTGCATGGTAACACCAACTTGTTTTCAATGGAATTTGTTGCCGTCATCTGCAACATCCACAAAAATCTCCCTAAAATCATGCTTCGTATCTCAGACATCTTGATGTCCCCGCGGACATAGTATGTTTGGCCTTGGACTTCACATGTTTTAGCTCTAACATCAAAAAAATGCAGGGGATTTCTAGTGAACCCACATAATTGATTCAACCAACTCAACCAACTTGTATTTGTTGATTTTGATAACATCTAAAAATTGTCAATTTCATGAAAATTAGTGTAATTTCTAGTAGTTGTTAGTATTTGTAATAAGAAAATATTTGTGAAAGGTTTGTAATTTGTATTGCAACAACTTTTCTGCATTTCTATTATAGAAAGAAGTGGGAAAAACAAGGTCCGCTCCATTAGGAAAAATTTGAGGCCACCAAAAGGTTGTTTGACTGCACGTAGCAATGCAATAACAAAAAAAAAATTAAAAAATTGAGCCCATGTAATAACCAATAGTGCCACATCATACTAGCAATTATATATATATATATATATATATATATATATATATATATATATATATATAACTTTTAATTTTTAATTTCCCCTGTAATTGCACCGTGGCCAAAAGTCAAACAACCTTGTGCAGGGTTCAGATTTTTTGAAATGATCCACATTCATTCAATTAGGTACAATAAAGGGGTCAACTTATTCCAACCACCAAATGGAAGCAAGTCCATTGTGAACAAAATTCTATTAGTATTGTACATTTCTAAACTTGAATGTATACTATCATTACAAATTTGTCCACAATAGGCTTGCTCCCATTTGTATCCATAATTGGATCACTTATCTTAATTGGCATGTTATAATTTCACATGGACTAGTATGCCCTATGCCATTTCCATAGTATAATAAAATTAAAATAAAGGTCTGCTACCACATGTTAGTTTTCTAAGCCATCACGTCGCACGCCGATCTCAATGCTTGTCTCATTGGAGCTAACTTGCACTAAACCTGTACATTCACAATCCACATGTTAGTATCTTGAGTGTCACACTAATTTACCGCCTCTGACCACCTATCACTAAGTTAGTCCACCTCTTCGAGTCTCACAGTTCTCACCCACGGATTGGCTCCGCATTTGGTGACATCACCAATCTAAGGTGCAACTTTCCCATGCACTGAGCGCGTACTCCAAGTTCATTGTTGTGTTCTTTGACGGAAATAAGGCCTTGGGACTTTAGAGATTAATCTTGTAAGGATTGGTTGGTCATTGTGGAAATCATCTTTTTTGGCATAATGTGAATCATCTACTTAAAAAAACTCATTGGAGATCAAATTACTATACAAGACCTTCCCTTTCCGTACAAAATTCCAAGGATGAACATGTGCACTTCTATCTTATATAGAAGGATTCTTTATCATCCATTGAACCACTTTGGTCCGTAGTGTCCTTATATGGTTAATCTATGAAAGAGGAGAATGTAAATTATGTTGACATGACTTCCCTTCTATGCCAAAGAATTCAAAATCTCATACTATGGTCCTTGGAAATTACTTTTGTGACATTACAATGAGTAAGAATGACATTGATTTGTTCCTACTATTATACTGAGTAGTCATGGCAAGCATTCTTTGCCAAATAATCAATTAAAGTTGAATTATAGAATCACAAGTGATGAAGAATTATATAGATTTAGAAATCATTTATTAGCACAATATCTATTTTTTATATTAAGAATATTATTAAAAAAAATTAAAGTTCATGTTGAAACATCTATCAATTAAGTGAACATCTTTAATTCAAATATTTATATGTTGAAAAAAATTCTTCCAAAAAAAAATAATGATAAATCATTGTTTAATATTTAAAATTATATTGTGATTTTTGTTTATTTCACATATTTTTGAGGTTTCATTAAATATTGCAATAATTAACAATTAACAATACATACTAAAATAATAATAATAAGTTGGATAACATTGAAGTTGAAGAAAGGTAATGAGTTGGATTTAATTGACAAATCCTTGAAACTTCAATCATGTACAATCAAACTTCTCATGGAGGCGAACCCTTGGTTCCTAAAACTTTAGAGTATTTAACCGCAGTATCCGGACACTAAGCAAATGGATTATCTCTCCAATTAGGAGCATCATTGATTCTCTAGATGGAAAACCTTGAGGAGTCGTACTCAATATAGATTGAGAATTTCTAGTCCCATGATTGTTGTTAAGTTTAATAATTAATTTTTTTTGATACGGTTGGTTCTTATCAACAACTCCTTAGTGGCTTTTAAATGGCATTTAACTTTGATTTGGGCAAATCGTCAACACCGGTATCTACACCTTCCAACATCTTGAATTCACTTTGAAAAGAAGCTAATTTTTTTTTGTAAAGACAAATTCAATTTGAAGATTGGTAATCTACAACCTTTAAAATGCTAAAATTATTGCCGTAAAGGGAGAATAATCCACCCTCAATTTAAAAAAGAATTTTGGTGAAAAACAATACTAGCTTAGAAGAGGGTAATTTGCAACCTCTAAAATTTTCTAATGCTTTCAAGAAGTAGAATAATTCACTCTCAATTAAGCAAGACCTAACTATAATACTATTAGTACGTAGTAGTCTTGCCAAGCTATTAGGAATACAAAAACTACATAACAAGAAGTACAATAATACACAAAAATAACTTTCACAAAAGTATATTGCACTAGATTGATAACTAAACAAAATACAATATAAGGCATTACTAAAGGATTGCTCCAAAATTAGTGTTAGCAAGACTAAGGATGCCCTCATTTTGCTTCTTATTTACACTTATGGATGAAGTCCATGGGATAATTTTGGGAAGACTATAAAAATCTAGAAATCTATGGATCAGGAGTTTTTGGAAATTTATGAAAGCTTTCTGAAAACTGTGGAAGGTTCTACAATAGACTAGAAGGCCGTCAAGGTATCTGGAGAGTCTTTGAATGTCCATGACACCAAATGAGATAATTTTTCCATATTCAAAATACACTGCTTACTTTATAGACTTTCATACAATATTAAATTATTATTTTTTAAATTCCTTTGAAAAATAGTTGCTAGTCTATTTGCATTGAAAACTATGCCTTCTATATTTGAGCTCTAAATTCTTTAAAATGGGTACTCAATAGTACTCCAAATCTCTAAAACTTCAAATGTGACATATTTTAAAAAATCAATATCGTCTATTAAATTTAAAGAATAATAATTTTTAATATACTTTTAAGATAGTCATATATACTCACCTTCATTATGAATTTCAACTATAAATTTGGATCATTATTCTCAGAGGTGTTCTTGAAAAATACTTTGGTACATAAAAAAATTCATAAAATAATATAAGTCATTTTTGCAATCAAACAAAAATATTAAATTTAGGAGGTTTTGATTTCAAACTCCAGTGACTCTTTGTACCAAGGATGAAAATTGTTATTCCAATCCAATGTGGTACATAATGTGACATGTGATTTATATTCTAAATTCTTTAAGGATAAAATTCACAAATATTAGATTGTAATCTTTATTAGAATTAAATGATGCAAGAGAATAGGGAAGCATTTAAACTTTATGAGGAAGGGGAATCTTTTGTTCCCTAATTATTCCTTAAAGATTAGATCTACTTTGTCTGTTGGCTTGGACTAAAGAGAAGGAGACTTTACATTGACATAAGTCACATATGAGGAACTTTGAATAGGGCCCTTTGTCAAAAAGCAAGTCATTGTTGCAAAGTGAAAGCCTCTTATAAAGAATTTACTTCTTTAAAGTATCTTGTAATCTTAAACTGAGTAGTTCAATGTTGAATTGGTATCTCTAGTATGTGCTTTCCATGCAGGCATGAAACGACCATGTCATCAAGCTAGCATGTTCTCATAGCTTTCATTTTGTTTTATACCTTATAAGTTAATTGAATTATTATAAGACATACTAATTGTTTTATATTGCATTTTCTACTAGAATTCCTTTATTTTTATTTGCTTAGTGGCTAATAGGGAAAAAGGGGATGATCTGCTTCTTCTTAACGTAATTAATATATGGGAAGTAACTTTGTTTTGGTAGAAAAATGTAGTATGAAACGATGATTGTGTCTCACACTACTTAAATTAACTTATCAATTGTAGACTGCTCACAGATTTGACATAAAATTATTCTAAGTATAATTAAAGTAATTTTTTTTCAATACTTTGGTATAGTAAAAAATTGAATCTTCAAGAATCTTCACAAAAATCAACATTTGTCTAATTGTATATTTGCAAAAAATGTTTAATTTAGCAAAAGATTGTAGAACTTGTTAATACACAACAATATTGTGGTCGAATCCTAGAGTATTTATATACATGTGCTTATACCCAACTTAAAGATCAAATTTGACATAAATTAAGGATTTTTAGTTTAAAATACTACCACCCGTCATCTCACGATTGGATTAAGGTGATGTGGACGTCTCAAACTCTAACCTGGAAATTAAATTTCGACACTTCCTTATTGAATTTGGCCCTCAATTATAGGATTTGTTTAGTCCCATAAGGATAAAAATTTATTCTCCAATCTTTTCTTCACTGTTGGTGTATCAAGGGAGGATTGATCCCCTCATTGCCCCATCAAAGATTAATTGTAGAAAAATTCCCCCTATTAGAGTTAATCGTAAAGTATGTGCAAGGCAAGACCATGAGCCGGAGTTTGAAAAAAACAAAAGACCAAACTCCCAGAGCTCAAGTCTGATTGAGTTTGGTGCCATATTTGTTTTGTTCTATTCTTAGTTAAACCTTCCTTTGACACAGGTTCACAAACAATTTTTTTTGATTCAGTTCTTCCCCTTGCCTACCAAATTTCAAGCCTATATGAACTCAAAATTTCCAAATTTGATCATGTGTTGCAAATAAAAAATTCCAGTGTTTTCCCCAAGGGTGAACTACAGGGCGTCAATTCACCCTGGTCCGCCAGTGTGAACGCGCCCTTAGGGGTCCAGACTTGTGTCTAGGCAGAGAACGCAGGAAGGCTGTGAGCACGGCGTCGCAGAGTGGCGTGCGCGCATGTCGTCCGCCGTCGCCTTCTCTTCGACGAGCATTTGCCCCTCGATCGCTTTCTGTTTTCGGGCTTCTTTCCAGCCTGCAACCTGTCTCTGCCTCCGTTCATTCTTATTCTAGGTTTTCCGTTTCTCCACGCACGACACTCCGGAGAGTTTCTGTACGTTGTTTGAGGTTTTTCTTCGGGTTTTTCTTAGTGCAAGCCGCGATGGTGTCTGGGCCGGTGGTCAATGTGTACCCGCTCTCGAGCTACACGTTTGGCAGCAAAGAAGCCAAGATGGAGAAGGATACCTCCGTTGCCGATCGTCTTGCTCGCATGAAGCAGAAGTACGTACGCTGATGATATTCCTTTATTTTTTAATTTTTGATTGATTTCTCGGGACTGGGGGGGGATGGGTTAGTCTATAGTGGTACTGGGAATTTGATTTTTAAGCTCGAGGAGGAATATTGATAGAATGTGAGCATTGATGAGTTCACGGATTTTTTATTTTTATTTTTTTGTGGGACTTTGAGGGTTTCTGACCTAAAATCCAGATTTTGAGTTGGTGTGGCTGTGTCCATGGTACTCGGAATTTGATCGTAAATCTTGAGGAAGAATATTGATAGAGAATGTAAGCATCGCAAATGTTAATAAAAGTCTACGGCGTGTGCTACGCAGTTACATGAAGGAAGGCATGCGGACCAGCGTGGAGGGAATTTTGCTGGTAAGGAGTTGGTCTCTTTGATATTGAATGAGTTTTAGGGATTTTTTCCGTTTTTCCGTGTGTCTAGACAAAGTCGAATTTCTACTTGGAGTGATGATCGGTAATGTCCTTGTCCACACCTGGTTTTGACCTGGGATATGTTTTTAATGGTCTTGTAGGTCCAAGAACACAACCATCCTCATGTTTTGTTGTTGCAAATCGGCAATACTTTCTTCAAGCTTCCTGGGGGACGTTTAAAGACTGGAGAAAACGGTGAGATGGTTTCCTTCATGTACTTGGGATACGAGCCTGTCATGCTAATTGTGGATCTGACTCGAAAAGCGTGTAATTTTTTTTGAGAGTCCAATCTAAAATAGGAAGTGCACTTTGGATAATTAAAAGCGTAGTTTATGGTTTCTTTTTTCTATTGGGACATATTGTTACCTGCCTTTGGAGTGTTCTAAACTCTTTCTTTCAATTCCTATGTATATGGAAGAGACCGCTATTGATCTCTGGGGTTGAGTTTATTTATTTAGTGGGTTCAGTTTTTAGAGTATTTGGCCAAGCATCGCATTATTTACTGAATCTCTCAGTACCATTTACTCACGAATCAAACATGCCAGCATGTATTGGTTCTTATCTATACACTTTTGAGCATATTATTTTGTAGGCTTTTGACGTTTTTGACAGTTCCGAATAGTACCGTTATTTGCGTTGACGGCACAAGCTAGAGTATGTGTTCCTGCGATATCTTATGAGTTGAGCATATCTGTGTAGAGATTGAGGGGCTCAAGCGGAAGCTCACCAGCAAGCTTGCCCCAACAGCTTCTTCTATACAACCTGAGTGGCAGGTACAGTAATCAATTTCCTGTTGTTTACCAATTGAATTGGATCATGTAAAGTCAGTATTTAAAACAGTTTACGATTTCACAGTTTGCAAGTAGCTTACGAGCAGGTGATAAGGGTTTAAGTGCTATTTACATCACTATAAGCAATGCTCATATATGCAGGTGTCATATACTTCTGGGAAAATTTGGCGGTGATAAGTCATTGAAAGAACACAAATGTTTGGACCTTTCTAGGATATGAATTGTCAAAGTTGAAAACCTGATTATCATCATCTACAAGAGTTGTGCATTCTGTACCTCAATATGTACCAAATCTGCAAGATTTGGAAAACGGGAATAGGTGCCTATCAGTTATAATACTCCGTATCAGCTACCGTATGCCCTGAAAAAAAAAGTAAGAAAATTGGTATGAGTTACGGAATGCTGGAGAGATGTTGTGTAACGTAATTCTTTATTTGATGTCTTGCGTGAAATTTTGCAGATAGGAGAATGTGCTGCCATGTGGTGGCGCCCAAATTTTGAGACTCTTTTATATCCTTATCAACCTCCCCACATCACTAAACCCAAGGTACAGTTCTCGGTTTCATGCCTGTCATGATGGCTAACATTTTTTAATGTGGTGAGTCAATTGTACTGAAGAATTGCATTGTGGATTGCAGGAATGTAAGAAGTTGTTTGTTGTTTGCCTATCCGAGAGGCAGTATTTTGCGGTTCCCAAAAACCTAAAGCTTCTAGCAGTCCCTTTGTTTGAGCTTTATGACAACGTCCAGGTTAGTTATCCTGAAATTTTAGAGCGTGCTATTTAATCCATCTCCTTCACAGTACTAGAAATGATTTGATATCATGAGTTTTAAGTTGATGTAACGTAATGATGTTATGTTTGATATTCTAACTGTTTAATTACCATGTTGCAGAGATACGGCCCTGTTATTTCTGCCATTCCCCAGCAATTATCCAGGTTTAACTTTAACGCTATCAACAACTAAATCTTGGAGATCACCTTTTCCATCTTAATATGGAACTTGGAAAGTGCGAAGTGACAATGTTGTACAGCTTTTGGTGAGATCCAACTTGGATTTCATCAAAAACTTGGATCTATTTATGACTTTTCCCTCTGCTGGCAAAGGAACACTTTCCACTTAAGACAGTACGGAACAATCTGGAGCAATACTTTGGATTCTCCCAGTTTTTAATGACAGCAGCACATGTCGGTGGAAATGTTGATGAAAGGTGTAACATGGCGGAGTGTTGAGAAGGATGTTCCATCATTGTTTCGACGATGATGCTTTAGAAGACCAACATTGCATTTTGCACATTTGAGTGAAGTGCAGATTGTTCCTTCAGTGGGAAATCTGATTAGTGCATGTACTTCAAAATGAGTTGATACGTCTCTGTTACACTCACTTACTGTAGGTATTGCGACTTGATTTGTGCGGGAGTACTTTTTCATTAGATTGCAACGACCTGTATCTTAGGAATGGCCATTGCTTAACAGAGGTTCATCTTTCCACGGGATCAACTTTGTGTCTCATTGCTTGCAGTTTGTTTTATTTTGTGAAGTCCTGTTTACTTGTCAAGGTATGATGGTCATATAGTACTCTACTTGATGGTAAGAGAATTTGAATGCAGGTGACTTTAAGTTTGCTGCTTCTGTAATGTGAATTCAATATCTACAGTATCGGACATGGCTCTGTTCTGACCCAATTTTTTTTGGTTTCAATCATGGTTTTCACAAGTGTTGGCACTAGCAAAGAGGAAATAGATCACATTAACTAAAGGTTATCATCTTAAGTTTCATATTTAAATTGCACTTCAAGTGTAACAATTTTAATGGAATCTAAGGTGTAAGAACCAATCACATTTCCTCCATTTACTACACCCTAAAATCTAGAATGTTGGTGACATGTTTAAGCCACCAATAAAGAGTCAATCAACATGAAATGCTTTCTAAAGTGGATATTTTGGAAAATACAACAATGTTATTCTAAAGAGCACCAGAAAAACGTTTCTATCTTGAAAAAATAGTTGACCAATCACTAGTGATTTGGTAGAGCTGGGAACTAGGAAGTGGCTATTGTAATTCCTACTGACTACCAAGGATTAGACCGCAAGGCCTTCCAATTGAAGAATTTATCCCAATCAAGTATTATTTTAAGGATACTCAATTTATTTCACCATTTGGTTGTGACCTATTTATGCAATGTTCCATTATTATACATTTCAAAGTTTGAAATTTACACCTCTAAACAATTCCTAGTAGCTACCAAAAAAATGGGACTATTAGACATTGTAAACAATTAGAGATATAAAATGTCTCATGGCTTACGACATTCACTTCACAAGTAAGATGTGGAAAATATTATATCCATATTTAGTCATGTCACAGGTTCTTCAATAATTAAATTCACACATTGAATTCCTTAATGGAATTCAAAATGAACAAGGATAACTAAAGGATAACAAGACTATTTATTATGATCCACATTGCCAAAATATCTTATTTGTAATGGTATCAAGTCATTTACTAAAAAGAACTTTAATCCTTTATATAAAATATTTGAACCTTTCTTAGTAAGTTTGATGCAAAATTTATGGGACTCAAACATTTGTACACTTGTATTGCCACCAAGGACAAAAACGTTGTTCACATCATTCTCTCATTTTAGGGTCTCTCAAATTGAAAATTTTGAGTGTAAAGGGACATTTCCAAAGTTCTCATTGATTGAAAATTTACTCTCCAACAACTCTTGCTTCTCATTCTAATGTATGGGAGGCAACCCCTTTCCAATCACCCCCCCACCCACCCCATTTGGGATGGTCTCTTTTTGTGGAGGAAAGGAACAATGATTAATTATGGCATGGTTCCCAACGCAGTTGTGGCCCATTACAATTGGCTAGGAGACTCTCAATATTGCAACCACCCCCTTGTCGATTTTGTTTTCAACCCATGGTCAGAAATAACAAGCCCCACATCACCGGTATGGGAGAATAGAATCTTCCATTGAAAAATTCACAGTAATTATGTTTTGAGAATTAGAAATCTGAAAAATTATGGAAACCTTCCGCAGCCTATTGTTGCATAGGGAAAATTTACCCAGTGAAGAAACCCGACCTGCCGATGGTTAGATCGGCTTAAGTGGTCAGAAAGGTGTTGCCTCCCATAGACAGGGCCAAGAATTGTTCCCTCTGAAATGTTAGGCCCTGCTTTTAAACAGAAGTGAACAAGCAAAGTACCCAAAATGGCAAGTACGACATGGCAGGTGTTTTTTTTTGGTTTTTGGACCAATGTTTATATGGCCTTTATTTCAAGAAGGTTATAACCTACCGAGCTCCTTCATTTTGGAGGCTTGAATTGAAGGAGGCCAATTAAGAGTATGTAATTTTTGTATGCAATTTTTGAATATTCTGGCTCCACATTTCAAATGAAATGAGGTTTTGGAAGCATTGTGGCACCGGGGTGCAAGACCACGATTACAATCTGACATTTTTGAACACATTTACCCTTTTTTTTTTCCATAGGCTTGAAGCTATCCATTTTTTTTGAAGCAATTGGGCCTCATGAGGCCTAAAAAACACACACTGCAACATGGAGATAGAGAGAAAGTTTGGTAATGATTGGATCCGTTATTGGTTTTGCTAAGACGTCTACTTTGTCTCGGTAAAGTTGCATTCAATTTACCCAAAATTCAATTTACCCAAAAATAATTTGATATTACAAATATAATTTCAATTCGGCCTCTTCCTTGGGGAAAAGAAAGAATTTGAAGAAAATTTGAATCGATTGAAATCACTTCGCATGATCGATGACATTCGCACAGAAGTAAGATACGAATCTGGGGAGGGCAAGGTGGAGGCAAAGTAATCATACCGTCTGAATAGGCTCTAATCGTTCAAACTAAAAACAGTGATATCAAGAATTCCCCATATGCCTTTCGTATTGAGAATCCCCCCAACTCATAAGCATCTTCTACAACAATATAATTGTACGTCCATGGGCTGGTTTATATCAATCAGACAAGTACAATACATCCAATTTCTCGATTCAGCACCTCAATCGAAAACTTGGGCAATTCATCCAGATGGCGAGCCAAGACAGCGGATCTAGTTTTCTTGACACTTACAATAATGAGGAAAGCATTTCGCAATTTTAAAAATAATTGGCCTTCTATTATTCGACAACAATTGGTCTAGCAACTACAGCAATGGGCTCAACCTCGCATCTATTTGGCTACCTTCCACAACCTACACTACTTTTCACGTTTAGCTAAAGAACTCCATGAGGATGCCTAAATTACCTCTCTAACAATCTTCTGCAACTACAGTGTCATCAATCTCTCGTCTATGTCAACCACCTTAGAAGTATTGTCCCCAACCCTCTCAAAAATAAATTATGCCGACAGCAAGATTCATCCTCTGAGAGTGCGTGTTGCTAACGGAGTAGGGAAGGAATATATCACCTATAGTACGCCATTTGGCGACTGGATGTAAATGGAGACACGTCAGCAGGACGTGTGACCCTGTCCAGTTTCACCTCACTGGCACTTGGGCCTCTTTTCTCCCTTTCGTCTCGCTCAGTTCTAAGCCAAGGCTCCACCACTTGAATCAGGTTCTTAGCTTCACTCGGAGGTAAGAATTCCGGAAGTTCCTTGATCGGTTGCGCCCTCTTCAACTTCCCATCCTCCACATATGCTATGTCTGTGGCCCACATCTCCAAACCGTCGAAAATGTGGGTGGCATAGATCAGCGTTGCACCTCTCTGCATGAATGAGGAGCATTACTGATTACAAGCACTAATTAACAGAATTAGAAGCCGGCATGATATTCGCCTTCAACGACATTGCCGTTTAGCACATTATACTCCAGGAAAATGAACATTGAGAAGTAGTCTAACGATTAGCACACAATCTGGATCGGCAGAATGCTGCAACTCCTAAATAAGGACCAGTTTACGCTTCGAGAATGCTGCAACTCGTGAATTAGGGCCAGGTTACACTTCTCAGGACAGTAAAAGTTGAGGACCCACAGGACAAGATAAGATGGCAAAATAAACAGGCTAAGTTAGGCCGAGTGACCTTGTCCATTTGACCATTTAGTGGGCTGATGGTATGTGGAGCACCCCACAGAATTGTCACATAGATTACTCAAAAAAAGTGTTGCCATGTAAACATCCATGTCATTTTATCATTCATTTTAAAGATTCTTTCTCCATGAAAGCTGAGACAGTGTAAAGCCCCTAAGAACAGCTCTCCAATGTTTGACCAATAAAATTGCTAAATTTCTTAAAATATGGTTGAAACGTCTTGTTCGGACAAATGTAAACCGACCTTAGACTGACGGCTTCTAAGACTCTAAGCCCCACTGGAGCTGATCGCAGCTGTGAAAATTGACATGCGTTCATAATCTGTGAGAAATCATGGAAGTGGAAGATGAGATGTAGACCTACCTCTTCACATTCATCCACGAAGAATGAAAGCAAGTCCATGCGAGCTACAACATCAAGGTCCACGGTGATCTCATCCAGCAACAAAACCTGCCATTCATCATTCAAATCAATTAGATCGTCTGAATAATGGTCGCTTCAGAAAGTCAGGTTGCGTTATAAAGAAGCATTCCAACAATACCGTCACACATATCAGGTAACCGCGGCTAATAGCGACACCTACCTAAATGCAACTTTCCAAAGTCTTGTACAATTGATTTTGAGAATGCACAGCACCTCAACATCAGAACTCATATGCGACAGATCATCTAGCCAAAAAACTTTGAACACCAGATCATCTACCAATAAAACTTTATGTCCTTACAACTTTTGCATGGGATGTCCACAATAAAGCATTCTATGGTGCATCGGAATCCTCTTTGATTTGCTATCTTCAGATCTTAGATATTCTTGTTTGATCTTAGATATTCTTGTACAAAAACTATTTAATCATTAAGCTCTCTTTCAACGCTGCGTTAGCAATCCCAGATGGTTCTGACAGAAGCAGAACTCTCAACAGGGTCTAAACCTACCAAACCTAAGATGAGGGAAGGGTCAGTCAGCAGGCTATTGGAGCAGGAGCAGAACCTGAAAAGGGACCAGCAACCCCATACAAATCTGAACCCGACGGCGTTGCCCATCGGAAACTTTGTGCATGCGCCACCGAAGGTCAATGTCTAGAAGCTCAATCAAGCGCGACCGTCTAGACGGATCGACGTTCTCCACTGACCCCAACAATTTCCCACAGTTTTAAGCCAATTCTCGCTTCAAGTCACCTCTATGTAGAAAAGTCTCTGAAATTCCGTTCACTTCAAGAAAAAAAAAAAAAAAAAAGACTTTGACCTGCTTTAAGCATATCTGGTCCTCAGTCACAAAAAGGGACAGGAGAAAAATAGAGGAATTGCCATGCACATCCGGAGTTCTATAGGTAATAAAAGGCAGGAAGTCCTATTTGATACTCCGTAGTAAAGAGGAACTTAATATATCTATAAAAACTAAAAGTTAAAGAGATCAATACCTAGGGGACCACAATCTCGTAATTTTCTTATTAGACCCTGAGCGGGATAGCCTACACAGTCTAGCAATTGTCCAAGGCTTATCACAAACCCTACTCCATCCTTTCCATATGCTGTGTTATAAATGACTGAATCCGGGACTGTGGGTCTTCAAAGCATCGTACTTGGAAGAAAGAACCAAGAGTATACCTGGTTTCATCCTCTGGGTCCTCGATAGTAAGAACTAGCCCAGAAAATGAAATACCTGACTTGAAATGCCCTAGCAACTAGTCCTCAAGACAAATACATAAACCCTAGAAAAGAGTCTTCGGGTAGATAGAGCTCGTTTACCTCCAAAGATCATATGCTCGGCAGAGAAGTCGCCTTGCAGAGGAATTTCGCCCTGCAATTACAAACGCCGCACTAAGTAAATCACAGATGCAGGCTGTTCCGCTACCTTTTATGACTCTCTAAACCATAAACCCCAAATTACACCCTTGCTAATTCAAACTGATCCACGACGTCCATAGGAAAATTGATACACAAATTGGTTCAAAGGGAGAGTGCAAGCTCACCGCACAGCCAACAGTCCGGCTCCAAGATCCGCCCAAATAAGCCAACTGACCCGAGCAAGTGAGCGCAGTATCATGAAATGCAGAGCGGCCCAGAATGCGTACCACATTCTTTCCTCCCACCATGTGCTTGCCAGCTAATATTCTTAACAGAGTCGTCTTCCCTGCAAGTCACAAGGAGCACTCAGTAAGGTAGAGGATACTCTGTCCGTCACTTTAAGCATTTTTACCAATTTAATGTAAGAGTTTGGAGAGAGATCACTTTGAGATCAGATTGTTTTCTCACTCAACGGACGATGGTTTCTTATGCAATCATTAAAAAAGGGAGGTTGTGTAGACCACTGTTGAGGGGACAGTACAAAATCCCATTTTCTATTCAAAGATCAGCGGCCATAGACATTATTAAGCTAAGTTATGATTTCTTATGGTTGCTAATTGAAGACCAACCAAGAGTTGGTTGGAAGAGATGAGTTGCTGTTGGTAACATGGGCCAATAGTCAATAGGAGATCGGATCAAATCCCTAACGGTAATACAATCCTCTACCTCACCCGTCGAACACTTCCAAAAGGTCGCAGCTCACATTTACCCCTGAACTCTCAACCCTAAACCCTTGCTTTGAGTTCGTTACAATCAACGGAATCAAAGACGCGAATATCACAACAAGGGGGTTATGTGAAACTTACCGGCTCCATTGGCACCAATGAGGAGGCATCGAGAGCCGCGCCTGAGCTTCAGAGAGAACTTGCTAATGAAAGGCGCTTGGGCCCCATACGCAAACTCCAAGTCCGAAACTTCGACAACATTCTCCTCTGCGCTGCCCATAACTCACTGCTTGCGCTAAAATTTCGTGAAGTGATTCTCCAGCTGCACGAATCCAACTGCTGTGATTTTCACTGCAGAAACACATCAGGAGGTGTCAAAACTCAAGACTTGTGCTCCCCGAATGCAGACAATTAGGGCAACCGCAATTTCGGAGGGGCTAGAACTTTACGACGAGATTTTGAGCTCCGATCACTCGGAGCCAGAATGGAAACCAATCGCAGAATCGTACAACTGAAATTGCAAACCCTGAATGAGCATCCAACACTAGCTCAAGCTCACTTGCACGGGGATCCAATCCCACAGCACAGCATTCTTGATCCAGTTTGAAGATCATCTTCTTCATCTATAGAAATCTTATACGGACTAATAAGAATGATGGACAGAATAGTGGAAAAGATAGTGGAACAGCCTACAAGACATTGAAGAAAACTTGCAGGAACCAAAACATAAATTTATACAAAAACAGATTCGCTGAGAAGCTCAAAACGAAGGGGATGCCACTAGACTCCACCGGTCCTCAGATTCATCAGGAATGAATCGAAAGAATAGCAATTCATCATCTGTTGCAGTGAATGTTGTGACACCGACTGTAGACAGAACTTCACCACTACGGAGAGCAGAGACCACGATCACCAAGCGAAACCCAAATCACGGTCTCCCAACGCCACCCAACGCAAGAATTCACCCAGAACACGGAACTAACATACCTCGCCCAAAACGCAGATGAGGAGTGCCTTGATTTCCAGTGTTTGAGACAACAATGCAAGGCTCTGCTGCGTCCGATTTCTGTGCAAAGCGCCCTGAATTTTGGAAAGTGGAAGGTCGCATGGCGGCATCGTCGGCAACAAAAGAAGACACCTCGATGTTGGGTTGCAATTGTCGAGAGATTTGGCAGATCGGATGCAAGCTGCGACGTGGGGCGAGCGACGCCGTGGAGGCCTGCAGGGTCGCGCGACTCTGGGTTCGATGAAAGACATCCTTCTTTATCATCCGTCCGTATTGGCCGTCTACTCTGTTTATAAGACGCGGGGTTTCGTTTTCAAAGCTTTGTCAACACGAGAATTTGATGCCTCAAGCACTTAGGGATTAACCCTTAAAGGACGGATTGGTAACCGTGGAAACCATCCCTTTGGATACCGTGAGAATCATTGCCTTAACCCCTAAAGGACCGTTGTCCCTTCGAGGGACAAATGCATTTTCGGGCAGGTACCTACGGGCTGAAATTTTCTTGTGATTTTTTGAAACTTTTTTTGGAGATAGAAAAACTGATAAGCTTTGTGGGAATATAATTTTTTTCACAATCGGTGCCTGGGAAAAAAAGTTATGGCCAAATAAGCTCAAAACAGGGGACGGCGGGCAGCCCGGGCAGCAAAAAAAAAATGGACAAAAATTTGAATTTTTTTTTTAATATTTTTTTTCTCATAGATTATATTTTTGTCTATCCGGAAAGCTTTGATTCATTTCATTTGGATATGTTATGAGAAAGTTATGGACATTCTTGTTTTTCGGGCAGTTAGAGCATCTTCTTGAAAAAAATAACTTGTAGGATTCATTTCCAAATGCAATCTTTCAAATTTTTCAATTTTTTTTTTTCATGGTTTAGTTTAGTTGCTAGAACAATCTCACTATTGGGATTAGTGAATTTTAATTCCATCTAAGAGATATTAATATTTTAGATTTTCCTTCTATCTTGTACTTACTTCTACTTAACAATTTTTTTAAGAATGATAATTAAGTTTTTTTGAATTTCTTTTTTTTTCCTAGACTCTCAACTCAATTCTCCTCTATAAAGATTTAAAGCTCAAAACTCTGTAGTGCAAAAATTTTAAAGTAAAAATGTTTAAAGTAAAAAAATCTAGTCCCGCAATGTGCTGAAAAACTTGTTTTTTTCACTTTAAACGCAGATATCTTGCAATCTGTGCGATCAAAAATTCTGAAATTTTTTCCACACATTCTCATACTAGTTAGGTATAAGATCCTACGGTTAGATTTGCAAAAAAAATATTTTTCAATTTTTTTTACTGTTTGCTATAGAAATGGCAATTTTCACTGTTTTTTGGCAGAAAAAAGGCCTCGGTCCTTTAGGGGTTAACAACATAGAAAAGCACTCATTGAAAATCAACCTATTGTAGAAGACCTTCCCTTTTTACAACAAAATTCCGAGGATGAATAGTTGCACTTTTGTCCACATGCAAAGATGCTCTGTCATTCATCGGACGCCAAATGTCCTCCGCGTCATTCAAGGGTTAAGGTAACCCCCCTCATAACCGACCAAATAAGGAATTTTGACATGATTTGGAGTAGTGAAAGCAAAGCAAATATTTTTCAGAGGTACATCGATAGAAATGACATGGATTACAAAAAATTGGTAATTTTATTGCTTGAATTGAAGTTACTATGAATTTTGGAAGGCAAAAGTGCGCCAGACCCATGGTCAATGTGTAGACTCTTCCAATTTCGATCATTCAATAACTTTTACCTAATCATTATTTCCTACTTTTTTTTCCACAACTTGGGACATATATCATGTATTTATTAATTCCAACCTTGAAAATGAAAAAATAAACATTCTAAACGTGGTCAGAAATACGTACACCTATAGGTCGGGAAAGGGTCACTGGTCGGGAATGGGGGGGGTACCTTAACCCTTAAACGCCAAAAGGGTGACCCTCAAAATCATCCTTTTCTATTACCGTGTGAATCAATAGCCTCCAAAATTGCAAAAGTACTCATTGCAAGTCAAGTTACTGTAGAAGATCTTCCCTTTCCACAACAAATTTTGAGGATGAATAGTTGCACTTCTATCCTATAGAGTTTGATTCCTTGTCATCCATTATACACAAAACGTCCGCTTTGGCGTTCAAGGGTTAAAAACTCACTAGTAACCTATTAGGTATTGTTAGTGGACAACATAAAAAAGTTATAATTTGATTTTGGACATTCTCATACATGTCAAAGATGGTTCATGATTGTTGGTACGTTCCTATTTGCTTCTAATTTCACACTTTTCTATTTAAGCTATTGTTTTTTCATAAAAATGATTTTTTTTTTAAATGCAATTATTATAATATGCTCACTATATTTTAGAAAGATTAGTTACTTTGTTGTATCTATTATATTAAATACTCAATGTCATTATTCATTGTCACGTTCTTGTCAAGATTCACCAAAATCAATGGTCACATTTTCATCTTTAAAAATTTTCATCCAAGTTTTGAAAATATTATTGAGTTTAAAATCTAATTCTATTGCAAATGTTACAGTGGATGTACTATGACTACACTATACATGGTGGTTAGGGTTAGCATTCCTTACCAAATATTTAATTAAAGTTCATAAATGTGATTTGACAAATGATTTGAAATAGAAAAATTTGGATTTTTTCCTTGCTATTATTTTAAAATAATAATGATATCTCAAAAAATTTGGCATAAATTTTCAAAAATATTTTTTGTCAATCCCAACCACCATGTATAGTAGTGTAAAATAATGCTATAACAAATTAATGACACTAATAGGGATACAATTGTACAATTGTACAAAAAATTTAGCCCCTTATTATCCCTTTAAAGACCAAAAGTTAGTTCATATTTTTAAAATTATAAAGACACATATCCATACGGTTGAATCAATTAGTATACAAACCAATTTTTTAATAAAATTTGAAGCCAAAAATTGAAAATTCTCTCTAAAATTGATTGTAAATTGAATTTTTTATATTTTCACAAGAATTTTTTCCTTTAAATTTAAAATATTTAGTTCTAACCATAGTGATTTTTGAAGATTTTTATTTTACTTTTTAATTCAAGTTGTTTTCAAAGGGTTATTTTTTTAATTGAAAATTTTACTTTCTGAAGCCACATCTACTATTGACCTTTCATTGTAAATGTTAAAGAATCATCAAAAATCTTCAAAACACAAGAATCTTTCAAAAAATTGATGAATGGAAAATAAAACATTTTCATGTGTGTGGGATGTGTTTGGATTCATCCATTGTTTGAAATTTGAATGTTTGGACCTTAAGGGATTAAAATCTCATTTTGTAATGCTATTAAAAATCTTGAGTGAATTTTAATCACTTTAAAAACTCTAGATATGTAATTCAAATTAGATATTGTTATATTGAAAAAACAATTCAATGTCAAATAATAAGATTTTTAAATAGTTGCATATTTTTAAATTATGCATTTATCAAGACACCAATTTTATTTTGAAATCATATAATTTGATTGTGTGTCCAACATATGTATAAGAATAGATTTTAAAATTAAATACTTAAATCTTTAACTTCAATTCTAATTCAAATATAATTATGATTTCAAACTTGTTTTAAAATGGATCACATGGTGCTACAAGTTCTATTATTTCTCGAGGCACATTCCATGGAATGAATGCTGCATTTGATACATCGATGAAAAACGAAAGCGCTTGAATGATTTTTGGTAAGTTTTTGAGTAAGTAAATGCAATTCATCTCAAAATCAACTCCAAATTTTTGAGCAATAGAAAATATTTTAATGAATGTCTTCTTTGATGGAAAGGTAATTCGTAGTGATGTTCTTCCCATTAAATCTAATGGTATGGCTTTTGCTGCAGCTAACAAATGACGTGGCTCTCCAGTTAAAGTTAATGAGTTTCCATGAGGTTGTCCACCAATAAAATATCCACTTCCTCTCATTTCTTCTACTTTAACTTCTTTTGGAAAAGACTACAATTATAGAAGAAGCATCATTATAAATAAACCATTGTATAATTCATTCATTGTATATGTTACAAGATGTAACAAAAAAAATTTAAAAACCAAGTAGGCATGCAAAATGAACTAACTATACGAATTTTGATGATATTATTTCAATATATGGAAAAATAAATAAACTGAATAAGATATTGAACCAAATTGGCAACATCAAACCTTAGAAATAGAAGTTTGCATCATTGGACAAACAAGAAAGCCCATGACCATCCGGATGCTAAATTTTTCTGCTTCCATTGGTTTGTGAGTCCAATTTTGAATATGCTTGTAGAATTTATAACATTCTTCCGCAATCTTAGGTCCAAATACTGTTATAAACCATCCTTTGTCCCGATTTCGGTTCACACACATATTGAACTTCATGTTGCATTTGAACAATTATATTAGAAAATATGTTGGCACAATCTTTTTTATATTCAATAAAAAAAAATATATATTATAAATTTCATAATATAAATAATACATGAATAGACCATGTATATGTCAATACATTCACAATTGTATCAAATTACCTTGTGGGGATAGTGTTGAAGAACATCAATTCTAGCCTTTGCACCAATCCATTTAGGATGAGGTTTGCTAATAATGAAATGTCTAGCTTGCTCAGCTGCCTTTTCAAATAATTTCATACCAGGTTCAGGAACTCGTAGTATATTTACCTACCATAATTTGAAATCAATTATATTTTATAGGATTTGTGATATATTATTATGATATTCTCAAATCTCAAGTATATTTGTGAAAATTGGTTGTATAATTTTTTTTTAAAATAAACTAATTTATAAAATGTCTATTACAAAAAATAGAATTTTAATTTATAAATTTATAAATTGTGATCATTAAATATATATACTAGATAAAATAATGAAGGAACCTTCACAAGATTATACTCAAAAAAACCTTCTTCTAGAAATTCATATTTTCTCCCTACAATGTAGCCAGTATGAAGTGTAAAGGTGTATGGCATAAGGTCTAAGTTGGAACCATATTCGAACGATTGACAAAATTTCTTTAGAGTTCTTAAATCTGACTGCCCAATTCCCTCAATCAATTACAAATGAAGTATTAGCTAAATGATGAAGAAATTAACATTAATACATATGCATTTAAATTTAAATGTATAGTAGAACCTCTCTTAGTGCACAGTGCCAGAACTATGCACTGAGAGAGATTTATGCAATTGGAGAGGTTTTCTATAGTAGTTTGGCTAACGTGGCCTCTCACTATGGAGCCTCCAATAACTGTTCACAAATATCACGACCTCTCTTACTACATTTTATGCACTAAGATAGTACGCACCAAGAGAGGTTCTACTATATTACACTAATATAAATATGAATAATGTTAAATTGAAATATTTTTAGTTTTCTTCTACGTGTCTTATACAAAAATCTGAATTTTAAATTAAAAAAATTAAACCTGGGCGCTCGATTGAATCAGCAAGGGTGCATAATTCAAGTAAAGCTACTCGATTTGTTTCACTCATTAGTGCAACTCGAAGGTAAGCAATAAGAGGCATTAATGTAATGGCCTCGGTAACTTCAGAAAGCAAAAGCTCATTTGCTACTTGAAATACTTCAGGGAGTTCATTACATGGTATATGGCATTTTTCAGTATACAAATATTCCATTACTCCATGAACACCATTGGCAGTCCATTGGTTCTTGTTCAAAATATATGTTGGAGGAGGATGTGGAGAAAGATTTATATTTGCCTCACTATCCTCTGGAGTAGATGATAGTGTTGCTAAAAAATCTGCAAAAAATGTCCGTTCTTCTTTTACTCTCTCTTCTGCAAGTTTGCCATCATCCTTACCTATATTAGGTTCACATTCTTCAAGCAAAGGTTCAACCTAATCAAATTAAAAAATATTAAATTACAAACAATAGAACAATTTAAATATAAAGATGATACTTTAAAAAATTATAATTTTGCTGATGACACTAAATTAGATTATTTTAATAAATATCTTATAAAATGATGATTTGGCTAGATACAATATGATAATATATTCAAATTATTTATATAATTTGAAATTAAATTAAGTTTTATTATAATAAAATATTTTTTATTACAATAAATTATATATTAAATTTAAATTCAATATTTTAAATTATTTATTAAAATTAGATTTATAACAAAAATAATAAAATTAATTTTATAATTAACTAAATATTAAATCTAAATAAATTTAATAAACATTAATATGCATCTTAATATATAATATATAAATAAAAATATAATGTAATATAATAAAAATAAATTATAAATTATAAATTATCTTGTATTAATTTATATAGAATTGTTTTTTTATATTTTAGTATCATTATTTATAAATATGTATGATTATATTATTACCTCTGAACCAACAAGATTTCCATTTAAGAGACTTTCACGAAATTTGCTTCCTTTTTTTAGACTTCCTCTTGGTAAACTCCCTCTAACTAAATTTGCATCAAAAGAAGAAACTGGTGGTTTTTCTTCTTGTAATTCTCCTCCAACAAGATGGGACTCAGCTACACTAGCTTGAACAACCTTACCATCTATTAAACTGCCCCTTATAAGAGTATCGCCTTCAATTACTTGAGAGGATTTACTATCACGCTTTGCTAATGTGTTGCGACGTGGATTTATAATAGATTCACGTTCATTGGGCTTTTCCCATCCGGGTGGAGCATAATCTGAGAAACTTATACGAATCGTACGTTGATAAGGTTCAAGTATTTTTTCAGCTTCTTCAGTATCTTTGATTGATTCATCAATTTCAGGAGTGAATGGTATACATTTTGCAACAATTTCAGCAAATTTATCAAATTGTTCTTTTAATTCTAGTGGAAGCTCTAAACTTGACAATTTTGCAATTAATTTGTGACTTTCTTTAACAATATCAAAAGCTCCTTTATCTATCTTTTCTTTCAAGATTTGTTCATCGGATATAAATGTTGGAAACTCTGATGGTGGAGGTAGTAAAGCTTTTTTTTGTGCTTCTTGAAAAGCAAGAAATGCTTTAGTTACAATTCTGGGTACTACGATTGATTTTTCAGGATGTCTAAGAGTACACCAAGCAAGAGTTGGTTCTACTTCATATTCTGTACTTGCACTATTTTCATCTGAATTTTTTTTTGCACAAACTTGTTTATTTTTTTGCACAAACTTATAAATACAAACTGAAAATAATAATATTATAAGTTTATTGATTGAACATGATCAATCAATATTTAATGTATACTTGAAATGTATTAATATATATAATTTGTACAATACTAGTGAAAAGTATGCCTACAAATACAAAAAATATATTGCATACTAACCAAATTTTCTTGTTCGCATGAATTGTCTATCCAAATATTCTCGTAATGTCATGTCTCTCATACCAGATTCTAATAATTCTTCAAAAGCATTGCAATGTCTATTTAATACTTGTGAATGGGCTCTAAGAAGCATTTGTTTTTCACTTGAACAACTAGTTTTATACCATATTAAAACATCAGCAGGACCTTCTGGAAGCTCAGGAGGTTCGTAAGATTTTCTTATTTTGTCTAATCGATTTTTTATTATTTCTACAACATCTTGTTCTTCAGGGGTTTCAAGAAATATTTCATCATCATAGTTTTTGTCATATACAGATTCACGCATCGCATTTGTTTGAGTCATTGTAAGATCAAGATTATGTAAGTCTTCTTGATCTATTGAATGATCAACATTTGGTCCAAATATACTAAGTGTAGGATGTTCAAAACATTTTTGGCGTTGATGAGGTGGTCTTGTATATTCTATCATTTCAGGAATTAAACTAGCCAATTGTGATTCTCCAGTCTCTTTATTGATGAACTTTTTAGTGAGATACAATTGCATTGTTGAATTTCCAAGAAACACTGGACGACCAGTATAAAGTTTGCTTTGTTTTCTTTCTTCAATGCCCATTGTAAATTGTTTTGTTTCTAAAGTCTCAAAGAAAATGTTTTGTATAGTTTCTCTATCCTTTGATTCTAATCATTTTTGAAGTTGCCAATGATTGATTGATGTCAATAGTGAATAACTTATAACATGTACTACAATTTGTGTTATGTAATAAATACAGTTATGTAAGGTTTAGAAATCAAGTTGATTTTGAAAACAATATGATACAAGAAATTTCAATAAATTGTAAATCATATGATACGTATTCTAACTTAAAAAACAATATTTTGGAATAGAAATTAGTATAGATCATAGAGTGTTAAAATTATATCTTTTATCAAAATATTTTGCGTAAATCTTATAAAATTGTTGCAATATAAATTGCATACATTGTAATTTATGCATCATTTATTTTTTATACAATTACTTGAATAATGAATATGCTTGTAAAATATCTTTAAATTATTCATTAAAATTAAAAAATCATTGGTATCTGCTTTCGGCATTTTTGGACCACATACAATACCTTTCAATTTCCAATTTTACATCATAATTTGTTTTGTTAGGTCTTAAAGTGTCCATGTATTGTAAAAATGAATTATACTTTCTATTGAGTTGTTTGATACTCTTTTTCTTGGCCTCATTGTTTAAATCTTTATCAACTTCATTAACTTCATTAGATAGTTTTAGATTGTGTTGTGCAATTTCATTTGCTATTAAATTGTTATCCATTGGAAAAAATGATATATTGTTAATAATCATTAATTTTTATACCACATCAAATGGTTTCCCATTGTTATGTTTTTCATGTTTGTATTTTTGCATTTTAATGATTTCATTGATTTTATTAAACAACATACTATTTACTTCATTTTTTTTGAATTGAAGACAATTAGCACACTGTAAATGTTATCACAATATCATTGAATATAATAAACTATATTCTTGATTCTTCTAATAATGAGAGAAATATATTTTTAATAACTTTTACCATAGAATTTCAGGTAGGCTAATGAACATTTTTTCACTTCATTCACCAAAATATATTTTAAATTTGTAATAGATGAAAATATTTATATTCTTTATTCAATTTGATGCGAATACAAAGAATATTTGGAGTACTATTTTAAAATTCTTTGGCTGATTTCTTATTTTATGTGAATTTTTGATGGTGATTATAGGTGTAAAGAACAAGAATAATAGACTATTTACATTTATCTTTGGAAAAAAAATTCAATAATGTGTATGCTTTTATAAGCTGTAAGGTTTAGATCTCAAACTAAGTATCAAAAAGTATCTGTAACCTAAAATAAAATATAATTAAAATATAAAAATATCTATTTTATATTATTTGGTCACACAATACATCACATTGAACACTTCATAGATCATAGTTTTGTTATTTAATGAGGTGTTTTTTAACATGAAAGATGTGTGTATGGATGGTTCCTACATATCTATGCAATTGAATTAAAAAGTTCATCACCAATTGTATTCAATAAATGTTTATATAAATTTATGATAATTGACTATAACCCCTAAAGTTCTTTGACTATGTTTCACCCAAAAACATTCAAAATGGGACGCTTTGATAACAAAGGCCTCCAAAAAATGACAAATGAAATCTTGTTGCATCTAACCATAAAATCTAATGGCAAACTACTTCATTATATTGTAGTAAGAACGTGGAAGGTTTTGACTACATTGATTGCAAGATTATAGCATTTGAAGTTGAAAAAAATGTTCTTTGGGGGCATCCAAATTCTACACAGCTCTGATTTAGGGAACTGTCTTTTACACAAGTTAATTTCACTTTTTTACTTGAACTTTTTGTGCTTTCTTTTTGTGGCAAAGTTGGTCACATGTTCAAAAAAAATTCATAACATTTCAAATTGGTGAATATGTACCAAAAAATTCCAATAAGAAACTAGCTTCGAGAAAGTCTCATACAAAGCCATTTTTCAACAACTTATGGCTTACACATACAATAATTTCTTTAAAATGTAAACAATAGAGTTCTAAGTTTCAACTAGACCTAGAGAAGGCAAAAAAGAAAAAGAAAAGATTGCCCAAAATATCAAACTTTGGCAAGCTTGATCAATCTATGTCCAAATTGAAGGAAAGGCGGTACATTAGAAAGTTTTTCGGGTCTTCAGAAGGCCCTCTAAGGAGCGCTGGGGCAGTACGCGACTTTGACTTTTGCTTCCGGGCACGATGCCACCAGTGCACAAGTTTGGCCGGGCTGCACGTTCACGTCGCTGTTACTGGACATAGAGGTACCTCGGAAAGCAGAACTTGGCTGATGTGGCGACCCCGAGCTGGACAATGCGTTCAAATTGCCTCTTGTGGAAATGACGACCGAGAAGTGCCGTAATTCATCAGTACACCATATTTTATTCTTTTTCAATTGGGCAGTCCTTGCAACAGGTATTTGTTTAATCTTTCTCGTGGACATGGAATTTGGCGGGTTTAGCAACGTGGTCTGCCAACACAGATATGTTTGGGTGGGAAAGCATGTGCTCCATGTGATCGTGGCAAAAGGGGCGTGGACTTTATTGGGATGTAGATATCCAGTTCAGTGGCCAGAAATCGAGGGCATAGTAGGTTGCAAGTGGTCCTGCTGTGCTGCAGCATGGCGCTCAGGGTTGTTACTGATATCAGCTACGTGTCGCAGGTTAGGCTAGATTCGAAGTATGCTCCACTCATTCGTAGAGGGAAGATTTTAGAGGACCAAGCTTGTCCAGAAAGCTTTCCAGCAAGGAAGGCTGCTGGTGAGACGCACATTGATTTGTGGGTTGATGGCAAGATATATCCTGTAGACCCGGCTTCTAACTTGCCACCAAAATTCTGCACCACAAAAGAATGTTTGGAATTTATATGTGAGGGAGAGAGTGGTTTGATGGGTTATACCAAGCGTCTCGCTCATAGTGTTGATAGGAATATCGACAAAGAAGGTAGAAGGTGTTCAAGGGATTCCGTTGAGAGTCTTCAAGTAGAGGTCTCCAGTCATGAGTGCACAATCTTGCAACTGAGGGCTCAATGCGATTCACTGGTCCAAGGATTGGGTACCATGTCTGAAGCTGCAATTCGGCATAGAGAGGAGTGTAGTCAGTTGGAGGCCGATGTTAAGGCCTTAGAGATCACCTGCAATGAGCTGAGAGTGCTTTAGCAAAATTTTGATGTCACGGGAGATGAATTGCTTCAGCTGGGAGAGCAAGTGGAAACATTACAAGTAGAATTAAGAAGATGCACAGTTGCGTATGAAAAGCTACAAGACAAGACAAAGAGGATGGTGGAGACACCGCTAGGCTTTCGACAACGAGTCCACCAAGGAAAGCTCAAGAATTTAGATGAGCTGAAAGCAGGCTCTGGCCATTTCAAGCGCAGAAGAACTCACATCAGGGCTTCAATTCATCCCTCGGTGTTGCATACAGTGCAGATGAAAAATAAGCAACTCGGGGGAAAGAAGAGGTTGGGGGGTGATGGTTCTTTGGAGAAGAAAACTGTTGCTATCCTTGTATGCTTTTTGTCCGCAGGTGAGGCTAGGAAGCTTGCCGAGGAGTCAAGAATGAGTCAAGCAACCATTGCGGCAGCAGTCGGCATATTCAAGAAGATTCAAAGATCAATTATAGAGGATGTCATGCTAAGTACATGCGATGGATCAGGGGTGACTCACAAAGGTTATGTTGCAATGTGCAAGGCCGTTAATTGGAGGGTGCAGCTGGCTATGCCAGAATTGAAGGGAAGCATGTTGCCATCAAGTAATAGACTGGCCCAATTGCGAAGACAGATGAACGAGAAGCTTTCTCAATTCATCGGAGATTATTATCACGTAGAAGGCCGTCGCACAATTCCAGAAGTCAGAGTTGGAAAGAAGGTCATCAGAGGAGCAAAGGAAGTCATTCTTGACAGTAAAATTAACTTGTTTGCTGATCTTGAAGTTGTCCAACGTTCAATGGTATTGTTTTACAACATGACCGTTAAAGGTAAAGCTATTTCTATCCCAAACTTTCTTATCTTGTGCCCATGCATGCAGTGACTGCGGAATATATGTGATTAATTAACTTTTGTCCATGGTAATGCCTGCAGAGTGCAATGGTGGTCCGCTTGTCTTTGTGCTGAAGCTGGATGAGGCGGAAGTGCAGCGAGAGAAGAAGTTTGAACGTGTGAGTTTAACTTTGATGAATTGTGCTCTGGACCCAGAAATCCGGAGTAGCGATGAAAAATATTTTTCAATTCAATCAGAACAAGAAATTTGGCCTATAGGGTGCTTTCAGGTGGAAAAAGAGTCATACGACATCCTGAACTGGGTATTCGAACAGACTAGATTCCCGGAGGTCATTAAAGCTCAGAACGAAGGACAAGCCCTCGATGTGCCCAGGCGAGGCAGTTTTTCAGTCGAGTGGCACTTGAGTGCTGACATGAAGACGATTAAATGTATGAACGGATTGCAACATGGCCCTTCCTGTAAGATGAATTGTATCTATTGTGAGCAGTTACACGAGCGGCTTAAAAATTGCACTTCTGCAGAGGCGAGTCGTGAGGCCACCAATCGAGGCAAGGGTCAATGGCAAGGGGGCCTATTTGCGACCAGAATTAGAGCAGAACCCGTTGATGTCTCAACACATCCACGTTGGAAACAAGTGCTTCTAATTCCTCTATCACGAACACACATGTGCACTTTGCACGCACTGGTGCGCATATGTGAGAAAATATTACATGTACAACTAACATTCATCTGGAACATGCAAGATGACCACAGGAAAGCAACATCCATCAAAGCTATGGAGAAATCACTATCTGCCATTGGGGTCGATTCCCGGAGGTCATTAAAGCTCAGAACGAAGGACAAGCCCTCGATGTGCCCAGGCGAGGCAGTTTTTCAGTCGAGTGGCACTTGAGCGCTGACATGAAGACGATTAAATGTATGAACGGATTGCAACATGGCCCTTCTTGTAAGATGAATTGTATCTATTGTGAGCAGTTACACGAGCGGCTTAAAAATTGCACTTCTGCAAAGGTGAGTCATGAGGCCACCAATCGAGGCAAGGGTCAATGGCAAGGGGGCCTATTTGCGACCAGAATTAGAGCAGAACCCGTTGATGTCTCAACACATCCACGTTGGAAACAAGTGCTTCTAATTCCTCTATCACGAACACACATGTGCACTTTGCACGCACTGGTGCGCATATGTGAGAAAATATTACATGTACAACTAACATTCATCTGGAACATGCAAGATGACCACAGGAAAGCAACATCCATCGAAGCTATGGAGAAATCACTATCTGCCATTGGGGTCGACTCAAGTAACTTTGTGATGAAGCAGGACGTGAAGAAGTCCGGAAAAACCGGGAACGTGGTCATGAAACCAAGTTTACGCGGAGGAGTCGCCGTGAAGTTGTTCCACGATAGTTCGTGGTCACCTCATACAAGAGTTTGGAAGGATGTATGCTCGTCTGAATCTAACAACCTTGAGATGGGATAGGCAAAGGTGAAATGACTTAGGGTGTGGGAAACATTGGAAGATCTACTACCTTACTTGACTGGGCTGGTGCTTTCGCCCGCGTTGAGGCAGACGTGTAGAGCCTGCATGGATGCTTTTGGCGCAGCATTCATTGCCGCGTTTGGAGAAGGCCATGTCACACATTACATTGTAAGACATTTTTGCAAGGTTTCGTTCAAAAATTTAGGGTTCTATTTTCCTGTGGTCTTTTAGCGGACTATTGTGTTGCTATCGGACTATGCTAAAGTTGACTTGTCTGTTTCTAACTCCTTTAATCCTATTGCAGCATGCACTAGTAAAGCATGGACCCTGGTTTGTTGAAGCATATGGTAGCCTCTCGGTATGGAGCTGCCAGGGGATGGAAAAATCACATCACGTTGCCAAAGCTTCAACATAGGCACATTTGCAACATGGGGGAACTAAGACTCATACAAGCGTCGTCGTGCAACAGTATGAATTTTGGTATTGGAATATTCAACACCGATATGATGCAAAGCTGATGAAGAGAATCGTAGATGAGGAGTGCGGAAGACCGGATCCTGTGGTTTTAGTAGCGGCATCACGTCAGAGGGATGCCTGGTACGCATCTTCTGCAGCTACAGGGTGTGAGTCCTGGCGAGCACAACGCAGCCAGGAAGGGAGGCGCTATGTAGAACTTGATGAGAGTCAAAATGTACAATCTCAAGAAACATCCTCTGTTAATGGCCAAAGTAGTGAGCTCGACCAGGGCTCCGAGTCCCAAGAATTTGATTTTGCCAACGACTCTGTCACAGATATCACTTAGGTAAATTATATTTCATGGCAATGGGTAGTGGTGCAGATTTGTTTTGTTGTATGGAAGCACAAGGCTGCCTGCCAAACAAGCATGAGAGATCATAGTATTAAACAACTAAAGACACTCACCCACGGTAGTTTTGCAACTATGGCCTACCGTTATGGTGCATTTTATAATTCTAGTTTGTGTTATGCTCTCATGAAGCAGGCCGTTTGTCAAACTAGGTGAGTGGCTAAAATCGTGTCTTACAGTAGCATAATCGAAATCTGTGAATACCAGTTGTAGCAGGAGACGAAAGAGCCCAAAGAAAAGGTTGCACCAAATCCTTTTAAAGTCTGAAACTAAAAATAGAGTTGAAATTTTTTTGCCATCCGTATTCAAAACCAAGGTGGAACAATTCAAATTAATAATATGCAAGCACTGCAAGGGAATGCGGGTATATAACTGAAGTTTTCAGTCCAAAACTGCATATTGAAAGTCCTTGTCATTTCAGTACTTGGCTTAAAGAAGATGGTGTCTAGGACTATAATTAAAGTACCTTGCTGGAAGTGTGCAGTTTGTCTTTTAAAGCGGAATTTCCATGATCGAAGCAATCATGAATCAGTCGTTGGTAACTGAGGTCATTTTGAGTTGATGTAAATTTTTTTTAACTTGCCTCAACTATTTGACAAGTGCCTGTTACTGAAGTAGACAAATGGCGGCAGTTCATTGGTGCGGTGTTTTTGGAATGAGAAATTGTGCATAAATGTGCTCCAAGCAGAAGATGTCCTTCAAGCAAACTGAGACCGCATATTGTGTGCAAATATTGTATTTTATTTTTAATTTATTTATGTACATTGTTCAACGTACTCATTCTTTTCATAGACCGTACGTTCACTCCCGGAAGCCACACTCATGCCCTGAAACGAAAACTCATTTAAATCTTCAAACACTAACACTGCCTGGACAGTGACACTCTATCTGCACATGTATTGAAATACTAGCTGCACAATGGAGGAATTCCGTTCTAGCCTGGTATTTGCTGAGACCTTCTCTCTGCATGGATGACCATGCAAAGCTCAGAACTTCAAGTTTAAGAGCACTTCAGACGTTCAGGATGCTGTGAACAAGATTTTCAGGCCACACAACAGTGCGGCCGCTTGCTTCCTTCACGCTACAATGTTTCACTTGATCTACCCAACCCGCTGGAATGGGACAAAGTTCTCTTGCAGCCAGGGATGTGTAAGATGTGATTTTCGCACTCCGCCATCCTTTTGGGATGATTTTTCTTCCATGCTTTGAACCTGCCAGGGACATCACTATTCCCTTGGCAATCTCTTTCTTCTTTCCGGCAATCAATGCATACAGTCTGACTACATCCCCGCAGCCCATCTGCATGCAAAGGAAACACTCAATCTTCCACAAATTCAAAACTTGCATCACAAAATGACTACAACCTTCACGAACTGATACGCCTCCTGATTCTGCGGAATAGAACAGGTCACTAGAACTCATCGTCTGGACTGCTGTCACACAGATTACTACAAGAATTCATGCATTTCAAATATTCATGTGGAAAACAAAGAATGTCTCCACGGCAGCATCAACCACTCCGTAACTACGTCCAGGATGCGCAGTAAGATAATATAGTACATGTCGCCACCTGCAGTCTTTGAAAGCCTCTTCCGTAGGTTGACAACTAGCATTTGCAAACTACGTCACATGCTTTTTTCATGTAAACATTCCTTCAAAAGCTCTTACAATATCCAAACGTCGTCTGCAATTGTTTCCACACTCCTCTTCTTCTCATGTCAATGAGCCTGACAAACCATGTACAATGTTCAAAGGAATTAATTTCATTACACATTTTATAAAACTTCAGAAGTCGTACCTGGCTGTCGTCCACGTCCGCACTCAATTTGTTCGGGTTCAATTCCTTCAGCAATGCGTCGAAAAGTTGATCATCCTTCGCTTCGTCCGTTCGTGACTCCAGTTTCACCGCAACTTGGGCATCCAAATTCGTCAACCTGTTCTCTTCGGATAGTTCCGTCATGGCAGAACGACCACCAATCACGGGCGGCACATTTTCTTTCATCCCCAATAAGCCTGTTCACATTAAAAAAATTTAGTACTTCTCAGACGTTTTGAAAGAAATAGTTTCCTGGCAATCTGTATTTGAGGTTCATTCACTGATTCCGAACTCTCAAAATTATGAATAAAAAACTCCAGTAAGCTGTGGGTGCTAGATTACCCACCCTAGGTAATAAAGCGAACACCGACCAGGTTCTATGCCTTTATCCACATTTTTTAATATACGGGGGTGATGTGAGCGCGGTCCACTGTGCCTTCCAAGCAATGGATCTTTTTTGCTAACGTTTCCTAAGTGTCGTGGATGGCAGCGAATAATTAGTAATGCATGTAGTAACTCACAAGTTAACTGCGATGTTCAGAGTGATGGTGAAATCCTGACTCCCTAACTATCTATCCTATGTCGAGGGTCGACTGGGTAGTTGGCGTCATTTCTAACGTCCCTAACTACGTAAAAAGGGGAACCCCTATGTTCCTTCTATGAACCCCTAAGACTATCTTGGGTTTCTAAGACTCCACCTAGAAGTTCTACTTTTAAAATCTACCCCTAAAGTTCCAACTTCTTAATGTAACTCTAGATTTTACTTCTTCAGCTTGGTTCTAGGTATTAACTACCGACTTCTATTCTATGTTTTGATTTTTGACTCTAGGTTTTTACTTCTAAATCAACTTCAACTCCTAACTTCCAAGTTTTAACCTTCTAGGGTAATTCTAAGTTTCACTTTTAATTCTATGTTCTTATTTCTAAACTACTCTAAGATTTACCCTCTAAAGTTAACTCTAACTTTTCACTTTTTACTGTAGATTTTTACTCCTAATTTAACTCTAGGTTTTTGACTTTTAACTCTAAATTTTTACTTCTAAAATTAATCTCCAATCTTAACCTCTAGGTTTAACTCTACGTTTTCACTTTGACTCTAGATTTTTCTACTTCCAACTAACTCTAAAATTTAACTTCTACTTTTAGCTTTTCACTCTAACTTTTTACTCCCCAATTGACTCTAAAATTTAACCTTTAAATTTAATCTAAACTTTTGACTTTTGACTTTTGACTTCTACTTCCAAATTTAATCCTATCGTTTTAATCCTAGATTAACTTTAAATGTTACCCTCCTAAATTTAATTCCAACTTTTAACTCTAGGGTTTTGACTTCTAATTTTAACTCTATTTCTAACTCAACAATCTACTTCCTAAGTGGATTCTACTTTTGACTTCTATTTCCTACTCTACTTTTTACCTCCCAAAGTTAACTCCAAATTTCGACTTTTGAATTTTAACTTCCCTAATTAAAATCTTAATTTAACTCTAGGTTTTTAAACCGTTATTTGATCTTTAATTTTAATCCTAAATCCTCCTTCTAATCTAATCCTAATTTCCGTCCATTGTTCCTTGTGGATCAAATTTAATTAAAATTCCTCCGTTCTACCCCCTACCGCTTAACTTAGCCTAACGCGATCAGTTTACGGTCAAATCTTAATTATAAGATGTTTTTGGAAACCTCTATCACTAATCTATAACTTTTTGAATCTAAACTTTTAATTTGCACTAATCTCGGGTGCTAATCACGCTCTAAGGGCTGATTAGGAAAATAAATGCTAATTAGGGAGAAACATCAAAGATTAAATCAAAAACTCACCTCTTCACTACCGGTGTCGGAAATAACTTCGTCCACGTCCACGTGCACATCCTCACGCTCCATGGTAGTCTTTGACTTTGTTTTGAATTTTTTCCGAGCTCACCGCTTATTGAGAAAATATTACAATTTTTGATGATCTAAACTCCCTCTTTCCCTTCCTCCTTTCTTTCTTTCTTCCCCTCTCTTCTACACTAGCACTATTCCACCTAAGCTTTTATGAGTCTTACACTATGGTTTCAAACTACAAGAAGGGTTTAAATGTTCTTCCTACCCTCTTACGCAACCTTGCTTTGTGTCATCCTAATCCTCCTCCCAACGGTTGCAAGGAGTTCTTCTAGATTTCCTACCTAATCTCCTAGCTAGGCACTATTCATCGTCTCTCTCCTTTCCACTCCTATAACACATCCTTCTCCCTAATTTCCTTCCATTATGTGTAGGTGTGAGTGGTGATGCAGGTAGGATCGGATGTTTTTGTGCAGGTGGCGCGTGGAGTGGCAGCTTCTATTTCTCCCCCCCTTTCTCTTGTGTTTTTGAAGTTCCAAGTTGAGTTTTTTCCTCTCCCCAACTGGATTCCAAAATTTCAGACTTTAAAAGATCAAAAAATAAAAAAAAAGGGTGGTTGGGGCCCCGCAGGGCATCGTCCCGTTTAGTTTTGGAAATCCAAAAATTTAGTTCAGTTAGCCAAGCTGACTAGCCCGATGGCTGATGTTCAGTTCAGTCAAACAGATTAGCCCGATGCTGATGTTCAGCTCAGTCAAGCTGACTACCCGATGTATGCCGGCTGGTTTGGTATGCCGGTCCGGTATGGCTGGCTGTATGCTGGTGTATGCTGGCCGGTATGCTGGTTGTATGCTAGTTTGGAGTACTAGCTGCCCTTCCCAAAAAATCTACACAACCGGGTTCTCTTAGGGGAACCCACTAACACAAACTTAAATTGGATTTTTAGTAGGGGGTTAGGGCCAGGATCGAAGCTTCGCCGTCCGGGGAGTTAGGCCCCAAATTTTTAGAACAGTCACCTAAGCTAAGTGTTACAGGATGGTCACTCTCTTCCTAGAAACTCGTGACCAATCTTGGAAGCTAAACTCTGGACTTTTCCAAGAAGGTCTTGGAAACTAGACTTTGGAATCTAAGGCTATGGAGGTTCAAGGCTCCGCCGTAAAATTGGTCTTAACACCAACTTTAGGACTTGTAACACTCCACGGGTTCAAAGCTCCACCGTCTAAGACTATTTTAACACACACTATAGGACTTGACGTGGTCACTAGTTCAAAGCTTTGCCGCCGTGGGAGAGTTTCACACAACAAGGGGAATATTAGAAGGTAGAAAAGACAAACTTAAGGAATACACGTGACAAAGCCAAAGCTTCGCCGTCCCGAGGGGGGGTCCACGCAACAAGGGGAATATTAGAAGAAGGTAGAAAAGACAGACTCGAGAAACACACGTGACAAAGCCAAAGCTTCGCCGTCCCGAGGGGGGGTCCACACAACAAAGGGAGTATTAGAGGAAGGTGAGAATACACAAGTGAGGAAAACAACACGGTTAGGACACGTAAAGACACACAACTTCACAAGCTAAAGGCCCCCCAAAGCGGCATCGCCAAGGTACGGTGGGGGGCGACTTTAGGATTAGGACAAGACACCAAAAGACTCTTAAACTCACAAGTTAGATCACAAAGGAACTACAAGAGAGAAACGAGGACTCTTAACTCGTAACAAAGGTACAACAACGTATGAGAAGTACACAAGGCAAGATAGAAGGACCTCCTAAGGACCTTCAAAGCTTGAAATCTAGCAACAATGGAGCAAAAAGTGCTCCGAAAACACCGTAGAGGTTTTTGGCTTCAAACGCCAAAATATCCAAAGCAAATTGGACCCACGGACCCAAACAAAAGTGAGGGGGTGTTTTAGAGAGAGAAATGGGGCCCTTATATAGGTTTCCCAAGGGCTCACCCCTCTCTCTAAAGCTCTAAGGTAACCTTATCAACGGGGATTTTCATCCTCATCCTCAAAGATTTTCATCCTACATCCTAAATTTCTACTTCTACCATCTATGCTGGACCAACATCCTAACTTTTGGAGATTAGCTCCAATCGCCAAACGGATTGCGCCGTTGGATCCAGATCGCCGTGTTTAGTCTTAAACACCTCTACCCCCCATACCGAGGCCAAAAACCCATCGTAGGCTAATTTAGTTTAAAAACCAAATCGTGGTAAAATCCTAGATCTTGGGGGTCTCCTATTTTGAGAAATGTGAATAGCCTAGGGTCTCCGGTAGGTGCGAGAGAGTTGGGAAGGACTTTTGGTTGACTTCGTTTCGCCATCATATGGGCCCGGGATGCCGGTCAACGCGGCGGGGACCCCGCCACGTGGTTAATTCCCGAGGAATCTCGCCGGTTCGGGTACTTGCCGCTATTGGAATGTCGTGAAACTTCGCGGAGCCCATTATTAACATAAAACAAGCTAGTTTAATTTTTAGTGAGATTTTATTGTAACCTGAGTAATTTCCATGAAATTCCCGTTGGAGGTTAGGAGGGTTGACCACCCGGAAAAGGTTCTTCTACAAGTCGGAAGATGCCGGGATTTTTCACGCGACCTCTCAGGGAGTTGCATGAAAGACATGCGGGTGTGTTTCCGTACCTGGCACGATTGGTCAATGGAGATTTAAAACTGGCCATCTCCTCGAATTAGCGACGGTGCGGAAATCTTCTGTAGGTGGAGGAATCTTGGCGAACCGATTTTGCCATTGGACTCTTGGCATGGGATTCACCCTAGAACACCATCCCTGGGCTGTAGATTCCTCCACGGGCCCGATCTTGCGTGAATGACTCCTGCATGCTAACAATCAGGATTTCGGGAATTCGTCGATCTAATGGGGAATTCTAAATCTAACTCTAGGACCCGACCTAGTGGCCTCGCTATGGATCCCTTGGACCGACCTAGCCATGAATCGCCACATTCATGGTGGGATTTAGCCCTTTTGGGGCTGTGTGACTCGAATCCTCCAAATCTAACCTTTTCGTTATTTCTATACTATTTTTGGGCAAGGTTTGGGGGATTCTAAGTAAAAAACACAAATCTAGACCAAATACTATAATGCGTATGATACAACCCTATTTTGGTTCTACACTCTTTTTATGGATTTTTCTATAATTTTATCAACTTTAAATTGCAAATTTCCAAAAAAAATAATTCTACGAGTCCCAAGTGACAAATTGGGAGCTCACATAAGCCCACATAAGTCAAATTACCGTGAATTCTACGAAGCTCATTTCTCCTCAAATGCAAAATTCAAATTATCATTTTTGTCCATTTCAATCGTTCGCACAGCACTTCGTTTCGATTATAACTTCACATTTCTGATGATGAATTGACTTTGCAGTCCACATTTCAAATATCCACATCATTTCCATTGTGCACACTATTTCTTTTTACATGAAGCACACATCCACAATTAAAACGTGCTACTCTTTCTCTTTTCAATGGGAAAAACCACCTACAAATCCCGTCGACCATGGATTGTGACGTCCTATGAAACCACTCGACGCACATCTGACTAGCCATGTCATATCAACGTTCCTTCAGTGTGATTTATCCTTATAGATAACATTCTGATAAGAGAAAATAACTGCATTAGACAACATGTTCATACTCTGACATGTGAATGCTTTTACTAATAGTTCGCAAGGAAAATGTCAATTTGTTCATGCACAACTATAACTCCTTCTCCAAGCCAGTGTCACGTTACATGCTAAGCACACAAAAAACGACTCCAGAAAGATAGATTCAAACCATACCTGTCGTGGTTGATGTCAAGACAGCACTTTCCTCCGGAGAACACCAACGACCTCTGTCAGAATCATGAACTTCCACAAAACTTACGTGCGGCTCCTGAATTCCATCCACGATATCCTATGTCACAAATCAATGTCCTTCAGCACTGAACGTGACACAATTCCTCATACAATCAAATGACACTACAATAATTTGCCCACCTTCAATGATATACAACATTAACAAAGAAGTGACATTCTATTTGAACCCCCCTTTTGAACCTCAAACCGAATCCCTGCACAAAACCGCTTAAAATCAAGTGCCCACTTCACTTTCTTTTTAACATCAATTATACATTTCTCAATCACTTCACATGTTGTACAGCATCCACACCTCCTGCGACTTTTGCAAGCGACGTAGTTCACTCTGTAGCCTTCAAATGCGATCATTGACGTCATTTTCACGAACAACAACTGACCCCGCCTGCACTTCGCGATCACTTCCACCTCCTCCCGTATCCTGCGCTCAAACATATTAATTCACTTCACATTCTGCAAGTTCGGTAAAAGAAAATCATTAACCCCAAATACAGTAAGCAACATTTTCTCCATGCTCTAACATTTACAATGTTCGTTCTACTCCTTCTTCAGTTCACGTGGCAGTAATATATATCGCATAAAAGTCGACTTAAGTTCCCAAGATTCATCCGCAAACATGTCCACCTACTGTAAGTCAACATCACACTTTCCAATGACCTCACGTCGGCCATACTACCGGAATTTCTAAATTCATTAAGCAAACCACCGTTACTAATTACCATCACTAACTAGAAATCAAAAATCACGAAAAGTTCTAACCAAATTAAACTTCCTTTATGTCTTCATTCAATTCACACATACCTGCAAGAGGAGTGTCGGCTGCAGAAGATCATGTTCCTCTTCCGCCACTTTCTCTTTCCCTTTCCCAGAATCGTGCACAGAAACAAAGGAAGTGTTCGCCTTCGCTTGTTTTTTTATGAGTTCTGTTATCTTCTCCCAGTGAGAGGGGCTCACATCACTTGGCTTAGTACCATTCACACTTTTTAGAAACTTGTACTTCAACTGCATCTTCCGATTTCTCATGAATTTTGTCGCCGATCTCTCAAACATTTTTCTTGCCATATGCCTATACCCCTCGAATTCCCACTCTTTCTCCAGAGCGTGCCATATGCTGTCCACCACTTGCTTCGGGTGGTGATTCATGTTTTCCTTTGTCGGATCCAGTCTTCCACATTGTCCTCGCAAAGCTGCAAGCCACTTCTGCTTGTGAATTCCGCGGGCTTTGCAAGCGCCGTCTACAAAAATTACATACGACAGCTTGTTCACAGCTTTCCGATTGTTCATGAGTTCTCTCGCCCTTTTAGTCCGGAACTTGTTCAGTCGCCGTGTTCGAAGTGATCTCTGCTGTCGGGTCTCATTCGTCTGCTTAAGAAAATCTTCTTGAGAATCAGATCCCTCTCCGGCCGAAGTTCTTGTGACTGCCGACTTCTTTGCACATTTTGCTTCAGACTTATTGTAAGTCGTCTCCTTCCAAGTGCTAAGCGGCTCTTAAACTAGAAAGGAGAGGCATTGCCGTGGACGGCCCAGAAGCAGCACCAAACATTGCGGGTAAAAACTGACTCAACGAAGGCGGACCTTGATTCACAAGAAACGAGGTTGAAGGAGGGCCCATGAGCGGTGACGTTGACTGAAACAGTGCACGCATTATCATATCCTGTAGACCAGCAGCAAAGGAAGTTTGCGTGAACGAGACCCCGGGCTGGATATTCGAAACAGGGGATGCCGTCATCACCATACTTGAATGTACATCGATAGCGGCAGAATTCACTTCAGTCGCTTTCACTCCTCCAGCACCCATGTCAACGTCGACTTCGTTCAAACTTTCGGAGGATACATCCGTATAGTAGTTTGCTCCATCGCTGTCGTCCGACTTCTCTTCCATTTCCTTCATGGGGAAAAAAAAATACAATTAGAAGTATACACTTTGTCAATCAATCCATAAACTCAAACAACTTCCACCTCTTCCTCATGTTCAACTACTCGCTACAAAAAGAGGAAGACAGCAGCAAACATGAGAAGTCCTAACTGACCTCATCCTCCTCAACTTCCTCTTCAAGTACCTGCTTCTCGATCCTCAACTCCTTCCCTTTCTCTCCTGCACTAAACAAGGGCATCGTGTTCACCGAAGACGATACGCTGTGCACAGAATTCAGTAGATCACAACCAAGACGTTGGCAACGAACTAGTCGAGCACTTCGTCGAGGCTCTTCCAGGTACTTTGTTTTCTGCCGACGCAGAAGATTTGAAACAACCTTCTCTGGAACTTTCACTTCAACTCTGCACAGCCGCCAAGTCACAAGTTTGATGGAAGTCTATTAGACATCGTTCCTCTTAAAATAGAGTTAATTAATGTAGCCACGTATTGTTAGCCTCCTCCCATGCTAAGTGAAACGTAAAGGCGTCCCCACCTTCAAACTTCCAGTGCTACCTCAACGTCTGTGCAGTTGAACACCGTCGCAAATGTCAACAAATATTCTACCCACCAATCACAAGAATTCTAGTTCTCATCCACATCAAATTACATACTAAATTTACTCCACTGCATTTATAGTGCCCACAACTTCACCAAGCAAATGATGGCTACACGACTTCTCATGGAATCTCGTAACCTGTCGTCAAGCTACTTGACCGCCCACTTTCAAATTAGTGTTTCAAGCCCTAGCCTTTCTGAACTCAATTGTACGCTTCGTCTCTCCGAAGTGCACTCACTGCAAAATGTGGCAACACTAACTCTGAACACCTTCGACCAATTGATTTCTGTCACTGTCAAAATTTAATGCATGGAAAGCATGAAATTGTTACTACTGGAAACACTGAAGGCACGGACTTCCACAGAAACCAAAAAAATAAAAATAAAGCACTCAAAACAGAGACACCGAAGCTCAAAATGAATTTAAAAATTCAATAGTAGAAGACGACCTCACCTCGACGACAACAAGCCGAGCTCACGCAACAAGTTCTCGTTCCGAATAATATTTTTATTCCTCAGATTCTCGTACGAATTGGCATTCTCAGCACAATCCATTATCGTTCACTTCAATTCCTGCGAGTTGAGGAGAGAACCGGGTCCACGAAATGTCACAAATTTCTATGCATTTCCAAAGAACGAATTCAGATCTACTGTACAATAGACAAACTGAAAGCAAACTCAATAAACGGAAACAAATTTTCATGAAGGTACTCATGTACTGGTGAGTAAAAAAATCGACAACGACGACTGACACACTGTATGAAAGATACTTTCCTCTTCCCACAGTCAGTCATCCTATTCCCGAAGTCAGTCCCCAAACCCGTCCTTCAGAGTCCGCACACTCGTCCATGCAGAGGGTGGGACCACTTCCTAAAATTGTACAGTCAGTGATGTGTACAGTATTCCGTGTCGCAAACTGCACCAATCCCATCACTGATGACGTCATTACCAATAGTCCCCAGCAATATTTCTTAGGTTTTATAATACATCTGGTTCATCATTGGAAAACCCTCTCAGCGAGACGCGCTAGCTTCATCTCTCGCCTTGCTCTGCGAACCCTAACAGTGCGCAACCCACTAGTACAGAGAAGTGTAGCGTCGACATTGATTTCCGTAACACGACACACATGGATCAGGGAGGCACTTCAGTGGACCCCCAATTTTTGCCTCTCGCCATGGCACTGAACGCCCTCGAGCGTTCAAGGGCTAACGAAAGAGTAATTGCTCACTACAAATGCCCTTGCACTGAATGCAAGGGCGGAGGTCGACCTATTCAACGAGTTACTATCGACACACATTTGCGAAGGCACGGGCGAGATCCGGCTCTCAAACATCCAATGCTTGTAAGTTTTCTAAGACCTATTCCCCTGTTCTCGTAATCTTTGGAAATGCTGCCTCTCCTATACTGTAGGACTAATCAAATGACTTTGGATTAATACTGTGCTCTATAACACTAGTCAGGAACTGTCCCCCACGATCTTATTTCAGAATTCGTACGAGAGAATTAGGACATGACCTCTGTTGACCTAAAAAAATAGGGTTTCAGAAATTAGACTTTCCTTCAAACCTTCACTGTCTTGTGTCTGCCTTGGTCCATCATCGTAGAAAACTTGAATGATGGACCTTGAAGGAAACTGCATAGTCTTGTGGCCGAGCCGTCGTTTTCCTTGCTTAAGAACTGCAAAAACTGAAATATAATTACCGTCAATTTCCGAAAATTTAGTTACTTAAATTTCATGTACATCTTGGTCATCGCTAATGAAGGTAATTTCATTTCTTCTTCAGCCAGAGGATTCCGATGTTCAAGATTTTCCATACGAATTCATGGAAACCGCACACATTCCTCAAGAAGATGATGTTCAGGTCCCACCTCAAAGCACAGTCAACGGAGAATTTGACTTCAAGAGAATGGCTTGGAAATGGTTTGAAGCAGTGGATAATAGGAGAGAGAACGACTTATTCAACGGGGACACTGACAAGGACGGCAACGAACATAGACATGGAGATGAAGAGAACACCGTCGACCCAAACATGGAAGAGTGGCTGACACTACAAGAAAATGGGTACTTTCGTGACTGCAGAGGAATGACTGCATGTCCGGTTTCACTAGAAAATGACTGCAATTCTCTAATTGCACCATCTGTGGAACCAAAATCCGTCCCCAGTCATTTTGGAGTCGGCACGGCGACTACGAGATGAACAGTTGACAGAAAAAGGCCGCAGGAGCGATGTTCTCGTTCACTGCGTCGTCAATTTATTGGCGGGAAAAGGGATAAATCCAACGTGGCTGGCAAAGTCATTTTTGAGTCATTTTTCTGTCATAAATTTAACTAAGCTTCACTTTTGAACGACTCAAGAATGACTATTGAATGACTGGCACAACTCCTTTAGAGACCCTAGTTAGTTTCACGGTTTGGACCTCTGCCCGTACTAACACGGGTAGGTAGTCCTTCAAATTTTACAAGCTGGGAAAAGAAATGGAAAACTTTCAATTTATACAAAGCCATTCTAACCCAATACACCACACCGCACTACAATTGCAAAATCAATAGGAGTCGTTCCATACTACAAAATGACTACACCAATTGATACAATTTTGGACATTGAACTGCTGAGACAATTCTGACGTGTGGGGTCGCATATATCGCAACTGCGCCACCTCTACGCTGTCACTGGAAAATGATTGCAAGCGACTCTGCAAGGACTTCTTGCAAACTAATAAATTACAATGTGGTCACTACTCTAATTCTTAGCCTCTAATACTACAGCAATGACAACTTCATATCCTTCTTGAGTTGATAAGTTCTCTTCCACTGACAATTTGATAGTCCCAACTAGATTAACTACCTCCGCTGTAATAAGCATCCATTGAGGAGCGGTCACCCTTGCAATCTCTACAGTAGTATTAATAAAGATGTCCTTTGTGTCTTAGCAAATGACTGCTAGTTAACTACTTATAATAATCTAGAAGTGATGGGCTACTGATTTCTTGTTATCCTCATTTCCAAATGTAGAACTATTGGATCTCCCTATTAGAATCACGTTTATTATGCATTTTCTGACCATTGCTATGTTCTTGCACTTATTAAGGGCACCCCGAGCATCTACAGCAGCACCTATTGAAAACAATTCCCACAATGAACCCTAATATTCCTCCTATACTAATAGGTTCTCCTTTGCCAATAATTCAATGGCGTCTACCACTCCTCCATGGTTTACTTCCTAGATGCAACTACTCCGTTGATTGTAAGCAACCCCAGGGACAAGGAGGACAAGGCTCACAAACATTACAGTACTTTTAGGGGACTCTTTGAATGCTACTTTGTACCCTACACTCATGTGACTTCAATATGACTTCGTCATAGTCATTTAAAAGTCGCGGTGAAGGATTGTATTGCATAAACGACTCAAAAATGACTAACAAATGACTTCTACACTATTAGCAACTAGACACTCAGCCTGGCATTCCCACATACTCCACATTCAACAATTCTGGAGGACTATTGACATCATGGGTAGTCATCATCATACTTTCCTTGCATGAAGTGAGGAGTCCTAGAACAACTATATATGTCTATGTTTTGGGGAAGTCAAATAGGTGACCCTAAATCCCTAATATTCTTCATGTGCCAATCATTTTCAATCCATTTAGCAAATTTGTCTATAACTTTTGATTTGAGGCTCAAAATGTAAAATGGATTTTTGGAGATGAAAGTAAGATTGATTTTCTAACTTTTATTAGTTCAAATTTTTTTGGAAAAAATTAATCTACTATACCTCGATAAGGTCTAAAATATTATTTGTAACACAATTCCTGCATTTTCAATATCCCACATGGTTTGTCTTGCCTACTACTACCCCACTTCTATAAAAGGCTTGTCATTTCATCTGTTCATACTTACACACTAAACCATGCGAGTCATGCAAAATATAAAGTATGGTGTATGTTGTACGGTGTATTGTATAATGTATGGCATATTGTATATATGATGTATTGTATTTGGTATATTATATATGGTGTATTGTATTTGGTATATTGTGTATGGTGTATTTCTATGGAACTTTGAATGTATCCATATATGATTGTAGAATGACTAGTTCCCTTCTATTTGTCATTGTATTCCTTTTTGTACACAATGCATTGCCGCAAATTAAAAATGTTTCCAAAAAATGATTTTCCCAGTCCTTGGAAAGTACCCTAAACCCTAAATCTATGTCACTTCAGAACAACTACATGCGTCACTTAAAAACGACTAGACAATCTTAAAAGTACATCCTACAAATGACTGCAGAATGACTGGACACGTGTCAAAGCGTCATTCGTCCGTTGAAGATAAAATTGCAATAAATGACTGGACACGTGTCAGCCCCGCATTGGTCGACACAACTCCCTCATGACTGCAGAATGACTGTAGAATGACTCACGCAAAGGTCCACGTCAGCAACAATCGGCCAAATTTTTCAAAAAATGGGCAACTGCCCGGCTTTTTTAGAAAATTTTGTCTCCAAACCTGAATGCCACGTAGACCCTCCCATCCGTTCTTCATCCAAGGCCCCATTTGTTGGTGATATTAGAGTTGCAGTCATTTAAAGAATGACTTGTCCACTATGACTGCAGGGCCTGAAGTCGCAGCGGAGTCAATTATGTCCGGAATGACTGCAAAACTATCATTTATCGCAGTCATTTATACCCCTGTTTTTTTGTAGTGTGAAAGAAAGCCAGGTACCTCTGTATGACGGTTCTAAAATTTCTGCTCTTGCATGCGTTTTAGTTCTCATGAACCTGGCGCACCTGCACAATGTCAGTAACTCTTTCATGGACGAGTTGTTTTCTTTCATGAGAGTGGATATGTTACCACTGTCCAACGCATTGCCAAAAAATCGACACGCAGCTCGACAATTCATAGACCGATTAGTTTTGTCTTTCAATACAATTCATGCCTGCCGCAATGGCTGTGTCCTCTTCTGGAAGGACAGATCAAGTTTGACGCAGTGTCCTAAGTGTAATATGTCGAGATTTGTAGTTGGAAGTTCTTCCATTCCAGTCAAAGTGCTTTGCCATTTTCCTTTAATCCCGAGATTGCTTCAAATGTACCATTGTCAAGACATTGCGTCGTTGATGACATGGCATTCTAAAAATCCTTCCATTGATGGGAAAGTTAGATCTGTTCTGGACAGTGCCGCTTGGAAACAAGTTAAGAACATTGATAGTGATTTCTTCAATGAAAGTCGGAATGTGAAACTAGGATTAGCTCTCGACGGAATGAATCCTTTCGCGGATAAGTCCACTAGACATTCAACGTGGCTTGTTTTCCTGTTGAACTACAACTTACCCGGTTGGATGGTAACGAAGCGGTTCTTCGTCATGCTGTCACTAGTGATACCTGGAAAGGAATCTGTGCGGTCCGCTAATATAGATGTGTTCTTAGAACCTCTAGTGGACGAACTACACATTTTGTGGGATGGAGTGCCAGCTGTGGACATGTCCGAAAGTCCATAGCCCAAGAAATTCACGATGCGAGGAATTTTATTATGGACCATTCACGACTATCCTGCTTATGGCCTAATCTCGGGTTGTGTGACAAAGGGCTATCAGGGCTGCCTCGTCTGTGGACCTAATGTGGACTCTAGGTTCTCAAAAAGTTTAAGAAAGAATATTTTTCAAGGACATCGTCGTTATCTCCCCTTCAATCACCCTTTCCGGTTTATGACTGAATCCTTCAATGGGAAACAAGAACACAGAGTGCGACCACCTCGAGTTTCTGGAATGGAACATCAACGACGGGGAGAAGCAAGGGAAAGGTGGATACAAGCAGGGGGGAAAGTTGGTACCGAAGACGACCCCATCAAGCGCAATGGCGTCAAAAGACACTTAGTACTCTTCACACTTCCTTACTGGGATGTGAGTTTCATAACTACCTTTCCTTACTGTCATTTTCTGGAAATAATGCAGTTATAGAATTTGTTGTCAAACATACATGTCCTTCTGCAGTTCCTATAATTTTTAACCTACTTGTGTACATGGACCCTAACATTTTTTTATTTGGGCTCACAATTTCATTGTTGTGAGAACTTGAGCATGTTATATGTGTTTGCAGAAATCTCTGGTCCACCATGTCCTTGACGTGATGCATTGTGAGAAAAATATAGCCAAGAATATCCTCAGTACTTTGCTTGGAAAAAAAGATGGTCCTATGGGTAGGAAAGACATGAAATACGTTGGGTGCAAAAAACAGTTGCACATACGAGAGGCAAGGGCACCACAAAGTGGATTCCACGTGCCCGATGCTCTATATGTTCTATCACCTGAGAATAAGAAGAAACTGATAGATAGACTCCGGAATATGAGAATTTCGACTGGATGCATGTCTAATATGAAGTCTCGAATTGACCCTGATGGAACAACGCACGGTTTGAAGAGCCATGACTACCATGTGCTTCTTCAACAAATTCTCCTAATTTGTCTTCGAGGTTTGTTACCCGACAGCGTCATGAAAACAGTTTTACAATTGAGTATTTTGTTCACAAAAATATGTTGCAAAGTTGTGGACCCTGCTGACATGGAGTCCATGACGGAAGAAGTGGCAGTTGTGATCTGTTCACTTGAACGTTTTTTTCCCCCTTCTTTTTTTGATCCCATGTTGCACTTGCCAGTACACTTAGTAGAAGAGCTCCATATGTGTGGGCCTGTTCACAACCGTTGGATGTACCCTTTGGAAAGGTACATGAAGTATATGAAATCCTACGTTCGTAACAAAGCTCGTCCGGAAGGTTGCATGGCAACCGGCACTTCTATGGAAGTTGCACTAGGTTTGTCAACAGAGTACATGCTTGAATGCGAATCAACAGGAAAGAGAGTGTGGGATGCAGAGGAGGAACTTGGAGATTCGGGGGAGGTTACTTGCACTACGTACAAGATAAGAACTCTGTCTACAGAAGAATGTCAGTGGGCACATTCGTGTGTTCTACAGAATACACAATGCCTGGATGAACTTCGACAGTGAGTGTGAATACGCAGTTACAGTTTGTGCTCCCTTGTTTTTTCATTGTATCCCTTATTCTCTTATATTTTCATATGTATTTCCACAGCCATATAACTAAGTGCACTGTTACACGTACGATAATTTCCAATTACTTGTGCTTATTAATACTTTTTGATTATGGCATAGTGTGATTTCTGTGCTTGCAGAACTCACAAACGAATTACATTGGAGATGACGAATGCCAGGGCTGTGCATAGACGAAGTGTACATCCAAGACAGAGACGGAGATTGGAGTATCCTCGTGAATTGAACAACATTCCAGAGTTTTCGGAATGGTTAGAAAACATTGTGCGAGCGGGTAATCAGTTTTTTGAAGATGAAGTGGTTGACTTGTCTATGCCTCCGCGTTTGAGGACTCGTTCATTCAAGTCAATGAAAGCGTACGGTAAACACTTCCGGGTCTGCAATGCCGAAGTAAATTTGCTTACCGCAAACTCAGGTGTAACAGTCACTTGTGAGACTATGCAACGAAGTGGCATTTCAGATACAAATCTCATTTCTGGGGCAGTAACATATTTTGGGAAAGTTCAAGAAATTTTCGAATTGGACTATGGTCGCTTGAAGCCGATACTGCTTCTCTGTGATTGGGTGTCACCTATATGGAGAGGACCCACTGCTTCTCAGAGGACAGACAAGTATGGATTCACATTGGTTAAACTAAATAGATTGATGCGGAGGTCATCAAATTCTTTTGTTTTCCCAGTGCAGGCCTCCAGTATTTACTTTTGTGAGACTGTAGAGGAGCCGGAGTGGTGTACAGTCATTCACGTCGAGCCGAGGTCAACTCATGTATATGAAGACGGGGACTTGCTTTCTAGTGTTCCTTTTTTTGAGATGGACACACATGGATTGGTCGGAGACAATGACGAGTCCGACGGAGCAGAAGCAGACAACGGTATTCGATTGTCAGACACATTGGGTCAGCACATAACGGATGAGGACGTACAAGCTGATGATGTTGCTGTCCAACTTGAAGCTCGACAATTAGAGGATGAAGGTTCAGAAGATTTTTCAGTGGACGGTTCTGTAGAAGATGAAGATGAGGAAATCGAGAAATGAGGGGTGCACAACCGGAGACTTGTATATGTGACTTCGTTGAAGCAGGTAAGTTTGAATTTCGGAGTAGTTGTCAGTGTTTTCCCCCCACATTTCATGTATTTCGAATGATGCAAGTTGGTATTCGGATGGAACTTGTAGGAGCTCGTGTTAATTGAATCCCGCGGTTGGTTTCAAATAAAATGTAATCATGAATACAATAATTTATTATTTTGATGAAGTTGTCTGCGCTGTGTATGTTGAGAACCAGCTCATTAGATTGGAACACCCAGCTTTCCAAAGTATTGACCAGTGGAGGACATGATATTTGAATTCCACTTGTTCAGTTGCACGTGTTATGTATTGTGCATTGAGGGGAAATGTAGAAGCTTGTCGTAGTGCCCTTATTTAATTGTTCTTAAATGAGGAGGCGTTACTAGTGGTTGTGGAAAGCACATTCTGTAGAAGTGAAAGGAAACTGTCAAGTTTCACGTAATTACTGTTTTGTGAACATTGGGGAGGCCGATACAGTGGTCAATAATTTGATTAATTTTGTAACCGGAAGTGGTCGAAGGTGTTCATTAAAGTCGGTGTCCAGTGCACCATGTTTCTGCATAGACGAGGAAGAGGTGGACAATAATTTTTGTCAATAAAGGCATTGCCTTTTTCTTGACAGTACACTGGAATTTTTAGAGCTCAGTGCGGAAGCGTTATTTATCGGAAGTAGATTTTGGGAGCAGTGTGTTTCAGGCAAGTCACACCAGTAGTTTTTTCCTTGCCGTCCTATACAGAATAAGAATGGTATGCAATAAGGCCACTTCAATTTCTGATTCGCCAATGGGAAGTGATTACGAATGTCATGATGACGAGGAAGGCTGCCAAATTTTGTTTGTTACATGTGAAGGATTCGGAGAGTGGTAGTGCAGGGTATGGTAAGTGGATTCCTCGTCCAATCTGACGTGTTCCATTACGTTGGTTCAACCGAAGGTGTAACCATGGCAGAAGCGAAGTCCATCTTTTTTGTGGTAGTTGTTTTCATGAAGTGAACGTGCAAATAGAGAAAGAAATGTACTACCTGACTGTCTTTGTGAAAGACTAGTGCATGGTGGAAGTGTCAATTCTATTTAGGGCTACGAATGTCAGTGGACGTAATCGGGTTAGTGGCTGAAGGCAATCGGTGTAGAATCCCCATATCTGAAGGACAAAAAGAGAACGGAGGTGATGGGTTTTGTTTTTTAATTTTTTTTCTTGAAATGGCCTGACAGTAATGTGTTTAACAATGTACTCATGCATTTGAAATGAAGGCTTGTTATGATGATCGAAAATTGTTGAAGTGCAAGCAGGAATTAGAGACCGCTCTCTGAATGACAAATTGATCATGAATTGGGAATGACGACGTTCTTGGCATTGGTGTTTCAGGCCTTATATTACTTATAGTGTACTGCAGACATTGTTTGTCCTAATCGTATTTTTCTGTGGGGAAAAAAGGGTATCTAATTGGATGAATATGTAAAGTTCGGAAGATTTTGGCGTGTGGCAGGTTCCGTGTGTAAATGCTTGTGGACGGCTAATGCGTTATCTGAAGAAGCAATAGCAACCGGTCGACTGATGTGTGAAGAGAATGACGTGATAATTAGGAGGAGTTGTTTGGCTAAATTGAAATGAGACAATTCATAGAAGATTGGTGGGCTGTGGATTGAATTTTGTAATTTAGGAAAACTTTGATTTCGTTTGAGTAGACAGTATGCCTGAGGAAGTTATATGAAATGATTTCAGTGTGAGGTAATCATATTTGGCTTACCAGAGAAGCAGTTGACGTCATTTTATGTGTTATTCATCAATTTTATGTTTACTCAATGTAGTTTAAGCTGGAAAAACTTTTTTGAAGGACAGTTGTTGAAATGGGATGTTGGATGAAGATAAGCGGTGAAGTTCCTGAACACAGTATTTTGAGATTCATTCCGAGTGGAGAGAAAAGATTTGTGTCCACAGGGAAGATGTACAGGAATACATGGAGGTGGTTTTCTAATGTATCAAATGTTTTTGCCTTCCTTGATGTGACCTAATTCGAAGGTAAGAATCTGCGACTGCACAGTTAGGAAGGCGGTGTCGTGAACTTATAGAAGATACCAGTCTTGGTGTCACTAGAATTTCATTTCACAGCATTGTGGTGAACTCGTACAATTTTTGTGTTCATGGAGTAAAGGTAAGTCGACAAACGTCCGTGGGCACTGCTCATAATTGCTTGTTGTTTATTGAACGTCATGCCTATTGCCACAGGGAAATTGAAGGCGGAGCACAATTTCTCGAATGGTGCTCTGATTCTGGGTGTGAGCTTCATGTGCATAACATGTAGATTAAGGGAGACGTTTAAGTGGTTTTGTTGTATGTGTTCTTCTTTATGTTTCGTTGTCAAGGTAGTCGTCATTGTGGAGAAAATGACTAATGAAGTGAATGTGTTTTTTTTCTTGTACTTGGTAATGGAAGAGGGGTCGCGCATTCTGGTGTACGGTTTCTGAATTAGAGCTTCAGCTAAAGAGGATGTGGATGTAGATTAGTGTTAATGACACATGATGGAAGACGGAATGAAGTGTGGAAGGAATTTTTTTTTTTTTTTTTGGCCACCAAATTACAGCATTCCAGTATGGAGTGGTCAGTGATAAAGTAGTGATGAATTATATTTATGTTACTGTATGGACGTTTTGTCCTCTTGTTTTTAGGGAAACTGTGAAGCGTAATGTTTTTAATATTGACGAGCATGTGTTTTGTAAAATTGATTGAAAATGGTGGAAGAGTTGATTTTGTTTGTGGAACGCATATTCTATTTCTGATTGAACATAGAAGATGGACTAGTGGTCTGCAGAGTACATATATTCTTTGTGAAGGAGTAGTCGTTGTAAGGAACAGAGTACCGACAGGAAGTGGCGAGTTCCATAAGAATTGGGGAACAATATAGTCAGCGTGCTATGAACATGTTCATCAGTTGTGACTGAAAGACTTGCTCCTGCAAATGGAGGAGAGGTCTACAGAAGGAGTTTATTTCGCAATACATAGTGAGGAAATAATTTTAATTCTTGGAAGGCACTGCAGTAGGAAATGTTGTGCCTCGCAATTGATTTAGAAATTTTTTGTGGACTTCTTGTAGGGCTAACCTGAATTTGTTTTGGACGACAACAAATCAGAGGCTCTAAACAGGAGTACTGAAGATGGTCGGAACATAGTTCGGAGACTCAGGGTGTCATAATGTCAGGTATTTATGCACTGCCGTGTTTGAGTAATTGTCTGGGCACTGTAATGTGTTTATAGAATGTCGTTTTTCTGGTTGTCTTGGGCTGAGAGGGGGGGTCCGCATCAATGTGAAGACGTGGAAAACTGAGGTGTTTACCATCTCATCTGTAAGTGTATTCGGCAAATGTTGTCCACGTTTTCTGGCACAAGATGACAAATGCTTTTTCTGTAATGGTAGGAGACGATTCATGTAGTCATTGGTGTAGGACATTGAAAGAGGCTTTTCGTATTTTCAGTTGTTCGTGTCCACAGGGAGAATGTAGATTTTCATGAAGAACAGTAATGCTTCAGAAATTGATGAAGTCCTGTAGGCGCCAGCCATTGGCAGCTGACGACGAGCAATGCTTACCGTAAAGTGGGGCTGCTTGACCTGTGATGCTGTCATTGCAGGGCTGTCGGAGGAGACACAACGTACTTTATGATGCTTGTGCACACGGATGTTCATTTTGTGGGCCGAAGGAGTGGAACACGTTTCTGGAAATCGGACGAACAGGAAGAACAATCTGAAGCGGACCCGGTCTGCCTGGCTAGGAGGACGCTATGAAGTGGTTCAGAACGGAGGTCCAAGAAATCGTTGTCACGGAGTTTGAATTCCTGATGAAGGATGTGAACGACGTGGAATGTTTTCATCTGGAAAACTTCCATTTCAGCAATCACCGGGAGTTCGACATTCAAAGTGTAACAGAAGATGAAGAAGTGAGGAGCAGCAGGTGCCGAAACGGAATGCCAGTGTCGGTTCATATGATTTTCTTAAAGGTGGATGACAAACAATATTAGAGGAAGAAAATGAATTCTATAAAATGACGGAGAAGTAATTTGAAAATGTGAAGCTGGGAACGCTTGCAAGGAGAGAGAGAAAACAACAAAGTCCTTTCTTTGTATTACTATTCATTTCAGAAGGTTTCGTACTCTAAGTCGGATGTTTGTGCACCTAAGAAAGTAAGTGGAGCATTCATTCTCTGAAAACTGCACTGTGAATGCCTCTGTTTCTTCGAGGCAATGTGGGGACATATTTTGCACCAGCGGCAGGGACAGTTCGAGGGATTGGTTTCTTCTGTCAATGCTCTTGTACTCTGATTATGTACTACAAAAAACTAACAGGATGTGGGGACGACTTTGCAGCACGGATGTACACAATCAAGAGCTGAAGCACTCTCCATCACCCTCGTACACAATGGTGGTCGGAGGGGCCACTCTGGAGAGGCGAGTGACTTTGAAGTGGTCCTGTCCGACAAGAGTGAAGCGCAGGCGCTCTCCCACGAGGATGAGATGTCTGTCGACGAAATTGCCGAAGCCAGCTCCAAAAGAAGTCTTCAGTTCGCCATGTTTGGACTTAGCATCCACGGCGACTGACCAAATCAAAACGCAGCCGTCGTATTGCATTCCGACTTCTTCGTTATTGAATTCATCAGCATACGCGTCAGAGAACCAGGAGGGGACTTTCTGAGAAACAAAAAAACGGAAATGAGTATGGATGGAGGATCGTTTTGGAAATGCAGCTGCAGGAAATGTCAATGACATCGTCAATGGCAGCGGCTCTTGTGCCTTCTAAAAAGTAAGTGGGACTTTCTAGAAATTGTTGGTTATGTGCAGTGGACAGTGATTATAATGGCTCCGGCATTGACAAGAAGCAATTCATTCCTGAACAGTGAGGGACATTGAAAGATGTCTACCATTGCAGAGATGACGAAAAACATGTTCCCAATTACAGTCGACAGTTTCATATACTTCAGGTTCTAGAACTCAAGCTCATTGCATATTGACGGAGAAGATGTGTTGCAGGAAAATGACAGGATGAATAGGAAGAGAGCAGGAAGAGTAACGAACCATGCGCTTCATCGTGGAGATCTTCATAGTTTTTTCAAAACTTTTTGCGGGTGGCTGACGTCGCCCTCTTGCCGCAGCAGATTCACGGTAAATTCTCTGAGATGGCATTATGAACGTCTTTTTTTTGCTTGGAGACAGTAATTCTAGAAATTGGGAATGCCAATTCCGGAGTGCGGGGATGCAGCAGGCAGGAAATGGCAAAGTCTGAGGACGATGAAGACAGTGAAGTTGAGCAGAAGTGCAGTAACGTGTGAAGGGACTCAGCAGGGTAGGAGGAAGGTAATAATGTAGTTTAAGAGAAGAGATTTTGTAATATATTATGTGATTTACTTAATTATATGTAAATGGTGTCATGTCATTGAAGATTAATCGCTGAACATGTTATAAATGCATACGTATTTGTTAGGATTTACTTTCATTAATTCCAAGGATTTTGGAAGTGACAAGGGGACCACCCGAAATCTACAATGTCAATTTCGCTTCAACGATAGAAAGAATCTCAAGTGATTTTAAGTACATAACAAATTCACAAGTAACCGTTTCTACTTTAGTTGAAGGAAACCTGAAAACGCGGGAGGTCCCCAAAAATGTGTTCGTGTATGCACTGGCACTGTCGTGGAAGGTCCTTCTCAATTTTCAGGGACAAAAAGTAAGTGAAGCTCTCTGAATGAATAGCATGCGGTTATTATTCATGATGGGAGCTACTTTATTCCATATTACCAATGCAGTGAACGACCGGAACTCTTAGAGGCACGCCCCATTGGGCTATGTGAACAGGAAAGTGCCTCAACAGTGATGCAATTGGTCAGCACAGAAGGAGTCTCTGACAAAGGTCTTGTCACTTCCGAGAAGTCAGAACAATATTAAATAATGCATTTTTAAAAACAGGTAAGTATGACAGTGATTGTTTCAACAACCTGCACGTCAAATTTCAACCAGGCACCCATTCGACCGATTATGCAATAGTTCACATGTTTCTCGTGACCTATCAGCAATGTGCGCCTTAATGGACTCACTCACAATATGGAGGTCGACCTTCAGTCACAGAAAACGTCATTTCAGGAAAGCCGTCCGCATGTTCCTTGTTCAAATACCCCACCTCTCTTGTAGTGAATCCTCACAGAAAAGCCGTTCCAAACTCGCAATTGTCCGGTTGAGTGCCACCATAAACACGTTGATACATCTGCAGAGCCTCCGCGGCAACTGGCTGAGACATGTGCCTCCATGGATGTCTGTTATGTGATCGATTGCTAGGATACATGGGTAGCAAACTCTCGAACGACACACCATGGTCCTCCTTCAACTTCTTTAATGGAATTCCCACTCCACAGAGTCCACCAATTTCCTTGAAGAAATCCTCCGTGTACCTAGCCTAATCGCTTACTTGGACAAAAGGGGCATGCCTCCGCAATTCTGCGCAAATAGAAGGGCATTCATTAGCCAGGTTGAAAGGCTCTGACCAAATACTGAAGGATTCGGACCCACCATGGTCTACTCTCTTATTCCCTGAATCTACAAACTGTTGCGAGGCCTTGCTGCACTCTAAACTAGAAGATGCTTCCCCATCTACCCCCTTCTTTCCACTACCCATCGTAAGTTAGCAGCGATTAATCTTCTACTTGAACTTCAACACCGACCCTGCAGTCGACTATTACCGAAAAATTCTGCGTTAGATCGGAGTGCAGGTTGTAAGTTGTGTTTGTGCCGACTCTTGGATCAGTCCTGACTGTCGTTATTGTGCGATGTAGTAGGCTGCTACATTTCACTACTCGATCAGATGCTCCAGTACTGTTTGTGGTCTTCAAGCATGGAAGTGGGAGGGCATGCAGTCAGTCAGGACTTGAGGGCAATGCTAGCTCTCATGAAGCCAGGAGGAGAGCACCCCCTACAAATGTACAGTAGTCAGGTATAGGTTGGATGGACTTTGAATGAGTAAGGCCTGAGCAAGGACCTAGTACTAAAGTTGAAATTCAACTATACAGAGGGAATGTGGTAACTGTAAGTCCATTGGTGGAATGTACGCCTTAGTATAAAGTCAAAGAAAGTGTCAAGATGGCAATCCTTTTAAATTTGGTGAAGCATTGTATTCCTACATCATCCATCTTCTAGACCAAAAAAGTCTTTTCAATCTTATTCATGTACTTTTTCATTCAAATTCGTGACTTCATCCACATTTTTAATGACAATGAAAAATTTCTAGCAAAAAAATAATATGTGTATTTGGCAAAAAGTAGACATTTTATTTTGAAATGGTGCAATCTTGCCACGTGGTGCCAAAAAAAAGGGCTAGTTGGAATTTGCAATAAGGAATACAAAAAAGGGAAAGATTTTATTTGTTTTTTGCTATAGCCTTACTTCAGGCTGATGTTGATGTTGATGATTAATGGTGTTCTCATGAGTCAAATACATTCTATACATTATGTTCTTATAATTGTGTTATATTTTTTTCTTCAATGTGTTTGCTTTGATAACAATCGTTGAACCCGGCATGGAAGTGGTTTGGATCAATCATCTAGGCTAAATTAAACAGTGACTTTATATTGGAGGGAGGAGGCCATTCAAAAGAAACTACCCACAATTTTAATGACATTTAATTAAAATTGTGGTATCCTAAGTGCCACTTTGACGGTGTCCCATTTTCACCATCTAGGACAGGTATAGATTTCAAAACGGGCGTTTTAAACTATTTTTAGACCAATTTTAACCAATATTGTCATTTTAATGAAATTGCCCATCAATATAGTTATTGCTATAGTATACAACATATAGTATAAAGTATATCGTATATATACTTACAATCATATAGTTATTGATTTTGTCAAACTTTATGCTAAAGTACGAAAATGTAGATCAAATAGTTTAATTCAGCTTATTCCATTGTAATTTTTGTGATACTTTGAAATAAGCATTTTATCAGCTCAAAATACACGGCCATGCTTTCAAATTTTTCTATTTAATTTCTATATTGTAAGTGAATTGAAGATTCCATGGAGCACATCAATTCAAACATGATATTTGTGGCTGTTATTGCTATCATTTTTGAAGAAATTTTCATAATTTCTATGATTTTTACTTATTGAAGATCACATCTACAAAAATATAAATTAATTTTTGATATTGTGAAATGAAATATTCAATTTTTAATATTGAATATGATATTTGAACCATTCAATAAAATTCACAGGAAGCCTTTTCTGAATTCCCCACAGGCATTGTACTCCAAATCCCCTCCTAAGAAATAAGAAAAAGTTACAAATTGTTGTTCATGGGGAATATCACTCTCACAGGGAAATGTGAGACAGGGAATTTTAAGGGAGTTTTAAGGGGGAAATTTGTGCGTTCTTTAGTGTTATTTGAAGATGTCCCCACTTCAAAATCAACTCAATTTGTAGAATTTAATAATCTAGAATGTAGATTTAAGCATCTAAAATCTAATTCTAATGTAGATTTTAGTTTGCATAATCAATTCAGTTTGTAGATTTTGGAAGTTGAAATCTAACAGATATGTAGATTTTGAATTTCCAATCTTAATGATTTGTACATTTCAAAATTTTTAGTCTAGACTGTTAGCTAGATTTCAATAGTTCAAAATATTAGTAATATGTAGATTCATTTGTTTGAACATTTTACAATTTCATGTATTGTAAAATTTCTGAGATTTCTAAAATGTACCAACTGTAGAAATGTTAGATTTCTAAGAATTGAATACATTCACATGAAGATTGACAACTTACAAGTCTTATGTGTCCAACCTCATGGTACCCTCGACAATCGATATGGGACAATTTGAATCTTCTAAAATCTACCAAATATTAGGTGGAAAAAACATTGAAATGTAAGATGTGTCAATGTGTTGCAAAGTCTACCAATTTGGATTGCACACGGGGATTTGGGGGAAATTTATGAAAATCCTTACAAAGAAAACCCACAATTTCCTTTTGCATAGGAACTCTTTGAAAATCCCTCCATGATCACATTAGAACACAGGGAAACATAAAAACTAGGAGAAACTTGCATGAAAACCTACATAATCTCCAAAACAGTCGCAGGGAATTCCACAAAGGTCCGCTGTGATTGGAACCATTTGATTACAAATATTGAAATGAAAGAGGTACGAGGAGTTTTATTTTATGGTTTAGGAAGCCTTTACGAAGAGTAGGGAGGGTTTAGTTTTAGGGTACAAAAAACATTCAAATTCATTTTTTGCTCTAAATTTTGAAACAATGGTTACAATATAGGATTTTAATTAGTCTTTTACAATAGAAGATTTGGGTACAATTATGGTATGAAGACTCCAGACAATCTCCACACCAATTTCAATCCATGTCATTATATCAAACAAGTTTATCTTTAATTTAAGTTAGAACAACTTAGACAAATCAATATCAAACAAGTTTATTTTTAATTTAAGTTAGAATAACTTAGACAAATCAAAATTAGAATTAACTAGAAAATTTTTGGAAGTTTTAAGAAAAAATCACCTAATTAATATGTCCAAAAAGTGATATATGAAGCATAGTGGTGTCCATTCCCACCATGTTATTAAAAATTGTCAATTTCTTGCAAAATAGCAACAGTTCTTTCTTTCATCTAGTACCACCACTTCTACTATGGCAGATTCTATGAAAATGGCGGTATTCCATGTGCCATTTTCAAACGGTGACATCTAGGACAAGTATACATTACTAAAATCTAGGTCATTTACAGATTTCAAAAATCTAGGAGTGATATAGATCTCAGACCGCTTGGTCTGAAAAATCTAGGATTGATATACATTTCAAATTTCTAGGACAAATGTAGATTTCAAAAATTTAGGACTAATATAGATCAATCTAGCACAAATTAAAAAGTTCTAACTGTATAGTCCTACATGTTGAAAGTGCCAAATTAATGGAATACTGCCATTTTAATGACATTGGCCATCACTTCACAATTTTCTTAAGATAAATAAGAGATTTGGGTTGGTTAAATTTTTTGTATATCAATTTTTAACCTATTTTACAATATAGATGCCAAAATTCACAGAGGCTACAGGATATATGAGTTTTTTAGGGAAATGTGGAAAGACAAAACTTCAGCTTTTTTAAGTGCTTGAAAAAAGCCCACATTTTGAAATGAGGGTACATTGGCATTGCAATTGGTGGATATATTGGCTCTAAAATTCTAAAACAATTTATTTGAACGCGTCATGCAAAACATCCTATGGTTGGATTTGTTGAAAAAATGATTGATGAAGATTTTGACATCACTTGGGGGATGAGTAAAAATTTTGGCAATATGAAACTCTGTGAAATTTGTACACATTTTCTAAATTCCAATAAAGAGTATAAAAGTTATTCATTGTAGCTTATGTCCAAGGGCTCTAATACTTAAAAATCAAGATCTGCAATGGACATCCTTATACTGAATCATCAACAGGAAAATATTTTTTTTAAGTAGACTTCAAAGGATATTCACTGACTTAAAAATTAACAAAAATAGCACTATTCTTGAAAGTCATCCATTGATAGGCTAGTTAAAGTTTGTATTTGCCGGTAACCAAATTATATTAATTCAACATTTTCAGTCTAAATTTAGGTTTTGGACATTCTTTGGATAAACTAAAGTCTTCAAATTGAAAATTAAATTGAAATCTGCAAGATGCACATTGATCTGTGCATTGATTGGCAAGTTTACTGTACCTCACTAAGGTGGTCTTTCAGCTTTTTACAGTGTTTAATTTTGTGGTGAGTATCCAATTTTGACTTTTGAAAAGTGAAAAAGTTGGGAATGGTAAAGATACATGTCACAATCATCCTTGTTTGATTCTAAAGATTGTCCATCTTTTTCTACATAGTATAGTTTCACAAAGTTATGAATTGACTATAATTTATTGTTGGAATGATTCATTGGCTTCGAGTTGGTGTCCTAAACAAGTTCACCTTTTAATTATAATAAAATATGACTTCACCAAATGTGGTTTAACTGTCTTTCTTTAAAATGGTTTCATCACAAAAAATCATCACAATCAAGGATTTTAAAGTATTTTTAAATAATTTTTTATTTGAAAAAGCCAATTGTGTCTTATTTACCTAGAATTCTTGACATCAAACAGTTGGAATATCAAACAAGATAATAAATATTCAATAGATCCAAAAATAATTAATATTCAAAGAAAAATTCATCAAAAATTCACATCTTGATTCATTTACATGCCCCAATTATTTTTTATAAGTAGATTGGCTTTTTAATTGAGAGGAAGATGAAATGGAGAGGAGGATTCAAAGAAATAACTGAACAAAGAATAGAATAGATGAAGATCTCAATTGATTCATGCAAATTAACCAAGTTGACTAAATACTCCAAAACTGGAAAGATATGCTTTCGCCTCTCAAAGCCGGCCTTAATTATTCCAGCACTCTGATATTTGTTAACAAAGCATGTGACTGTCATCTTTAACTATCAAATGTTGTTGACTCCATTGTGACAATAGCATCTTTACTAGTATCAAATGTTGAACAAAATGCATATGGATTCACAAACTGTAGTTGAATTTGTACACAGTACAGCCGGTAACTTAATCTTCTACAAAATAGTAAGAATTGTATACTGTACCAGTAGCATAGGTAAGCCTAATACATTTGGCACTTGCTTGCAAACTCGCTAATTACATTTACAAACATCAGCTGCTATCACAGTCTTGACACTTGCAGGAAGAGCATCTGTTGCAGCCTTCGGTGGACTTGCCAGTTCATCTATTGTTGCATCCTTCATTGGACTTACCAGTTCTAGTGTTGCATCCTTCATTGGACTTGCTAGTTCTATTGTTGCATCCTTCATTGGACTGGCCAGTTCTATTGCTGCATCCTTCATTGGACTTCGCAACTGCACATCCGGCAGGTCCTTGATCTCTACCATAGCGTCCATAGCATCTTTGCAAACTAAGTCATGCAGTGCCACAGGAAATTACCACAAAGAATCTTCCTCAAATGCAAAGAAACTCAACACCAAGATCACAATTCACATTTCTGCAGCAAAACTGCGTCTTCTCCCATTTAAACCCAAACGACTCACTCACCCTAACAGTTTCTCCATTCAGAATTCTCAGTGGCCCTAACAAGCGCAGTGCCCTAAACCTCGCCTATGTGATTCAAGAACTTATTATCAATTCAAGTAAACTCGAAATTACAAAATAGGAATGGTCACCTCCAAATCTCGAGAAACAAAGAAATTGGAAATCCACTCGGTAAATTGCAGCTGGATTTGTGAATGCAATTTACCATACTCAAGAGAAAAGAAAGAGGAAAATACCTAGACATATCGTTAGGTTCTTCACCCTCTGCTCAGCTTTAGCCATTGACTCTGTTGCGCGTTTTAACTCCGCCATTGCTTTCGGTAGCAATTTTGACTCGATGTCTGCTACTTCGCCCTCAAACGTCCTAGTCTTCTCACTTCTTTCATTCATTGTAGTGAGCAACGCATCGGCCTCCGCTCGCTTTGCTGATGTGCCCTTCAAATCCCCCTTGATCCTTAGCAATTTTGCTTCCGCCAATGTCTTGCTGTGGCGGACGCTCAAGTCGTCGTCATCTTCAGCAGCGTAGCATCCCTCTAAGGCCTCTTTAGCGTTGTGTAGCTTCTTTATCAATTTGTGCTTGAGATCATTGGCCTTCACCTCATCTGCCTTGAATTGCTGCAAAACAGCCTTTGCTGCCGCCAAATTCTTTGACCCAAGGTTCGGGTCTGCTTCCATGCCGGCAAAGAGTTTGCTAAGCGCCGTTATCTATTGTCGCAGTGCAATGGGTCCCAATTTTTTGGGGGTTTTGGCACAATTTTCTTCCCGCTGTCGCCGCCGCGTCAAAGCCTCTTCAGCCCAATTCACGGAAATCTTGTGTACAAAGGTAGCGTAGCAACCCCGCAAGAAACGCATAGAAAAGTAAGAGTTGTCCGGACTCTCCCCATAAACTTTGGACCAATGATCGTTGAATTTCGCAGCTTCATCGCTGTCCAAGCAATCTGCGAGTTCGTAACGGCTGTTCTTCACTGGCCACTTCATCAGAATCTCTTCTTCATCGATGTGCACTTTGGTCAAAGGCACCCCTTCCCCGCAAAGTCCCACTACATTGCAGAAGAATTCCTTACTGTAGACGGCATGATGACCACGCAGAACAGAGGCCACCGCGAACATTTTCTCTTGGGTTTCGACGGAAATGCTGCTGAGATCTATGGCGTCCTGAAATTCTCCGTATGCTACTTCGGATGGCTCGAGGGCTAGGTCGTTTTCAACGCATTCACCTTCATCCGGTGAAATTTTGCAACGCGCCTTCTTCGCCAGCGATGATGATTGCTTGTCCTTTGGCGGGCTCCGCATTGCTTTCGGCTTCGGCGGTTTTGGGTCTGCATCGCCATTCTCTTTTCCCTTAGGGTCCGCATCGCCACTCTGTTTCGCCTTCGGGACTGCATCGGCAATTTCTTTTGCTTTCGTCATCGCAACGCGTGCAATTCTGAAACATCACACAGAGTAGCTTAGAACAACACCCCGAGCACAGAGCAAGTTGAAACGCAAATTCACAACCGCAGATTAGGTGGAAACGAAAATTCGCCAACATTTCCTAACGACATCAAATTCTACAACCCGCAAGTCCAAATTGGATTGAGAATTGCAGATGTTCCTACTTTTCGTTCCACAATACGATTGCCAACGATAATCTGAAAACGCCTGGAGCTTGCGCACTATATGAACTGCAACTCGGGACACCCACACTCTTGATTCACCGTCTTCTACACTACGGTATTAGAATAAGAAGCAGGAGCTGAATGCTAACAACTTTGTAATTGCTAACAGCTTAAGCACGCGTGGTTTTCGAGGAATGGTGGAGCACGCTCGCGAGGAAGGAGCTTTAAGCTATAGCATGGACTGCTTCCGCCGACCTAACGAGTGAAGACATGCTGGTTGAGGGTCATGCATTCGTCCCCAAAATCAAATTGCAGATCTCCACAATTCATCACGAATCAGCAGCCACTTAAGTTAAGTGTGACACTGTGACCCTTAAGCGTGCTAAATTTCAAACCCAACTTGTCAAATCAATGCGCCAGACACCTAAACACTCTTGATTCACATCACACCTCTTGATTCAGCCGGCACTACGGTAAAAAATTCCATAGAGATCTCCACAATTCATCACAAATCAGCAGCCACTTAAGTTAAGTGTGACATTGTGTGCTTAAGCGTGCTTAATTGCAAACCCAACTTGTCAGATCAGTATGCCAGACCCCTAAACATCCTGATTCACAGCACAACTCTCGATTCACAGCACAATTCTTGCTTCAGCTGGCACTACGGTAATGGAATATAGAAACAGCGGGAGCTCAACACTCAAATGGAAACTTCGTGCAAGCCCTAATGCCGGTACTCTCTAGTTTTCATCACAAATCAGAGCTACTCAAGTGCGACCCTTAATCGTGCTCAACTGCTTGCTAAACCAGAGCCACTCAAGTGTGACCCATAATCGTACTCAATCTTGCTTGCTAAATGAGTATGTGTATTCTCAGTCTAAGAGCAAGTTAATACGGGAAGTGCGTAAGTTTTTTAAGGTGCGGATTTATTAAGGGTTGTTTGGGGGGATGCAGGGTTTTTTTTTCCCTTTTGGCATCTTTTTTTCATTTTTTTTCATTTCTTATTACAAAACACTCGAAAAATAAAGACTTAATTTTTGCTCAAAGAAACAAATTCAAAGATCCCTCTCATGTGTATTACAATTGACTATATGATTTTATTTCCACCTTCAACTTTAAAAAATTACAAGAATTTGAAGGCTCCATCAAATTATGAGGATTAAAATAGAAAATATATTTGTGCAAAAACCAAAAATATCAAAATTTTATTCATCAACTAAATAAAAGGAAAATTGTTGTTTGGTACCCAAATTTGACTTCAAAGTCTTTGTTGCAGTTGTTTTGGGTGCAAAAAATAAAATAGTGTTGTTGCAAAATGTTTACACTCCCAATTGCTACTTCACCTCTTGATCAAATTTAAATAAGAGTGATTGTTTTTGCTTTTTTTACTTATTTATTTTCAATTTTTGCAACAAATATAATAACTCATACAAGAGATGAGAAACAAATTGAAATTTCTTACAATGATATACAATTCATAGTTTCAAGTAATTAAAACAAAGTATTGATGTTTAAACACAATCTAACATGCTATATTGAACTCACCCTAATAAAATAACCAATTGGCAAAGGATCTCATCCATAACACGTTAATAGCCGTCTAAGCCAGAATTGAGCGGACACACTAATTTTAATGGTGAGATTATTAAAGCAATTGATCTAACCTTATAAAACTTCTAATTAGTAGTATTGATCAAATTGAGTTCAAAAATGAGTCCTTCAAGTGATTATTTTAAGAATATGCCATCTTATTGCCCAACAAATAAAATTGGCTATATTATTCACAACCCCAAATTCAAGTGCGGAATGAACTCAAAGCTTCTTTTGTAGATTAAAATACAATCTATGAGAAATTAATTTTCACTTTGTCGACAATTTACATTCTTATGGTTTAGAAATGAGAACTCCATAATAGTCTTCAAAGTTTTAAGTAATTTTTATTTTCTTGCAAGAAAATCGCCCTTCAGGTACTCAAAAAGATTGAAATATGATGTTGCTATCCAACAACACACATAGGCATGGTTCTTTGTGGTTTTAGGCAATTAATGATTAAATACAATTGAATATTGAATAACCAAAAATGAGTCTACAATGCTTTGTTCATTAGTCACTCATAACTCCATGTATCAAAAATAAATGAATAGTATCCAAGGCAAATGAGTAGACATGAATTTCATTGAAGACTTCTATAAATATGAATAGACATGGATTTTATTAAAGATATCAATGAAGAAGTTACAAAATCTTGTTTGAATCTTACTTATAATGACTTTTCATAAAATCAATAATAGATTTAAATGATTATTTGAATAGTATTAGGGTCCAAAGTAATGCAAAAAATTAAAAATTAATTGGAAAGGAATTTGCTCATTTTAGTGTGGGTGTACCAAATTAGGCAAATCATGCTAGCGGAAATACAATACTAACCAACCACAAAGAGAGAACAAACTAGTTTAAATTTATCCTTGATACTATCGCTTGTTGACGGGCAATGAGGACGCAAATTCTTCCTAACTGAAGCAAAAGTGACCTTTAAAACTACAAAAAAACTCTTTCAATTAACGAAAACCAAAAAAAATACGCACATCAATAAATAAACCAATAACAATTATTACAACCCTAAACCCTAAACCCTAAATCCTAAAACCCGCTTACTACAAAGGTGCATTAGTAGTCTACTTTCAAAATTAACTAAGAAAAATAGTCTTTTGACAAACACAAACACATACACAAATATATAAAAATATATAAAAATCCGCTGACTATATATATAAAAATCGTACTCCATGTTTTATAAGAGGTCCCAAAACCCTGAAAGCAACCGATCAGAGTATGTTCTTACTGGCAAATCAGTCAAGCAGTCTGTTGGTGCACTCGGTAGTTGCTTAAACTTCCGGCCTTGATTGATTGATTGTTGCTTGATGACTACTACACCGTTGATGATGCATACCTAGGCGTGACGTGATGACCCGAAATGAGTTTGAACAAGCTAGCATCATGGGATATTAATTTGCCTACATTACTGCCTACTTCACCACCCCATCTCATCATTGAAGTGCCTGAAGCCTTGAACCCAAGTGATTTTGCTTAAATTTATCACTTTATTATCCTGAAATCTCAGTACCTCACACCTGCCCATTGTGCCCAGCAAGTGATTTTGCTTAAGTTAATCACCTTATCCTAAAACATGTCAGTAAGTTACCTCACACCGAGTTGACTGTAACATAAGTTTGGCCCCTGTTGCAGCAGACTCAGTAACGTTCAATCCCAGCACAAGAAACATTCACTGATTCTAGAACAATTGTCATACACCATCTTCCAACACAATGGCGCATTGGACAGAATTGGAGTGTAACTTAACCCCTAAATGCCCAAGGCACCCAAATCTGGTGTTTGCAAAACTTTGAAGTTAAATAAAACCTAACCAAGTTGTTATTTTTAGTAGTTTATATTTTTAGAAAGTTTTTCTTGAAGTCTAATTTTAGCACCAAAAATCCGATCTTGAAAATAAATGATAGTGATTTTTCTATTCAAGTTTCTGTACAAGGGTACCCATTGCAATCTTGACTTCCCGTAGTGTTGAGAGATCTTGGAAATGAGCCTCAAATACACAAGATCTTGGAGAAAAAATCACATTCAAAATTCATTTAAAAAAATTGTGGAGTAGATTTGAAGAAGCCATAAATTGATCGGGGTTATACAAGTTAGGCCCTTTAACCTCATATTTTTTTGATCACCAACTTTTTAGATTTGATTCATGTAAAGAAGATTGAAAGATTTTTGCAGTTTTAGCACCCTCATGGTCAAACATTATAATCTTTCACTCCATAAGTGATATTGTTGTGTTTTCTTTTCCTATGAGATTTCTAACATGTCTAGTTTGAATTTGTACGGTTACAATTCCAAAAAAATTGATACAACTTATCAAAATATTGGCATTTTGTTCAATTTAGAGCAAAATCCAGGAAGCCCAAAACAGGCCTTGGGCATTTAGGGGTTAATACTTCAGAAGACCAAGAAAGGATTGCAACCTGTTTTCGACAATGTTAACCCGCCTAAAGTGCCCAAGGCACCAAATGTGGATTAGATGAATCATAGACTTCAACAACCTAAGTGAGCAATAACTATTTCTACTCTAAGTAAAAAATTTAGGAAAATGAAAATAAAGGAAAAGAAAAAAGAACATAGAAAGGAAGTTTTAAATGTTATTTGTCCAAAATATTTAGCATTAACTTCCTTGATGGGGATAGAAAATTGTGTGAAGGCAATACATAACATATATATTACAACCAAATACAAGTCGGCAGTTTGCTAACCCGCAATGCAAAATATGGTGAGATGGAAGAGGTCTTGACTCCACCCAAATTAATTTCTGAAATGAAAGGGAAGGGAGGCTAGACGGTGGATTTAGGGTTGTGGGTTTGATCTTTCTATTGATTCATTTTTCCACATGTTTTAAGTCCTACAAAAAGTACAAATTCTAAAATATGATCAATTATTATTTTGGATTGTATAAATAAATATCAGCTCACAAAATATAGGGGGCAATTAGTGGAAATATTCACTCTAAGATTTTGGAAAGATTTACTTGTAGAAGTTAAACAAGGGATCTTATAGTTGGATTTGTTAAATACTGAATATAAATGAAAATTTTAGCCTTACTCAATCAAAGATGAGTATGTTGTTGCATTTTGGGCTTGTAAACATGAAAGAAAGGTAGGAATTAACGACACATTTCTAAAAAAGTTTGGAATCCAGTAATGGACCTTAGATTAATGACATGATTTCAATTGGTCAGCTACATATTTAGTGCAATTATAGTGTCCTACATAGTAATAATTCAAAATAATGTAGTAATTAAGCCAAATGTTTTTTTTTTACGTATAGATAAGCCTATTTTGTTTTATTTGAAAATTTTAGAAATTCAATGTGCTAAACTTTTTTTTTCAACCTTCGTTGCCCGCCAATAAAGCTCATAATTTGTTCTTGGTTATTTAAAATTTGGATGATTCAAATTTTTTAGTGGATTGATATTTATTTAGTAGTCTTGTAATATGTGCCATACTGAATATTCCGCATAAGTCACTTGATCTAAATTGAAACTAGCGGAGTCATTTATATCTCTAAAACATATTTGTATCTTTGCTAGTTTGGTGAACAATGAAAAATTAGTTATAATGACAAGTTCATTTCAATTTACTTTTGGAATTGGAAGGAGGTTCAGTTTGCTAATCCACAAGGAAAAAAATAGGGAGAGCGGGAAAGGTCTTGAGACTCCATCCAACTTAATTTTCGAGGGGAAAAGGGTACACTTGCTAATCCAAAAGGAAAAAAATGGGGAGGGTGTGAGAGGTCTTGGATCCTCCTAAATAGAGGTTTAGAAGGAAGAATTTGCTAAAGAAAAAAATGGGGAGGATGGGAGAGGTCTTGAGGCTCCACCCAAATTAATTTCTAGAAAAAAGGATCTGCTAATTCACAAAGAGAAAAATGGGGAGGGTGGGAAATTGCCAAATTGGTCTTGGCTTCACCCAAATTAATTTGTGCCAAAGAAGGATTCAGTGCTAATCTACAAAGAAAAAAACAGAAAGGGTGGGGGAGGTCTTGAGGCTATACGCACATTAATTCAAGGGAAGAAGATCAGGTGCAATTTCCTAATCCACAAAAAAATAAAAATGGGAAGGGTAGGAGGAAGATGGTGCAATTTGCTAATCCACAAAATAAAATAAAATGGGGAGGATGCAAGAGGTCTTTGTTGTCACCGTACTAACTTTGAAGAGGAAGGAAGGATTTGCTAGTCCACGAGGATTTGCCAATCCTCAAGGAAAAAAAGGGAGAACAAAATGGGGAGGGTGGGACGGAAAATGGAGAGGATTTGTTAATCCTCAAGGAAAAAAATTGGGGTGGGTGGGTGGTTCGGAGAGAATGGAGAGGGTGGGTTTCGGTCTTGAACGGCTACCCCAAATTTATTTCTAGAAGGAAGGTTTGAAAATTTTAATACTAGATTTGAAGATCCTATTCATGTTTTTGAAAGATGTCCAATTTTTAAGGGCGTAATGTTTAATGGGGTGTCTCTAGGTCATCACATGGACAAACTAGACATTTTTGAGGGATCTAACTATTATATGTAATCGTAAAATATAACTCTATAAATAGCAATTTAACTTTCTCCACTATCTAGCTACATTAAATGATAAATTATTTTGAGGTCCCATTAAGGATGTTCTTACTGAAGTGATGAGAATAAGCGGGTAGGAAGTGCTCATACACTCTTATGAAAATAAAGCGAGAAGTCCTTGCTGCAACCACATGAAAATTACTCGGTATAATAGTTATGTATTGCCAATTTTAAATTAGGGTGAAGTCAACTGACTCAACTCCGTGTCGTCCAAATCATTTCACAGTGACACTATAAAAAATTCCATGGAGAATTGGTGCTGGCATAGGACGGCTCAGGGGTACTACTGTAAAGCAAGTGAGTGCTTGTATTCTATCGCTGGGGTGCTATAAGTCAAATCAGCTTCGAATTAATCATTTCACAGCAACGTTGGGGCTCCCACTAAAGGGCCTATTTCATTCCAAATCGTCCACTGGCACGTCTGCATTGCTAGTATTTGTTGTTGAATTTCTCTGGTCAAAGCATAACTCCTCTTGGTCGATCAATTAACAGCTGCGAACATCTGCATTGCTGGGATTAGTTTTTGAGTTGCTCTTATTGAAGCATACGATCTCCTGTTGGTCGATCAATTAACAATTGCGCAGGTTTGCATTGCTGGGATTTGTTTTTTATTTGCTCTTGTCGAAGCATACGGTCTCCTGTTGGTCGATCAATTAGCAGCTGCGCACGTCTGCATTGCTGGGACTTTGTTTGTGATTTGCTCTTGACGTCGAAGCGTACGGTCTCCTGTGGGTTGATCAATTAACAGCTGCATCTAAACTGTTGAAGGTCATAGATTAGTTTAGTAAGCGTGATTCCAGTGATTTTAGTCATAGCGCAATTGTATCGGTGTGAGTAGTTGCAGGCTGCATGGCATTAGCAGCCGAAATGACACGCATCGTGTATCACAATATGTCAACGAAATCGGATTCAAGTTGTAGCTTTGAATCAGTCAAACTACTTGGTGATGAGATCGCAGCTGCTAACCCTTCTCAGAACCCGGAGGAGGAATTCTCTTTCGTTAACATATGGCGGGAGCCTTTCGATTATTCAAGACTCCCGCAATCTATCAGCCTGGAGTTGATCAAGAGATGCCCCTTCCTTGTGGGCAGCGACAAGGCAAGGTATCCGGCTTTTTTTTTTTCTGAAACTACTGGACTCTGCGCTCGTGGCCTTCAGTGGCAGGCCTTGAAGAACGACACGTTGTTTCCTCGCGATGACCTCACTGGCACATACCCAACATCGAAGAAGGGAAATCGACATCCCTTGAAGCTCATTCGAGACAAGCAGACAGCTAACGATGCACTCCATATGTACCAGCGAGTGTATGGTTATTCTTAGTCGCACAACGGGAAATTTGGCACCTCCTTCATCCGCGGTCTTGCTCTGTTTTATCAGCTCAACCAAAATGTCAATTGGGCAGAGAAAGCTGCTCAGCTTACTACGGATCGCATGAAGCGGCACCCGCACAAGAAACTTACTCCACCTTCTATACGGGAGCAGATCCAAGCGATGATAAACTTGTTTTCTCACTACTTGCTGGATGCCTACAAGCGTACAGGGTGCACTTGGAAGGAAGGTAGCAATGCATCTCCTTTGGCGACAGCTAAGAAGTGCGGAGAAACTGGCTTGCAGCGCAGACGGTCCTGCAATCTAGTGAGGAGAGCGGATGCAACTTCTGTAGAGCATTCCCCTCGCGGCATGTATCAACTGTCGCCCGCGGCCAAACAAGTCCAAATTCAACGCAAGAAGGTAGAGGTGCTATCAGCAGACGCTAAATTAGTCCGGCTACAACAAAAGGAGAAGTTGGAGATGCTATGGACCAAGCAACAACTATCCGCGTATAAGGACCATGCTCTCGCAGAACAGGAGTTGAAGGACTGGCAGCTGGAATTGAGTCGGCTCACAAACTCGATTGAAGTGCATGACGTCGCAGAACAAGAGTGGAAGGAGCAGCCGATGGAATTCAGTCGGCTCACTCCATCCATTGAAGTGGAAGATGTCACAGAAAAGGCCCGCTTTCATGACGTCGTTAGAGCAAAGACACATGAAGCTACCGCTGCTTTTGCTGCAGTAGGAGAGATTGTAAGTGTCCTTCTTACCAAATCTAAGGCTGATTTGCAAGGTTGTGCGGCAGTTCTTGAAGAATTGGCCGTTGACCTCGAGAGAATGAAGGTTGATGTTGAGTTAGTTGTTGCCAAGAACAACAACATCCGTCTCCAAGTAAAGCGCTCTATGGAAGATGCCTCGACTTCTGCTTCCCCCGATCATACAAAACGGCAACGTGCCGATAGCCCTCCCGTGGATTGTCAGGTTTACTCGAGAAGATCAAAGCAGTAGAAGAAATGAAGCTATGTTGGAGTTGCCATAGCATGGTGTGGACGCTACTCAGGTGCCACTTGATACTTAGGGGATAGTCTCGTTACTTCTAGTTCTGTTTTGCCAGTCTTTGCATGGGTGATTGCATGAAAGACCGGTACTGAAACTTTGTCACAAAGCGAGTGCGAAAGCTTCCTTTTGCTATAACTTTTGCAGCATGACTTGCATGAACTTGAAATTTTTATTGGAGATTCCTCTCTTGAGATTAATCATATCTCATATTTTTCAGAAATTTTCAAAAATCACTTTATATTTAAAAATCATTTAAACTAATATGTCACGTTTTGAGTTTTAAGGGTTTTTAGTACTATGGAGTACCCAAATTTAATGATTTGGAGCTGAAATTTCTATGGTCTATTCCCATAGTAGGAAGTCATATTCCTACCTAGGGGCATTAAAAAATATTATATTTTATGTCCTCTACGTCCATGCAAAGAAGGCTCCCTTGCGTGCGCAATTTTGAATGTTGAAGATGGTTTCAAGATAATTTTTTTTGGTGAAATCTCTTCAATATAAAGTCTTTCCAAATTGAAAATTTTTAGTTTCTTTGAAAATTGCTTTTCCTATTTTGTACAAATTAAAACGTCAAACTATGTATTTTCTTCAAAATTTCAGCTTACACTTTTTTGTGAATAACTTTTTACCTAGATTTTTTTGGGGTATGAAATTTTGGTGATATGCTATTTATAGTATTTTACTAATTATCCTTATTTTACTTTATTTTAAAAAATTCATATGCAAAAAGCTCATAGTACTGGGAGTACTAGCCGAAAACAGCCAAAGTGGAACAAAAACAGCCAGTCATTCATGCAATCACCCTTGCATTTTTTTTAATCATGCAGAGTGCTTGCAAGAGAGTCATTTAGATGGTCGCTTGCTACAGCAAGATATAATTACACACGGCTCTATATATGCCTCTTACATCTTAGGCTTCAGAGACAGTGCTTGGTACTAAGCTCCTAGAACTAGCCATCTTTTTCCCATGGGCTTTCACCATTTTTGTAAAGATATTTGCACTGGTCCTCCATTTTTGTAAAGATATTCCAAGTTAATCTATTTTTTTGCAAGATGCCAACTGCCCAAATGCACAATTGTAGAAATTAGGTCTTGTATAAGCTCGGTTGAATTGGTGTGGGATCCCTTGCCTGCTGCATTGCACCGGGTAGATGTTGCAGTCAACTGAGTTGGCCACAAATATCATGCGGTTTTGTGAAGGTCTGGTTTAGGCTTATATGTTGATTTGCCATGCGGTGAAATTGGAAGTTCATCTTTACACTTTCTGTCTCCCTGCTAAGCCAAGAAGAATGTTGAATATGTCCACAACAAATGATCTGATTTCATAATGTTGTATTTAGGGAAGCCATTTATCAATTTTTAGGAGATAAACAATGTAGAATTTCATGTACATAGAAGCAAGCTAGTGTTTGTAAATATAATTTTTTAATGCATCTTTGGACATCTGAATCCACTTGGACTGGTAAATTATGGTTGTGGTAGCGTGCAGTTTCTCTCCCTGCAATGAATATTGTCTTATGTTTCAAAATGAACAGATAGTACATCACTTGGACTCTGACAATCAACAGATTTATAGAAACTCACTGTACCCAACACTGGACTACCTAAAGACATTTTTCTGAGTAAACAACATAGTCCGCATCCCTAGTAAAATTCTATAACTTAACAGATTCATATAAGGCAGCTCAAAAGATTAACACTTCGGTAGTCAGTGAAACCCAAAAGATTAACACCACTGGTTTGTGAAGCTCAAAAGATTAACACCTGACTGGTCTATGAAGATGAGCCATGTATTCATGAATGCTGTGTCATGATCTGGATGAGTCAAAATTCATGGACTCAAAATCCAATGTACAAAACCTTCTGCAGATTCAAGGAATCTGCATCTACATTCAATCAAAGATTCTCCATAAATTACAACACGAGCTGGCTATAGAAACAAGCAGCTACGCTCCAAGAGGTTATAGGGTAAATGATCCACATTGAAAGCAGATTTTGTATGGGAGACTCATGGCGTCAAAAATTAAGACCCTTTCCTCAATAAACTAGAGTTTCAAACCGTTTAAGCCAAGCATATTGAACACAATTTAGGAAAATTGTATGGTCTTTGTGGTGATGGTACATTGCTACAACGCATTGTACGGAGTAAAAACATCCAATGAAGCACATATACTGTTATTTCAAAATAGGCCATCACATTATAAGGTCCACAAATACATAATGTATTTTATCCATGTCTGCTAGAGGTTTCTACCGGCTAAACCTCAAAAATTAATATCGCCAAGTTCATCCACCTAAAGAAGCTATTATAGCGGCATCATTAAGGTACCATCGACTGATTATCAGAAGATGGAGATATTGTGGCAACACTTGAATCTTCCCTTTGCCGGCAACCCAAACTTATCTCTGTCCTTTGTTCCAACCACGCATTCATCTGCGGTCGCATTTGGGGGGGGGAATGCTTAAGCTTATTCTGCGATTGCAGTCTCGATGTAATCGGCCCTAGCCTGGCGCCAAGCTTTGCTGCTGATCTATCCAACTGCAATCCAAGTCTCTTGTAGAGTCAACATTTTTCCGCCCCATGACGGTCACAATCTGCATGGTTTTCGATTGTATTATATTCCACTGAATACTTAAAATAAGCTCGTACCCTCCTAAGACGGTCACTGTTACTCAATTGAATTGTGCGGAGGGCTCGCATTCTCAGCAATATTTTACTCCAATTGTGTTGGAATGTACTCCAATTGTATATACATAAGCATCTTCAAGGTCGACGCTAATTGGCAGCACAATCGAGAATTCTTAGTCACCGTGCCGGTTGTCACCACTAGTGCCTGTGAGCGCTTGTTTACCCACCCTTGGTAAAGAAGCGAGCACAACCAAGCTCTCGGTAAATAACCGTTCTGAATCGATCTATGGGTGTCTAGTGCCAATCCATTGTGCCTTCCAAGCAATGGATCTTTTCTACGCTCCTAAGACTCGCTAATTCGGATAATGAAGAAAACAAAACAAAACCCTAATTGGAATTGCTATAACTGCTAAATCTGAATCCAAGCCTAAGAGGGCTTGGTGATTTGGGAGAAGAGTTAATCTTAGTCTAAACTTATCTATCCTAAAATGAAAGAGCACCTCATGCCATTTCTAAAAGTATAAAGCTTGTTTGATTTGGACTCTCTTGGAGAAAGTTATGGACGGATGAAGTTTGACCGCTACTCGGTTCCTCAAACTTCATCCATGCTTTTTAATGGACTCCGGATTTCGATTTGACTTGGGATTTGGGCTATGAGCCTGACCCCCTAAGGTTAACCTAATTACCAAGTCTTGACTCAAATGGATGAAATCTTCTAGGTTTCATCCATTACTTGTTCCGGACTTCATCTCTTCCTAACTGCTTTGGATTTAGGTCTTTCCTTAAGTTGGGTTTAGTTTTGGGTTCCCTTAAGCTTGTTCTAAGAGGTTCTAAATTTATAATTATCCTAAACTTAATCCTAAAAGTTTCTCATCCACTTTCTCGTTTTACCTAAGGGGCTTAATTACGCTTGGTAAGTTACTAATTTTAGAAGTTTAGGTCTTGTTCCTTGCAAACCCTAATTTTAGCTTCCTACTATGACTAGTTACCCAAGATTTGGTGCTTCCTAGCAAAAGCTATTCACGGATGAAGTTTGACCGCTACTCGGTTCCTCAAACTTCATCCACTGATTGCGATCAACCCTAATTTCGAAACTAATTTCTAATTTCACTTTTGGCTCTTAAATTAGACCTACTTCCTAGATCATCTTCCTTGTTCCCTTTGGATGGATTTGTGCTAGGTTTCATCCAACATGACTCCCTAACTTCATCCGCTTATAACTTCTTCGTTTTGACTCGGATTTTTATGTGTTTTAGGTTTTTGGAAACCTCTAGACCTCTATTTTGAGATTCTTAATTCAATTCTGACCTGAATTTGCCTCTTGCCTACCCTAGCTCTCGGCCTCCCTAGTAAGTGCTAGTTTGGGAATTTAAAAATGTAAAAGGGGAGTTTAGTGACCCACCTCGTAGTGGAGATCGCGAATTAGGTCGCTTAGGTTTCCCCCGGTTGCCATCTTGGTGACTTTGTTCTTTTGGAGGTAATCACTTGTATTATTAAATTCCAACCTTGCTTGTCTAGCTATTCTCCTTTTCCTTCCCCTCTATTCTTTTTCTTCTACACTATTCTTTTCCTTCTACACTATTCTCTTACATGCCCTTAATGTCTACCAACTACTGCCAATAATGCGAATGACGCATTTGTTTCTTTTCCTCTTACGCAAAGAGCAATCGATGGCTCACAATGCCTTGTGGGATTTTTGGTTAATCTATTCCCTATTCATCATCTTCCCTACTAAAACCTTCTCTTGGGTTGTCATTTGTATGCTTGTTTTTTGCTCTTGGAGCGTGTGTAGTGTGTGTTTGTGGAGAGTTGGGTGAGCGTACGTGAGTGTGCAGGTGTAGAGGGACGTTTTACTCCTAACTCTACTCTTCTCCTTAATAGCTCCTCCTATCTTGATTATCCTCCTCACTTTGTTTATTCTATTCTCCTTTGATTCCTCTCCTAATTTCTCCTATTCTTGTATTCTAGCCTAACTATCCCCTCCCCTAAGCAACTAGTTTGGAGAGGAATTTATGTGGTCATTTTGCCCTTAATTTTTATGGAGAGATAACAAAAAAAAGGACAAAAAAAAATTGTGAGCGGGGTCGCCCAAGCTGCTGGGTCGCTCGGACTGCTGGGTCGCTCGGACTGCTGGGTCGCCCAGGCTTTGGATTGCCTAGGCTGTGGGTCGCCCGGCTTTGGGTCGCCCGGCCTTGGGTTGCCCGGCTTTGGGTGCCCGGCTTTGAGTTGCCCGGTTGCTGGGTGCCCGAATGCTGGGTCGCCCGGCTGCTAGTTCGCTCGGCTTGCTGGGTCGCTCGGCCTTGCTGGGGTTGGGACCCGACTAGGGTCCGGCGCGGGGTTGATGCCCGGTGTTGGGGCTGCAAACCGTAGCTACAGCTGGGTGGTTTGGCCCGGCTTAATACTTTTAAAAAACAAAGAATCAATAAGGACAAAGAACTAGAGTCACTTCTTTGGTGTTTGTGATACTTGGTTGGACGAGGGTTTCTACCGGGTCCAGTTTCTTGGATGCTAAACTTCGGATAGTTCCAAGCGCATCTTGGAAACTAAACTTTGGAATGAACAACTAGGGAGGATCAAAGCTTCGCCGGGTGTTTGATTTAACACCCAATCTAAGATTAATACCTCCAACTCCTAGAGCCAAAGTTCCGCCGTTGTCACAATTTTAACACGCCATCTAAGACTTGGAATACTTGGGGGGTTCAAAGCTTCGCCGTTTTGGAATTCTATAACACAACGGAGGAGAGGGGTTCCCTCGGTGGTGAGCTCTTCCAAGTTATCCAGATAAGCCACCACTGTCACGACTCTCAAAAGAAGGGGATGGAGGCGCCTAAGGACAGTTTCCTATTAGTTCTAAATACCACAAAGACTCACACTAAAGGCCCCCAAAGCGGCATTGCCAAGGTACAGTGGGTGTGACTTTAGGATTAGTGCACAAACTCAAACTTGTACCAAATATACGAACGTGGTTGACCAACTAATCCAAAGGTATCAAATCACACACCACTTAGGAGAGGCCCCTAGGGTTCTCAAGAAGCTTTGAAAAAAAACACAAACAATGGGGCCAAAAGTGCCCCAAAAACACCGTTCAAGGTTTTGGGCTAAAACGTCAAAATATCCACAACCACGTGGATCCAACGGACCCCAAAACAAGAATAGGGGGTGGCTTTGGAGAGAAATGAGGGCCCTTTTATAGGTTTCCCAAGGCCCTAACCTCCCCTCTTTTAACCTAGGTAACCCTCTCAACTTGGATTTTCATCCTTATCTTTTAGGATTTTCACCTATTTGGGGGTTTACGTTGGTCCAAATCTCTAACTATTGGAGATCAACTCCAAATCAAAAACCGATTGCGCCATTGACTTCAGAAGGCCATTTTTAGCCCTAAAGTCCTTCTACCCCCTATTCCAACACCAAAATCCCACCGTAAACTATCGCCAACTAGAGTCAGTAAAAGAGGTAAAAATCTACTTTTTGGAGGTTACCTTTTCTGACAAAGGTGACTAGCCAGGGTGGTCTAGGAGGTCTTAGGGAGTAAGAAAAGACCCTTTGTCCACTTCATTCCGACTTCGTGTGCTCCCGGGACACCGGTCAACTCCACGTAAATCTCGCCACGTGGATAATTCGAAAGAATGTCGGTGATCCGGCCATCTCCCGCTATCGAACACCATGAAACTTGTCGGGGCGCATTATTAGCATCAAAGAAGCTAACTTAATTTTTAGTGAGATTTTACCGCCACTTGGGTAATTATCGTGAATTTCTCATCGTAATTTTAGGCGGTTGACCGTCCGGAAGGGGTATTTCTTTAATCCAGAAAATTCCGAAACTTCTTGGGGAACCTCTCATGAAGTTTCCCAAGAGATGTGCAAGTTCACATCTTGATCTTGCATGTCTTGATACGGAGGGTAAAAAGACACCTCCGTTGGTTTATCGGCAGTTAGGGAATCTTCCGCATACGGGAGAATCTTGGCGAATGGATTTCGTTGTTGACTTCCCGGTATGGTTCCGACCCAAGATCACAATCCGGTGCCCGTAGATTCCTCCACTGGCCTGTCTTGAGAAAGTGACACCTGCATGCTAACAATTGGGGTTTCTACTATTTGTCGATGGGATGAGGAAACTGAAACCTCCTTAAGAGAATCTATCTAAGAATCTCCCTAGACTTCCCTCAGACCAATTTAGCCAAGCCTGTTGTGAGCTCCCAATTTGTCACTTGGGACTCGTAGAATTATTTTTTTGAAAATTTGCAGTTTAAAGTTGATAAAAGTATTAAAAAATCCATAAAAAGAGTGTAGAACCGAAATAGGGTTGTGTCATACCCATTATAGTATTTGGTCTAGATTTGTGTTTTTTACTTAGAATCCCCCAAATCTTGCCTAAAAATAGTATAGAAATAACAAAAAGGTTAGATTTGGAGGATTCGAGTCACACAGCCCCAAAAGGGCTAAATCCCACCATGAATGTGGCGATTCATGGCTAGGTCGGTCCAAGGGATCCACAGCGAGGCCACTAGGTCGGGTCCTAGAGTTAGATTTAGAATTCCCCATTAGATCGACGAATTCCCGAAAACCCGATTGTTAGCATGCAAAAGCCACTCATGCAAGACCGGGCCCATGGAGGAATCTACAACTTGAGGATGGTATTCTAGGGTGAATCCCATGCCAGGAGTCCAACGGCGAAATCGGTTCGCCAAGATTCCTCCGCCTGCAGAAGATATCCGCACCGTCGCTAATTCAAGGAGATGGCCAGTTTTTAATCTCCATTGACCAATCGTGCTGGGTACGGAAACACATCCGCACGTCTTTCATGCGACTCCCTGAGAGGTCGCGTGGAAAATCCCGGCATCTTCCGACTTGCAGAAGAACCTTTTCCGGGTGGTCAACCCTCCTAACCTCTAACGGGAATTTCATGGAAATTACCCAGGTTACAATAAAATCTCACTAAAAATTAGACTAGCTTGTTTTATATTAATAATGCGCTCCGCAAAGTTTCACGACATTCCGATAGCGGCAAGTACCCGAACCGGCGAGATTCCTCGGGAATTAACCACGTGACGAGGTCCCCGCCGCGTTGACCGGCATCCCGGGCCCATATGATGGCGAAACAAAGTCAACCAAAAGTCCTTCCCAACTCTCTCGCACCTACCGGAGACCCTAGGCTATTCACATTTCTCAAAATAGGAGACCCCCAAGATCTAGGATTTTACCACGATTTGGTTTTTAAACTAAATTAGCCTACGATGGGATTTTGGCCTCGGTACCGGGGATGGAGGGATTTAGAACTAAACACGGCGATCTGGATCCAACGGCGCAATCCGTTTGGCGATTGGAGCTAATCTCCAAAAGTTAGGATGTTGGTCCAGCATAGATGGTAGAAATAGAAATTTAGGATGTAGGATGAAAATCTTTGAGGATGAGGATGAAAATCCCCGTTGATAAGGTTACCTTAGAGCTTTAGAGAGAGGGGTGAGCCCTTGGGAAACCTATACAAGGGCCCCATTTCTCTCTCAAAAACACCTCCAATTCTTGTTTTGGGTCCGTGGGTCCAAATTATTTTAGATATTTTGGCGTTTGAAGCCAGAAACCTCTACGGTGTTTTCGGAGCACTTTTGGCTCCATTGTTGCTTATTTTCAAGCTTTGAAGGTCCTTGGGGGTCCTTCTACCTTGCTTTATGTACTCTTTTGTGAAGTTGTTGGCACCTTGTTGTAAGTGGAGAGCTTCTCTCTCTCTTGTACGTGTTGTGGTCTAACTTGTGAAGTTTTAAGAGTCTTTTTGTATCTTGCACTAATCCTAAAGTCACCCCCCACCGTACCTTGGCGATGCCGCTTTGGAGGGCCTTTAGCGTGTGAGCTTTGTGTTGGAACGTGGTCTAACTTGTGTGTTTTTCTCTTTGTGTTTTTTTTCTTACATCCTCTTCTAACCTTCTCCGTATTGAGTGGACCCCCCTCCGGGACGGCGAAGCTTTGAACCTCCTTTGTGCATGTTTTTTTCTAAAGTTATCTCAAACCCTCTTCTAGTCTTCTCCTTGTTGAGTGGACCCCCCTCCGGGACGGCGAAGCTTTGAACCTATGTGTGTTTTCTTTAAAAGTTTAGTTTTTTTCCCCTCTTCTAAAAGTCTCTCTCATTGTATGGACCCCCCTTGGAAACGGCAAAGCTTTGAACTAGTGACAAAGTTGAAGTCCTAAAGCGTGTGTTAAAAGTGTAGACGGCGGAGCTTTGAACCCCCGAGGTGTCAAGAAGTCCTAAATTTGGTGTTAAAACCAACTTAACGGCGAAGCTTTGCACTTCCCTCGTGTTTAGTTCCAAAGTCTAGTTTCCAAGACCTTTGTGGAAACCTCCAGAGTTTAGCTTCCAAGATATTAGAGTTTAGCATGAAGTAGGAAGGGGTGGTCCAAGTTTAGTTGCCTAGCCCTTGTATACGTGATTTTTTAAGCCGAGTGTCTTGCTTCACAAATTCGGGCCTAACCCCCCGAACGGCAAAGCCTTGGTTCTAGCACTAATTTTTTTCCAAAATTCCAATTTTTATTTGCTAAGTGGGTTCCCCCGAGGGAACCCGTTGAGGTGACTAAAAATTTGGTGGTGACCAGCGTACCAAGCCAGCCAGCGTACCAGCCAGCCCAGTGGCAGTAACGGGGAGCCCAGCCAAGGCCGGTACCGAGGCCGCTACACTGCCTGTCCCAGCGCCCACCTTTGGCCGGTTTGGTGATCCGGTGGACTGGACCATAACTCACATACATCATGGCTGATTTCAGACCAAAAACGGGATGATGCCCTGCGGGGCCCCAACTTTGGTTTTTTGTTTGAAAAAAACTCTCCACTAATCAGGACCTAGTTTAAGAAATTAGTTATAGATCTAGTTTAGAAAATCAATGATAGATCTAGTTTAGGGAATCAGAGATAGAGCTAGTTTAGGGAATCAGAGATAGAGCTAGTTTAGAAAACCAGTTAAATCCAGTGGAGATCCAAGGCCAAAATTCCAAAACTTCCAAGTTGTGACTAAAGGACAAAGGGAGGGGAAGAAAGAGAGTCAACACTTCACATCACTCCTACACACATATTTGCAACCTCCACGTCACACCTGCACGCACACTTGAAACCTCCATTCTAACCAACCAAATACACACATGAGCAATGGAGGGAGATTAGGAAGAAGGAGATGAAGTAGAGAACAAAAAGGAGAGAGACGATAAATAGTGACCTAGGCCTAAGCTTAGGTAGACTTAGAGAAGGAAATCTTGAGAATTTGTGGTGACCGTTGGGAGGAGGATTAGGATGACACAAAGGCAAAATTGTGTAAGAGGATAGTTGGCCTCTTAAACACCTCCTTGGAGTTTGAAACCATAGTGTAAGACTCATAAAAGCTTAGGTGGAATAGTGCTCGAGTAGAAGAAAGAGGAAGAAAGAAAAGAAAGGGGAAGAGGAAAGAAGGAGTTTAGATCATCAAAAATTGTAATATTTTCTAAAATAAGCGGTGAGCTTGGGAAAAATTCAAAACAAAGCCAAGGACTACCATGAAGCGTGAGGATGTACACGTGGACGTGGACGAAGTTATTTCCGACACCGGTAGTGAAGAGGTGAGTTTTTAATTTAATCTTTGATGTTTCTCCCTAATTAGCATTTATTTTTCTAATCAGCCCTTAGAGCGTGATTAGCATCCGAGATTAGTGCAAATTAGAAGTTTAGAGTCAACAAATTATAGATTAGGAATAGAGGTTTCCGAAAACATCTTATAATTAAGATTCGACCGTAAACTGACCGCGTTAGGCTAAGTTAAGCGATAGGGGGTAGGACGGAGGAATTTTGAATAAAATTTCATCCAAAAAGAACCATGGACAGAACTTAGGAATTTAGGGTAGAAAGAGGATTTAGATTAAAATTAGGGATTAATTAGCAGTTAGAATTAGAGTCAAATTACATTTTAATTTTTAAAGTTAAACTTCTAAGGTCAAAATCTAGAGTTAACTTTGGGGAGTTAAAAAATAGAATTAATTTGGAATTTTAACTTAGGGGTTTAAACTCTCAAGTCAAATCTTAGGGTAGGTTCATGTAAGAGTTTAGAGTTGATTAGGGAGTCAAAAATTAGAGTAGAAAGTAGAGGTCAACAGTAGAATTAAAAATCAACTTAGGAAGTAGATTTTTGAGTTAGGAATAGAGTTAAAATTAGAAGTCAAAACTTGGAGTAAATTGTGGAAGTAAAATTTAGAAGTAAAATTTGGAGTAACATTTAGAGTTCATCTAGGATTAAAACGATAGGGTTAAATTTGGAAGTAGAAAGTCAAAAGCCTAAAGTCAAAAGTTAAGATTAAATTTAAAGGTTAAACTTTAGAGTCAAGGGGGGAAGTAAAAAGTTAGAGTAAAAAAGCTAAAGTGAAAAGTGAAAAAATGTAGTTAGATTTAGAGGGTAAATCTTAGAGTTAGTTGGAAGTAGGAAAAATCTAGAGTCAAAGTGAAAACGTAGAGTCAAACCTAGAGGTTAAAATTTGGGATTAATTTGAAAAGTAAAAATTTAGAGTAAAAAGTCAAAAACCTAGAGTTATACGTAGAAGGTAAATTTAGAATAAAATAGGGAAGTGAAAACTTGAAGTTAAAGTCAAAATATAGAGTTAATTTTCGAAGGTAGATTTTAGAGTTGGTTAGGAGCAAAAACTTGGAGTCAAAAGTTAAAACAAAGTCAAACGGTAGCATTAAATTTTGAAGTTAAATTCTCTAATTAGTTTGGGACGTTAAAAACCTAGAGTACACTTAGAAGTTAAAAGTTAGAGTAAGAGTTGAAACTTTAGGGGTAGATTTTAAAAGAAGAACTTCTAGGTGGGGTCTTCAAAACCCAAAGAGCCTTAGAGGTTCATGGAAGGAACATAGGGGTTCCCCTTTTTGCGTAGTTAGGGACGTTAGAAATGACGCCAATTACCCAATCTACCCTCGACATAGGATAGATAGTTAGGGAGTTAGAATTTTACCATTATCCCTGAGCATTGCAGTTACCTTGTGAGTTATTACATGCATTCTAATTATTCGCTGCCATCCATGACACTTAGGAAACGTTAGCAAAAAAGATCCATTGCTTGGAAGGCACAGTGGACCGCGCTCACATCACCCCCATATATTAAAAAATGTGGATAAAGGCATAGAACCTGGTCGGTGTTCGCTCTATTACCAAGGGTGGGTAATCTTGCGCCCACACTTGGTCACATGCACAGTGATTTTAGGCTATTTTGGGTAAGAACCCTCAAACCTTCTAGTTCCCTCTACTTCTGTGGTTCTAACCTATTTACAAGTGGGTTTTAGGGCTATTCTAAGGAGAAAAGGCTATTTAGGACCAAAGGGCACATTGGTATGTAACATGCCCATTCTAGTTTTACACTCTTTTTAGGGCTTTTTGTATATAATTACAACTTAAATTGCACAATTTAGGAAAAAAAGAAGACTATGAGTCCCAAGTGACGAATTGGGAGCTCACAGTGCCCTCCATTGATCTACCTGTAGTCTCGTATGTCCTCTACCCGGCAGCTGCCCCACAAGGCCTTCCAATGAGCCCAAAAACTTTCTAATGGTTGGGCATGGTACGGGAGGACATTGCTTTAGGGATAGCAATTCTTGATTCATCATAATTCATTGACACTAAATCATGTTCACCTTGATTTTGAAGATGTTATTTGCTTTCTGAACAATAATTTTAGGGTATTATGCATTAATTTTAGAAAAATCAAAATATTAGGTAGCTATCTTCCATAGCTTCTAAATCCATTTATTTTGCATGCAGATAGATGAGTAGGGAAACTCTTTATACAAATGTTATGGTATGAGATAAAACAACCCATTTGGGATATGTAAATTAGAATTACTAGGAGCTCAATTGCTCATGGTTATGTAAAAAGTAGGAATTGTGTTCAAATTAGAATTTCAGGCCTCATTTTGGCATAACAAAATAATTTTTTTAAACTTCAAATTAAAAAGAAGGTTGAAAAATCAAATTAACTTTCATTTTCAAAAATCCGTTTGAGATTTTAAGCAACCAATCAAAAGTTATACACAAATTTGAAAGAGGAATTGGAAGAAACATTTTCTTTGACATTTTCAAACATCTTTTTTGAATTTTGTCCATAACTTTTTTTCGAGTCTCAAAATCACAAACCGATTTTTGGAGATGAAATGTAGCTTGATTTTTCAACTTTTTCTAGTTCACTTTTGCTTGGAAAAATTTATTCTACTCTGCCGGACAAAATGAGGTCTGAAATCCTTGAAAATTCATGATGGACAATGAATATCATTATAAAAATGAACTCTCCACCCTTCATTCCTACTAATGTCAACAAAACAATAGATTCATTTTGCCATCATATTTTTTGTAGATGGTAGTTTGTCAAATGCCAAATTTGTAATCGATTCAATTGATTATTTGGGCCTTTGAATTTCTTTATTTTCAAATGTGGCATGTCGAAGTAACCACCTTATTAGATCAAAGGAAGCCATATAGCGAATGCCTTTCTGCCACCACTTGCTTGTACATTGTGACAAATTTATGAGTCTCAAAAAATGTCTAAACCTAGGATGAGAGGTTGCCCAAGGCCCTGCCCAAGCTCCTCCAAGCATTGCAATGCAAATTTTGCTCTAGTGTAAATTACCTTGCTCATGCTGCCCCATGTCCATGAAAAACGGCATTTTTTCCAATAATTCTTTATGGGCACATCCAATTGTAAAAAAAATTGGTAGAGCGGCAAGGTATTCCTGTCTCTACATCCAAAAAAAAATTTAAGAAAAATTTAGTGAATTTTTCTATTCATAGCAAGTTGTCCAAATTCACTATGTTGCCAAAAAATATTCTTTGGTCCTTCACGAATTAAAAATTCACCGAAACTAAAATTTTACTTTCTAAAAATCCAAATTTGGTATGCTTGATTGAGATTGCATAAGAATTATGCGAAACTAGAAATGGCAATTGCATTCTATGTTATGCAAAATTCTTTAAATGGTAAAATATTTGGCCAAATAGGGTGGACAATTGAGAGCTGCCTAGTACTATACATGGAAAACCAATTATAGAATATGCAAGATCATGACCACACTATGAAGTCCAAAAATCTCCCAAATGTTGTTAAAAAATGTTATATGTTGTATTTTCATTTTTTATTTTGAAAGAATCTATTATTCATTAGAAGCACACATGAGGCAACGGGTTTTTTTGGAATTGTAGTTCTACAGTAAAGCCCTGCGTGCCCTCCCACCAAAGGTCAATTTTGGGAGGGAGCCAGGCGCAGTGGCTTACAGCATTGACAATCCGGCAATAAATTGCCAAAAAAAAACACGCTATCATGAGGTAATCCCTTTCTAAAACCGATACCTATAAATTCTTGTCTAGAATGTAATACCTCTTTTCATGACAACATAAGGCTACTTTTGGTTACCACTATTTTCAACACTTTGAAATTTTTTAGTTTATCCATATAGTGATAAAAAATTATATAAAAAAGAATTTAGAATACTCTTGTGACTTCTAATTAGATCCGACCAAAAATTAAGCCAATTTAATAATAGGAACATTGCTAAGTTGCTAACATTGCTTATTGGAATGGAATTAGGTGTAGTTATCTCACAAATCTTGTAAAAATGATCAAATTGTTGCTAAAGTAGAATGTTTAATTCTTAATTTTCATTTGAAAAATTGGAATTTCCAAAATGAAAGCTCATTGACACAGTGTTTTTTTAGTGGTGAATTTTTTCTACAAGCTTTGAATTGGCTCCCTTTACACTAGAAAGAAAAATAAATAATAATTTTTTTAACTAATGGATGAAATTGCCAAAAACACGTCAAAAAAAATTCAAGGTTTGCCAAATTTTGGATGAAGTTTATAGGAGGCAACCCATTTCAAACCACTTAAGTAGTTCTGACCATCTCTAGGGCAGGTTTCTTCAATGGAAAAATTCTCTCTTGTGCAGAAATAGACTACGGAAGGTTATTATAATTTTCCAAATTTTTTTTTTGCAAAACATAATAACTATGAATTTTTTTAGTTGAAGATTTTGTTTGACCCATACTAGTCATATAGACCTTCCTATTTCCGACCAAGATTTACTTGCAAAATCCACCAAGGGTTGGTTGCAATATTGAGAGTCTTCTAGCCAATCATAATGCGCCACAATGGCCCCAGGACCTGTGCCATAATTAACCCCTAAAGTTCTATGACTATGTTTTCACTGAAAACATTCAAAAATTACCATTTTTAGTAGAAGTATCAAATTTTTGAAAAAAACCTTTTTTGACACATATAACCGTAGGTTCTTATAGTAAACTAGTTTCAGAAGATGTGGAAAAAAATTCAAAATTTTCCACCATGCGGATTGGAAGATATTAGCATTTGAATTGGCAAAAATCCTTTTTTTGTCCCTGCGAAAAACAGGGCAGCTACACTTCACAAGGTCACATTTGTATGAAAAAATGTCCAAATGGTGGTACTTCTTAGAATTATTTTTCCTAAACAAGTTGGCTACATGCTTAAAAATTTTCAAATCATTTGGAATTTTACAACATGTATAAAAAAAATGGTATGTAGAAAGAAGTAGAGAATGATCCAAAATACTAAATTGTTAAGAATCTAATTATGGAATTGAAAAATGTTAATCCCAATGGTTGTAATGTTGTAATAAACAAACTTCATCCTATGATTTTTTTTTTCCAAAAAATATTAAAAATTGAATTAAATTAACAACTTCAAAGTTTATTTCAGAGTAGAGAATCCATAATTGCCCGCAAACTAAAAACCCTCATAATTTTTGACTCATTGGTTGAAATGGAATGATTCAAAGCTTTCAAAACTCTAAAAAATCAATTTCAAATTTTTATTTTTGAAAAAAGTTTTTTTTTTATCTGCCCGGACTGCCCAGTTACAAAAAAAAGTAACATATTTGGCCATAATATTTTACCCCTATTTCCAAATGTTATAAAACTTAGTGCATATGAAAGATACTCCTCGCGGCCACCTTCTATTAAAATTTTAGCTTAAAATATGGAAATCTGTAGTCACACATACCTGCCCAAAATTTCTATACAACCAAAAAATGCATGCTGGTCCTTTAGGGGTTAATCACTATTCATCTCCTCCTTCACAGAAAGAGAACAACCTACATAAGGTTGGACCACCCATTACCAACCAGGAGCCAATTTCCAACCTGTAGGGTATTCTATTTCCAACCAAGGCTTAGAATGTTTTTCTTTTTCTTTTTCAAGGTTGGGACTAATAAGGTCATGACACATGTCCCAAAGTGTCATAAAATATATGGGAAATATTAAGTGGGAAAGTAGCTTTGCCTATGATTGGATTTAGAAGACTATAGTGATTATTAATAGGTTCAGAACACTTTTTGGCTCTCGGAATTCATAGTAATTTCAATTTTGAGGATAAAATTATGAAAAATTTAGAGTCCCAATATTTCTTATTTCTCTACAAGTGAAAAATTTCCTCTACCTCACATTGCTCCTCATCTGTGCTAAAATTGCTTAAGTGATTAGGAATGGGTGGTTCAACCTTAGCCAGAATGGGGCAGTGATCAGGAAGGATGTAGATAATTTTATGGATGAACAGATATGAGCGGATGAGCAAACTTACACGACTGAGTGACTTCTCTCACCCGCCCACATTCAGTTCCAGGGTGCGTGTCGCGCTGCCAATCCAAAAAAATACAGAAATCTCTGCATCCGTACGTGTATCAGCATTTCTGCCAGAACGTACTGTCGGTACACAATAAACGATTCCTGAAGCCTCCCTTTCGTGTTTGCTTTCCAGTCAAAGTGTCAAACATCACTGGCGGGCTCTGCATGAAGTCGGAACACGTTTCTCCACAATAATAATAATAACAATAATGCCGATATCCAAGTCCAGGAAGGGGGCCTGGCGGCCTGGCTTGCACTGTGAAACGTGAACCATGCGTCATACCGTACCAATAACTTAAGTAGATTGTAACCTGATTCAAACCTACTTTGGGTCGATCTCATTAGTTCTAAGTTAGGTGGCAAGTTAATTACGGAGTAGCGACTTGAAACAGAGTCTCCTTGATAACTTATGGTCATGTTGTGCTTTGTGGTTGACTCACAAACTTGCGGTGCCCGGGTGGAGTCTAGTAGATCGATCTCTCCCGAGGAAGTTGCAAGGTTAACTTCTCGGCAGGTACGATGTAAACACGAGCGTGGTATCCCCGCCTGCCCATCGACTTCAGCACCAGCAGCTTCCGCCCCTTTTAATTTCAATTCGGTGAGTGAATCTCTCCATCTTCTGTGCTTTTTATGGTTTGATTTCGGGAGTAGAAAGTTGCGGTTTACGGCGTCGCTCATTGTTGATTTTTTTGCTGTTTATAAAGTCGATGAATCTGATCGATCTAGACCCTCCCGATGGTCTGCTGTCAGTGGGGTTTCTTGAACGAACTTCGTTTCGTTAGGGCGCCCTTGCGTACTTCGACTTAATTTGTTCTAGTTCACGATTCTGCATTCCTTGTGCGTGGCCTCAATATTCCATTTTGTTACGATCAATTGGATCACCGTACCATTGAGGGACTCTGCTTTAGCTAGATAGTCATTTTTTGTCGGTAAACTTTTGAACGAACCTTAGGCTTATATCTGATGTTATTGCAAAGGTAAGTTAGATAGGTTTGGGGGGTTATCAGAGCTGGCCTGCAGAAGAAGGCGACCTAAGAGCCAACTGCTTTCCAAATTTCTCTGAGGGGCTAGTATTTTGAGGGAAAGGAAAATCTCGTTGTGCCCAAACCTACAAACTGAGGAGCAAGAATCGGGAGGTCTGGTATCTCCTGTTGTTTTCTAACAAGTTCTTGGTTTCGAAAATCAGTGAAATGCACATAATTCATACTCTCACGCAACTTCACTGTAGGAGGGTAAAGCTTTCGTGTAATGAAGCACTCTAAGTGATGGCCAGGAGCATCGACCCAACGCGTTGGAGATGTTGTTGTTGTTGTTATGCAGCAACGACGGAGGTGCTCAAGTTGAGTGGGATCAATTGCAACACCCTCAGCTTTGGAACCTAGACCAAATTGATCAATTCACGATCTGTAAATTGATCAATTCTCAGTATATGAAGTTCGGAGCCTGCGTTCGACTGTAGTCCTCGATTGTAGTCCACGAGATTCCACTCCCAATAAACCCAGGTTGGAATTCATGGCCGCCATGGCGCCATGGTCCGCAGACGCCAAGCTGGTGAAGGGCAGCCTCGCCTTCGTCATCTGGTGGCTCCTGGCCGTCTTCCCCTCCTTCCCTCTCCTCCCCATCGGCCGCACGGCAGGCTCTTTACTCGGCGCCTCCCTGATGGTCCTCTTGGGCGTCATCTCCTCCGATGCCGCTTTCGCTGCTGTGGATCTCCCCATCCTGGGCTTGCTGTTCGCCACCATGGTCCTCAGCGTCTACATGGAACGCGCCCACGCCTTCGACTCCCTCTCGCACCTCCTTTCCTGGAAAACCCGCGGCGGAAATGACCTCCTCATCCGCGTCTGCGTGCTGGCCGCGCTCGCCAGCGCACTCTTCACCAACGACAGCACGTGCGTCGTCTTGACGGGATTCGTCCTCAAGCTCTGCAAGGAAAAGCGGTTGAATCCCAAGCCGTTCCTCCTTGCGCTCGCGTGCAGCGCCAACATCGGCTCGGCCGCCACGCCCATTGGGAACCCGCAAAACCTCGTCATCGCAGTGCAAGGGGGACTCGGGTTCTGGCAGTTTGTTGCAGGGGTGCTGCCTGCTGTAGTCGTGGGCTTGGCTTTCAACATTCTCGGATTGCTTCTCATCTACGGACGGTCTCTCCAACTTGAAGTCCTGGAGGATGATATTGCCGATGGTGATGATGAAGCTTTCGCTTCTGGCAAACGGAGGTTCAGTGTTGGATCTGAGGAAAATGATGAAGAATCGGAAGGATCAAGAGCGCTCCTGAAACCCTCCTGCAGTTTTAATGTGGAGACTCGTGCTGAGGAAGGCTTATGGGTGACCAAAGGCTGGTTGGTGCCGTATTTACAGAAACACAAGCAGGGCGTTTGGAAACTGGTGTTGTTTCTGGTGATGGTTGGGAGTTGGATTCTGGGGGCAACCATGCATACGTTTGAAGCGGGCGTGGGGCTGCCTTGGACTGCGATTACAGCGGCCGTGATGCTCACTGTGGTCGATTTCTCAGATGCCACAGAAACTCTGGACAAGGTAGGTACTCAGTTTTCGAGCTCATCGGAATCACGGGTGAAGTCTTGCAATTTGAGAAGGGTGAACAATTTAAAGAGGATTCATGGTTTGGAAGTCAATTTGTCTGATCATATCGTGCAGAGTGTTATTGAGGTGGGCCGAGTATAATATCAACGGAATTAGTGGAGAACATGACGTGTTAGTCAGAAAAGAAATGAATTTGAGCTACATAAAGTCCCCATATTAGCTAACTCAAAATTGCTCAAAAACATGAGACCAAATTTCGCCCTCTTGGTCTTGGATGGGTTCAGTTGCATCGCAATTGGTTATTTGGTACGGTTTTGCGCATGTGTCCGAAGGTGCTTCGTTCTTTGGAGAAGTGAAATCGAGTGGCCCGCACAAATAGACGCTGACAGAGACCTGTGAAAATTTAAATGAATCAAACCTGATAAGGACAGTGCAACTGTCTTGTTGGAACATCAATTGAAAGAGAATATAACATTTGTATATTGTTGGAACTGACCGAGTGATAATGTTTTATGTTGTTTTCTTCCCGACCAACTAGGGGTTTTGCGCTAGTTATTGTCCATCGAGAGTCGAGGTTATTTCAAGTAACGTGAAAGTGATCTTGTCATTATGAGCTCTACTTTCATATTACCCTTAGTTTGTGATTCATGGAGGGTCTCCACAATGAACTTCATATTTGTTGCATATACTCGCTAAAGAATGCCGGATTTGAGTGAAATTAGCACATTTTTAATCACAAATTTTGGCAGTCTGAAAGCTATCATTTTTCAAGTTCGTGAGCACAAGTGTGTTTGAAGCCATGTGTGGGGGTGATGGATTTATTTAGTTCTTGTGAAATTCGTTCGCGGATTCGCCTTTTGCAGGTCTCGTATTCCATTCTAGTTTTCTTCTCTGGAATGTTTATCACGGTGGAAGGCTTCAACAGCACCGGAGCTCCAGCACACTTCTGGTTAGCAGTGGAGCCCTATTCTCGAATCGACACCAAAGGAGGCAAGGTCGTCCTCTCGCTGGTTGTCACGTTTCTCTCAAATGTGGCATCGAATGTTCCAACAGGTACTACAAAACCTCTTTGCTGATGACTTTGCTATGTGTGTCTCGGGTTACAAACAGTGTATAAATGTGAATCAGTTCAGTAAACCCTTGGATACCCCATCGACCAAATTTGGTTGATGTCATGCAGGGTGTTCACCAGTTGTAATTTATCCTACCCCTATTTTTTGATTCCATCCAATTACAATTTTGGATTCTTCGCTGCTTTCGCAGCTTTCACGGTAAAAATGAAACTTGGAGAGAATGTAAAGCTTCAAATCCTGTCCAAATTTGTTCAAATCGGAGTTACTTACCAATGTTAATTGTAAGTATGAATTCGAATTTACTGGAGGAGGTGTAGAGCCAACGATCACATTTGTAAACGATTGGCGTGGAGTGTTTTTTGGAAGGCCTACCACCTTGCCCTGATAGAGCTATTGGCAACCTATGTTCATGCTCCTTGCCTTGGCCACTACCAATTCTGTATTGTTGTGTCCCTCCTCTTAATCCCACTGAAATGTTCAATTGTAGGTGTTTAAGACCTTACAATGGTGCTGAAACAAAGGGTTTGATTTTGACCTAGTACTTGATAATTTCTAGTGATAATACAACGAAACACTATTAAGGAAGTCAAGACTTTGAACCCCACATCGAAGGCCTAGAAGCAGAGAACTATGCAATCTTCAAACTCTCTACCTTCACCCCTTTCACCCCTTTGTATCTGAATCCTTTTTTGAATTTGTGCATATTTTGGCTTATTTCTTTATAAAAATACATTATTTACCTCCATTTCATTAAATTCATCATTCAATTTTTTTAATTTTTAAATCAAGCATTGGTAGGGATGAATGAGAAGCTATGTGGTAAAAAAAGCCCCTAAATTGGGATGTTGGAATGCATGGGATTTAAGCATATAAAAACTAGCAAGCTACAATGGAAACTCTCTAAGTAATATGGTTGGGACTAGATTGACTATGTTACATTAAAGAAGTAAGTACATGAAGGAGGGTCATTGCATTAATTGGATGTTTGTATCCGGTCCAAGGCGGGACTAGGTAATCAATATTATCTTTAAAGAGGTTATTACTTTAGAAATTGTTACTTTAGTGAGAGGTTCTCTTGTATGGATGTTAGATGTCTTAGCTTTTCCAATCTAACCAAATAATTGCCTTTGTTTACAATGTTTGGGGTAATTTTTGAGTTTTACCAACTATTTCCCTTTAATTCCCATATTGAACCGTTTTTTCAAGTACCGAGTCCGTTTTTTCCTCTATTTTTTACTGCAAATAGAGACTTTATACAATTTTTTCACTAGTTTTTTTCTATTGTCTTCAAAATTGCAACCATTTTTTTCCCCAATTCCACCAACTAATGATGAACTTATGAGCGGTTTCCACCAAACATTGTTCATTTATTTGACTTTTGGATATTTTTTTGTCAGTTTTGTTGCTAGGTCCCCGGGTGGCAGCATCGGCAATAGCCACAACTGGAGCCAACCCTTCTAGAGCATGGTTGATTTTGGCGTGGGTGAGCACTGTTGCTGGAAATTTGACACTAGTAGGTTCAGCAGCCAACATTATAGTCTGTGAAAAAGCAAGAATTGATCCATTAGCGAGTTACAACCTCACTTTTTGGAACCACTTAAAGTATGGGTTTATCTCAACTTTGATTGTCATTTTTATAGGTCTTCCTTTCATTAATATCTTGTAGGATACTAGATTGTATTTATATGACAAAACAATTGAAAGCATATGTACATCATTCATTCATTCATTTTCATTACTTAACCACTAATGGTTCAAAGGAATTGGTAGCAAATAATTTCAAATTCTATTTTAGCCTAAGGATTGCATACCTATTATGGACCCTAATCCAATTGCATCCTAATATCTACATTAGTCTAACATTTGAGAGGCATTTTCTTTCTCAGATTCCTTCTCTGATTGCACCTATACTATAAAAAAAATTGTAGATTCCAAATTTGCCTAGAATTTGTCAAAACTTCCTTTTCAAAGTACTTGAGTTCTCATTATTGTAAGTGAAGGACAAGATTGTCACATCCTTGTCCGATATTTAATTTTTCATAAAGTGACATTTGTCATGTGCTAAAGATAGAAATATTTTGCAAGAATCTTCATTTCTACAGAAGTATTGTTTTTTTTAATTTCATCTATTTTAAAAATAATTTTTAACAAATCTGCCTCTAAAGTACAATAATCAAATGATTTTAGAGGATTGTCTAATTTTGAGGCACAATTCCTTTAATGCGATTAATTGAGAAATCGTAAGAAAATGCAATTTATCAAAGTTTCTTCTCAATTGTTGTGGAAAATTATCATTATCCCTTCTTCATGGCAAATGCATTTGAAAGGACCCCTCTATACTTGCAACTACATTCCAAGCAGATCTTAGAATGTCATGCAAGTGGTTCTTCTTGGTAGAATTAATGTAGTTGTCACTGTCTATTCTATGGCAATGCTTACTTGCATAGCATGATATGATTTACATGAGGATGGATAGGGACAACAATCTCAAGACTTTTTACAAGTGCAACAAATTGTTCATCAATTACTTATAATAGAGGAATTCTCCTTTTAGCATTTTAACTCTATTTTTTGTAACAAAAACTTTTATATTATAAAGTGGCACAAGTCTCTTCAATTTCTTTACTCTATCACCTTTCTTCAGAAGCATTCCTACAAATATTCTCTTATTTTATTCTTCTTACTAAATATAGCCACTTTTTCAATAAAGTACATTTAAAATTTGTATTTATTTTTAAAATTTAAGACTTACAGATTGCAATAAATTGTTTCATTACTACTTACTATGATAAATTTGCCCCACTACAAATATGTTGGTGTACCTTAACTCTAAAAAGACAAGCCTATGACCACTAATTCAAGCCTCACAATTCTTTACTTTGTTGCTGCTATTTTGCAACTACTTATGAATGAAATTTTTTACATTAATTTTTCAAAGATGAAATCATATGTCTTCTATGACTCTATAAGTGATAAAAAATTTGAGATTTTTTTGGTGAAAAATTGAATTTATTATTCCATAATTGTTCTTTAAAGGTAAAGTGAAGAAAATTCATATCAAATACAAAATATGCTCAAAAATTTGAAATTTTCATCACAAGTGTATATTATAGTGTATAACATCATGGTATAAATCAAGGTTACCATGTCAATCTAAAATTTAAAAATCAACAAACTATAGTCATAGGCCCAAAGTTCAAATTGCAATAAAATATTAAATTTTCCAATTAGTTAGAAGCTACACTTGGTAAACTTCATTTCATTAGTTGAGTTCAAATTCAATAAATATCATGGCTAAAATTTGGCTAAAATTCACATCAATGGTATAGAGTTAGAAGTGGCCAGAATACATTACATGGGTGATCCATAGATTAAGCATCTTCTTCTTTTGAAAAGTCAATAATACAATAGTGAAGGAATATAAAATACTCTTCACTTAACCCCTAAAGTTCCCTGACTATATTTTCACCAAAAACGCTCCTAAACTGCCATTTCTAGTTTAAGTACCAAATTTTAGAAGAAAAAAAAACATTTTTGGACACATATAATCATAGGATCTTGTAGTAAGCTAGTTTGAAAAGATGTGGAAAAAATTTCAGAAACTTCCACCATATAGATTGCAAAATATTAGCGTTTGAATTTATATAAAAAATTTGTTGGCTCTACAAAAAACCAGGCAGCTATACTTCACAAGGTCACATTTATATGAAAAAAATGTCCAAAATGGTAGTGCTTCTTTAGATTCATTCTTCAAGGCAAGTTGGCTACGTGCTTGAAAAATTTCAGATCATTTGAGATTGTACAACATATAGGAAAATGGTTGTAATGTTTTAATAAACAATTTGCATCCTATGATTTTATTTTTTCCAAAAAGTATTGAAAATTGAGTGAAATAAACGATTTTAAAGTTTATTTTAGTGTAGAGAATCCATAACTGCCCGTAAACTAAAATTCATCATAACTTTCATCTCTTTGATCAAAATGGAATGATTCAAAGCTTTCCACGTATCTATAAATCTAGAAAACCAATTTCAAATTATTGTCCTTGAAAAAGTGATTTTTTCTAATCTGCTCGGACTGCTCAACCGAGAAAAAAAACTACATATCATACAATAACTTTTCTAACTATGTATTCAAAAGTTATGAAAATTGTTGGGCCTCAAAGAAAAACCTTTTCCATATGTTGTGTGAAAATTTCAAAGGAAGAAAATAAAAATGCCATTCGTAGTGAGCTGCCAAAAATTTCTATGTTGCCAAAAAAACAGCTTTGTGTTTTAGAGGTTAAAATGCACGCAAGCAACACCCTCCAAATTTTGGATGAATAATTTATTTTTTCCATCCTAATTTACCTCCTAATATCCATTACAAGGGATCTAGAGAACACAAAATATTTTAACCTCTAAAGGCCCAAGGCCTTTTTTTTGCCAATAAACTCTCAAAACTGGCATTTCTATAGCAAAGAGTAAAAGAATTTGAAATTTTTTTTTGCACATCTGATTGTAGTATCTTACACCTAAATAGTATGAGAATGTGTGGAAAAAATTTCAGAATTTTGACCGCATAGATTGCAAGATATCTGCATTTAAAGTAAAAAAAAAACAAGTTTTTCAACACATTGCGAGACAAGAGTTTTTGACTTTATACATTCTTAACTTAAAATTTTGCACTACAAAGTTTAGAGCTTTAAATCTTTATAGTGGAGAATTGAGTTGAGAGTCTAGGGGGAAGGAAAAAATTCAAAAAAACTTAATTATCATTCTTAAAAAAATTGTTAAGTAGAAATAGGTACAAGGTAGAAGGAAAATCTAAAATATTCATATATTTTAGATGGAATTAAAATGCACTAATCCCAATAATGAGATTTTTCTAGCAAGTAAACTAAACCATGAAAAAAATAAAATTGAAAAATTTGAAAAATTGCATTGAAAAATGAATCCTACAAGTTATTTTTTTCAAAAAGATGCTCTAACTGCCCAAGAAACAAGAATGTCCATAACTTTCTCATAATAAATCCAAATGAAATGAATCAAAGCTTTCTATATAGACAAAAATATAATCTATGAGAAAAAAAATTCAAATTCAAATTTTTGCAAAGTATTTTTTGTTGCTCGAATTGCCTCCCGTCCCCTGTTTTGAGCTTATTTGGTCATAACTAGTGTTCCCGGGCACCAACTCTAAAAAAAATAATATTCCCACAAAGCTTATCATTTTTTCTATCTTCAAAAAAAAATTCAAAAAATCAAGACAAAAATTCAGCCAATAGGTACCTGCTCGAAATCCCATTTGTCCCCCTAAGGGACAACGGTCCTTTAGGGGTTAAGGTTATCCCCTAAAGTCCCAAAGTTCCTACGAAGGATTCTTGGGATTTTGGATAGGCTTGTGTGACTTGATTTTTTGAATTTTTTTTGAAGATAATAAATAAGCTTTCTAGTAATATAATTTTTATTTCAATCGATACCCAAGAGCAAAAGTTATGCTATCCTAAGCCCCAAAAGCAATTCAAAGGGAGTCCAAAAAAAATCACAAAAATACGAATTTTTTAATTTTTAATTTTTTTTCTCAAAGACCATATCTTTGTCTATATTTGAAGCTTTTATTCATTCTATTTGGACTAGTGATGAGAAAGTTATGGACAATCTTGTTTTTTGGGCAATCTAAACATCTTTTGAAAAATAACTTATAGAATTCATTTTTGAATGTAATTTTTACAATTTTTCAAAAAAAATTGTTTAACAAGGTTAGATTTGCTTGCTAGAACAATCCCACCATTGGGATTCTTGTGTTTCAATTCCACTTGAGAGCTATTAACAGTTTAGTTTTCCCTTCAATAGTTCAATCTTGAACGTACTTTTACTAAACAATTTTTTATTGAGTGAAAATTAAGTGTTTTTTTGTTGAATTCTTTTTCCTAGATTCTCAACTCAGGTTATCAACTTTAAAAAATAGAAAATCAAAGTCAATAGTACAAAAAATTTAAGTTAAGAAGATTTAAAGCCAAAAATCTAGTCAAGCAAGGTGTATAAAAACTTGTTTTCTTCACTTTAAATGCAAATATCTTGCAATCTACAAGGTCAAAGTTTCTGAAATTTCTTTTGCACGTTTTTATACTAGTCTAGTACTCCCTCCGTCCCGAAATAAATCTAAGGTTTCTAAATATACTTGTCCCAAATTAAATTCGACATTGGCTCTCTACAACTTGATGGACAATAATTGAAGCTAGTTTGAACAGCCTAGAGCAAAAGAATTGCAAATGCCACACTCTAGAGTCTATATAGCAATTCAATCTCTGCTAAGGGAATCGAAACACAACTTCTAACCACTAACAAATTTCTTGTTGAAAATTTCCTTGAGTTGAATATCATGACATTGTTGAAATTGAATACAAAGGACATCAATGGACATCATTGCATCAACGTTGGTTGGGAGTGAATGATCAAAATTAATACCACCGGAGCAGTTTCCAAAAGGGCAAAAATTTGTTACTTTCGCCGCTTGTTTTCATTGTTGACTTCCATTCTTTCACACCTAGTGGGCTTTAGTAAAAGCTACACTAACTATGCAGTCCCTTGAAAATAGAAGCAACTTACACGTTAATCTAACCATTTCTAGGAACCCCCGGATTTGTTTCGGGACAGAGGGAGTACAAGATTGTACGGTTAGATACGCAAGAAAAATAGTTTTTTAAATTTTTTGCTCTTTGCAATAGAAATGGCAATTTTGAGTGGTTTTTGATGGAAAAAACGTCATGGGATTCACAAGGTTAATCTTTACCAAAGTGCAAAATTACTGATGATAAAATTCAAAGGCTTATATTGTCATTACTATGAGTAAGTAAAATTGTTCTCAACAGGCCTTCACAAAATCCCCATAGTAGTGTAGATACCTCCTCCAATGGGTACACCTAAAATTACACCCTGCCTAAAACCGCCATCATCACTCTATGTGCATCTCCAAAATCAATATAGCCTACATGCTGAAGAAACCATTTTAGAACCTCTTCCCAAAAAAAAACTTCAACCCTTCATAACTTTTGGATATGATATCCAAATGAGGCGTTCTTTGGTGTGTTGGAACCTCCTTTCATTTGCCAACAAGAAAATATGAAAATTTGAGTAGGCGCAGTAGAAAAAGTGGCGGTTTGGGGGATACCCACCTTATTGGCTAATGTGAAATCTCAGAGAACGCCTAGGACTTCATTATAACAGTATAATTAAGTCTAGATGAATCTACTTGCCAATTACAAAACTCAAAGCATGCAAGACGAGTTCGTTTGTTGTAAAAAAGAGGAACCCGTGCAAGCCCAAAAACTCAAAATGAGCTAGATTTGGAACAGTACGTCAGATCGCAGTTCATGTATCAACTAAGCAGGTACATGATCTTAGCCAGTGCAGCGAGTGCAGCTCTTTGCTAGGACTCAGGAGTCAGGACACTAAGATTCATGGCCATATTCGGTAAACTGAAGTGTTTCAGAGCGCTACAATTGTGCACAGAGCTCCAGAACTCGGACCCGTATACATCTGAGAACGCCAATTTCACGGTAGCTGTGCTTGTTTTATGGAACCCCGCCATTTTAATGAAAATGAGTCTTAAATCTTGGTTCTTTCGGAAATTCGTTTAGGAATTTGAAGAATTCGAACGACATGGCTGTATCTTAGCTGGTCATTTGGCTTTAGGTGTTTGGTATTTAGAAAGTTTTGCAAATGTCCGTATGACCTCACCTGAGTGATTCCTGCCGCACTTGTCCATCGTTGACAACTAATTTTAGGTGACTGCCCTGACTGGCTACGGACCCAATTGAGGTTGGGCATGCATTTCCCTTTTTGGACGAAGAAGTCCATATTTGGCTTCATGTCTTTTTACAGGAATTATTTAAACAAAAGAGGATCCTTATTTGTTCAAATAATTCCTTTTTTTGAAACCGCACATGCACCTTCATTGTAGATGAAAAGATTTTCCCCAATTATATTGTACTTTTCACAATATGATAAATTATAATTGTCGTTCTACATTCATGAATCCTTCGGCCTTAAAACGGATATACTCGGCGTCAGTGTTTACAGTAGTTCAGCCAATTTCATCATGCAGCTTCGTGCCTTCCAACTTCGGCCTAAAAAAGGGACTGTAGTTGCCTCTGAACCTGTGACTGGGCCGGGTGGTCACGGCAAAGTGTCAAGAGACTAGTAGGCAATTATCCAGGAGCCTCAGATCTATGCCAGTCCTAGTTTCTAGAGCGCTGTGCACCTGAATGTCACAATTTTTGGCGCTTTGATAGATGCAAATTTAACCAGTATGACTACAGTTTGCATGTGGTACGAAAGTTTTTCAAAACTAGAATGCAAGTGCCGTGGTTAAAATTAGTTTATGCAATTTACAAAGTGGCCGGGCAGCTTCGATGTATGGTATGTGACGGTAAGATGTGGAATGAAATCTCTGCATTTGCTAGTACTGCAAATTAACGAGTACGTTCAGACAGGATTGCTTCTCAACTTGTCAACACTTTGCTGTAATATCAGATATCATGTGCAGACCTGCGCCTGGTTGCCTTAATTAGTTGGGCTACTGGCACTAGAAAATTAGTTGCAATCTCACTATAGGGACCAGACTTGCCAATCACGCCTTCATTCAGACTTTGGGAGGGTTTGAATTAAAATAACGCTCAAGATTGTTGTGATGAATTTTTTTTTTAATTTCCTTTTCCCCTCTTTTCGAACTCAGTGCGTCAGTTATGCTCGGGTAGGGTTTAGGGTTTAGGGTTTAAACTGACGGTAGAGTTTGGCTATTGGCGGGGCGATTTCAAATTCTAAGCTACCTTCTGTTGCTGCTTTTTAAGTGAATGTTTTTGGAAGTGGTTGAGGATTGGGTGGGGTGTTCCTTCATGAGTCTCTACTGTTGATCGGTGGTAAGAATCTTCAAAAAAATATTCGTGTGATTGGCCAGGTGTAGGTGGGTGTTAGACCTTACAAAGTGCACTCATGGAAGACGCTAACCAGAAAGTGAACTACAGCACATTCACTGATTTGAGCCTCACTTTGAGATCAGTGCACTGGTGATGCATTTAGTTGTACTATCCACCAATGCCAAGAGATAACGTGTAGCAGGAGATCAACAAGAGTACAGGAACCTCACTCACCAAAGGATATGTAATGACAGAGAAAGACGTAAAAAATTTCAGAGGAAATTGTATCTTAATTTCGCCTGCTTCATGTCGGTTGTCCCCTAGGAATGATTTTCTGATGCCTTGGTCGCCTCAATGGAGTGCCATTGGTTCAGTTTGTCCTTCCTAGCTCAGCGTCGATAATTGAATACTAACTTGGTTCAGTCTTTTAGTGTAGCATGTTTCAAACGACATGAAGGGACAACGTGCACAGAAGTATTCCTACAGGAGTTGCTGGTCAGGAGGCAGTTTCATACAGATAATTGGTGTGATTGGCACAGCAGGAGTCACGGGAGCATCAGCTTAGCAAAGGTTAGAGTTTATTTGTTGTCTCATCTGAAAGAATTCAATCCGTGGGTCCCCTTTTACAAGGAAAACCACGCTCCATCAGTCCTTTGTGTCTCTCGCTCACGGCCGGTGCCGTTGAAAGCCTTGCTTACAGCTGCTAATGGACTGATCCAGGAGCACTTCCATATTCTCGAATGTTCATTGAAATTTTCTCGACACATTGAAATTGTGAAATTCAAAAAAGAATTGAGTAAAATAAACATTCGTGTCAGGCACCTACTGTACCCGACAGCTAATCTTGTGGGTGTACCCGAATGAATGAGTGATGTCCAATGTTCGGGGAGAACCCCCGGTTAGTTTATTGTTGCCCGGTGGAATTAGAAAAACCCGGTTGCAATTTGAAACCATCGGAAAAAAACGGTGAAAAAATCTATAAAACTTCTATTTAGAGAAAAAAACCGGACTCGATACTTGAAAAAACGGTTCAATATGGGAATTGAAGGCAAATAGATGATAAAACTCAAAAAATACCCCCAGCACTGGTGATGTCCCTTTAGTTTGAATTCTTCCAGCAGGGAACAATTAAGCGTTCCTCATACCTGGACAGATTCCTCAACGGACGACCGACATTTCATTGAAACTGATTATCGGGAAATTCAACTCAATTTAATTCAAATCAAATCAAATTCAAGGATAGAATTGAGTCACTTGACAGTTCCAGGTCGCACCCGAGCTTAAAACAGCAACTTGGAATGAGGGAAGGCAACTTCCGGTGCCGGCTGTAGCCAATGCTTAGGCAGCAGCTTATAGAAAGAAAGTAGTCGCCATTGTCAGCTCGATTCAAGCCCCAAACTCGGGTTAACAAATGCAGCAAGCACCTTCTCCGTAATTTTCCTAAGCAGGAACCTTCAATAAGTACTTCTAGGCTCAGCCACACTCTAGTTCACTCTAATAGTTTTTCACGAACTCCCAGAACAAAGGTGTTACTCAGTGTAAGCTGAGAGACAGGCACCAGTTCCACAGACAGATTCGTTCCAGCTGTTCTCACACGCATCCCAAAACATTCGTTTACAGTTCGCCTCTTGAGATACCTCGTTTAACGGACTTTCTTCTATCCGGAAATGAGCAAATATTCTGCACATCGTTGTCTACGTGTTCCTCCGATGCCGGGATGGAGCTCTTTCGGCAGTCTGTTCTGCTTGGTAAGAGAGAAATCCAATGCTTTTTATTCTGGAGAAAATGAAATTGCTGCACGACACAAGCAGTCCTCACTCCTAAGCTGTGCTTAGCCTTCGATAGTTCTTAAACAGAGTGCTCAGATCAGCCAATTCAGTCAAGAGGGTACTTCATTACTATAATTGCTCCGATTACATGACCCATGATTAGGAATGGTAATCATCTAATTAGGAACTTAATCATAGAACATATGATTAAGGTCCTAATTCAAATTCAGTCAAGGTTAATGACTGGTAAGTAAGCCGCTGTTGCTGCCTTTTCTGGCTGATGCAGGGTCGGTGACCCAGCTTATTGAAAAGGAAGAAAACGCCAGGTCCCACTCTACAAACCACTTCAGCAAATACTATCTCACTGGATAGATACCACTCTTAAAGTCCCTGCAAATATACAACGACGGCTAACGGCTAACGACTAACGACGACAAATATGGCAGATCTTCCGTGATTGAACTCCTCAGGCTCTTGGAAAATTGAGGTGGTCGATGACCGAAATGAGAATGTGAGTATGTACATGCAAGAGCACCGCGTGGAGATCGATTCAAGGCCAATCCCACCATGGAAGGCCACTCTGCTCATCGAGCTGCAGCAGCAAGTAATTACACGACTGGTCGACGAATTCATGGAAGCCGCCATCGCCATCGCCATCGTTCGAATTCGGGGAAGCACCAGGCATTCCCTCCAGTGGCACTTGCAGCAAACCCGAATCCTCCCCAAGGAAGGAGCTGAAGGAATTTGGGCTGTGGTCATCGATCTGATGCTGCGGATCCTCCCTGAGAACGTCGGAGCTGCTGCTGTCGGTGGTGCGAGGACTGTCCGCGTCCAGCACGTCGCTGGAGCCGCTCACGGTTGAATCGTCTTCGCTCAAATTCGCCAGCGAAACGTTCACGGAGGGGGAAGTTCTCGCGTGATTGTGAGAGACAAACTCTTGGGAGTTCGTGAGGGTTCCAGTGGGGGGTTCCGGCTTGACTTCGGAAGCGTCAGCGTTAGATGATAAGCGTTGCACCTCGGCCTTCAACTGTTTCTTCTCGGCCACGACTTGTTCGTAATCGGCTTTCAGGCGTTCGTAATCGGCCGCCAGCGTCTCGTAGTCGCGCTCGAGCTGCTTCGTCTTCCAGCGCGCGCGTCGGTTCTGGAACCAGACAGCGACTTGGCGGGGCCGCAAGCCGAGCTCCTTGGCCAACTGCATTTTGCGCTCGGGCTCCAGCTTGTTCTCCATCTCGAAGTTGCGCTCCAAGGATCTCACTTGATCGAAGGTCAGGCGCCGCTTCTTCTCCAGAGGGGAGCCTCCTGGAGAAAGCTGAAGCTCGTCGCCGACTTCATCGCCGTCCAGCTCGCTCGGCCCGTCCTCCACCGTCGGACCATCGTAACTGTAGGGTCGCTTCTGACCCGTGAGTGGCGTCGTCACGGCGGCTTCTAATCCATTCACAAGCAACCCCGGTGCCACTGCAAACACAAAAACTCAAGCACAGTTAGCCTCTAATTTGAACCTTCGCTCTTCCCCCTCACTTTCCTACTCTAGTGGCGATTTTTCTAAGCGTGGTGAAATTAATTCTAGGGTGGGGTCGGCAGACACGCACCGACTTGTAGCTGGCCCACGTGAGGCGAGTTCGAGCAGGGGCCTTGAAGCATGGCCACCAAATCAGAGCTGCTCTCGTTGGGCTGCATTCCGTTGCTGTTGCCTCCCCTGTAACTTGGGATGGCCATCGATCACCACCTCGACAGCAATGGCCAAAAATCTGGCCCGGCTAGCTGACCCCACCTTGCTCAACAATTACGAACGACCGATGCTACTCACATCCTAGCTTCCCCTGCACATCATCGAAGGTTTCATTACCACTCTGATCTTAACATCAAACGAACAAATTTTTTCCCCATTCCGCAAATGCTCACACGGTAGACAGATGCTGCAGACAGGAATTGTATTTTGGCGATTTCCAGAAAACAGAGCAGGCAACCCGGACGATCCACTAAATGTTCTACAGACTTCCCAGGACACGGCAGTACTATGTCCACATTGATCATCCCGGCTTCTTCGATCTAGAGACTGTTGTACCGTCTGCACCACTGGATTCCAAGCTACTCCAGAAATTCACCCAAACCACTAACCATGCAACAGAACATTGTGCTCCTGTCGCCATCGTTTCCTACAGGAAGGTACTGCTGCTGCTGTTGCATATAATTGATGTAAGATCTGCATCGATCTCGCGTTCACAATCTGCACACAACTGACTGAATCTAACAAGCTCCCACGACAGACATGATTCACCCACCACACAGAGACGGAATGTGTACGCATTTCGCTCCCAAGCGGGATCGATCACGCCGCATTACAAATTCTACTGCCCAGTACGTACGTTCCAGCTAGCAACAATGTGATCGAAGGGTAGTACCTTGCGATCGAGGAGTACAGTAGCTAATGGTGATCGATATCCAACGAAGCTCAGATGAGTCAGAGATTCTGCAATAAGCTCCGAAATGTTGAGAGCAGTGACGGACGGAGGAACTGAAGCCAGGAGCAGGAGCTAGTAGTAACTTAGGACTAATGTTGCTGGTGCTGAAGCGGGTACATGGAGGGATGAGCAGAAGCTGTGCGGATTCTGTGCAGGACAGGGCTGGACTGAAGACAAGCAGGCCGAGCAGGAGCAGGAGCAGGCTTTTATAGAAATGGGAGGGGCATTTGTGCTAAGCTGCCGTGAACTGAAAAAGAAATGAAATCTCTCTGCCTTTCAGTGCCTTTCATTGACTTGCCTTGTCATGCAGTGAGGCTAGCTTGTGACAGCTGAGATTGCAACACCGTGGATGGTTGTGGTAGGTCCGACCGGTTCCACCCCAACCAGGTGGGGACGGATTCCGTTCCTCTGACCATGCATTTTCCCCTTCTTTTTCCTTTTCTAGTTGCTCTTCTTTCCCTGGTCTCAATACATAACATCGTATCACCAGGCAGTGGTCCTCCGCATGCTGAGAAGGTATTATGCTTGGCTAGATACCTGGGAGGGACTTATTCGATCAGTTATTTCAAGAATTGGGGTTGGCTGAGGAACGAATTTTGTACACTGTAGAGCCCCCCTGCCTCATTTGTAAACAATGTTCCGTATTTATTAGCTTGCTCCCCTCGCGCTGGAGCTTTCACTGTTACTGTGCCAGGCTCCCAGCTGTTTCTACTACACGTTTCGCCCGGCCTGCAAAAATAGTGCCCACGCTACGCAAACTGCCTCTGTCGCCCCCGCCCCTTTTCACACTCTGCGGGACAAGCTAGTTGCGTTGCTGACTGAGGACTACGGGTTTTTTAAAGCCTGACGTCTGTGTGTGTGCAGGTATGTTCTGAATCTGAATTTTTGAACGTACTGTTACAACTTAAGTTACTTGGAATTGACTTACGGTATGCGCTCCCTGGCTCGCCTCCTGGAAATGTACTCTACAGTACAGTATAGAGTATTGCACCTGTGGGTAAATCACATTTTGTACAGTACAGTCATATCCTGTGTTACTACTTGGTCAATGAGTTAGAGAAGGTGTTGTTTTGAAATTCGGTTGGATATCAAAAATCAGCTTTCAAGGAGCTGTCACGGTAGCGGCTACGTACTGCACAGGACTGGGCTACCGGTATGGGTAAGAAAAAGTGAAGAGTGTTGATTGCAGAACAAAGGACATAAGATAAACCAGCCTATGACAGGCAGAATTACTGGATTGCCCTGTTGGCATTGTTGAAAATTTAGTTGCTTTATTTTTAATTGTACTTAAATATTTAGTTGCTTGCTGCTATTTATTGGTCGTATGTGGTGAGCAAAGGTGGGGAACAAGAATCATGAGGGCTCTTCAATATTAGATGTAAACTTTGAGCACGTCAAATAGGTACAAATCCTTTAATATGAATAAGTTCAAGATCAAGCATTATGGGACATAATGTCAAATCTAAAAGTTCTTCACAAACGTCTATATTTGTACTTTTCACAAATCTAAGGTGTAGAAAAGAAAAAAGTCATTATGAGTTGTGACGATTTCCTAACTCTCCAATTGAATGGTGACAAATCTACATTGAAAACTCCACTTGGCATTAGGATTAAGGTTAAGCACTGACTCTAAGATGGCTAGGAAAAACTAGCCCATGCACTCATTCTAATTATTCACTTGAAGAAAATGATGGAGCTTATTACATACAATGGATTAGATGATCAAATTAGAAGAAGTAGAGTTTATATTTGGAAGCAAAGACCTTGATAAAGCAAGAAGAAATTAAGAAATTTCAATTTAATCAACTACAAAATAGAGAGCAAGCTCTTACATTTATCCCTAGTCAAGTTCACCGTTCACGAGGACTCGAGGAGGAGTGTGAAGAAAATGTTGGAACTTATTACTTACAATATGGTCAATTTCATTAAAATGGCGGTATTCCATTAATTTGGCACTTTTAGCAGTTCAAACCACCTAGTTTGAACTGTTTTTTCTGTACCAAAATCTATATCTGTATTAGATTTTTGAAATCTATACCAATCCTAGATTTTTTAGACTGTGCGGTCTAATATCTATGTCAGTCCTAGATTTCTGAAATCTAAAAATGACCTAGATATTAGCAATGTACATTTGTCCTAGATGGCACGATGTGAAAATGGCACATGGAATACCACCATTGTAATGAAATTCGCCATCAATAAATTGGATGATCAAATTAGAAGAATTGGAATTTAAATTTTGAAGCAAAGACCCCCAACGGAGCAAGGAGAGGTAAAAAAAACTTCAAGTTACCCGTAAGTTTCAAAAGTTTCCGCAAAAGACTCTTCAAGATTCAAGCACGTACCTATGATCTAGCAAGATTTTTTGAATATGTTTTTTTAACATAGGAAAGTTGATTAGCTTTTTAGGAATATAATTTTTATTTCAATTGTTGCCAAGGAGAAAAAATTATGCCACAATAAGCCCCAAACATGCGAGAAACAAGGGCAACAAAAAATAAACAAACAAACAAACTTGAAATATATGTTTTTAATTTATTTATTTCCTAAAAATGTCTACAAAGGACGTATTTGTATTTATGGCTATAAGTTACCAAAGTCTCACAGTTTTAAATTAGTGCATGTTGAAACATTTGAGTATTATACAAATTTCCATGACTATTTTTTTGCAACGCCATCAAATTTGCAAGTGAATCATTGTCTTCCTATAAATTAGTGTGGACAAAACAACTAATTCAACCCAATAAGGACAATGTAGACCATTTAATTCAATGGATGGTTAAATAGTTTTTTTTTCATATTAAAGAATGAATGATTTTCATCCAATAATTTTTATGCAACTTTATTAATGCTATATCCACATAATTGAGTGAAATTCACATTATATTATTTTTGTATAAATTTTAGGCAACACATTTTGTCAAAAAAATGGTATATTTCCAAAATGTATTTCATACTCTGAGTTTTTTTTTGCTTAAAACTTGATTTTGACATTCAAAATTATTTCTTTCGCTTTTGAGCAAATCTAACAAAATGAAGCTTTTGAAGTACACAGTTTCTACTTTGTTTGAAAATTTTGAAAAAACTAATCCTTTAAAATAGCATTTTATTGAAAGTTGAAATTGAAGATTTATGACCTTGTTTCTAAATATAGAATAGCACAAAACCATTATTTATACTCTAATTTTTAATAATATGATACACTTCTATTCCAAAATTTTCAAATTTCTTGAGCATGCTTTGTATTTGATATGAATTTTCTTCACTTCATCTTCAAAAAATCATGATATTTTGAAATTTTCTCCAAAAAAATTTGAAAATTTTATAACACATATGGTCAGACATGTGATTTCATCTCTGAGAAATGAAATTAGAATATTTCACTCATAAATAGCAACAAAATGGAAGATACAAATGTGAGGGTTTTGAAGTTTTACCACATGGTTAATATGGGCTCTAATCCTTACAAGGTTAAAGCATATGAGGAAGTAAAATATAATGTTTGAGAATGGGAACAAGACTGAACCCGTGCTCAAGGTTTCATATGGTATTCGAATTAATTAACATCTCTTCTCCACCATCCAAGCCTCCAAGGCACGCCGCACTTTGGTGACTGACCCGATGTCGAGACTGCGAAACATTCATCAAAGTTATTCTCAATCAAAAGGAATCAAATCCACCACTTGTCTTTTCAAGCCCTCTTCTAGTCTCTCCTCCAATACCGTTGGTTTTGTGCCAATCAGTGTGAAAAAACCAAACAAGTGGAACAAGTGGACTCCACATTCTAAAAATGAAAGTCTGTAAGCCTTGTGCATGCCCGGCCCACATTTGCATTTGCATCAGCCAGTCCTTGTGGAATGTGGATCCATGAGCTTCATGGGTCCTTGGAAAAGGGTTTTGGCATGTGCAAGCATCTGGACTCTGCAGTTGACGCTTGACGAAGTCCTTGGGTGACGAACTAATTGACGTGTTAAGCAAGTTTACGGTTGCATTACCAGGAAAACACGTCTGTATGTTTGCTTTCCTGGCACTACTTTTACGTACCTTTAGGACTTAGACTTGCATCCCAAATTTAGAGAGCTGCAAAGCTTACAGTTGTTTCTTTACTGTACTTTTTGACTGAGAGATGACGCAGCTAGTAAGTAACCGGAAATTGGAAATTTAGAGACGGAGCTGCAAAACCTAGTTTTCTTTTATATAATTTTTGACTGAGAGGTGACGCAGCTGGTTATCGGAAATTGGAAGATGCTAACTAAATTACTGTAGGTTCAGTTCATCGGATTCTGCATTGCGAATGGAGCCCATGACGCTGATCACCCTTTTAGTTTGTTTGTGTGCGCTCCAGTTCCTGTTCCATGAGGATGATGCCAATGCTAATGCCGACAAAGGAATGGACTAAAGTGGATGTGGAGCTTTTCTGCAGGCAATCCCCACTCCTCCCAAAGTTTGCCATCTTCTGAAACTGAAGCCAGTGGGCACTGGAGCCTCGAATCGCAGTCCGCCTGTCTGTCTGTTCTGCCTGTCTGACCGAGGATCCAGTCGTTTTAACTTACTTCGACGAATGGAACAAGGTGCAAGCCAAGTGAAGTCTCCATTTAGGCCGGAAAGAGGTCCCTGAGATCTATGAGTTGGGAATCTCCTTTCCTCGGAGAAAGCTTGCGTGGGCCGATGGGCGGCCCCAAGCCAATGCTTTGTTGCAACCCCACTGGGGCCGTATGGGCAGGCCCACACAATCATTCTCATAAAGTCTAGAATTTGTTCCAATTATTCACCTATGCTGTTGACAATGGCCGTGCATGCCGGAAGGAGGAGAAACCACTTGATCATGGTTCAGTTAATAAGTGAAAGGGAATCAAAATTTTACAGCCAATTTTCAGCCAATGGACAGTGAAGAAGACTGAAGAACTTCAGTTGATGGAACGATACTAGTAACAATGCTTCAAAGTTTTACAGCTAATGGCCATTGAAGATTAAAGAAGAACGTGATGGAATAATGCTAGTAACAATGCTTCGAAACTTTACAGCAAATGGCCACTGAAGAAGAAGAACTTGATGAAATGATACTAGTAACTGAACAATGCTTCCCATATGGAAGACTAGCTTCCATTGGAGAAAATTTTAGGCCTTCAGAGGGCTGCTCTTCCAAGGGACCTTGAAATTTGCTTTTTTTTGCTAAAAAAATTGTTTTTCCCCTATTCCCGCTCACCTGAAACCGCAGCGGCAGTGGCGCAGGAACCAAGTTTTACGAGTTTAAAAATAAATAAATAAATTTATAGGGCAATGAGAAAAAAAATGAAGAAATGAAGGGGGGTTTCTATAAAAATTCAACCTTACAAATTTGTACTATTCTATAGAAATGTATAGAAAAAATTTCAAAAACTTTGGATGCACAGATTGAAAGATTATAATGCTTTTAAGTTAGAAGAATTTTTTTTCCCAACCTTGCCCGACAGGGCCAACAGATTTTAACTCCTCCCAAAGTGAGATTTTTATACTACACATGGGTTTTTTTTTTACATTTGCATATTGTATTATATAAGTTACATACCTATTAAATTTCAAAATTAAAGGAGGGTTTCTACATTAGTGTATAGACAGTCACTGCCTATTTTGAGGTGATAGTGTAAAACCATGTACAAGCCTATTAGTAGGATAGTTAGTGAATAATTTTTGTACACAAGGCATGTAGCCATTGAATAAAAATCATTTCCAATTCCCTACATTGAAACATTCACTCTCCTAATTCACTTCCTTCTTCCTCAATTGCTTTTTATGCGCATCAAACCCAAAATTACATTAAAAAATTCAATTTCTCATTTTCCCATTTCATGTAAAACTTTTACATTTAATCCTAAACCCTAATCTCTTCAACATTTTTTTCTTCAATCTCATGTCTCCTTCTCTTTCTTTGTCTCCTTGTGTTGCTAAAATTTTCTCAAATGAATTAATTTGAATTCACTCTTTGAACTAAATTACTTTGAATTCATTCTTTGAACTAAATTAATTTGAATTCATTCTCTCAAATGAATCCATTTGAATTCATTTTCTCAAATGAATTCATTTGAATTCATTCTCTAAATTCAATTCATTCTTTGAAATGAATTAATTTGAATTCATTCTCTTAAATGAAATACTTTATATTCATTCTCTAAAATGAATTAATTTGAATTTATTCTTCAAAATTAATTATACAAAGATTTAATAAAATCCTTCAACAAATATAGATTCATTTATTTCTCTGCAACCAATTACATTTTTAAAAGTCAATTGTAATGTATAATTCAGGCAAGGACAGTGAAGCTAAAGAATACTTAAATAATTTGTGCGCACCATGACGAATATCAATCTCACACCAATTTGGCAACCATGAGAATTGACACAAAATTACTAGAGACCGGCATCCAAATAAAATTGCACTTGTAAGCAAGACCCAAACCTCTCTCCAGAAATTTGAATCCAGTAAAGGAAAGTGAGAACCCTAAAATCACTTCAACGCTTCATTTCAACGGTTCAACAACTCCGGATGGCCAACGACTTTAACAACATTTTATTTTTTTATAATTCCCAATTCATGCCTTTGGACGGCCAACGATTTCAACTACAATTTTTTATTTATTTATTTACAATGCACGGTAGCGGAGGGTGGTTTCAGATTTTTTTAATCTCATCCGACGGCTATTAATTTTTCACTTGGTGGAGGGGGGAAGGAAAAGGTTGCCATGCAATTCTCAGGAGATAGTTTTCTTTTTGAATCGCAAGGCTATTGATTTTTCGAAAGGTTTATTGTTTTCATTTCAAATTGCATGACTATTATTTTTTTAATTCACATCACATGGCAGTTGAAGGTAGTCTTAGTTTTTTTTAATCTCATCCGACGACTGTTGATTTTTCACTTTTTTGGAGGAGAGGGAATAGGTTGCCTGACAATTCTCAATTCTCAATGGATAGTGGATAGTGCGAGAGTGTCCAAAAATTCAAGGTAGTATAATTTTTTATCTAGGCCCCCGATCTGGGAAATAAAAAGATTCTTACTTAAAAGGTGTTTGTTCATACTTGATGTCAAAATTTCATAAACATCCAACCCAAATTGACTTCAGGAACCTACTTAAGATTTCTTGCATGTGTTGAACAGACTTTTGGTCCTTTAGGTGTTAATAATTAAATGTGGTACAATTGGATAAAATTTTATGTAGTGGACAATGTAGTATAATATGGACTCAAATTTTCTTATTATATGTATTCAATTTACAATGAATTTTTAATATTAAAGATCTTAAATTATATCTTTAGTTGATTTTTGTTTTACATAATGTATTATACATTTAAGAGAATCTAGAGCATTTTATATAAAACAACTTCCTTGAGCATTCAACAATGTCCATCATCATCATCTGGAAAGTTATTAATTGAATAAAAATTACATTGAAGACAATGGATACTACTTCGAAGTAGCACTATGGAGTAAAGGTCTAAGTAAATATTCAATTAAGCATCATCTTCAAGTGTAATATGACTTTTAAATTTCAAATTGAATTCTATTTTATATATTTTAATACATGAAATTGTGAGATTCTATGAATTTCTTCTAGTAGGCATAATTGACAACTCTATTGCAACAATGAGTGTAGTCTTGGCCAATACCTCCAAGGTGAATATCATACCCAATAGGTTCACATTTTTTTTTTTTTATATATAAAATATATAAACATTTTAAAAGATTCTTTTTGATAATGAAAGAAATTAGAGAAAAAAATCCCAAATATTTCAATATCAATTTTTAGAGTTATGTTTTGTTGTCCCTAACCACTAAGTAGGTTAGTCTCCAATCACAAACTTAAATTACATTCAATCTATTGAATAAGGTCTTTTCCAAAATTAAAATTTGGAATATTTGTTCACTTATAATTGCAATATAGTTTGTCATCTATTCAAATTATGTCATAGTCATAGTCATTCATTAGAAGTAGGAGAAGGTAAACCCAATTTTTATTTTACGTAGCAGAAAAATATATTTACAAATCAATGCTCTAGCTAAAGCAAATATCTCTATTATATTATGCCTTAGATACCTTTGATGTTCTTTCCAAAGCAAATCTTATTTATGAGTTGGCATATTAATTAATTTATTTTAAATAATAAGTCTTTTAAAAATCATTTAAAAAAAATAGCTTTACTTTTATTTTGAAGAATATTTTATTTTAAATAAAATTTAGATTTATCATTTAAAATAATTGCATTCATTCCACTTTATTTCCTAAAGAAAAACAAATATTTTTATCATTTCTATATTCCTAGGATGCCTTGAGGTCAAGCTATAGTATGTACACATATAATCAATACTATCCAAAATGCAACATCTACATTTGAACCAAAATGTGTCATGAAAACCTAAATATTGATTGTACACAAGATTACATAATCAAAACATGAGATTCCATGAGAACACAGTGTTTCTTTCATGCACTTGGAGCCCCACTTAGAGATTGTACTTTGAAAGTTTATAGCTTATTTATATAGTGTCTAAATAATGTTTGCTAAAAAAAACTTCTTTTAGTTTCCAATAATATTTAATAAAAATAACATATTTAATGTTATTAACTATTCTTAGTGACAATTGTAGGTGTGTGCATATAAAAACAACTCCAAGACAATCTCCCTCCTAATTCCTACATAAAATTCAAACTTCACAGCTTATTATAGAATAGAAAGACAAATGAGCATTCAAAACTTTAATGAAATCAAAGTATTGATATCATATTTTTTTTCAATAAAATTCAAATTTGGAACTCAAATATAAATATTTATTAGTCCCATAGACAAATTGGGAATTAAGAGCAAGCATTCAACCATTCAGCCTTTAAGATTAGATAAATGCATGACCTTGCTTCCTGCTATGGTTTTATTGGTTGGATTAGAGTTGGCTTTTGTCTTGAAATTAACCTACCTCCCTATAAATTATTCTTCAAAGTAGTATCCAAACTCAAAATTATTGTAAAAATGTAGGATAGTAAAAAAAATAGAATTTTCATATCTTTCCTCATTTATAAATGAATTTGAGCTCATCTACTAACTTCAGTGTAGTTGGTAAGATGATGAAATTATTGCAATTAGTTCTTGACTTTTGAATGGTATTATTAGCATCAATAAAATTGTATTATATATAATAGATGGTTGTATGATTATTAACATGTTTTCTTTAAAATATCAATGAGCTTAATATTTGATAGACAAAGAGAAGGCAAGTATTTTATACAAGTGTAAGATAGGAGGCATGGCAATCCATCTAAGATATGTCAAAACATAGTAGTTACATGATTAACTAGAACTTTAGACTTCATTAAGCATAGTAATTCAACTTTTTTCAAAATTAAATAAAGTGGGGATTTATGCTGGAGAAAAAGAGTATGAAAATGAACCCCTATATTCTTGTTTGAACTTTATCCATAACTCTTTAGTGAAGGATTCAAATTACAAACAAACTTTTGGAGCTAAAAATTATCTTAAGTTAGAACTCAAATTATTTTAGTTGAAGTGATGACCAAATAAAAAATAAATTGAATTCCTTTGTTTAAATGAGGTCAAAAGTTCTACTAAGTTATCAACTTTTGCGGTTTTAGTATAAGTGGTTAACTACTAAAGGACCAATTCCATTGCCATGCAAATTGAAGTCATTTGGCCATATAGATTGCAAGATTATAATGTTTTAGTGCTGAAAAAGGATGTTGAAATTTTCCTAGCAACACATTTGGAGGTGAGATTTGATTTCTAAACCTTCTCAAATTAAAAAACTTTAAACTATAAAAATCTTCAAAACCATCATACACACATTGGTGAAAGAAAACATCATTCAAATGACTCATTGTGTTTGCAAAATGGCTTTGAAATGTCAAAAAATATCGAAAAAAGTTGCAAAAAACACATGTAAGGTTGAACCTCCTTCTACTAAAATGCTTCTCAATCACTCATAACTTTTTGGATTTGTATGAAATTTTAACCACACAAATTAGACTAATATGCACAACTTTTCTTTAAAAATTATTATAAGCAAACACTGTATGAAGAAGAAACAAGCCACTCTAGTTCACTGTAATCCAAAAATGTCCAGATTTTGAACTTCAAATTGCCTCCAAACATTCAAAAAAACTTGGATTGGCATGGAAATATTATCACAATAACTAGACTTTAACCCTTAAAGGTCAAAATTGCATTTTTTGGCAACATAGCGATTTTGGGCAGCTCACTATGAATGGTTTTTGTTTTTGTTTTTTTTGAAAATTTTAGAAAACATGTGCCCGAGGAGTAGCTTCAAGGTCCAACAATTTTCATAACTTTTGACTACATGGTTAAAAATTTATTGCATGATATGTAATTTCATTGGTAAGTGGCAAACCAGGCAGCTCAAAAAACTTCTTTAAAAATCACTTAAATAAATAAATAAATTGAAATTGGTTCTCTAGATTTATATGTATGTGGGAAGATTTGAATCATTCCATTTGGATTAATGAGATGAAAGTTATAAGGAGTTTTAGTTTTGTGGGTAGGTATGGAGTCTTTAAAAACCATAACTACCTCCAAACTAAAACTCTTCATAACTTTCATCTCATTAATCCAAATGGAATGATTCAAAGCTTCTCATATATATATAAATGTAGAGAACCAATTTCATTTTATATTTTAAAATTGAGTTTTAGAGAATTTTTTTGACCTGCCCGGTTTGCCCATTGAACCAATGAAATTACATATCATACAATAACTTTTTAACCATGTAGGCAAAAGTTATAAAAATTACTGGGCCTTGATTCCTTGAAGCTACTCTTCGGGCACATGTTGTTTGAAAGTTTCCAAAAAAACAAAACAAACTCCATTCATAGTGCCCCAAAGCACTATTTTGCCAAAAAAACGCAGTTTTGATCTTTAGAGGCTAAGGAAAATATAAACCAATTTTTTTTGGTTGAAAACAAACATTTGATAAAGGAGATACCAGCCCCCAAAGTTGCAGCCATGAAGATAGAGTTTGGTATACTCAAATTGAATCCATGAACTTCAAAAGACATTCAAAATATCACTATATCTTGGATTGGTTTGAAAATTTTACCACACAAACTAGAAAAGAGAGTGTAGATTTTCTAATAAGTTTTACTGAATTTGGACATGAGATGCAAAAGTTACAACACTTCAAATTGGACTTCTAAATTATGTGAGGACACTTTTGGTCCCCTTGGGGTGCTTAGGAATTAACAGTAGTTTAGATTTTCAAATATTACAGTGCTTTGACCACCTAAGTGAGTTTCTTGTAGTAAAAACTCAATGGTATAGTAGATTTTTTAATTTAATAATGTTTTAATTGCGTTTGTAAGTTATTTGGCAATATTAGTAATTTAAAATCAATGATATAATAGATGTTTTTAATATTATAGAATTTCAATTGTGTATTTGTGTATGTAAGTTGTTGCCAACATTTTTTAATGTTACAATGTTTCAATTACGTGTAAGTTAGTTGGCTATATTAGCTCAACTATAGTATTCATTTGTTTAATTTTATAAATTTTAAAAAATTCATAGATTTGAGAAGATTTCAATGGATTTGTATAGATTCTCAAAATTCATAGAGTTTAGAAGGCCACAAATTTTTGACAATATGAAAAACATTAGACTTTGATATCCTACAAAATCATTGAATGGCAAATTTATGAGATATTTTTATGGACTATGGATTCACTCTATTAACTTCTCTAATATGGGTTTTTCTTGACAATGAATGTGGGATTATTTTCCAACATGGTTTTTTCAATTATATGGGTTGCAAATTATACATTTCAAAACATTGTGGATTAGTTAAGGAAAAACAATGGTCTAGATCTACTATGCCGCAAGGCTAGTTGTCAAACATTGTCGAAGGCATAAAATAATGTCAATTATTGTTGCAGAAGTTGGGGTCGTTTGCAAGTGGGGTTGGCTTTTAGAGCAAGACCTAGAAAAGAGTGAGCATGAAAGACGAATGCGAGATAGTTAGATACTCTTGGAATATACTTTATGCAAAATTTACATTGTGTTAAAAAATTGTTTTGCAGGGCCTCAAAAGAAAGTTTGCATTTTCTAATATCTGTATAGTTTCTTTCTTAGGGATACAATAGATCTTGGTTGAGAAAACTTGTTGACAAATTCAATTGGACCCTTGTTGGACATCCTTTTATGTTGAGTCAATGATGCTAGCATGTGATCTTAGAAATGCAAGCTTACGAGCCTTGAGCCTACAATAAGTGTGAGCAGGTATTCCACAACCGTTAAAGGTGCCTACAACATAGCATACGTATCTATAACATAGGTACTTATAACCATAGAAGGTACTTACAACACAGGTAACTATAACGTAAATATTTAAAATCATGGAAGGTGTCTATAACATAGGTACCTAGGTTCTTAGGTTCATGTTCTCAAGATTTTAGGCTAAGTTTTAATGTTTTAGATGAATTACATTTTAGGCAATAATCTATAAGGCTCCATTTTGTAGCAAGGTAGCAATTATGATAATGACACCTAATTGTGGCTCATTTCTCAAACCTACCCATGTAAGTTCTTACCTAAAATTTATAACCTTTATTGTGAGATTATTAATTTTCAACACTTTGAAAGATTATCCATATAATTTCCATAAATGCATTCTAAAAAAATCTAGAATAACATATTCATTACTAATAAAACACAACAATCTCTTTTCTAGATCAATAATGAAAACCATGCTCAAAACCTTATTTAAACGGTTTTCACTGTTATTTCTATAGGGATAGTAAACTTAAAATTTACCACTAGAGGGGCCTCCATCATTTGTACTCAGCTTGCTAGACACTTTTAAGCCCTAAGACATTAGATCTTTTTCAGCCCTTTGGAGGGTTGTGAATTTTCCAGAGTTCCCAGCCTCGAAAACAGGCCGAAACTGCACTGCAGTAGCTGCGCAGACGTGGCCGAGAGACTGCCACGTCAATTTCCGGAAAAAAAAAAAAAAAAAAAAAAAACTTTGTTTTTCATTTTAAGAATTTTAATTTTAATTTTAATTTTTTTTTAAAATAAAATTTGACAGCGGCGTTCTTTAAGGCATGGGGGAACAGAGCCAGGAACAAGCCTGAAATGGCCCTCTAGACCCCCCGAATCTCATCTAATGGTCCTTGGCAAGAAGAAAGGTATGTAGATTTTGAGCTTTTTTGGCTTAAAAATAAAGGCATACGAAAATCTAAACATTGTACCTTTATTTTTGCAATTTTTTTAAAATTTCCATCCCTCAATGAACCTCATTCAAAACATTGAACAATGATCATCTATACCTTAAATTAGTATGTTTGTTTGTTTTGTTTGATTTCGCTGAAATCTAACACACCGTGAGGCGTCCAGAGGCGTTCTTGGTACCGCTTTTGGCAAGTAGGGGTGCACGGGCTTTGTTTCGTGGCGTTTGGACCTATGGTGTGAAAGTAATTGAATTTCAAAGTTTTTATGAATTTAAAAATTGAATTAAATTATCTTTTATTTTAGAACATTTGTAATTTTCACATCGGGTGTCCAAACGCCACAAAACAAAGCCCTTGCACTCCTTTGCGCATAGAGCTTTCTATTTGTACCAACAACACAACCTCTCACATTATGATGTGAAAGTTATTGAATTTCAAAGTTTTAATGAATTAAAAAATTAAATTTTTGTTTTTGTTTTTATTTTGGTTGTGACAACGGCACAAGGCACACTAGTTATGAACTAAGTGTCCACATTAACTCGTTGCTAAAAAATAAACAAAAAATTACTTTTTCAACATACTTGGATGTACTTCATCCATTTCTTATTGCTCCCACAGTTCTTGAAAACATTCATAATCCACCTAGTGGATGCCAGTCTCCCTCATGGGTTAAAAATTTGATCGGATGTTTTACATGATTCCAAAGACCGGCCAGTAGTAGAAAACCAAGAGGGAGTTTTGACAGCCCTGTAGGTGTTGAGAACCGTTCAAACGAACTGAAGGAGGGATGATTGGATGAAATAGTGTGCTCATCCATTGAGATTATGGTACTGTATGTCACCCATTGATCAAATGTCCTTGTAATGTCAAAGCACAAAAAAAGGTGCAACAATAATGTACTTCTAGAAGCTCCGTAGGGTGTGAATCCATACGAATATTGTACATTTTGTACCTGCACTGTATTGCACAGTGCATTCTGAAAAAATATTACACATTGGGTGTACCAAACTAAGGGCAATATTCCTGGATTTGTAGTGAAAAAACTCACTCCAAAAATCATAATTTGCTGGCACAAACAAGGAAAAAATCAAATCTCATTTGATAAGAGAAACTTAAAAAACAGTGGTGACCATGAGAACAATGGTGAAAAAAACAAGAACAGCGGGACAATGAGGCTTTGTTCTAGGTAAACAACAATAGTAGTGTTATTGATAGTAGAAAATGGGAAAATTGAAGAAATAAAACATTTGAATCAATGACATGCAAGCAAAATTTGAAATTTGAAAATAAATTTAATTAAAATGATCTAAAATTGTAAAAAAAATTGTAAAAAAATTGAACCCCTCCATTCAACCAATTGGACAAAGAAGGAGGATCCAACTAGTCGGACGTTCTCCTTTAATCAACCCTAAATGTGATATACAATGTGAATACGGTTGTAGATAGGATTTGGAAACTTGGTTTTAGAAACCATAGTCAATGCAAGAGTCGATGTCATAGTTGTGTCCAAATGATAGAGCCAACAAACCAACAACACAAATTTGGTTGTCATTGTTTTAGTGGTTCCCTCTAGAAGGATAGGCCTACAACTACAAAAATGTATGAAAAAACCCTTAAACTCTATATGTTTCCATGCTCTGACTTTTCTATTCTTGAAAAAAAATTATTTTTTATTTTTCGGAGTTGAAATCAAATGTCAAAATTTTCAGAATTTTTTGGAAAGAATTGAAATTATTGTGATTTCTTAATTAAAAAGTAAAGAAAATTCATATCAAATACAAAATTAACTCAAACAATCTAAAATTTCTCCATGGGTGTATATGATAGTATAGAATATCATGCAATAATTTTTAATTTGCACTTTTCTATTATTAAAAAAGCAATGGACTGTAGTTGTAGGCCCAAAGTTCAAAGTTAGTTAAAATATTCAACTTTAGGAATTTTTCAAACTTTCAAGTTTTAGTAGAAACTAGACTTTGCTAGCTTCATTTTGTTGGTTGGATTCAAATTCAAAAAACATCATTTTTATGCTTCAACTTCACATTAATCCCTAAATGCTCAAGCCTTTTCAAGTGTATTTTGACTATGAAAAAAGAGCATGGGCTTATAGTTAACCCTAATGAAGCAAATTGTATTTTTTTCAAAATCTAACCATATAGATGTTTAAAGAGCTTGATTATTAGTATGCATACCAATTTTGAGTGCAAAATTGCATAGGAGTTGTGAGATTATACCAAGAGAAATGTCTGCTTTTTATTTTTAGTATGTTGCCCTCCCCATAATGTTTTAGAAATTTGCATATAAAAGTTTTTTGGGATGGAAAGTGACATGAATGACTATAAATAATGTTAGCACACTAAAATGCACTTTCAAAAAACTTAATTTCACATGAAAAGCTATCAAACTTATTACACAATCCACCTTGCAATTGGTGAAATGCAATTTTTTTTATAAGTATGAATCGCAAATAACTCCAAATCAACACTTGCATTTTTAAATTTTCAGTGGTGAAAATCATAAAAACACTTTACTCTTTCCATTGGGACCATTTTCAAAGCAAATGGATAAGTACAAGTTTTTAGATCTCAAATCAAGTGAAATTGGCAAAAGTTGGGAAATGAAGTAAAATTAGGAAGCTTTACTCTTCCACTAATGGACATATATGGCTTTGAAGACCTCTCAAAAATCAAATGTTTACATTTTGCAGTGAAAAATGAAAGTTTTCAATAGTTAACCCTAAAACTTGCCCGAATTTTTAAAAAAAATGGTCAAACGAATTTAACTGCCCATACCAAAATGAGCCTGAAATTTTAGATCGATTATATATGGTCGCTCAGGCAGTTAAGGGTTAAGAGCAAGAAGCTTGAAGTTTCCAAAATACACTATATGTGGTGATCCGTGGATTAAGCATCTTCTTATGTAGAAAAGTGAAAATTTGGCAAAGAGAAAAATTCCAACACCACCTTGTAGAAAATGTGCTCAACAAAGTCCCTCCCAATATTAGATGAAAACTGTTATTATTCATCTCCTACATGAGCTTCAAATCATCCCAAAGCCATTTTTTGGCCTCCCAGGCATTTTAGGGATAAGAGGTTGAAATAGAGATGCTCTAAAAGCAAACCTCAGTACTATTGCAGAATCATAAATGAATCTCCAAGCTTTGTAGAGTTTGAAGTACCTTCACAAAGTTTCATAATGGTTTCACCTCTACATGAGGAGGGGGAAACTATGTTTTAAGAATAGTTTTGCCCCTTGTTTTCATACTAAAAGCAACCAAAATTTTAAAGTCCAATGTCAAAGTAGTTTCTCAAAGGTCGAAAACTTGCCACCCCCCATTTCACAAGTATACCTTAGAAATTTTGTTGGCCATCAATTGTAATTCTCCTTGTACATTTGTTGTACACTTCCATATAGAATTCTAAATATTTTGGTCTTTTATACAAGGTTAGGCTAATTCTAAGTGCATAGAAGTTCGTCTGAAGTGACACACTTTGATGGATGATTTTCACTATCTAATTTTTTTCTTATTATTAAGGACACCCTTAGTATTATTATTATCTATTTGTCAAAGTACTACATTGCAATAGTATTTTACTTCCTCCATCCCAAATTGATGTTCACGTTGGCTTTAATTTTTGTTTCAAAATGATCTTCCTGTTGGACTTTGTGATGTTGAGAATTGGTCAAATTTGGCTTTGATTGCTATTTGAAACCAACAAAACCACTCTGAGTAGTAGTTCCCTTCCATCCGTGCAATCATCAATCAAAAGTCAAATGAAAAGACTAAAGGGGTCAATCAACATTGCTCTTTCTTATTTTTTGCATCTCTTTGAGAGTTGCCTAGTTGAAGGAGATGAAGCTTTGGGAGGTAGAAATAGAAGTCCGCACATGGTCTTAGGTCCATATAAATTGCCCATAAAATGACGACCCCATACTCAAAAATTACGTGCCCATTAGTGCTCTTTGAAAATGCCCAAACAATTCTAATTTGAAAAGGGCTCTGAAACTCAACAACACAAATTTTAGACTTTATGGTTTGTCAATAGTTATCATGTGGTTATTGTTGTTTCATGGGTTTGCACATTATTTACAATTTATTGCATCATTACAATGCATTACTTTGCATCGTTATTGCATTGTTACAATGCATTACTTGCAACTGCATCGTAACAATGCAAAGTAATGTATTGTAATGATGCAATAAATTGTAATTAATGTGTGAACCCATGAAACAACAATAACCACATGATAACTCTTGACAAACTGTAGGATCTAAACTTTGTGATGAAAGCTTTTAGGATGCAAGGAGTGCACCAAACTCTACTTACAACGCAAAACGGTTTTTTTAAATGTCATTTCAAGCCTAAATTCGTAATGTTTTGTCCAACAAGAAGATCATTTGGGGACAGAAGGAGTAGTTAGCACTAATTTAAAAAGAGGGTGGTTTTGGTAAATTAGTGTCATAAACTCTATTGTACCCGGCTATGAGGGTCAACATTTCATATTGAATACTTCATAAAAATGCAAAAAAGTGGTTTAGCAAGGACTTTTAGAATTGATAAAAATTTCAATATTCTTATTTTTTCAAATTTTTAGCGCCACATTTGTAGCCAAGTGGCCATTGGTCCAACTATATCCTACATGTCTTTACAAGTCATTAGCAATTTGATTTGCGGAAAGAATTCAAGTTCTTTATAGAAGTGTGGAGGTTGGAGGTACAACAATCCATGTGGATATGTAAATTAATCCATGTAAAGAACTTGACCTTTCATATACAACTCAAAATAATGCAATAATTGATTTCACAACTAAATTTGAGATTCCCATAACTCTCTATTAGAGACTCCAATTACAAATGGATTTTAGAGGTGAAATTTAACTTTATATTCCACATTTTTTTAGTTGACCTAATTATGAATTTTTTTATTTTACAATGCTTAAATAAGGTTGAAAGTTTCTTAGTTGAACACAATTACTTTGTTTTTTTCTTTAAGCTTCCACCTTGCTTCAAATATCCCATACCTTTGAGGATTGGTAAGGAACAATGAACTTCACTTTACGAAGGACCTCTTGACGTTGCCTTCACCTAACAAGGCATCAATGAAGTTATCCCTTCATATGACTAAACAAAAACATCTTGGTACTTGATGGAATATATGATATTTTAATCCTCAAATGACAAACCTAGCCTGAGGGGCTAACTTTTTCAGTGAATCTTCATAAAAACTCTAGTTTACTATTGAAGTAAATGTGAATCTCCTTGGTATTATTCTCTTTGGCTTCATAAAATGCATCTATCAATGTCTTGGATTTTGAATTATAATTTGAACTTGTGGTTTTTGCATTGGAAAGTCTGATAAAAGTTTTGTATAATAGATTTGAGGTTGTCCATGGCCTTGAAGAGGGTGGAAGCTCACATTTCATTGATCATCGATGATTGTTTAACCTCTAAAATCCCAGTGCTTTCTTTTCATCCACGTTTTCATCAAAAATCATTCAAAACTACCATTTCTAAGAACAAAAAACTTTACAAATAGTTTTTTTTTACAAATTTAATTGTAAGATCTTGCATAAGACTGGTATAAGAATGTGCGGAAGAAATTTCAAGAAATTTACCATGTAGATTGCAAGATATTTGTGTTTGAAGTAAAGAAAACATATTTTTGATTACTTTCCGTAACTAGATTATTTGACTTTGAATCTTCTTAACTTAAAATTTTTGCACTACAAATTTTGAAAGTAAAGAGTTTTATGTTGAAAAATTTGAGTTGAAAGCCTAGAGAATTTTTTTCAAAAAATCAACGTCATTTTCATTCTTTAAAAAATTATTAAGTAGAAATAGGTACAAGACTAAAGGAAAAACTAAATGGTGAATAGCTTTAAAATAGAATTGAAATATAGTACTTCCAGCCATGAGATTGTTTTAGAAAACATACTTCACCTTATAGAATTTTTTTTTAAATTCTGAGAATTGAGTTCAAAAACAAATCTAATAAGTTATTTTCTCAAATCCTATGATTGCTTGCAAACTAAGAAGTTCCATAACTTTTACATCACTAGTCCAAATGTAATGAATCAAACCTTTCAATACAGTTAAAAATATAATCTATGAGAAAATAATACTAATAATATTTTTTTTGTTGCCCAATCTCCCCTATTTTGAGCTTATTTTGTCATAAATTTTTCTCTTAAGCATTAGTCAAAATAAAAATTATATTCCCTAAAAGCTAAATAGTTAATGTATTTTTCTATCTTAAAAAAAACTACAAAATTTGAAATTACATGAGCCTACCTAAAATCCCTTTTGTCCCTCAAGGGAACAATGGGACTTTAGAAGTCAAGAAAGATTCTGAAATCCTAGTTTGGGTAGCCCTTTCAAGATCTCAAATGTCCTTTAAGGATTAATAAAATTTAAACTATTAAAAATTTGACATTAAATGACTTGAATTTAACCATTTGGTTCATATTGTATGCAAAGATTTGATTTGGAATTGAGGTTTTGAAATTGAATTTCTACGACAGATTTTTAGGAGGTCCACATTACCTTACACCAATCACAAGATGACATGTGGGATTTTCTTACAAAATTGACTTAATTTATGCCAAATTTGACCTCTATACAGGATATTCAGATATTCAGGCATTTGCAAGATTTACTTTATTTGTTTTCTAACTCCAACCAACAATAATTTCCAAAGAATTTTCTAAAAAAATTCAATTTTTGGTTTTTATTTTATTGACTAATGCCGATTCCAATAGCTAGATACAAGAGTAGGGTAAATCACTGCAGCTTATAGTGAAAGGACCTAGTAACAATTGTAAACTAGAAGTACCTATTTTCGATAGCCCTCCCATGATGGATTTATAAAGTGATCTATTGTCAACAACAATTGGATGCACTATTTTTTGAAAAAGATTCCAATCCTTTCATCTCTTCCATCCTTGAGTAGGAAGAATTGCCAAAGCTAATTGTAATAGGTGAGTCTATGAGATTGGAATGGGTCCAAATGAAAAATCTACATTTATATTGAATAAAATATTCATTCTTGGAAAAAAATCATTGTTTTTTGCATTCTTCCTCATCCACATGTTTGTCCTCATCTTTTAACTCAATTTTTCAACAAATTTTCCATATCCTATAGGCTGAAATGCTTAACTCCTAAAGGACCAAGTGTCCATTCAGCGTATGCAAGAAATCTCGGATAGATTCCTACAAAGTCATTTTTGATAAGATGTTCATGAAATTTGGACACAATGAATAAATGACATGTACCTCCTTGCTAAATCTCTTATTTTTTTTTCCAATTGGGGGTCTGAATCAAAAATTATGCTGTCTAGAACTTTTGAGCAGCTCGGGCAATTAGAGAATCTTTGAAGAATCTTTTGCAAAAATGCTCATCAACTTTTGAAATTTGGCAGGTATGTAACTTACATGATACAAGATACAAATGTAAAAAAAACTAACCAAGTGTAGTTTAAAATCTCATTCTAGAAGGAGTTAAAGTTTGCTAGCCCTGTGGGGCAAGGTTGAAAAAAAACTTTTTCTCTTAACTTCAAATGTTATAATCTTTCAATCCATAGGATCAAAGTTTCTGAAATTTTTTCCACACATTTCTAGATAAGTCTAGTACAAATTTGTACGGTTGAATTTTTATTTTAAAACTTTTTTTCCATTTTTTTCTTGTTGCCCTAAAAAGTGACAATTTTTGACAATTTTTGTTGAAAATGTGCCTCGGTCCTTTAGGGGTTAAGTTATTGGAAGTAGGTACCTCTACCTCATCTTAAGGAGCTAACAATCCCAAATGGATGGTCGGGGTGAATTGGCCCCCTTGCTTGTCCCAAGAGAAAGCGCTGAAATTTTTTATTTGCCACACATGATAAAACTTGTAAATTTTGAATTCATATTTGCAATCAGAGACCCCAAATTAGATTGAAAGGGTGTACAAGGTAAATTAATCAAGCACAAAATATGGGGACTTTTTTGTACATGCACCCCTAGAATGACTTAAGGGAAGACGAGCAAGAATCAGGGTGAATTGACCCCTCGCTTGGGCCCCTAATCATTCTAGGGGTGCATGTAAAAAAAGGCCCCCTATTTTGAGCTTGATTAATTTACCATGTACATCTCTCCTAGCTAATTTTAGGCATTTGATTGCAAATATGAATTCAAATTTGCAAGTTTTAACATGTGTGGCAAATTAAAAAATTCCGCGTTTTCCCTCGGGGGACGAGCGAGGGGTCAGTACAGTAGTCACCCCGGCCAAATGGATGATGGATGGTGGATGGCAGTAACTTTCATTTATGCTATTTTTTTTTTCAAAATTAAAATAAAAAATTTGCTGTGCAGGGGGGGGGCAGCATACA